>CM056052.1:193848685-194448685 GCA_029574335.1 Rana kukunoris | reverse complement strand
AGAGGCAGAGAGTAACCTTTAGGCACCATTCACACTTGTACGACTTCAAAGTCACGAGATTTTATCGCAATTTCGCGGCCGTGATTTTGCCGTGATTCGCGGCCGCGATTTCCAAAGAATGCCTGTGTAAGTGGCATCAAAATCGGACCAAATTAGTGCAAGGACTACTTTGAAGTCGGCACAACTTTAAAGTCGTGCCAGTATGAATGGTAGTCATTGAAAATAATGGAGAATGACTTGTCATACGATTTTGCAGTCCAAAATCGTGGGACAAGTCGTATAAGTGTGAAAGGGGACTTAGAGTATATTTTGCAGAATCACTAGACTGTTGATAAGGCCATTTTTATTATTTGTTTTTTTGCCGCTAATTTACCATTGGACTAATAAACTGCATCCGCAAGCCAAGCCGTTGGCTCCCAGTTGCAGCCCACCCTGATGGAAATTCTGACAGACCGTGCCACCTGTCAACTTAACATGCAGCGTGACATTTTCCATGGTGTGTGAACTGGCCCCTCCAGTGGTATTGTAGGCTTCAGTTGGGAGGTCAGGGAATGAGTAAAATCCCTGCTCAACTTTCTTATGGCCTCCTGGAGCAACTTGAAAAACTCACACGTTACACAGACAGGCTGTTCCCCTGTAGGCACCTCAAGTGTTATATTTCAATTTTGACTGCAGTATAAATTTAACATTTTGTACTTAGTGTAATGTACAGTCTGTACATTCAAGGGGATTAAAACGTATAAACTCAGCTTAAAAGTTTCTCCTAGTATGGAATGTGTACCTGTAGGGTATTTCTGTCAAGTTCAGGAGGGAACTTCTGCCTGATAATCTCCACATAACAGCTGATTTGCACTAAGCAACATATTATATTAAATAATATAACTGCTAGAAAAATAGTGCCAGTTCATTGAACAGTAGATATGGTAGATATAAGAAAAAGAAAACTGAGAGTGTTAAAGCTTATGTAAACCCGCATCAAAATTTTTATTTATTTATTCTCCTGCAAGGCAAAAGTCATCAATGAGCTAATATGAACCGCATATTAGCTCATTATGAAATACTTACCTCGGAACGAGGTGTGTAGAACTTACCTGGTCCACGCCGAGCGAGATATCATCTTGACTCGTCGTGTCTTCCGGGTATCGCCGCTCCAGCGCTGTGATTGGCTGGGGCGGCGATGACGTCACTCCCGCGAATGCGCACGGGAGATTTAAATTCGGCAAGGTCTGGTGGTGGCCGGTCCTTTCGCCGTAGATCCCCCCTGCGCATGCGCCACTGCAATCAGCGGCGCATTGCGAGGGGAATATCTCCTAAAATGTACAGGTTTAGGAGATATTCTCCTTACCTACAGGTAAGCCTTATAATAGGCTTACCTGTAGGTACAAGTCAAAAAAGTGGGTTAACAACCACTTTAACTATTTCTGTAAGCAAAAATACACAAAGATGACTTGTAAATACAATGAGAAAACTCAACTTGTATTTCATGTGCACAATAAATGAAAATATAATACAAGTAAATTGATGACAACGTATACAGTTAGATGGGATACAGTAGAAAGTAGAAAAACGCCATATGAACACGTGTTATCCAAAGAGACCATGCACATCTATACAATGTGTTGGATTGCATTTTGAAAAATGAGGTGTGTCCATTGTTCTGTGCATTTACATGCGCTGTGTGGCCCTTAGAGGTCTAAGGTTTCACAGCTGCTAAATTTAAGTTTAGGATCTTTTGACATTTTTTTTGCCAAAGCTCCTAAAATCAACTCCATAAAAGAGTATGTGTCAATGTACACATAGGTTTTAGCAGAGTTTTAGGAGCTACTGCGGTTAGGGAAGCTGCGATCCCCCTCAACCTCCCTCTCAAGAACGTGGAAAAATCGTGTTCAGGATAGGAATGATTTGACCGCCGGCTGCCGGAAAACGCAAACCACAGCAAAACTTATTGCTGTGTTTTGCGTTTTCCCGCGGCCGATGATCAAAGTAGGCTGTGTGTACATGAAGACTAAGGCCGCACCTGGAAAAGCACATACTGTACATCCTTTTAAAGTTCACAACGATGATGTCACTGAGGGCATCAATTCTCATTGGTGAAAACAAAAGCGCATCCCAGAAGAAAAATGTGTATTAAAGTATCAAAATTTCACTGCAATGCATAATGCAAAGGTGTCAACATGCTACAACTGACGTTAAAAAAACATACTAAAAAACAGGGAAAAGGCGGCCTCTTAATTGCACATTCTAACATTTATCTTCACTGCATTTACTGCACAATACAACAGGTGGAGCATGAAGAAAGGAGTGGGTTTGATTTACTAAAACTGGAGAGTGCAAAATCTGGTGCAGCTCTGCATGGTAGCCAATCAGCTTCTAACTGTATCTTGTTCAACTAAAGCGAGGTTACGGGCATAATTTAAAAAAATGTTGCAAGCTAAAATGAATCACATTAAATAGTCCCTAAAACATATTAATAGCCCCCCAATCGTTCCAGAAATCATTGCAGACACTTGCCTTATATCCTCCAGATTATGTTATGGCCGTATGCTGGGCGATTTTTAGGCACAGTAATGCCCAGAATGTCATCATTTCCCAGGAGGAAATGGGGTCTTAGGACAGGAAGTTGAATCACCTAGGATCAGGAACTAGGCAGATTACGAAATCTGCCTAGTAACAGCCAAGTGAGTAAAACATTTATTTTTTTTACATTAAAAGCAAGCTGTTAATAGAAAATTAATTTTTAGGGTGCAACTCCGCTTTAAGCTTTGGCAGAAAAAATGGAAGCTGGTTTGTATGCAGAGCTGCACCTGATTTTCCACTCTCCAGTTGTAGTAAATCAAATCTAGTATGATCAGTCAGGTGTGCCTAGGGTAGTATGATGATACTAGGTAATACAGACTATTTTGTAGGTAGTACTATTAGAGCTGCGACCAAGTGATAAAAAACAAAAAGAGCTATAAGAGGATTTCTGATTAATTGCTGTGGGTATAACACATATGCTTATTTCTTCATATAAAAAAAAAAGAAATCCTAACATTGATTGGCATATATTAAAATAACAAACCTAAGAGCAGAAATTGAATATATTGTGGCTTACCAATCCATGTGATGACCCAAGCAGTTACACACTTTCTGTCCTAGGATGACAGTGCTGACTCATCATACTATATTTATGGAGGAGCAGCATTGTCACCTTAGGATAAGATTGCCACCTTTTCTCCAAACCCGAACACTTTAGCGGAACTGGGAACATTTTTTTTCTGCAGTATGCACTACAGGATTATAAAAGACCCAGGACACTTTTAGGTTCCCCCAAGGAGAGAAGTTGTGCGCCACAGCAAACAGTGGGTGTGCCAAACTACTCTTGCTGATATCATTGTCCCGCCCCCCCAGTGATGCCGAACCCATAGCTCCCAACTGTCCCTGATTTTGAAGGACTGTCCCTGAACTTGGAAAAAATGTCCTCTGTCCCTCATTTTGGTCTGATCCATTGTATATAAAATGCACTTTTTATTTTTCAAAAAGTGTTTCCCAGTACTAAACCTTTCATCCAATTTCTAAATTGCTGCGTTTGTAAATTTAAATAGCCAATATAGCCCAGGTTCACACTGGGCTGCGGGAGTGAAGCCGTGCGAGTTCAGCTGAACTCGCACGGCTTCACTCCCGCTGGCAGTCCCGATTTCGGCCGCGATTTCAGAGACATCTGTGCAGGTTTCTGCACAGATGTCAATGTAAATCGCGGCCTGAAATCGCAAAAAGTAGTACAGGAACTACTTTTTGAAATCAGTGCAGCGCCGCAGATGCGGCGTCTCACTGATTAGGGCGGTGCCATTGCCGACAAATGCCGGCAAATGCCGCCGATTTAAGATGCGATTAACAAGTAGCTTTTTCCCACTTAATGGACAGATAAAACAAAATGTTAATTTAACAGAAGATGCAAACTCCAATGGTTAGGTTTTTACTTCAAACGTTCATTCAGAAAATATGAAAAATCTTTTTTCAGGACATTAACAAACATATGTCAGGCAATGAGTACCTGCACCATTTCTAATGATGTCAATACAGGTACATGAACAATACCATCTATTATTTCACGTACCTGTATTTATCATAACGTTCTTTCTTGTCATCGAGTCAACTAATTTGATTCGAAAGCCCTAAAATTTAGTCTAGACCTGCTATTTGAATGGAATCCCAGACGTATCAAACTGGTTTCATTACAATATTGCATGTGTATGATTTTTTGGGAATGAAAACATCATTTGACTTCACCCCATTAAACAGTAGAAAGTCAAACAAACATTCCGAAAACAAGATTTGCTAAATTCTACTGGTGTATGGCTAGCTTTAGCATCCTTGGTCAAGACCCCAGAACTGCTAAGCAAGGCTGTTAATCTATTAGCCTCCTTGTCTTAACCCCCTTGGCGGTATTCCCAAGTCTGGCTCAGGGTAAGATTTCAATACCAAAAGCTGTATCCCCGAGTCGGGCTCTGGACCGCCTCGCAGCATCCACAGGCCCAAGTTACTTACCTTGTCCCTGGATCCTGCGATGCATCCCCACTGTGTGAGCGAGCGGTGTCCTCGCTTGATTCACACAGTGCCTGTGTGCCGCCGATCTCCGTTCCCTGCGACGTTACGACGCACGGGAGCGGAGAACAGCGCCAAATTCAAAAAAGTAAACAAACACTTTACATACAGTACAATGTAATCTTATAGATTACAGTACTGTATGTAAAACATACATACCCCCTTTGTCCCTAGTGGTGTGCCCAGTGTCCTGCATGTACTTTTATATAATAAAAACTGTTCAATCTGCCTGGAAACTGGAGATTGTCAATAGCAAAAAGTGTCCCTTTATGTCGAAAGTGGTTTTAGACCAGCTAGAAAACAGCGATAATAAATTATAATCACTTGCAGAATTGAGCGATAGCGAGTTGTGGGGAAATTCATCATCAAACAATAGAAGTAATGACAGCGACAATTCTATATCTGAGCAAATTTCAGTGTTTTTGATTTGATTACATTATTAAATAATTTTTATTATAATTACATTATTATTTGTTATAATTATTTATAGTTATTTATTATATTATAATTTATGATTTTGTGTTTTTTAAACTTTATCATACCCGGGATGTCTACTAGACTCTTGTTTGGATAGATTTAAGTGAGTTATTCCTAAAAATTGCAGGCCTACAGTATAAAACGCAAAATTTTCATGCAAAATAATTGTACCGCTTTTGGTATTCCAGACATAATCATACCGCCAGGGAGGTTAAAGTGGAAGTCCATGCTAAAACTAAAATACCTGCATCTATAGACCCCCATGATCTAACACTAACCTATCTAGCCCTGTAAAGAAGAAATCAGTATACATACCTTTTCTGAAGCTGATCCGACTCCATCCCACGCTAAGCTGTCATCTGTGGCTTCGCTGTGTGGGCGGGTGCAGAGGACACATCCGAAAGCAGAAGTGCCATAGTATTTCTGTGGGTGACATCACTTTCCATTTATTTCACAGCTGTTGTCAGCTGTGTCCTCTGCAGAGCTTCCGCCGCTGGAGATCAGGTTGGATCGGCTTCAGAAAAGGTATGTTTTCTCATTTTTTCTTTACAGGGATAGAGAGGTTAGTGTTAGATCGTGGGTGTCTATAGATGTATGGATTTTAGTTTTAACATGGACTTCCACTTTAAATTGGAGGATACATGTGTTGTCCTTACAATGTATCCCCCTGCAAACAAAGCAGCAAATATCCACATGGTACATGACAAATGGCAACAAAATGAACTGTTTTTTGTTTTTAGTGTTTGGGTGTATCGCAATGTGTCTCTTTATGGAAACGTTAACATTCTGATAATACACAGATGAGCTCTAATCAGAGAGTCAAAGTCAAATAAGGACATCATGGGAGAAAATGCAGAAAAACAAATGCAGAGAGATGGATTCTAAATAATATTAATGATTTAGACATTCTTGGCTATACAATAGCATATAAGAGCCAGAAAACAATTCATGCATTACTATGACGTTAGTTGGTGAACACTGAGATCTAAAAACACTATATATTCTGAGCCTGAACGGATATACCCCTTCATAAAACTCCCATCACTGACATTTTCCTTCACTTCCTGCCCACAAGACGTGGCGGAAAATTAAAGGATATCCGCCGATAATGGGGGGCAATCCCACATTTGACAGCTGTCACCAAAAAAAGGACACAGCAATGGAGCTGGCCTTTTGGGGTGTCCCCTTACATTAGTAGTCTTTGAAAGAATGACCACTTTTTATTGGTGTGGTCTATGGGAGAAGAACCACTTTTCATTGGTGATCATTGGGAGAGGTGTCCCCTTACATTAGTAGTCTTTGAAAGAATGACCACTTTTTATTGGTGTGGTCTATAAGAGAAGAACCACTTTTCATTGGTGATCATTGGGAGAGGTATCCCCTTACTTTAGTAGTCTTTGAAAGAATGACCACTTTTTATTGGTGTGGTCTATAAGAGAAGAACCACTTTTCATTGGTGATCATTGGGAGAGGTGTCCCCTTACATTAGTAGTCTTTGAAAGAATGAACACTTTTTATTGGTGTGGTCTGTGGGAGAATAACCACTTTTCATTGGTGATCATTGGGAGAGGTGTCCCCTTACATTAGTAGTCTTTGAAAAAATAACCACTTTTTATTGGTGTGGTCTGTGGGAGAAGAACCACTTTTCATAGCTGATCATTGGGAGAGGTGTCCCCTTACATTAATAGTCTTTGAAATAAAGAGTACTTTTTATTGGAGTGGTCTGTGGGAGAAGAACTACATTTCATTGGTGATCATTGGGAGAGGTGTCCCCTTACATTAGTAGTCTTTGAAAGAATGAACACTTTTTATTGGTGTGGTCTGTGGGAGAAAAAACACTTTTCATTGGTGATCATTGGGAGAGGTGTCCCCTTACATTGGCTGGCAGTTGGATAAGGACCACCTTTCATTCTTGATCATTGGAAGAGGGGTCCCTTTACATTGGTGGTCAGAGGGAATAATGCTTCTTACATTGGTGGTCATCAGGAAGAATACCCCCTTATAGATGACTAAAAAGATCATTAGTGTCAGTGGTTACTGATTTTACCGAATAAATAGCTAATTCTCAAGAAACCCCTACCACCTTCCGGAGGAGTCCTAGTTGAGAAAGGCCAATTTTGACAGTTAAGCAACAAGCATTTTCAGAAGTAATGATCACCAATGCCAGCCTTCATATGCAGTTTCTTTTAATGACCAACTTCAATGCTTTTTACAGTTTATATTTTAGTTTGGGATACAATGGGGAGGGTTAAATCTAACCCATTAACCTTTTTCTACTTCTGCTTGTGTTTCTATTATGATTTCACTTATCCTTGAATTTTTGTCACTGGAACAGAAAGATGGGAAATCTATCCAACAGTAACAAAACAGCAATTTTTAGGCAGTGAAAGATTAGCATTTGATTATACCTGTAGATGATTTTTTTCGTTGTGAGGTCTGTGTCCCAACTGGGGAGATTCACCCATTTTTTTGTCCCAATGACACCTTGGGGTTTGATTTGCTAAAGGGAAAAAGGCTGTGCACTTTGAAAAGCTGGTACACACAGGCAGTTTTTTGTCATTCAACCCAGTGGACTGAATGAAAAAAATGTTAGTACAGCGATCTCCTCACTAAGCTATTGTGTTCTGACAGAGGGTGCCCGCCCCCCCCCCGTCCGCCCCCCTCCCCCCCCCCGTCAGAACACACTGGTCAGCGCTCGCAGTCATTGACTGTCATTCTGCCAGAGGAGAAAATGGAGATCTTATGTTTCTGCTAAGCAGAAGCACAGATCTCTGTTTTCCTTTAGTCAAAGCACATCTCCCACAGTTACCAAGCACCCCCTAGGGACACATTTAACCCTTTTATTGCCCCTGATGTTAACCCCTTCCCTACCAGTGTCATTAGTACAGTGACAGTCAACTTTTTTACAGCACTGATCACTGTGAGTAAGGCCACGTACACACGACCAAATACATCTGTTCAAATCGGTCTGGCAGACTGATTTGAACAGATTTGTCTGCTGGGATGTATTGTACACACGATCAAACCAAAATCCCCGCCGGCAGACAGCGCGGTGACGTGGCGGTGACGTTGACGACGCCACGTCACCGCACCAGGAAGTAAAACACTTCCATTTGACGCATGTGCGAGCACGTATGTCTGCTGGTTAGCGTACTAACCAGCAGACATGTCGGACGGACGGATTCCCAGCAGACAGATTTTAAAGCATGCTTTAAAATCTGTCGGCTGGCCAAATCTGTCTGTCCGCCCATACACACGATCGAATCTGTCTGCTGAAATGGTCTGGCAGACCGTTTCCAGCAGACAGATTTGATCGTGTGTACGCGGCCTTAGTGTTAGATTTGTCTGCCGCAATGTCGCAGTTCCGCTAAACATCACTAATCATCGCCATTACCAGTAAAAAATATATATATTAAAGAAAATCCCTAACTCTATCCCATAGTTTGTAGAAGCTATAACCTTTGTACAAACCAATCATTATATGTTTGTTGTTTTTTTTTTACCAAAGGCAAAATACATATTGGCCTAAACTGATGGAGAAATTAGATTTTCTACATTTTTTTATTGAATATGATTTATAGCAGAAAGAAAAAAATATAGTTTACTTTTCAAAATTGTCGGTCTTTTTTTGTTTATAGTCCAAAAAATAAAAACCAGAGAGGTGATCAAATACCACCAAAAGAAAGCTTTATTTGTGAGTTGGGGACCTTAGATTATAAGCCCCTTAAGGGCAGGGACTGATGCAAATGTACAATGTATATGTAAAGCGCTGTGTAAATTGATGACGCTATATAAGGAAACCTGAAATAATAATAATAATAATAATTTGTGGGGAAAAAAGTATATCAATTTCATTTGGATATAATGTCGCACGACCACAATTGTTAGTTAAATTAACGCACTGTCATATTGCAAAAATCGGCCTAGTCAGGGTGGCGGTAAAACCTTTCCGTAGCTCAAGCGATTAAAAAAGCCGTGTCCCTACCCCATATCGGCATAAATATAGCCATGAACTGAACTTGATGACCAGTGTTGAGCACTACCAGTCTAAAAAACAGAGTCATACACATCTAATAATAACAGAGGAAGTCATTCATTGTCCTGAAAACAACAAACCCAAAGCAAAATACAAAGCCATTCAATAAACTGCTGTCAGGACCGAAAAATTGAGAATTATTTTGTAAACTAAGCATGTGAAAAAGGAATACATACGATGAACAGCATCAGTCCCAAAAACAAACTCATGTGAGCATGGGAAACGCAGATTTTAAGATATAAAATTAATCAAAGATGGAAACAATAAACCACATATATTGATAACATAATCTGCACATAAACTCATTACTACACAAAGCCAGCAGCAATCCTAGGAAAACCAACAGAAACCATAAATTTCATTGATATTCCTTCAATTTGGTTGGTCCGAACAATGCGACTTGGTAATGCGTTTGCACACTTCTCTGTTCTTTAACATCAAACTTTTCCACAGTTACGAACTTTATGGTAGTTTAACGAACTGGAAGGAATGCTGATGCAGCATCACATAAATCTTCATGTTAAGTATTGTGCACGTGTAACGCTTCCAGGTATTAATTGCCTCCCCCAAAGATCACAGTCACTGCCCCCCCCCAAATGCTTTCATGAACCAAGTTATTTTCTCTCAGGTATAATACAGACTGAGATAAGATACTGCCAAAGAAATTACACAGGTATGTAAACCCTGACCCTTGGCTGTTTTCACAGATGTGTGACACAAATCTGCAGAATTTCACCTTTTTACTTGCTACAAAGTTAGGCTCACACACTTGTGTAATGCGGGAACCAGTGCAGGTTCCTGCATCGCACCTGAATCGCCGGTGGTTCACACTGCCCTCTGAAAACTGCTGCAGGGTGTCAATACAAAGTTAATGACACCCCCAGATCGGTTCGCAGATCGCAGTGCGAACTGTAAAATGGTACAGGAATCGGATCGCATAGGTGTGAACACACAGTCGATTTGATTCCAGTGCGGACCAAAAAAAGGGCCCTGCTCCATATTGATGCACACGCGATGCGATTTCAGCCATACAGTTTGTATGGCTGAATTTGTAACACACAGACATTGCCTGTGATCTGCACAGCAATGCAGTGCGAATCTCATGCGATGTCTGGCACTGCACAAGTGTGAACTGTCACTTAAAGTGTAGCAGTCTGATCACCAGGGGAGAGGAGAAATGCTTCCTTCTGTCTTCAGCAGGCCAATGATAACTCAACCTAGGGAAGGTCACACACAGGATTTGAGCTCAAAGACAGACTATCAATTAATTGGTGTATTTAGAGACATGTCTGGAATTTATCCATGCACACTTGTAAAGTTACTAAAAGGCCCACATTAAAGGGTCACTATGGAGATTTTTTTTTTTTAGCTAAATAGCTTCCTTTACCTTGCTGCAGTGCTGTTTTCATGTCCTCATTGTTCGTTTTTGCTTTGATGCGGCTGTAATTCTTCTCTGATCTCCACACTTCCTGGTTGTCCGTTTCCTTATAACCACAGTGCTGGGAGCTTTCTCACTGTGGTCACTAATCAAGGAGGTGTGATTACTGTGTGTAAAACAAAACTATATTGGTGCTGAGGGGTTTTAGGCAAACCATCACTGCCCTCTATTGGCTCTTTGGCTCTGTACATCAGAGAGACAGGAAATAACAGCAAAAACGAAACTAGAACTGTAGGTTGAATATATGATTGATTTTTATCTATTTTTAATCATTTTTAAAAGGAATCAGTTAACTTTTATGTCTCTAAACCCTGTAAACAGTCATTTCAGCCCAACATTTTTTTTCCTTTAGTGACCCTTTAAAGCGGAGCGTCAGTCATTTTTTCAACATTCCATCTATTAAATCCTTGCCCCTTGTTTTAATTTTGGATATTATTTTTTTTTTTTCTGCCAGTAAGTACCTTATACAGCCCACTTCCTGTTTATCTGATCATTAGCCCAGGCTTATGACATCATGCACGTCTCTCACTCTATATCTCCTGAGAGTTTGCCAGGAAAGGAGGGGGCTGAGTCATAAGAGGGACAATGAGAACTGCAGAGCTGGGAGGTGTGTAAATCCAAGAAGTGAACAGGCAGCTGCCCACAGTTAAAATAGATGCAGCCAAACTTGGTGGGGGGAGATTTCTGCAGCATATTTGGCAAGTACGGAATCACAGTATATATAAAATATTATGCAAAGTGGTTGGCGGGAAGCTTCATAATGGCAAAGAGTCAACGTTTTTAATCCAAATGATGTGAGCAGACTGTAGTTCCTCTTAAAGCGGAGTTTCACCTGCGGCTTCACTTCCTGGTTCCCTACTGGTCCCTGCTGTCTTCTGGGACTTGTTTCTCCCAGAAGACAGCGGCGGGGGGGGGGGGGGGGCGGAGAAGGCGCTGGAAGTGGCTCATGTATCTATGCCCGAAAGTGGGAGTAAAATACCTGTATTACACAGGTATTTTCTCCCACCTGAAAGGTGCCAAATGTGACACCGGTGGGGGGGGGGGGGGGAGTTCCGAAGAGCGCAAGTTCCACTTTTGGGTGGAACTTCGCTTTAATATGCATGTTGTTTGATCTCCTAAATTATACAGCAAGTTCATTACGTGTATTTGCCTGATTTAAGATAATTGGTAATCACTCAGAGTGGGTTGTATGAGGCTATCAGAACCAATATACTGTAAATAATGCTTAGTGAAATTGCACTTTGAAGGCCTATTTAGATTTATGCATGTGCATAGAGATGCCACTTTTTTGTAGCGTTAGGCAAGTGCATTTTCTTTGTACATGCTTTTTCAATTTTTATTTTTTTATTTAGAACTTAGAGGGGGCAGGGTTAACAGCTGTTGACCAAAGCTTGTTAAAGGAGTTATAAATAAAAAAAATGTTTTTGCTGAAATTACTGTTTACAGGGTATAGAGACATAATAGTTAACAGATTACTTTTAAAAACAATTAAAAATTGATAAAAATCAATCATATAATGTACCTGCAGTTTCTAGTTTCGTTTTTGCATGTTGTTTCCTGCCTCTCTGCTGTACAGAGCCACAGAGCCAATACAGGTCAGTAATGGTTTGGAAAACAAAACTGGTTGGTGCTGAGGGGTTTTAGACACACAGTAATCACATCTCCTTGATTAGTGACCACAGAGAGGAAGCTCCCAGTACTGTGGTTATCAGAAAACAGACAACCAGGAAGTGTGGAGATCAGAGAAGAATTACAGCAACTTGAGAGCAAAAACGAACAATGAGGACATGAAAACAGCACTGCATTAAGGTAAAGGAAGCCATTAAGATAAAAAATGTATTCCTTTACAAACCCTTTAATATATGTTGTTGTGACGCATTAAAATGCGCGCACATTGACTTCTATAAGCCTTCTACTTCACTAAACTGCATACAAAATGAACATGCAGCACTGAGATGGGAACATACACTATTTTTATATTAGGAAAGTTATATGCATGTGTTTTAGTACATTACAACGCATGCATTAAACCACAACAGTGTAAATGGGTTCAGCATGCAGCTCTTCATTTCTTCACTGCTACTCACAGTTTACACGCATGATTCACACATTTCTATAGCAGTTGAACTTAAAGCGGAGGTTCACCCTAAATATAAGATCTCCCATGCGATCCAGCATACTGGCGTCAGCGCCAGTATGCTGTTTTTTTTTTTTTTTAATAGCACACTTACTGTATTATTGTGGAATTCCTTTTTTGTCCCCCGCGGTGGACGGCTGTAGTATAGCGCGTCACATCTTCCTAAAATACCCGATATGGACTCGGGTAATCTCGGCGAAAATGCGGCGCCTGCGCACAGACCTAGGAGCTGACTGCGCAGGCGCCGTATTTCTCCGAGTCCTATTTCGGAGGGCGTGACGCGCCATAGCCGTAGGACTCGGAGAAATACGGCGCCTGCGCAGTCAGCTCCTAGGTCTGTGCGCAGGCGCCGCATTTTCGCCGAGATTACCCGAGTCCATATCGGGTATTTTAGGAAGATGTGACGCGCTATACTGGCGCCGTCCACCACGGGGGACAGAAAAGGAATTCTACAATAATACAGTAAGTGTGCTATTAAAAAAAAAAAAAAAACAGCATACTGGCGCTGACGCCAGTATGCTGGATCGCATGGGAGATCATATGTTTAGGGTGAAATACCGCTTTAAGTTTATCCTAAATAGTACTAAGATGGCAAACAATGTGCTAAAGGTAACCAATTTAAAAAAAATCATATTTTTTGGTTTGTTCATACCAGGTTGACTAAATATGAATTATGAATATTGGCATATATGCCAGCATAGCAACATAAACATATATCTAAATACTGTAACAAATACTGTCTGTGAGATGGCAGGTTCCGAAGACCTACCCGCTACAATAATTTATAAACTATGAACGAACCGATCAAACCAAATAAACAGATTCTCTAAAAAAAGGTAACAAAATGCGCAACGATTGCATGACACTGTACAGACAAGGCATTCTACAGCTGCAAACAGAAAAAAGAATGAATTGAGCTAAGGCACAAATGAGCTTACTATAGACAAAACACACTTCAAAAGCGTGCAACTAAAAATATTTGCCTAAAGCGATATAAAATGTTGTACAGTATATAATAAAACAAAATCATAGTGACAAATGACATACAAACAGGATGTTTTGCTACTATCGGAAGTGCCTCAAGCCGCATCAGATGGGAAAAGCAAACACTTATAGGCTTGCTCTACACCATTTGATTATTAGTGACTGTGTAATTTCAAATAACTGTGGGCCTGTTTGTCAGATACATCAAAAGGTAGCATACAAATACGCCATGTACCCTACATTCCAGCCTCTAGGTGGCGGACCACCGTTGTGTACCTATCGTCTCCTATTTCCACCTCTTTAAATACATTTTTCTCTGCTCACATAACTCCTGTGTCTAGAGGAAGATCCCGCAATGCATTTACCACCAGCTATTAATATACTAAATATGTGAATCTCCACAAAGATAACTTACAAGAGGATGCTTGATTTACAAACTTATTGTTTAATAGAGTATGATGTCATATAATGTATGTATATACATTTTATTTATGGATAACATACACTGGGGCTGATTTACTAAAACTGTAGAGTGCAAAATCGATTGCAGCTCTACATAGACACCAATCAGCTTTCAGTTTATTTTGTCATGGCCTCAATCACGGGTGCTCAACCTGTGGCTCTCCAGCTGTTGCAGAACTACAAGTCCCATCCTGCCTCTCTCGTTGGGATTCAGGCTTGTAACTGTCAGCCTTGTAATGCCTCATGGGACTTGTGGTTCTGCAACAGCTGGAGGGCCACAGGTTGAGCACCCATGGGCCCTAAATGAACAAGCTGACGTTAGAAGCTGATTGGCTGCCATGCACTGTTGCACCAGATTTTCCAATCTCCAGTTTTAGTAAATTAACCCCAATATTGGATATTATATATACCAATAAAAAACATAGTAGTGTACTTCCCTTTGAAATCAGCCAACGTAAAAGTAATCACAGTAGTCCATGTGTCAACGTTTCTAAGACCCCTTTAACACTGGAGCGTTTTTACAGCGTTTTAGCGTTAAAAATAGCACTATTAAAACGGACCCTTTCACACTGAGGCATTGCGCTGGGGGGGCATTGAGAAAAGTCCTGCAGCATGTTTGGAGCAGCATTTGGGCGCTGAAAAAAACGCTCCAAAAACACGCCTCTCCATTGAAATGAATTGAAAGCGCTGTAAAAACGCCTGAATAGAGCCTATAATCTGCTCTGAGCTGTAGAAAAGTCACATGATCTCCCAAAAATGTAAACATGTAAGAAAAAACAAAATATAGAAAAATAGATTTGTGGCGCACGATCAGTTTAAGCAGGCAACCTAGTCTAAAATTAAAATTAAGATTAAAATTGAAATTAAAATGACCATAAGTAAATATAAGTCCATATGGTAACAATATATTCCGGACAGTCCAGTTAAATGAATGAGGGGACTTAGCAGCAGCACCTGAAGCAGAAGCGAGCCTCTGGAAGAGTCAAAAATACAAGAGAGAGATGCGCCAAGCTAAGTGCAGTATGTCGTTTTTAATCCGTAGTAAGTTAGTACAATAAAATAACTACTCACAAACATGGAGTAATACAGGCATTAGTGTGGCTATGAGGCCGGGATCATCATAGGAAGTTCCTCCGAATAAAGTTTCCTCGTCCAAGGAAATGGACGATGATCCCGGCCTCATAAGAAAAAACAAAAGCATCTACAACAGCAGGACTGAAATTACCCATGCTTCAATAACACTTAAAAAAAATCTGTTAAAACGCCTGCAGCATTGCGTTAATTTTACCGCTAGCACCCTAAAAACTGCGGTAATAGCGTTAAAGGGGTTTTTGCAGCGCCTCAGTGTGAAAGGGCTCTTATGCTGAGACTGTGGGGTTGGTTTAGGAAAGGCAAATAGAATGTGCACTTGGCAAAGTGAAGTTGCACACTGCAAGGTTAGTTGCTCCAGAGCTTAGTAAATGAGCAGACGCTCTGCTGACTTCCATCATCCAATCACATGCACGCAAAATGCATTTATTTAATTATTTTCCTTGCATGTGATTGGCTATTCTTTGCCAAATGAAGCTTTACCTCATTTACAATGCTCTGGAGCAATTGCACTTTGCAAAGCGCACAGCCCAATTGCCTTTAGTAAATCAACCCCTATGTCTGTGTTGCCCAACTAAATTTTTGTTTTATTCTTAATGCTAGACTGGAAGCAGGACCGTCTTAAAAGCATCACGGGCCCCTGGGCAAAGTAATGCTCTGGGGCCCCTACAATGATTACAGTGCAGGTAAACAGACATCAAGTAGGTAGGAGGCAGACTGCCTCCCCTGTGTATCTATCACTCTTAGTGCCATCATGGGGCCCCCAATTTCGGGGCAGCATGGGATCAAGGACCAGCTGATTGGGGAAAGTGTAGGGGCCCCCCATGCAGCTGGGGCCCCTGGACAGTGCCCAGGTGTGCCCTCTCATTAAGACAGCCCTGACTGGAAGAAAGCAAGGGAAAATCTCATATGGACAACAGTCTGAGAAAGTTCATCCTTCAGATGTTTTTGTTTAATATATAAAGTAATTTATGTTTACTCACATAATACTTTGTTTATAAGCACAAGGTATCACATACAAACATACTGCTTCTATGTACAGGCATACCCCCCTTTTAAGTACACAATGGGGTTTATTTACTAAAGCTGGAAAGTCCAAAATCAGCCTCACTTCTGCATAGAAACCAATGAGCTTCCAGATTTTATCACCAAAGCTTAATTGAACAAGTTGGGGTTAGAAGCTCATTGTTTTTTTTATGCAGAAGTGAGCCTGATTTTGCGCTTTCCAGAGATAGTAAATAATCCCCATTGTGTACTTAAAAGTGGGGTATGCCTGTATCCGAATAAAACCCTAATCCAGGATGGTCCTAAGTATTCCAGCTGTTGTGGAACTACAGGTCACAGCTTGCAAAATCAGCAGTCCAAAAATCAATGGCGTGTCAATAATAATAAGGCTCCATGCACACTGAGGCTAAAAAAAAAGCTATAAAAAAATGCCAGTAGCTTTGCAGGGAACCTTTCAGCGTTTTTTAGCATTTTTGCAATAGCATTTTTCGGTGCAGCGTTTTTTTTTCTTCAATGGATAAAGAAATGCTAAAAAACGCTGGCGCCAGCGTTTTTTTAGCATTTTGCGTTTTTTGGCATTTTTTCCCGCTGAAAAACTGCACTTTGAACGCAAATTTCGGGCATTCAGAAAAAAAACAATAAACTCCAAAGCTTATTAACACTAAAAAATGCCCATTTGTGCGTGGGCACATAGGCTAACATAAAGTTCAGTTTATGGGCTTTTTAAAAAAAAGCCCAAAACGCCAATAAACTGCAGTTTATCAGCTTCAGTGTGCATGGAGCCTAATAATAATAAGGCTGGATTCACACCTAGGCGTTAGCAATTTTGGGCGTATTTGGGTGACAAAGTTTAGGCGTTTTGTACCCGAGATTTGCGACGACAAAACATGCCGTTTTAAAATCCGGCTTTTTGCATAGCCATTGTTGGCTATGCGGAACGCCAAAGCCGCCCGATACGCGCGTCGGAAAAGGGTCCGGGACTTTTTTCAAAATCGGCGTTCGACGTTCTATCGGCGTACGGTGTTCGGTATTAGGAGATGTGAACGGTCTCCATAGACAATAATGCAAATTCGACGGTACGGCATATTGTAGCGTTGCGCTTCAGGCGACAAAGCGCCTAGGTGTGATTGGAGCCTAAATCTCTGTGCAGGCATTTAAAAGTATTTTATCCATCGATTGACCAGGCATTTCAGTTTTGGAAGGAACAATCAGCAGTGAGGTTGGTGAGCAATCCCAGACAATAATGCTTCTACAGCTGACTGCATGCAGACCTTACAGTAAAATAGTAACTTTTTTTTTTAACAGAATGTTTCTTTTTATCATTAAAAGACTTGTGATGATAAAGTTTTGCAAAACTTTTCTTTAAAAAAAAAAAAGAAGCTGCCTGGGATGATTCAGAGTGAAATGGCAGCAGCATGCCTCAATTTCTCCAACGTGCCCCCTGGATCCAGACATTTGCAGTGTCTTTCCAGATAGCTGGAGGCTTGAGATTCTTTGGGGTTTTGTTCAAGGAGGAGCTATGGCTTCACCTGAGTGACATCTGCGAGAGCTGTGTGCCAGAGAGTACGTGCTGCATGCACAAGAGGCTTCCTTCACTCTCTTCCCTGGGTCTGCCTCAGGGAACACATTGCAAGGAAAACTTCTCTGTTTGTTTTCCCACACATCCCCTCAGAGGTTAATTGGAAGTATTGACAGGGAAATGGCTACAAACGTCACTCTGGCTACTGTGTTACCTAATGTATTGCATTGCAAGCAGATACAATAGCTAGCAAATTGCAATGGGCAATGTGACAGCTTAGCACCCTCTATAACTAGTAATGTTTAGTCACATTTATCTGGACTTGTTCTGTGATGTTGAAGAACTTCACCACTCTTCTAAGTAGATCCCTGAGTTCAAATGAGAGTCAGGAATTTATCCAGGCATCTGTCCTGGCAAATTCCACAGTGATTGGATTAAGATGGCTAGGTTACCCATGTAGATGTTGTGTAAATGTTGGGGATGGTTACTGATATTATTATTCTTATACAGGATTTATATAGCGCCAACAGTTTGTGCGGCACTCATTAGAACTTAGTCACTCAACCTTCAACATTGTCTTTGAAGGTTCTCACCTATCCAAGTCTTGGTAAAGATAGTAGTAGTCACATACAACTAGGCTTTTCCAGACATTTCGCTCATCCAAAGTGAGCTGAAACAGCTACTTGGATGAGTGGTGAAACGTCTTCAATGTTGTCTATGCAGGTTCTCCTTCATCCATTCCTTGTTATGCCAAGTTTTGGGATAAATGAGAACCTTCAAAGTTTCAACTGGTCACTTCAAATTATTATTATTTGATGTGCCTAGAACCTACCCCAGCATCTGTCTTGACAAATTCAATGGTGATTAGATTATGGTGGATAGGTTACCAGGTATCTAATTATTATTTGACGTGCCTAGAACCTACCCCAGCATCTGTCTTGACAAATTCAATGGTGATTAGATTATGGTGGATAGGTTACCAGGTATCTAATTATTATTTGACGTGCCTAGAACCTACCCCAGCATCTGTTTTGACAAATTCAATGGTGATTAGATTATGGTGGATAGGTTACCAGGTATCTATAAATGTTTGAGAAAGTTCCCAATACTCATTAGAACTTCAGAAACTACTTGGATAGCTTCAATATTATTTTTAAAGGTTCTCATTCATCCAAGTCTTGGTATAGTAGTCACATGCAACTAGGCTTTTTCCGTGAAGTTATAGACGTTTTGTTCATCCAAGTGGAGCCGAGACAGCTACTTGAATGAGGAGTGAAATGTGTTCAATCTTGTGTTTGAAGGTTCATCTTTATACAATAGTTGGTATGCCAAGTCTATGGATAAGGGAGAACCTTCAAAGTTTTAACTGGTCAGTTCAAATAAGTGCCTAGAACATACCCCAACTTGACAAATTCCATGGTAATTAGATTAATGTGGCTAGAGTACTAGGTGGCTATAAATGTTGGTGAAGGTTCCTGATACTTATTAGAACTTAGGATGCTACTTAGATAAGCTGCAAAACACATTTAACATGATCTTTGAAGGTTCCCCTTTATCCAATAGTTGGTATGCCAAGTCTATGGATAAAGGAGAACCTTCAAAGTTTTAACAGGTCAGTTTAAATAAGTGCCTAGAACATACCCCAACTTGACAAATTCCATGGTGATTAGATTAATGTGGCTAGAGTACTAGGTGGCTATAAATGTTGGTGAAGGTTCCTGATACTTATTAGAACTTAGGATGCTACTTAGATAAGCTGCAAAACATAATCAACATGATCTTTGAAGGTTCTCCTTTATCCAATAGTTGGTATGCCAAGTCTATGGATAAAGGAGAACCTTCAAAGTTTTAACTGGTCAGTTCAAATAAGTGCCTAGAACATACCCCAACATGACAAATTCCATGGTGATTAGATTAATGTGGCTAGAGCACTGGGTTGCTATAAATGTTGCCGAAAGTTCCTGATATTTGTTAGAACTTAGGAAGCTATTTGGATGAGTTGCTAAACATCTTCAACATTATCTTTAAATGTTTTCCAGTAGTTGGTATGCCATGTCTTAGGATAAATGAGAACCTTAAAAGTTTCAACTGCTCAGTTCAAATAAGTGCCTAGACTAGAGCATACCCCATCCATCTGTCTTGACAAACTCCATAGTGATTATATTAGGGTGGTTAGGGTATCAGGTGGCTATAAATGTTAAAGAGGGTGCCTGATACTCATTAGAACTTGGGTGGGCTGCTAAACATCTTCAACATTATCTTTAATGGTTCTCATTCATCCAAGTCACATCCTAGTCACATTCAACTAGTCTTTTTTTACAAACTGATAACGTTTCAAACTCATCCAAACCGACCTGAGGAAGCTACGTGGATGAGTGGCAAACCATCTTTAACATTGTCTTTTAATGTTTATTAACATTCAACTGTGCTTTTTCTGTAAACCGAAGAAGTTTCACACTCATCCAAGCTGACCTGAGGAAGCTACTTAGATAAGCAGCAAACCATCTGAAAAAATTGAAGGTTCAAGTCTTGGTATAAACAGTATGAATATTAAACTAGGCTTTTTCTGCAAACTGATAAAGTTTCAAACTCATTGAAGCCAACCCGAGGAAGATACTTGGATAAGCGGCAAACATTAAAAGGTTTAAGTCTTGGTATAAACAGTAGTAACATTCATCTGGGCTTTTTCCATAAAGTTGAAGACATCTCGCACTCATCCAAGTGGAGCTCAGGAAGCAGCTTGGATGAGTGGTAAAACATCTTCAACACATCTGGTTCAATGTGAATAAACACTACTACCTACACCATGTCCTGGATAAAGGGGACCCTTGGCAGACACTTACCACCCACTGTTTACAAATAATCAGAACTAATGATGACCTGACACATTCTCACAACAAGTTGTCCCCAGGGGGTCCAGCTGTGATCAGATCACCCTGCTGGGCAGTGATGGGACTTTCCAGGGCAGTGAAATCCCCCAAGCCAGTATGATTTGGTAGGGATCACACATACACACAATCGGTGATCCAGGCTGGAGAAAGATGTACGGATGTAGCAGATGGAGGAGAGCCTTCCTGGAATGCTAGGGTATGATGGAGGCAGCCTCCTAGTACAGCACACAGGCAGCTCCTAGCACCTAGCACCCAGCACCAGGGCACCCAGCAGACACATCCAAGCCATATAAGCTCTGGGACACAGAGAGGTGACAACTCCTGCAGGAATGTCCCCTGTACTCTGGGAGGATGGGGAGGGGGTGTCACTGAGGCAGAGCACAGAAGAAGGAGAGCCCACACATTCCCTCAAAGTTTCCCACACAGGACACCCCCTCCCCACCCCCCCATCCATCCTGAGGAGCGGGGTGCCAGGCTGTGCCAGGAGAGGAGCACTGCTCAGCTGGAACTTTTCTTTTATTGATGCCCTCCTCTCCCCTCCTCATCACCCAAACCAGCAAAACACAGGACTAGCACGCAGCACTCCGGGGACACAGGACGGCTTCTGTTACCTTATGTATCGCTGAAATGGGGGGTTATGGACAGCAGGTCGCTCGACGTGTGCAGCTACTCCAGTAAATCCCTGCCAGCATGAAACCTATCAGAGGCAATGCAACGGGCCTCCCGAGCTCCGTCTGCTCAAGGCGATGACACGCCCCCGGCACGCCATTGGATCAGCGGCTGGGCCAAATAACACAAGCTGCTGCAGCCCAAGGCCCCGCCCAATGTGAGAGGATACAGGACAGCCGAGTACACGCCCCTTTTAGACGAGCGATGATACTGGAGAGCTGATGTGGATGATACAGGAGAGCCCTACTGGAGGAGCGATAATACAGGAGAGCCGAGGCCCCGCCCTACTGGAGGAACGATAATACAGGAGAGCAGAGGCCCCGCCCTCGTGAATAAAGAGCTACTACAGAAGAGCCAGGACTCTTCTGTACGAGAGGCGATACATGGAGCCGAAGCTCCTACCCCGTAAACGAGAGAGCTTACAGGAAAACCAAATCTCCGCCCCCTGTGGAGGAGCGATGGAAAAGGAGAACCAACGCTCCGCCCCTTGTAAAGGAGAGATGATGAAGGAGAGCCAAAGCTCCTCCCCCTGAGAACGAGAGACGACACAGGAAAGCAAAAGCTCCGCTCCTGTGGACAATAGATGATACAGGAGAACCAAAACTCCGCCCCCTGTGAAGGAGAGATGATACAGGAAAAATAAAAGCTTCACCCCTGCGGACAAAAGATAATACTAGAGAGCCAAAGCTCCACCCCGTGTGGACAAGAGGATACTAGAGAGCGAAAGTTCCTCCCCCTGTGAAGGAGAGATGGTGAAGGAGCGCCAAAGCTCCACCCCCTGTGAAGGAGAGATGATGAAGGAGCGCCAAAGCTCCGCCTCCTGTCTGTGAAGGAGAAATGATACAGGAAAATAAATGCTTCACCCCAGTGGACAAAAGATGATACAGAAGAACCAAAGCTCCTCCCCTGTGAAGGAGAGATGATACAGGAAAGATAAAAGCTCTGCCCCTGTGGACAAAAGATGATACAGGAGAGCCAAAGCTCCGCCCCCTGTGGACAAGAGATGTTACAGGAGAGCCAAAGCTCCGCCCCCTGTGGACAAGAGATGATACAGGAGAGCCAAAGCTCCGCCCCCTGTGGACAAGAGATGATACAGGAGAGCCAAAGCACCGCCCCCTGTGGACAAGAGATGTTGCAGGAAAGCCAAAGCTCCGCCCCCTGTGGACAAAAGATGTTACATGAGAGCCAAAGCTCCGCCCCCTGTGGACAAGAGATGATGCAGGAGAGCCAAAGCTCCGCCCCCTGTGGACAAGAGATGATACAGGAGAGCCAAAGCACCGCCCCCTGTGGACAAGAGATGTTGCAGGAAAACCAAAGCTCCACCCCCTGTGGACAAAAGATGTTACAGGAGAGCCAAAGCTCCGCCCCCTGTGGACAAGAGATGATGCAGGAGAGCCAAAGCTCCGCCCCCTGTGGACAAGAGATGTTACAGGAGAGCCAAAGCTCCGCCCCCTGTGGACAAGAGATGATACAGGAGAGCCAAAACTCCACCCCCTGTGGACAAGAGATGATACAGGAGAGCCAAAGCTCCGCCCCCTGTGGACAAGAGATGATACAGGATGGCCAAAGCTCCGCCCCCTGTGGACAAGAGATGATACAGGAGAGCCAAAGCTCCGCCCCCGTGGAAAACAGATGATACAGGAGAGCCAAAGTTCTGCCCCCTGTGGACAAGAGATGATACAGGATAGACAAAGCTCTGCCCCCTGTGAACAAGAGATGTTACAGGAGAGCCAAAGATCCGCCCCTGTGAAGGAGAGATGATACAGGAAAAATTAAAGCTCTGCCCTTGTGGACAAGAGATGATACAGGAGAACCAAAGCTCTGCCCACTGTGGACAAGAGATGTTACAGGAGAGCCAAAGCTCTGCCCCCTGTGGACATAAGATGATACAGGAGAGCCAAAGCTCCACCCCCTGTGGACAAGAGATGATACAGGAGAGCCAAAGCTCTGCCCCCTGTGGACAAGAGATGATACAGGAGAGCCAAAGCACCGCCCCCTGTGAAGGAGAGATGATACAGGAAAAATAAAAGCTCCGCCCCTGTGGACAAGAGATGATACAGGAGAGCCAAAGCACCTCCCCCTGTGGACAAGAGATGATACAGGAGAGCCAAAGCTTTGCCCCCTGTGGACAAAAAATGATACAGAAGAACCAAAGCTCCTCCCCTGTGAAGGAGAGATGATACAGGAAAGATAAAAGCTCCGCCCCCTGTGAAGGAGAGATGGTACAGCAAAGATAAAAATTCTGCCCCTGTGGACAAAAGATAATACTAGAGAGCCAAAGCTCCACCCCGTGTGGACAAGAGGCGATACTAGAGAGCCAAAGTTCCTCCCCCTGTGAAGGAGAGATGATGAAGGAGCGCCAAAGCTCCGCCTCCTGTCTGTGAAGGAGAAATGATACAGGAAAATAAATGCTTCACCCCAGTGGACAAAAGATGATACAGAAGAACCAAAGCTCCTCCCCTGTGAAGGAGAGATGATACAGGAAAGATAAAAGCTCTGCCCTTGTGGACAAGAGATGTTACAGGAGACCCAAAGATCCGCCCTTGTGAAGGAGAGATGATACAGGAAAAATTAAAGCTCTGCCCTTGTGGACAAGAGATGATACAGGAGAACCAAAGCTCTGCCCACTGTGGACAAGAGATGTTACAGGAGAGCCAAAGCTCTGCCCCCTGTGGACAAGAGATGATACAGGAGAGCCAAAGCTCCACCCCCTGTGGACAAGAGATGATACAGGAGAGCCAAAGCTCTGCCCCCTGTGGACAAGAGATGATACAGGAGAGCCAAAGCACTGCCCCCTGTGAAGGAGAGATGATACAGGAAAAATAAAAGCTCCGCCCCTGTGGACAAGAGATGATACAGGAGAGCCAAAGCACCTCCCCCTGTGGACAAGAGATGATACAAGAGAGCCAAAGCTTTGCCCCCTGTGGACAAAAAATGATACAGAAGAACCAAAGCTCCTCCCCTGTGAAGGAGAGATGATACAGGAAAGATAAAAGCTCCACCCCCTGTGAAGGAGAGATGATACAGCAAAGATAAAAATTCTGCCCCTGTGGACAAGAGATGATACAGGAGGGCGAAAGCTCTGCCCCCTGTGGACAAGATATGTTACAGGAGAGCCAAAGCTCTGCCCCCCGTGGACAAGAGATGATACAGGAGAGCCAAAGCACCGCCCCCTGTGGACAAGAGATGTTACAGGAGAGCCAAAGCTCCACCCCCTGTGAACAAGAGATGTTACAGGAGAGCCAAAGATCCGCCCCTGTGAAGGAGAGATGATACAGGAAAAATAAAAGCTCTGCCCCCTGTGGACAAGAGATGATACAGGAGAGCCAAAGCTCTGCCCACTGTGGACAAGAGATGTTACAGGAGAGCCAAAGCTCTGCCCCCTGTGGACAAAAAATGATACAGGAGAGCCAAAGCTCTGCCCCCTGTGGACAAGAGATGATACAGGAGAGCCAAAGCTCTGCCCCCTGTGGACAAGAGATGATACAGGAGAGCAAAAGCACCGCTCCCTGTGAAGGAGAGATGATACAGGAAAAATAAAAGCTCCGCCCCTGTGGACAAGAGATGATACAGGAGAGCCAAAGCACCGCCCCCTGTGGACAAGAGATGATACAGGAGAGCCAAAGCACCGCCCCCTGTGGACAAAAGATGATACAGAAGAACCAAAGCTCCTCCCCTGTGAAGGAGAGATGATACAGGAAAGATAAAAGCTCCGCCCCCTGTGAAGGAGAGATGATACAGGAAAGATAAAAATTCTGCCCCTGTGGACAAGAGATGATACAGGAGGGCCAAAGCTCTGCCCCCTGTGGACAAGATATGTTACAGGAGAGCCAAAGCTCTGCCCCGTGGACAAGAGATGATACAGGAGAGCCAAAGCACCGCCCCCTGTGGACAAGAGATGTTACAGGAGAGCCAAAGCTCTGCCCCCTGTGGACAAGAGATGATACAGGAGAGCCAAAGCTCTGCCCCCTGTGGACAAGGGATGTTACAGGAGAGCCAAAGCTCTGCCCCCTGTGGACAAGAGATGTTACAGGAGAGCCAAAGCTCCACCCCCTGTAGACAAGAGATGATACAGAAGAGCCAAAGCTCCACCCCCTGTGGACAAGAGATGTTACAGGAGAGCCAAAGCTCCGCCCCCTGTGGACAAGATATGATACAGGAGAGCCAAAGCTCCACCCCCTGTGGACAAGAGATGATACAGGAGAACCAAAGCTCTGCCCACTGTGGACAAGAGATGTTACAGGAGAGCCAAAGCTCTGCCCCCTGTGGACAAGAGATGATACAGGAGAGCCAAAGCTCCACCCCCTGTGGACAAGAGATGATACAGGAGAGCCAAAGCACCGCCCCCTGTGAAGGAGAGATGATACAGGAAAGATAAAAGCTCCGCCCCCTGTGAAGGAGAGATGATACAGCAAAGATAACAATTCTGCCCCTGTGGACAAGAGATGATACAGGAGGGCGAAAGCTCTGCCCCCTGTGGACAAGATATGTTACAGGAGAGCCAAAGCTCTGCCCCCCGTGGACAAGAGATGATACAGGAGAGCCAAAGCACTGCCCCCTGTGGACAAGAGATGTTACAGGAGAGCCAAAGCTCTGCCCCCTGTGAACAAGAGATGTTACAGGAGAGCCAAAGATCCGCCCCTGTGAAGGAGAGATGATACAGGAAAAATAAAAGCAATGCCCTTGTGGACAAGAGATGATACAGGAGAGCCAAAGCTCTGCCCACTGTGGACAAGAGATGTTACAGGAGAGCCAAAGCTCTGCCCCCTGTGGACAAGAGATGATACAGGAGAGCCAAAGCTCTGCCCCCTGTGGACAAGAGATGATACAGGAGAGCCAAAGCTCCACCCCCTGTGGACAAGAGATGATACAGGAGAGCCAAAGCTCTGCCCCCTGTGGACAAGAGATGATACAGGAGAGCCAAAGCACCGCTCCCTGTGAAGGAGAGATGATACAGGAAAAATAAAAGCTTCGCCCCTGTGGACAAGAGATGATACAGGAGAGCCAAAGCACCACCCCCTGTGGACAAGAGATGATACAGGAGAGCCAAAGCACCGCCCCCTGTGGACAAAAGATGATACAGAAGAACCAAAGCTCCTCCCCTGTGAAGGAGAGATGATACAGGAAAGATAAAAGCTCCGCCCCCTGTGAAGGAGAGATGATACAGGAAAGATAAAAATTCTGCCCCTGTGGACAAGAGATGATACAGGAGGGCCAAAGCTCTGCCCCCTGTGGACAAGATATGTTACAGGAGAGCCAAAGCTCTGCCCCGTGGACAAGAGATGATACAGTAGAGCCAAAGCACCGCCCCCTGTGGACAAGAGATGTTACAGGAGAGCCAAAGCTCTGCCCCCTGTGGACAAGAGATGATACAGGAGAGCCAAAGCTCTGCCCCCTGTGGACAAGAGATGTTACAGGAGAGCCAAAGCTCTGCCCCCTGTGGACAAAAGATGATACAGGAGAGCCAAAGCTCCACCCCCTGTAGACAAGAGATGATACAGAAGAGCCAAAGCTCTGCCCCCTGTGGACAAGAGATGATACAGGAGAGCCAAAGCTCTGCCCCCTGTGGACAAGAGATGATACAGGAGAGCCAAAGCACCGCTCCCTGTGAAGGAGAGATGATACAGGAAAAATAAAAGCTCCGCCCCTGTGGACAAGAGATGATACAGGAGAGCCAAAGCACCACCCCCTGTGGACAAGAGATGATACAGGAGAGCCAAAGCACCGCCCCCTGTGGACAAAAGATGATACAGAAGAACCAAAGCTCCTCCCCTGTGAAGGAGAGATGATACAGGAAAGATAAAAGCTCCGCCCCCTGTGAAGGAGAGATGATACAGGAAAGATAAAAATTCTGCCCCTGTGGACAAGAGATGATACAGGAGGGCCAAAGCTCTGCCCCCTGTGGACAAGATATGTTACAGGAGAGCCAAAGCTCTGCCCCGTGGACAAGAGATGATACAGGAGAGCCAAAGCACCGCCCCCTGTGGACAAGAGATGTTACAGGAGAGCCAAAGCTCTGCCCCCTGTGGACAAGAGATGATACAGGAGAGCCAAAGCTCTGCCCCCTGTGGACAAGAGATGTTACAGGAGAGCCAAAGCTCTGCCCCCTGTGGACAAGAGATGATACAGGAGAGCCAAAGCTCCACCCCCTGTAGACAAGAGATGATACAGAAGAGCCAAAGCTCTGCCCCCTGTGGACAAGAGATGTTACAGGAGAGCCAAAGCTCCGCCCCCTGTGGACAAGATATGATACAGGAGACCCAAAGCTCCACCCCCTGTGGACAAGAGATGATACAGGATAGCCAAAGCTCCGCCCCCTGTGGACAAGAGATGATACAGGAGAGCCAAAGCTCTGCCCCCTGTGGACAAGAGATGATACAGGAGAGCCAAAGCTCTGCCCCCTGTGGACAAGAGATGATACAGGACAGCCAAAGCTCCACCCCTGTGGACAAGAGATGATGCAGGAGAGTCAAAGCTCCGCCCCCTGTGGACAAGAGATGATACAGGAGAGCCAAAGCTTAGCCCCCTGTGGACAAGAGATGATACAGGAGAGCCAAAGCTCCACCCCCTGCGAACAAGAGATGATACAGGAGAGCCAAAGCTCCGCCCCCTGTGGATAAGAGATGATACAGGAGAGCCAAAGCTCCACCCCCTGTGGACAAGAGATGATACAGGAGAGCAAAAGCTTTGCCCCCTGTGGACAAGAGATGATACAGGAGAGCCAAAGCTCCACCCCCTGTGGACAAGAGAGGATACAGGATAGACAAAGCTCCGCCCCTGTGAACAAGAGATGATACAGGAGAGCCAAAGATCCGCCCCTGTGAAGGAGAGATGATACAGGAAAAATTAAAGCTCTGCCCTTGTGGACAAGAGATGATACAGGAGAACCAAAGCTCTGCCCCCTGTGGACAAGAGATGATACAGGAGAGCCAAAGCTCTGCCCCCTGTGAAGGAGTGATGATACAGGAAAAATAAAAGCTCCACCCCTGTGGACAAGAGATGATACAGGAGAGCCAAAGCACCACCCCCTGTGGACAAGAGATGATACAGGAGAGCCAAAGCTCTGCCCCCTGTAGACAAGAGATGATACAGGAGAGCCAAAGCACCGCCCCCTGTGAAGGAGAGATGATACAGGAAAAAAAGCTCCGCCCTGTGGACAAGAGATGATACAGGAGAGCCAAAGCTCCACCCCCTGTGGACAAGAGATGATACAGGAAAGCCAACGCTCTGCCCCCTGTGGACAAGAGATGATACAGGAGAGCCAAAGCTCCGCCCCCTGTGGACAAGAGATGATACAGGAGAGCCAATGCTCTGCCCCCTGTGGACAAGAGATGATACAGGAGAGCCAAAGCACCGCCCCCTGTGGACAAGAGATGATACAGGAGAGCCAAAGCTCTGCCCCCTGTGGACAAGAGATGATACAGAAGAACCAAAGCTCTGCCCCCTGTGGACAAGAGATGATACAGGAGAGCCAAAGCACCGCCCCCTGTGGACAAGACATGATACAGGAGAGCCAAAGCTCTGCCCCCTGTGGACAAGAGATGATACAGGAGAGCCAAAGCTACGCCCCTGTGGACAAGAGATGATACAGGATAGCCAAAGCTCTGCCCCTGTGGACAAGAGATGATACAAGAGAGCCACAGTTCCGCCCCTGTGAAGGAGAGTTGATACAGGAAAAATAAAATCTCTGCCCCTGTGGACAAGAGATGATACAAGATAGCCAAAGCTCCGCCCCCTGTGGACAAAAGATGATACATAAGAGCCAAAGTTTCGTTCTCACCTGAGCCTTGTGAATGGTCCTGCAGTCTTCTGTGATTGTTTATTCTGCTACCTTTCTTTGGTGAGAATAACCCAAATGAGTGTATTCAGTCTGTTTTAATGTTATAGAGTCTACAAACGATGGTATGTGTCTGAGAATGTATAAATTCAGTACAGATATTCTCCAAATGATCCCTTTTTGGAAAGCTGACAGTCCAAGGTATTTAGTAAAAGCATGGAGAGTTTTTTGAAGTTGTAATTTTTTTTTCATATGTTTTTGCAAAATGAAGATATGTAAAAAATGTTTCTTTGTTTTGTTTTTGTTTTTTTACATACTGTCACCAGTGCAGTACAGCGTCATCATATAACAGGTATGGCGGTTATCAGCGACACTCACTGGTGACAGTTTCTTTTTTTTTAGGATTTTTTTTTAACATACTTTGACCAGAGCAATATAATGTTACCATAGTAATATTGTACTACTCTTGGGAAGTGATCATTATTTTTATTTTTTTACTCATATAGGGCCAGATTCAGGTAGAGTTAGGCTGGAGTATCTGTGATACTCCAGCCTAACTGTCACTTTAAGCCGGCGTTTCTGTTTTCTGTAACCAGAAAACAAGAAACGCCGGGTTGGAGTTCCGATGCGATCGGCGCAACTGAATTTCGCCATTGCATCGCAACTTTAATTTAAAAATGGCGCCGGGGGCGTTCCCGCTGATTTACGCTGAAAAAATATGTTAATCAGCGGGAATCGGCAATTCACGATCGTATTCGGGCGCGACGCAGTGACTTTCCGACGTTTCCGTAAGCGATACGCGGCGTAAAGATAAAGCAGCCCCCTAGTGGAGTATCGTATGTTAAGTATAGGCGTCGTCATCGCGTCGGAAAAAAAAAAATCGCGTCGCTTGCGTAAAACTTTCATGAATGTGACGTCATTGACGTTCACTGACAGAATTTGGAGCATGCGCACTGGGATGCATTGACACTCGACGCATGCGCAGTACGTTCGCCGCGGGATCGCGCTTAGTTTAAATAATACACGCCCCGTACCCGCCCAATTTGAATTCCGCCGGCTCTTTTGCGATGCGCTGCCGCAACTTTAGGAGCAAGTGCTTTGTGAATAACAGCACTTGCTCCTAAAATTTCGGCAGCGTAACGTAAATGAGAAGCGTTACTCCAGAGCAAAGATGCTCCCATCTACCTGAATCTGGCCCTAAGTTTGCATATAGCAGTGCATTTACATTGCTATATGCAAGCATTTTACTGATTTAAATCGATTCATTCAGTTAATTTTTTTGTGATTAGATGTGAATGGTCAGAGCTCATCACATGATACAGATGGGCTGTGATTGGCCCAGTCTGTACCATGTAATCATACTGATCAACTACAGCTAGAAACACAATTGATTACAATGGATGGCCTGAAAGGAAGCCATCCATTGTATACAACTGTCATGTGTCCTGTTGTGATTGGTTACACTTGTCACATGGTACCAGCAGCGGTCCGGTACAGTGATTAGTCATTGACACAGCCGGTGACAGATCGTGTTATGGTATGGTCCCGTGGCCCTGCGTGAGGCGAGATCTGGCATGACGTCATAAGATGTCCACCTGAATCGACAAAGGCTCCTGCTGGTGTCATTGTGCCAGGTAGGGGTGCCACCTCATCCCTTTATAACCAAGCACATATTAATTACACAGGTTCTGTGGCTGATTGAGGTGGTATTTTGACACCTTTACCTACAGGTAAGCCTATAATAAGGCTTACCTGTAGGTAAAATAATATCTCCTAAATCTGTACGGTTTAGGAGATATTCTCTTTGCATGCAGCCGCTGACATTAGTGGCGCATGTGCTTTGGATGCCAGGCTGAAGGTCCGTCAGACGCTGCCGGTCCATGCCGGGAAGAAAACTCCCACACATGTGCGGGAGTGACGTCATCGCACCTCCGGACACTCACAGATAGGAAGATACGCCAAAGGCAAGATGTCAGCTCCCTTGGCGTGGACCAGGCTCCGATACAGGGGCATCTTTCTGAGGTAAGTATTTCATAATGAGCTAGTTTGCTAGTTTTTTTTTATTTTTATTGTGTGGGTTTACTACCGCTTTAAATTAGCTTGGTGCCTTATGTGCTTTACATTCTCCTTAAAACCTGTGTAATTCATATGTGTTTGGGCTTTAAAGGGATGAGGTGACAATCCTAGTGCCAGGCCAGGTGAGAACTGATTAACAGTCAGCGACCACACATACAGTATGCATCCATGGCAGTCCGAGGTTGTGTGCTGAAATGGCGCTCCCAGCACAATGACTGAGCTTTCTCTGACAGCTGGAGAGTGCAAAATCTGGTTTAGCTTTGCATGGGAGCCAATCAGCTTCTAACTTCAACTCGTTTAATTATTCTTTGACAAAAAACCCTAAAAGCTGGTTTCTGTACAGAACTGCACCCGATTTTGTACTCAAGGGTTTTAGTAAATCAACCCCATGTTGTCTGTGTCTCTCCCTCCAGCAGCTGAAATACAGTTTCTCCCCATCCGTCTCCCACCTGTATAAAATGTACACAGCCACACGACTTCATTTGATAAGTGTGCAGGTGTGGGCGGGTGGCTCTGAATGCACACTGTCTATATTTGGGGGGCCGTACACCTGCACCCATATGCCTGTAAAATTAAGACCTGTGTTCATACAGCTGCTGTGCCCCCATAATATAGGCTGCCTGCACACAGCAATAGTCACATTAAAAGCTATCCTATGCGAGCAAGGTATAGTTAATGATCTGTGCTCCCTTGCCATTTTCCCACAATAGAAGTCCACCCTGAGAAAGCTCACTTGTTTGATAATGTGTAAGCTTACTCAGGTGTATGATGCCCCTAATACATGAGCGCTCATTGTCACATGGGAGAGGCCCAATGCGTCCTTGTAGCTAGAGGCCCTGCTTCATTAAAGCAAGGCACATATGGATCCCCTTAATATCAGGTGAGTATTGTAGCTGAGGAACATGTCACATGAGAAATATTTAGAGGCAAAGCTCTAAGCAAAGAGATGAAACAAACATACAAATGGTGGTAAGTGCCCTTTTTAAACAACTATGGATAGCAGGTGTCCTAATATACTTTGAGCTGTGGTATAGCGGTGGCCCCTGTGATATGACAACAAAGTGGAAAAACGCATTATCCTATTTCATGTTCCTATTTCACTCTGATTCCAGTAATAAGAAAATAAAACAAGTACCCCGTGCTCTAGTATTTACAAATGGGTAATTGAACAGTACAGGCTTTAACATTTTGCAAATATTATTCTTTATTCAATTTGTGTACAGATTCAACCTAATCTACCAAAACATCATTTTGGTGTTGGCATAACAGGAAGAACGTATAATTTTGTAACCATTTAGCTGCGTTTGCATTTTTTGTTTTTGTATGTTTGTTTCTGCTCAAATGTGCATAGAAATCAGTGAAAAGGTCTGCCATAGCTCATGCTGGTATAATGCAGACTCAACGATCCTCATTCAGTTTAATTGTACACTATTCTGTTCTATTAGGAAAAGCCCAGGATGTACTATATGATATTGGCCAGGCGAATATTACATTTCCCACCAACCCTATGCTGTGCTCTCTCTTAGCCTACCAATGCTGATCTGAATAAAGGAATCATCAACATACTAAAGGGATAACACTGGGCATGGTGGGCAGATCTACATATTCATAACAAAGCAAAAACAAAAATAACAAAGGTCCTAAGAATAAGTAATACAAGAGTAATACAAGCTATAGGACCTAAATTTAAGATGGGCTGTTAGAAACGTCAGCTGTTAGGCCGCGTACACACGATCAAATTTGTCCCCTGAAACTGGTCCGACGGACCAGTTCAGCGGACAAATCCGATCGTGTGTATGGGCTAGTGGACATGTCTGACCGGCGGACAAATTTTAAAACATGCTTTAAAATTTGTCCGCCGGAGACATGTCCGTCGGATATGTCCGCTGGTCAGTACACTCACCAGCGGACATATCTTCCCGCACATGCGTCGAATGGATTTGACGCATGCACGGAAGTATTTTTCTTCCTGGTGCGGTGACGTGGCGGCGTCAACGTCACCGCGCTGTCTGCCGGTGGGGATTTTGATCCGATGGTGTGTACACACCGCCGGACGAAAATCCTGAGGAGACATGTCCGATGAAAACGGTCCGCGGACCATTTCCATCGGACATGTCCCTCCGTGTGTACGCGGCCTTAAAGCCTGGAGGTGGTAAGATGGGGAACTTTTCTCCAGAGTGACTTATGTTATCAAAACGTTCTTGCAACTTCTGCTTTGGCACAATAACTGCTCAGTGAGCTTAAAGTGATTGTAAAGTCTTGTTTTTGTTTTCTTTTAAAATAACAAACATGTTATACTTACCTGCTCTGAGCAGAGGATTTGCACAGAGCATCCCGGATCCTCCTCTTCTGTGATTCTGGCCTCTCCCTTCTGCCGAGTGCCCCCACAGCAAGCAGCTTGCTATGGGACACACAAACTGAGTCACAGCTCCTTGTGTCCATTCAGACAGGCGTGACTCGGCCCTGCCCCCTCGCTCTCCTGATTGGCTAACTGACTTTGATTGACAGCACCGGGAGCCAATGGCGCCGCTGCTATGTCTCAGACAATTAGGAGGGAGAGTCTTGGATGGCCGAGACACTTGTTGATATCACTGGACAGAGAGGGACTTCAGGTAAGTATTAGGGGGGCTGAGGGGGTCTGTTGCACACAGAAGGCTTTTTATCTTTTTTTTTTTTTTAATTCTTTTTTTATTAAACATTTTTCAATAACATACATTTACGATACAAATCATACTTAACAAATACACTGACATACCTACATGTACACATAAGTGGTCTCCTAAAATCCCATGTATCTATCCATCTATAGTGGCTCCCGGTGGTCACCTAGTCGTACCCAGGGCCTTCCCCTTGGTTGGCCTTGTTTAATCCCTATGAAAGCTCTCTGTCCGGAGGGTATGGGACAGATAGGGGGAGGGGGGAAAACGGATAAGGAAGAGAATGAGAGAGAAGAAGAGAGAGAGCGAAAAAGGCGAAGAGAGAGAGAAAAAAAATAAAAAAAAATAAGAAGGCTTTTTATCTTAATGCATAGAATGCACAGGAATATTCGCTATTGTCTTCCTGATTCTCCTCCTGGTCTATCAGAAATCAGGTCATGAGACCCGTTACCCAATTGGCTGAGAGGAGAAGCGATCCTATTGGCCGCCGAGGAGGAAGAGGGGGGAGACACAGGGGAAGCTGCTGTGAAGAACCAGAAAAAGGAAGGGCTGCTCGTGACCTAGATTGGGTACGTGGGGGGTGGTGACCGACTCACTGGGGGGGGGGGTTGCCTGTGAGGTGCCTGTCACCCAACCATATAAAAAATATACCACCGGCTGCCACTGCAAAGCACCAAGTGATACAAAACCTTCTCACTATACAACCCCTTTAAGCTTCTTTGCCAATTTGGTAATCTGCATTTAAAGACTCATCATCTGCTGTCCCTTATTCAAGCTCCTCGAATATGAAAACACTTACACTACCACCAGCAAAGAGAAGTGTACCGCTCCATAAAACAAATAATCCCCGTTGCTTCCATCCCAATCAAACCAAGAGGGTGCTGGCTGTGCACAATTAGCATGGGATGAAGGAAAAAATCCTGGATCGCCGAACTCCACGGAAAACGATGTCTTTATTTAAGCATAAGCAAACAATAAAATTTCAATAGAAAAAAACAGCCAAAATGCATGCAGTCAAAAATGGTGAGTGGACAAGGAGAAAAGGGCTGACATGTTTCGCATCATGTGATGCTTACTCGTACCACCAGCAAGATATGTGTCGGGGGTCCTTTGTTGGCAGGTAACAGGTATTTGCATTTGATGCTTAATTTAATAAGCTGATGTTAGAAGCTGAATTAATTTTAACCTCTATAGTAAACTAATAATCATCAATTTAGAACAGTACCATCATCCATGATGTTAGAAGCTGATTGGCTACAATGCACAGCTGTGTCAGCTTTATACACTCCAGTTTTAGTAAATCAACCCCATAGTCATTGCTGACTTCTCCTTCAGAAACTGCCAGTTACTGGTTGTAATCTGGCCCTCTGACTTGGCAACCAACCAGTCCGCATTTTCACAAAGGGGGTCAGCAAAAGCAGCTGTAACAGAATGGCTCGTGACACCCAGAGACGTTTGAGGGATGGGGGGTGCTCCTGTGCCAGCGTCACCAATGACTCTTATGTCTAGGGTCACCCTATGTCCGATAGGGGCATAGGGTGACTGAGAAATTATATTCCAGATTACATAAGATGGGACATTACTGATAAGTCATGTATTGCAGGATATCTTGGAATATTACAGTTTGGGTAATGCTGACCCACAACCGGTCAATAATGACTCCTTCAATGCTTAACCTAGGCTGTTGAGGTGTTAATTGAGTCTGCTCTACAGACCTTTCATTGTGTATGCTAATAACACTGTTTAAAGCCTATTGATGATCAGGTGTGAATAGCTTATTGTCGGAGACAGAACGTCTGACATAGGAATGTGTATTCTGCAGGTGAATCACTTATTGGCAGAGTCAGGACGTCTGGGGGATAATTAACTCCTCTGAATGTCATTATCTAAAATAATGTGATTGAAGCCCCATTGTGTGATGTGTGGGTGGAGTGTGTCTTTGTTCCTTTGATTAACTGTACCATGTTTGTACTGTATATAAGAAAGCTAAGGTACCATTAAAAGTGGTCATTCATACATTTTGAAACCAAAACACAGAGCTGTGTGAGTCTCGTGATTCTGGGAAATGGAATGGGTTGTGTCTACATGGATTGTTGGACTGTCGAATAAGCTGTCTTGGGTTGATGGAAGATCGTAAATGGTGGTGACCGTTACAGCAGCCAACATATTTTTCTTAGGAAATGTTTCCTTTATGTAGACATCAATTCAGGTTTCCTATCCTATTAGGTAGAAGCGCATATTATTGCTTAACTACTTGCCGACCTGCCGCCGTCGTTTTACGGCGGCAGGTTGGCTCCCCTGCGCGAGAGCCGTAGCTCTACGTCGGCTCTCTCGCAGGCAACTCGCCCCCAAGTCCCGTGCGCGTGATTGCTCGTTACAGAGCGGGAACTGGGAGCTGTGTGGAGCTCCCGGTCCTGTCAGGGGGGGGGGGGGAATGCTGATCTTCCGTTCATACTATGTATGAACGGAAGATCAGTGATTTCCCCATGTCAGTCCACCCCCCATAAAGTTAGAACACACCCAGGAACATACTTAACCCTTCCCCGCCCCTAGTGTTAACCCCTTTACTGCCAGTGGCATTTTTATAGTAATCCAATGCATTTTTATAGCACTGATCGCTATAAAAATGCCAATGGTCCCAAAAATGTGTCAAAAGTGATCGAAGTGTCTGCCATAATGCCGCAGTACTGAAAAAAATCGATGATCGCCGCCATTACTAGTATAAAAATACGTATCAGCCTAAACTGAGGAAAAAAAATGTTTTTTATATATTTTTGGGGGATATTTATTACAGCAAAAAGTAAAAAATATTCATTTTTTTCTAAATAGTCGCTCTATTTTTGTTTATAGCGCAAAAAATAAAAACTGCAGAGGTGATCAAATACCACCAAAAGAAAGCTCTATTTGTGGGAAAAAAAGGACGCCAATTTGGTTTGGGAGCCACGTCGCACGACCGTGCAATTGTCAGTTAAAGCGACGCAGTGCCGAATCGCAAAAAGTGCTCTGGTCTTTGGGCAGCAATATGGTCTGGGGGTTAAGTGGTTAAACACTGTGAGAACACTGTAAAAAAAAAAAAAAGCCTGAAATACCTACTTATCTTGCTTCTGTGCAGCCATTCGTAGAATTCAAAGACAAAGCAATTTGACTTAAGTCTAATCAGGTCACTTTACACCACTGCATTGCTGCATGGCACTGGGGATAATACGCTGAAAATTCCTGGCTATCAAAAAAGCAGGATAAAATATTAAACCTTCAACAGTTGGCATTCATTTAAAGTCAACTCCACATCTGTACATTGTGGTAATGCATATTATTATAAAATGCATGTGGTACTACACTACACTGCACATGTGTGAAGGGAGCCAAATTATTAATGTTTTCTGAGTCAGTATTGGCTGCTCTAATATCCTTGGGACTTTTGATAGGAATGCAAACATTCTATACACAATTATTATGGCAACAGACATTATTTGAACATTTTCCAATTGGCACAGTAGATACTTTGCAGTGACTTCATTCAAAACAATATTACAGAATAAAAGCTACCCCCCTCCTTTGCTAATTAAAAAAAAAAATAGTTATGGGGGACAACAGAGCAGAGAGCCGGCTGACAGTCATTACAGCTGATGGCAATATTATGCTATGGTCCTTTTTATTTTCCTCTGAATCTCAGGCCTCATACACACGACTGAGAAACTCGCGTAAAAGAAACATTGTTTTCCTCGACGAGTTCCTTGTCAGGCTTGTCGAGAATTTTGTCAAGCTTTCTTTGCGTACACACTGTCAAGACAAAATCTCGTCATTCTCAAACGCGGTGACGTACAACACAAAGTTTGACTCCACTGGCACTACCCTTGGGGCTGCTTTTGCTAATCTCATGTTACTGTGTGTTAAGTAAAAGTTTGGTAAGAGACAATCCACGCTTTTCAGTCTGTTACAGCGTGACGAATGTGCTATCTCCATTACGAACGCTACTTTTACCTAAGGTGCGCTCCCGTCTCATACTTTATTCTGAGCATGTGCAGGTTTCTAAGCATACACACGAACGTGTTTCTCGTCGTAAACCAGCCCGACTAGAAACACGACGAGGAAATTGAAACTCCTGATGAGAACTTGTTCTCTTTTTTTCTCGTCAAGAACCACAACAGTTTTCTCAACAAACAACATACACACAACCGGTTTCCTCTGCAAGAAAGCTCTGCCACCAAGTTTCTTGATGGATTTTGTCGAGGAAAACGGTCGTGTGTACGAGACCTCACTGCAGAGAATTGCACTTCCCAAACAGCCAGCAGAGGACTTGGTGGGTGAAGAGGTTGTTACCATACCCTGGATGTACTTCACATATTCTGTATCTTGCGCTATTGGTTTCTTATAATCTGAAGATCCTGGCTATCTGGTAAAGGAATTCAAATTATTATTATACAAAACGTATATAGCACAAACAGTTTATGCAGCTCTTTACAATGTAGAGGGGAGCAGTACAATTACAATACAGAAGGAATAAGAGGGCCCTGCTCATGTAGCTTACATTCTAAAGTGAGGTGGAGGTGGTACAAAATGAAATAGCTGTGGGGGATGACATGGTGGAGGTGACTATGGTACAGGTCTTAGGTGGAGGCAGGGTAGGCTTCCCTGAATAAGTAAGTCTTCAGGGATTGCCCAAAGGCTGACAGGGTAGGGGCTGACCAGACATACTGAGGCAGGGAGTTTCAGAAGTAGGGAGAGGCTCTGGAGAAGTCTTGAAGGTGAGCGGGAAAGGAGTTAACAAGGGAGCTAGAGAGCAGGAGGTCTTGGAAAGAGAAGAGAGGACCATTTGGACGATATCTGCAAGTTGGTGATGTAGCTGGATGCGATGTTGTGGATGGCCTTGTATGCTGTGGTCAGTACTATGATTTTTTTTTTTTTACGATCGGGTAGGGGAAGCCAGTAAATTGATTGGCAGAGAAGAGCAGCAGTCACCGATCGGTTAGTAAGGTGTATTGATCAGCAGCAGCATTCATATCAGACTGAAGGGGGGATAGCCTGTGTAAAGGTAGGCCAGTGAGGAGAGAGTTGCAGTAGTCAAGGTGGAAAATAACCAAGGAGAGAATAAGTTGTTTTGTGATGTTATTAGTCAGGAAGGGGCACATTTTGTAAATGTTGCGGAGGTTAAGGTGGAAAGATGTGGCTAGTAATTGGATTTGGGGGGGCTATAGGAGAGGTCAGAGTCTAGGATTCCACCCAACACTTAACACCTAGGCATGTGTGGAGGAACCAATGGTTGTGCCATTGATCTCAACGGTAAAGTCATGGGGAGCGGATCAGGTAAAAGGAAATGATACAAGCTCAGTTTTAGAAAGATTGAGTTTGAGGAATTGGTGTGACATTCATACTGATTTGGCGCTCATTAAGTTTGTGATACATGAAGAGATTAAGGGGGTGAGTTGAGGAGTGGAGAGATAGATCTGGGCGTCCTTAGCTTAGAGGTGGTATTGGAAGCCATGAGAGGTCATCAACTGGCCCAGGCAAGAGGTACTCCAATAGAAAGAGGAAAAAGAGCAGAGGAGAGTGAGTTGTAAGTGACACTGAAAGTGCGCTGAGATAGGTAGGATGAAAACCAGGAAAGAGCAGAATCCAAAGGAGTGGAGTTTGTTGAGGAGGAGTGGGTGGTCAACTTTGTCGAAGGCAGCAGAAAGGTCCAAGAGTATGGGCCAGATTCAGGTAGAGTTAGGCTGGAGTATCAGTGATACTCCAGCCTAACTGTCACTTTAAGCCTGCGTTTCTGTTTTCTGTAACCAGAAAACAAGAAACGCCGGGTTGGAGTTCCGATGCGAGCGGCGTAATTGAATTTCGCCATCGCATCGCAACTTTAATTTAAAAATGGCGCCGGTGACGTTCCCGCTGATTTACGCCGAAAAAATATGTTAATCAGCGGGAATCGGCAATTCACGATCGTATTCGGGCGCGACGCAGTGACTTTCCGACGTTTCCGTAAGAGATACGCGGCGTAAATAAATACATGCCCCCTAGGTGGAGTTTTAATGGAATGTTGTGGGCAGAAGCAGGACTGTAGGGGGTTAGAGAAGGTTGTTATCAGTGTGGTAGAAGCTTAAAAAGTTGCGGACAAGGCGTTTAAGAAGCTCAATTTTTTATTACAGTATATCATTGCTTGATTTATACTGAATATGGTTTATTTTTCCACCATGCTGGTGGTTTTATATTTTGATGTTTATATTATTTGCCTCACTTTACTGTTTTGTTTTCATGGTTAGAGATTTTGTGTACTCCTTTTGTTTATTACTTTGTTATCCCTATATCTGGAACATAGGGATTGATTTACTAAAACTAGAGAATGCAAAATCTGGTGCAGCTCTGCAGAGAATCCAATCAGCTTCCAGGTTTTATTGTCAAATCTTAATTGAACAAGCTGAAGGTAGAAGCTTATGGGCTACAAGCACATCTGCAACAGATTTTGCACTCTCCAGTTTTTGTAAATCAACCCCACAGTGTGCATCATTACCCTCAAAATTAATTGGTGGTTCATTTCTCTTATTTATCTACAGGTTTAGCGCAATAACCTGTTTGGTTAGGCCATTTGTCACAACCCCCCCAAAAAAAGGCTACACTACAAACATCAAGACCGTTGCCACTTAAATGCCATCAGATACGAAGCAATAACCAGTCTCACTGCTTTATTTTAGTATTAAAAAGCAAAGAACAACAAATTGAAGCAAAATTCCAGCTCACACTTTATAGGCAGTCACAGAAAACGTTTCTTTCCTTTTGGGATAAAAAGGTTTTACATGAATGAATACAAGCTGACCATTGCAACCACCCCTGTCACTGGTAAATTGTTTGACCCAACCCTCTAACTGCTAAATTTGCAGGAGAGCTTGTTCTGTTTTAAAACAGACTTACTGGCCACATCACCAGGCGGAAAAAAAGCAAAGAGAGACTACAAACGAAAATGATTTGCAGCCATCTCATCTTAAAGGGGTTGTAAAGAAAATTAATTGTTTTCATAATAAGCGTCCTTTACCTGCAGACATTCCTCTTTTCACTTCCTCATCGTTCGTTTTTGCTCAGAAGTTGCTCTATTTCTTCTATGTTCTGTTCACTTCCTGCTTGTCTCATTGTTACTCACCACCGTGAAGGGAGGCTTTACTGCGGTGGTCAGTGACGTGCTCTCCCCGTCCTGGGAGCTACATCTGTGTGTCAGGACGCTCTCTACATGTTAGAGACTTCAAGGAGATGAGAATTACTGGGCGTGCCGCAATGCATACTGGGAAATGTAGTTCTTACATGAACGAGCGCCGCAAACCAGGAAGTGAATGAGAGATCAGAAACTAGAACGCCGGAGGTGATATAGATGAAGGAATTTAATAGGTATTTACTTGTTTTTTAACAGAATCAATACACTATTCTGTCTGTCTACCTTGCAGACATTAATTTTAGGCAAAACATGTTTTTCCTTTACAACTCCTTTAAGAAATGATAAGCTGCAAAATAAAAAATGTTTTCTTTTGGCCTAAAACCGCTTTAAAAATGTGTTGTATTACTTTTTTTTTATCTCCGCTGTCTCTGTAACCACCAGTGCTGGGACAGCAAATGAGAGATATCCTCTGCATTGAAACTACAGATTAATCATTCCATACTCTAAAAGCTTCACATTTTACATACAAAAGATCTTAAAAATTGTATTATCTAACCTGCATATTATTGTGAGCTGTTGTACCATCTCCTGTTATTGTTTTATGTAAGTAATATGTTTAAATCAAAAAAAAATCTTGCCCTTATATAAATAACCCATTAGGCTATGGGGATTTTTATATTATGTTCTTAGCATCTTTTGGTTTAAAATATTTCTCTCCTCTATTTCATGCTTGAATGGCAATTGCTTCCCAGAATGTGTTGTCTGGTTGTGGTCTAGTCTGGTGCCATAAATGATGACACTTCTATGTATGGTTTGTGCGCTTTTCACATTCCCACTTAATTACTTAAGGAGGTGGAAATGCGTTTCCTTCTGCAACATTATTAGAGTGGGAACAAGCAAGTCTATAAAAGAGAACACCACTATACTTATTATGAAGGTATGTGCACCTGGAATTTTTGTGAGCTACAGAAGAACAGACTAGATTAAAAGGCATTGTTGGATTGAATTACATTGAGAGCAATGGCTAGATTGTTATTATTGCACAGGGAAGCATGTTGGTGTCCGAGAGAGGCACAATCTCCTGGTATAAGCCAAAAACACTAGAAAGCAGTACTCTGCCAAAGAGCGTATTAAAAAGATACGGGTCAGATATGGATAAAGACCCAGTTCATGTTACATAACTAGATTGCATTGTTTTCCGGGAGTTTTCATTTATGAAAATCCTTTTTCGCCAGGCTTGTGTTTTGCATTGAGGCAAAGTGGTTAGCATTCTTGCCTTGCTACTCTAGATGTTGTTTTAAAAATGTTATTTGGGACAGTAACTGCGTGTAGTTTATATCTTCTCTTTGTATTTTCATGAGTTTCCTCCAGGAACTCCTGTATAACATGTGAGAGTCATACAAATGCTGTCTGGGAATTATTAAAATATAACTATTGCTCTATATGTGTACAGTATATACATTTAAAGCATTGCCTGGCATGTCCAAGGATGATAAATACACATCATCTAGGTTTCTCACCTACACATGGTGAGGGTTTTCACGTTTGAGTTTTGGGTGAGCCTCCACTCCTACCACATCTTACTTGGTGGTAGTCAGACCTTGTTATTGGTCTTAGTTGGCCACAGACTTTAATATACGTTGACTGATGCTTAGGGCCCTCTTTTATAAAATAGATAATATATAAAGCTCTATCTTGCTTTATTTGCTGTGGGAGCCTGCTGCAGAGTGAAAAGGCAGAGTTCTGTCAGAACACTAAAAACTACAAGTGCTGTACACCCTTTTAGTCAGAAACTAACCTGAGTTTAGTTAGTCTGTGTTACACAGATTCTGCGCACTGTACGGCTCTTATACAGTGTTGTACATAAAGCCATATTGTAATTCTATGAACCTGTGCTGCATTTATATCAGTAATATTGCACTACATAGAGATCCATGAAGATAAAAATGCATCCACAGTCAATAATTTATGTGCATACGCATTTAAACACTTGAAAATGCATATGCTTATGCATTGTGTACTCATGTAGACTTGAGCTAGTAAGTGGAAAAAAATACATGGATCTGTATGTTTTTGCATTTAAACGCTTTGTTAAACAGAAGCACAACCTCCAGTATCTTGCTTCTAGCCTCTGCCAACAAGATATTCCCCAGATAAAGGTAAATAATCCACAGCCATGTGCATGAGCCCTAACAGTTAGGCGCGTACATACGGGGAGACATGTCCGCTGAAACATGTCCGACGGACCGTTTCCAGCGGACATGTCTCCTCGGATTTTGGTCTGATGGCGTGTACACACCATCGGACGAAAATACCCTCGGAATGAGGACGCGATGACATGGCGGTGATGTTGACGCCGCCACGTCACCACTCCAGGAAGTAAAATACTTCTACGCATGCGTCTAATCCATTCGACGCATGCGGGAGATTTATGTCCGCTGGTTAGGCGTACTAACCAGCGGACATGTCCGACGGACAGGTTTCCAGCGGACAAATTTCAAAGCATGCTTTGAAATTTGTCCGCTGGAAAAACCTGTCCGCTAGGTCGTACACACGATCGGATATGTCTGCTGAAACTGGTCTGCGGACCAGTTTCAGCAGATATATTCGATCGTGTGTACGTGGCCTTACAGTGAAAATCCATGACCATAGGTCAATTTCTTTCTTGTGTTTAGGAAATATTTGTAGACTTGAGCCGGCCATAGACAGAGCGATTTTTCCACTAAGCCTGCGTACACACAATCAGTCCATCCGACGAGAACGGTCCATTAACCGATGAAGCTGACTGACGGTCTGATGTGCCTACACACCATCGGTTAAAAAAACGATCATGTCAGAACGCGGTGACGTAAAACACAACGACGTGTTGAAAAAAAACGAAGTTCAATGCTTCCAAGCATGCGTCGACTTGATTCTGAGCATGCGCGGCCTTTTGACCGATGCCTTTGCATACTAACGATCGGTTTTGACCCATCAGTCAGGCGTCCATCAGTTAAATTTTAAAGCAAGTTCTCTGTTTTTGGACCGAAGGACAACTGACCGATGGGGCCTACACACGATCGGTTTGGACCGATGAAACTGAACTTCAGTCCGTTTTCATCGGTTTTGATCGATCGTGTGTACGCGGTCTAACACGTGGTTGCAGGAAAGAAAATCGTTAAATTCCACCATCAACACAGCCAGTGTTGATGGGGTAATCTCTCCAGCGGAGCCATTGTGTTGTTCCAGCGGGGGGAGGTGGAAGCCGTCCTCACCAAGAGAACACAGTGATTATTGCCATAATAGCCACTAGCAATAATCGCATGTAAGATCCAACAGGCTGGTTGTACCCAAGTTGATTGATCAGTCAAATTGGGTACATTCAGCCTGCCTATTTATGGTTCGAACATGATTTAAACCACCTATGGCCAGCCTTCGTAGGTATCACATCCCTGGTACTGGAGGCCAATGGAGAGAGGGCTTCCCATATGACTAAGTTCCAGACTCCCCTGAAGGTGGAACAGAGGGAGTCAGGCCCGAAGTAGCACAGGTTGCCTGCTGGAATGCTTGCAGTGATGATCTGACTAGGATGCTTATCAGAGAAATGCCCAGTATACAGCTGATGCACTGGAATGGTGTTCTGCAGGCAGGAGGCGCCCATGGAACAGCAGGTCTTCAGTATAGCAGAGAACAGGAGAGAAGTCAGTTAGTAGCCAAGGTCAGGTACCAGGTAGAGATCAGACTTAGCCCCATACACACCATCAGATTATCTGCAGATTTTTGTCTTCAGATTTACCAAAACCATGTAGTACAAGGGCCTGCCTGATTGCATACAAATTGAAACTCTTAAGGTTTGAACTCATATTAGATGGTTTTGGTAAATCTGAAGACAAAAATCTTCAGATAATCTGATGGTGTGTATGGGGCGTAAGTGTAGTCAGGAGGTTAGCTGGGGTCATACACAGGAGAGCAGAGAGAAGATCCATTAGACAAGGTGGGGTCAGGCCAGGAGGCAGGCAGAAAACAGGTCCGGGGCAAGCCGAGTCGGTAACAGGAATCCACAGAGGCAAGAAAACACAGGAACAAACACACTGGAGAGCCGAAGATCAACCAGCAACTACAGAGACTGACTGGTTTTCTTATAAAAACAGTTTGGCACCAAACTAGGCTGGGGGCATTCGTAACGGTGTGCAAGTGCACCTGTACGTTCCGGCATGCATCTTTGCACCAGTGCGCATCTGTACGTGGCCTTGTGCACCCGTTATGCGCCTGCGCGCATTCCTACAGCCTACAAAGTACTGGCGGGGTGCCAGGTCTTCGAGCACCTCTGTTGCAGACAGTGCCCTGACAGTAGATGTTCTTAAAATAGTAGTTTCATGTTACTGTCAAGTACATGTTGTAATACAGCCAGGGATGGACTGGCCATTGGGACTACAGGGAGTTTCCCGGTGGGCCGATGGCTCAGTGGGCCAGCTTCAGTGACAGCGGACCGCCGCCCCCCTCCGCTCCTTTGTCTCTCCCTTCCCGCAGCGCTCACCTTCTCTCCCTCCCCGCAGCACAGAGAAGCAGGGGGAAGACCAGAGAAGCAGGGGGGATGACAGAGGAGCATGAGGGGGAGGGGACAGACGGCTGACTCAACAGCTATGGCCTGGGAGTTTCTCACTTCTGCCTAATCTTGTCCCATAAGGGGGGGGGGGCACCAAACTTATTCTTTGCCCCAGGTGAAATAATGTCTAGCTTCCCCACTGGTACTGCCTATAAGAGTACCAGTACTAGCCGTTCTACTCTAATAAAGTAGAATGGCTAGTGGCTAGTGAAGGGGGAGAGGGGGATTGGGTGGCCTGGGGGGGGTGCGAGGGTTGTCCGGCCGCCATGGGAGAGACCTGTCAAAGTGGGCCAGTTTGGATGAGGTCCAGGGCCAAATTGTTGTCCCAGTCCAGCCCTGAATACAGCTCCAAGTCATTATGAAATCTCTGTCTCCTTTTTTTTTTTGTAATTTGCTGTGAGAACTTTTGTAAACAATAGAGTGCTTATCAGTTTATAAAGAAGATTTATTTAGACTTGTTTTGCAGACAGGATATGCTACTGACATATATTAATCTTGTTGTAACCTTTTGCATATCTATATTTCAAAAATTCTATGTTTTGGATTATTGGCATCATTTAGGGTTAGTTAAAATTGGCCAATCACACATAGCAAAAAAAAAAAAGGAATTAGCAAAGTATTTCTAAATGGGAGCATCAGTTTAAAAATAACGCCAAAAACAAATACATAAATAAGTACTGTACACTCCCATACTCCCATTTTTGTACATGAATTAAGCATATGTGCTGTATGCAGAGATTTAAAACATGCATAAAGAAAGGAAAAACTGTTAAAAAACAAAACAGCTATGTGAGAAAAGACAAATAGTTACAGTATTTTTTTCTGACTCGTACACTAATTCCAGGACAACAAACCCAAACCTATTCACTTACCCCCGCCCCCTAGTGTGAAGTATGTGTCCAGTAATGGGTGTTTTGTTATTAGCGCCTTCTCACACAGGTATTTTGCTTTGCTTGTTTTTCTCAGGCCCGTGATTTTCTGCTTGAGGCTTGTAGCTCTAAAATGTCAACAAACCAAATCCTATTCATTGCAATGGCCCCTGTTCACATCTGAGCATTCTGTCACCTGAACCAAAACACCCATTGCTCAAAAAAGTATGTGAGCTTCTTTTTGCAGGTTACAAGCATTTTTGGACCCATAGACTTCAATAGAAACGTCAGAAAATACGTGACTGGAGCATCTTACAAGCATTTTGTCTCATGTTTCCTGCTTGAACAGAAGCTCCTCACCCTAAATCTCCTCCACCTCTCACCCCCCCCCCCCCCCAGTGCCTTCTATTGGCCAATAAAAACTGTAAAACACTTGTAATAGGCTTCTAAAACACATGTAATACACTTCTAAAAAAGCGCAAAAACGCTCAAATATAAATGCCAGTAAATCGCTACGGTCAGGTGGAAATGCAGCCATAAAGGGGTTGTAAAGGTTTGTTTTTTATTTTCTAAATAGGTTCCTTTAAGCTAGTGCATTGTTGGTTCACTAACCCTTTCCTTCGATTTCCCTTTTAAATGTTTTTTTTTCTTTGTTTTCTTTGTCTGAATTTCTCACTTCCTGTTCCTCCTCAGTAAGCTGTTCTGGCTGACTAGCCCACATGAATGATGGGGGCAAGCTTACTGAGGAGAAACAGGAAGTGAGAAATTCAGACAATGAAACAAATGACAGTCTCTCAGAAACTATAATCTGGAGGCTGTGGGCAACTACCAATTAACCACTTAATCACCGCCCCATAGCCGAATTACGGCTGCAAGGCGGTTCCTTAACTCTGGGAGGATGTCCATGGACGTCCTCCCAGAATCGCGCTCATGCGCGCCCCCTTGGCGGGCACATGGGAGTGTCCGTGACCCGGCGCATCACAGATCGCTGTAAGTTGCCGCTGATAGCGGCCGCTTACCACGTGATCGCTGCGTCCAACAACGGAGCGATCACATGTAAACAAACCGGTGTCATTTGATGAGGGTTTCTCCCTCCTCTTACTGTACCGATCGGTACAGTGTGAGAGGAGAGAGCGGGTGTCAGCAGTGCTGTGGGCTGGATCTGTGACTATTGCAGTCACAAATCCAGCCATCCCTGCCCAGCCATCCCTGCAATACCATGTGCAATACTCTGCAACACCCCTGCGTAATACTCTGCAATACCCCTGCACAATACTCTGCAATACCCCCTGCGCAGTGTTCTGCAATACCCCCCGCACAATGCTCTGCAATACCCCCTGCACAATACTCTGCAATATCCCCCTGCGCAATACTCTGCAATACCCCCTGCGCAATACTCTGCAATACCCCCTGCGCAATACTCTGCAATACCCCCTGAGCAATACTCTGCAATACCCCCTGCACAATACTTTGCAATACCCCCGCGCAATACTCTGCAATACCCCCGCGCAATATTTTGCAATACCCCCGCGCAATACTCTGCAATACCCCCGCGCAATACTCTGCAATACCCCCGCGCAATACTCTGCAATACCCCCACGCAATATTTTGCAATACCCCCGCGCAATACTCTGCAATACCCCCGTGCAATACTCTGCAATACCCCCGCGCAATACTCTGCAATACCCCCGCGCAATACTCTGCAATACCCCCTGCGCAATACTCTGCAATACCCCCTGCGCAATACTCTGCAATACCCCCTGCGCAATACTCTGCAATACCCCCTGCGCAATACTCTGCAATACCCCCGCACAATACTATGCAATACCCCCGCACAATACTCTGCAATACCCCCGAACAATTTTGAGATATATGGTACATAGCTTGTGGACGCTATAACTTTCACAAAGACCAAATTATATACACCAATTTGTACTTATTTTTACCAAAGATATGTAGCAGTATAAATTTTGGCCAAAATTTATGAAGAAAAATTACAAAATTGCTAAATTTTATAACAGAAACAAAGAAAATTCATTTTTTTTACAGAATTTTCAGTCTTTTTTCTTTTATAGCGCAAAAAATAAAAAACCCAGAAGTGATCAAATACCACCAAAAGAAAGCTCTATTTGTGGGAAAAAAAGACAAAAATCTCATTTGGTTACAGTGTTGTATGACTGAGTAATTGTCATTCAAAATGTGAGAGCACCGAAAGCTGAAAATTGGTCTGGTTATTAAGGGGGTTTAAAGGGTCACTAAAGGAATTTTTTTTTTTAGCTAAATAGCTTCCTTTACCTTAATGTAGTGCTGTTTTCATGTTCTCATTGTTCGTTTTTGCCTTGATGTTGCTGTAATTCTGCTCTGATCTCCACACTTCCTGCTTGTCTGGCTCCTTATGAAAAATCTCATGGCAGCTTTTCACTGTGGTCTAAGCTGTGTGTCTAAGGCTGCATTCACACCTAAGCGTAGGCGATTTGCGGCGTTTTTTTACCGTGATTTGCCGCAACAAATTGCAGCGTTTTTTACTGCAATTTGCCGCGACAAAACACTGGGTTTCTCACAGCAGTTTTGTACAGGTCATTGTCAGTAATGTAAAACGCCCGATATGTGCGACAAAAAAGGGTCGTGGACATGTTTGAGCTTCAGGCTTTCAGGCGTTCGGGCGTTCGGCGTTCGATGTAAACCATCTCCAGACAATAATGTTATTTTTCCCCTCTAGCGTCTCAGGTGTGAATGCAGCCTAAAACTCCTCAGAACCAATCAGATTCATTTTAAAAACAAAACACTGCCCTGGATTTGTTTGTTTTTGTTCTGTGTGTCTTCTGTACTTCACAGAAACACAAAACCAGTTTAAAAACGAAAGTGAAACTAGAGGCACATTATATGATTGATTTTTATCTATTTTTAGTAATTTTTAAAAGGAATCAGTTAACTTTTATGCCTCTATACCCTGTAAACAGTCATTTCAGCAAAAAAAATGTTTTCCTTTAGTGACCCTTTAAGTGCCCCGTGGTCAAGTGGTTATTGAGTGACTAACTACTGTACAGGCTGAGCTCCTCCATCAGACTGTGAACCTAGTAGCTGCAAACAGAAAAAAAAAAAGAGAGGTGGGTGCCAAGCAGACCACAGTGTAGTGACCAGGTTTATTGGGAACCGTGAATAAACCCAAGTAGAAGTTGCACTCACAAGTGTAAAGACGAATGCGCGTGTCTCTGTGTTATCAGCAACAAGGACCAGTGTAGGTGGATGGCTGGATCACAGAAGCCTCATTTATCTTGGGTTTCCATTAAGGATCCCAGTTGTTTTCATCATTCCCACCTAGGTCATATTCCTGATCTGAGAATACTTTATGTAATATTTAGATGAGCAAATGTGCAATATCAATCCTCTTTTACCTTCCTAAAGAAGCTTAAAGCGGATGGTTCACCTCAAAAAGATATTAAAAGCCAGCAGCAACAAATACTGCAGCTGCTGACTTTTAATATTAGGACACTTACCTGTCCTGGAGTCCAGCGGCGTCCGTAGCAGAGGACGAGCGATCGCTCGTCACCCTGCTGCTCCCCCCTCCATCCACGGTGAGGGAACCAGGAAGTGAAGCGCTGCGGCTTCACTGCCCGGTTCCCTACGGCGCATGCGCGAGTCGCGCTGCGCCCGGCGATTGGCTCCCGCTGTGTGCTGGGAGCCGAGAGTTCCCAGCACACAACGGGAAAAGCCCGTCTTTTGCCCGAGACTGCGGGCCGGAAGTGGGTGCGGATACCTGTCTTTAGACAGGTATCTGCACCCCCCTCCCCCCTGAAAGGTGTCAAATGTGACGCCGGAGGGGGGGAGGGTTCCGATCAGCGGATCTTCACTTTAGGGTGGAGATCCGCTTTAAGCAGAAAAATGCATTAAGGCAAAAGACTATTTTGCCATTGCCGTTATGTGGTTTGATGACCGAAAACTGGAAAGGTGTATAGTCATGTCTAATCATGATATAAAGTACTGAGGGGATAGGCCATATAGTGTAGGTTTCTATGCACACATTTCATGTTATCACATATATAGTATTAAAAGTTGCTCCTTTTTTAAGTATAAGGAATTTTTAATGAAGTATTTTTCACTATGAAATGTTCTTTACTAATATAAGAAGTTGATTATTTGGCACATTTATAGTGCCTTGTATGTCAACTACACAAAGTATCTGTCTTTGTGAAAAAAGCATTGCAATCAAGCAAAAATGACATGCACTGTAAAAAGTTACGTTGTGGTCAACAGTGCGTTTACATGTTAGTTCCAAATCCCCAAACATGTGTTATGGTTACGGGAAGTTTATAGAAATAACACATTCTTACATGCACATACCACATGGCCTACACTTTGTCACACAGTACAAAGTCTTACTGCAGAACTAATGGCCCAGTATCCTCTATCCAGTATCAGCTTTCTACAAGGAGAGTGACAAGATTAAGAGCTCTTTCACACTGCCAGCGCCCGAGAAATGCTGGTAAAGCGCTTCTAAAACTAGCATCGCTTTACCAGCTTTTTTCAGGCTCTAGCGGGACGCTTCTAACCCCCGCTAGTGGGCAAATAAAGGGTTAAAACCCACTGCCAAGGCGCTTTGCAGGCGCTTCCCATTGATTTCAATGGGAAGGTGTGCTTTAGGAGCGGTGTATTCACCTCTCTAAAACGCTGCAAAGAAGCTGCTTGCAGGACTTTTTGGATGCCCTGCCAGTGCAGGCCCTTAGTGTGCTTTACAGGCACTTTATAGGCGGTGAATACGCAGCTCCTAAAGCGCCCCTGCCCATTGAAATCAGTGGGCAGCGCTGCCGAACCTTTGGCAAAGAGACACTTTGCGTCGCTTTTAACCCTTTTCCGACTGCTAGCGGGGGTTAAAAGAGCACCCTTTCGGTGTGAAAGCACTCTAATTGAAACAGCAATGCCAATGTTGTAAAGCGCTGCTCAAACTGTTGGCACTAATACAAATCCTGTATAATAATAATTTTTTTCCGGTTTTCCCTCCGTCTTCTTTTTTGTTGAAGCAGGAGAGAATCAGCACTTTGCCCACCAGCATGGTGATGTAGATTTGGGTATTTAAATGGGAACAGAACTGATGATGTGAAGGAGGAAGCTGGTTGACTTGCCATGGTTGGCTGGTGTGATTTTCCCACAAGATAATGCTTATACAGTGTATGAAAACAAAAATTGAGGTTCAAAATGTGAGCCACAGCTTTGTATATCCTGATGAGAATGTCCAGCAATGTGAAAATAAATTCTAGACCTCTGGGCGGCACTGCTGCTGCTCAGTCCTCTCCAGCTTGATCTTATCACAATACTCCAAAAGCAAAAGTTAAAGTGGTTGTAAAGCCTCAAGATTTTTTACCCTAATGCATTCTATGCATAGAAAGCAATAGGCTGGCAACATTATTTTTAGGGCAAAGTGGGTAAAACAAAATAACATAATGGTACAGAGCGGCGCATCTCACTAGGCTGGTGGATTGACACTGTCATGCAGAGACGAAACATTGGGTGGCCATGGAAGCAGACGACTCCAATGACACGGCCAAGAGCTAGCTGTGCATCACTTCACCTTTACTGAAGGCCCTCATTGACCATCCCACCCTGGGCAGCACACTATCGGTAGCCAGGGACGCATTCTGACACTCCTCAGTGGCACCACCTGGCCTCCAGAACCTCCAGTTCCGGAGGTTGATTACGAGCAGACGACTTCATCTCTGTGACTTTGTGGGTCTCGACGGACAACTTCCTCCCTCTTCTGGGGTGACTGCTGCAGACCCTCCATTGAACATCTGGAGTGGTCTCCAGCTCTGTAATTTTCTTTGTGGCTATCTGCGGACTATCTTGCCAACTTACGGAAATGGAGCACATCTGTCTCCGGGGGAGCCGATCGGCCACAGTCTTTCGATGATCTATGCTTCTTTGACTTGCCCAACGGAAGGGTTTGTTCCACCCTTTCTTTTGCAAATGGGAGGCAGACCTGTGCATCCAATTCAATGACTCTCAGAAGGAGAAGATCCTTAATTTTGCCCAAAAGTCCTCCACAGCCACTAGAGTTCAAGAGACCTGTTACAAGATTTTGACCAGATAGTACAGAGTGCCTACCGCTTTGCATCGTTTTTTTTCACTCAGGTCCCCAGCTTATGTTGGCGATGTGGCAATGCTTAAGAAACGATGCTACACATCTTCTGGGATTATCCCAAGCTAGAGCCCTTTTAGCGTAAGGTGATTTGCACAATCAAACACCTGACAACTGTTGATCTACAGGGTAACCCCTGTAGCTTACCTGCTTCATCTCTCAAAGAGACTGATAAAGAAATACAAGGCCTCCCTTACAATCCAGTTGCTTAATGCGGCCAAGGCATGCATCCCCCTCTGTTGGAGATCGGAGAAACCCCCATCCATACCGCTGTGGTTTGCTAAAGTAAACAAACTGAAAGATATGGAGGACCTCACCGCTACCTTGCACAATGGGGAGGAGACCTTCTGTGAGACCTGGAGACCTTGGAACCATTTTGTGTACACAGATGCCTATCTTCAGGAGATGGCAAATACAGGCTGACCTTCTGCAATTAGTCCTATTCCCTGGGCGAGAGGCCCTACCTATAGACTTCATTTCTTTTCCTTCCTCTTGCTTCCTCTTCTTTCGCACTCTGGGTACGCCTGATCCCCGAACCCTCTTCTCCTCTGGTAACCCCCCTCCACGTATCTTAGGCTTGGTAATGGGCTATATTATTTAGACATGGTGCGTATTCTTGCTTACATCATACTCACCTCTTTGTCCCATTGCCAAGCTAAGCGGGCCAAAATTCTATTCTATTTTATTTCACATTATTTTAGTATACTGTTTTGCCTTCTATGACTCTGTCTTGGGTCTTCCCTGTAGTTGGTAAATTGGGTGTGCTGCGCTGCTAAAATTAATACATCAATAGTGAAGGTGATAACAAAATGTGCATTGAGTGCAAAAAAATTGTATATAAAAAAACCAACACCAACTTGGTGTTGGTTTTTTTTTATATACAATTTTTTTGCACTCAATGCACATTTTGTTATCACCTTCACTATTGATGTATTAATTTTAGCAGCGCAGCACACCCAATTTACTGTTTATATTATGTTCATCTGACATTTGTGCTGCAGCAGCATTCACGTTTATCTTTATGTAAAATCGTTTGGTTTTGCCACCAATCCAATTTTTATTTTCATTAGACCTGCGCAGTATTTTCCACTGTTCTTCCCTGTAGTTGCCTGTCTGTCTCCCTAGCTCTCTGCACAAATAACCATCTCCAAAACCGTAATGTTATTTCATGACCACCCGTAATGTGCAGAGCTGGGCTTGTTGTCATATAACTGTGACCTTTTTTTGCTACTTGACACTGTTATCTGCCACTTGTGCATTCCTTGACTGTTAAACACAGATTTCTTTGGAAAATTAAGGAATTACAAAAAAATAACATAATGGAAATAATTGAAAGAACTTACCAAGATGCCTACCACTTGAAAACCCTCATCATCTTAAGATTCAGCATAGATACTATAGCTTGTAGGGATTGACACAAGATCCTGGAAATACAGCAGCAACTGTAAAAATGTTCATGTTTAGACTACAAATACACTGTACAGTAAGGAAACGTCTATATGATCTATTCTGTAGATATTCTCTGCCCTTTGAAAAAGTGTTTTAACCACGAAACTAGTCAGGGCGTACCGAGTGGCACACTGTCATCACCCTTGGACTACTCGATACTACATGGGTTTACCTGCATGCTGACCGGCCGGATGCTGCAGGTTTAAGGCCTTTCTTTTACTGCAAAATGTGAGTGTATTTCTTCATTATTTTGTACAATAAATTTTAAGTGATTTTACACTATCGAGGCATTCTTGTCTCCTTTTACATTCATGTGACCATTGTTATTGGAGCCACTGTCGGATGACCCAAGCTGAATTGTTTCACTCTCTCACCGAGCCCAGCTGTTTGCTGATCCTTTATGCTGTTTTGGTCTCCTCTTAGCCAGGGACCATTTACATTTGGTAAGCAGACTTGCATATGTGTGTGGCGGACAGTGTTGCTCAACTTACTTTAAAAAAGTAATTAGTTACAGTTACAAATTACTTCTCCGAAAAAGTAATTGCGTTAATGACTCAGTTACTACATTGAAAAAGTAATTAGTTACTCAGCAAAGTAACTGATTTTTTTTATATATATTCTACAATGCTTTGTTGAGAAGCAGATGACGGGCGCTTGCCAGGGAGCAGTGAGTTAATACTCCAAGACAAAAGAATGGCAGATCCTTGAGAGAAGAAAACCAGAAACAAATGGTGATCTCGTGTATATCCCAGCCTAGGTGCATCCGTCCCACCATGTATGTGCAGCTTATAGGACTTAAAACCCTTATCCATCTGCCTCATATTACATCCAAATTATAAACTGGATTAAAATGTATGCTTATAATATACATTCCCTTGACGTTTACAGAGTCTGTAATTTAAAATCTTATATTAGGCTTTATAAGAATTTTCTATAGTTTATTGTTTAATATTTTATTTATCTTATATAAACTTTATTAGATGCAAGGGATCTGGAATGGGGATGTCAGATTTTTCTTTGTTGTCTGATGAAGAGATGAAATCACTGACCAAAAATAACCTGCTGATCATTGGTCTGTATAGGAGTCCTGCACTTACCATGTTGACCACTAGATGTCGCTGTCTACACTGTGTTGTATAGGGAACGTTTGTTCTGTGGAACATTTTGTTCCGGCCATGTGTTCCCCGGATCATCGATCAGGTTGCGCACACAGTGTGTGTGATCGATGCGAGTTGTTCCCCGGTGATAGGTCAGTGTGAGGCCGATGGGGCTCATTGTATCCAGGGCTCCTTGCGATTGGGAGTTTTCAGACCGCTGTGATGGCCTGTCACATGATTCTAAAGCGGAGTTCCACCCATATTTATGTTCACAGCGCCGACAGAAGCAATTACTCTGCTGCCATCTAGTGGCGGTAAATGTAATTGCGGTAATGCCGCCCAAGTAATGGGAACTGCGTTACCGTGAGGGGAAGAGTAATCAGGTAGATTACTCGTTACCCTCAAAAGGGGCTGCGTTAGGTAACTGCGTTTATTGTAACTCCGTTACTTACAACACTGGTGGTGGAGGTCTTCAGCTGCATGTCACATCAGTGTTAACCAATATCCTGCTGACTCATATTGGGATTCGGCTTCACCAGGGTGGATGTTACGTTTTATTTCCTCTGGACTTTTGTTGTTATAATTTATTATTCACAATTGGTTGTGTATGGAACCTTGCTAGCCCTCTCACTTTGGACTACAAAGGCCCCTTTTTGTGTTTTATGGACACTCAATAATGTTTGTTTTTGTTTTTTGGATTGTTTTTTCAACCTTGCATATATCACATTAATTCATCGGTGTGGTCCACATATTATTTAATGCATTTTATGTTTATTGGTCATTAGCGCTGTTTATTTTTATTTTTCTCACATTGCTATTCTGTTTATATGACACAGTTTAAACCGCAGCTCCATTTATGTTTAGTTTGCATTTCACGTGCACCTTTTACTTTATTTGATTTGATGCACAGCATCATATATTGATTAGCGCAATTTACCTCACTTTTTTTTTTATATTCTCTGCTGCCTGGAGATCAGAATGCAATGTGATACAATCATCTGCATATGTGATATTTAGTATTGGGCTATTGTATAATAATTAATTATTCGATTGTAAAAACATCTGTATAATTGCCTTTAGAAATGTAAGGGTACAGCTCATAGTAGTGTAGTCATGCACCCATAGGAGTTGCTGAATGTAGTGATACATCTGTCACCCTGCCCAGTCAGACATCCATCTCAGGCCTTAGCTTAGCTGCTTATAAATCAAGTTATCTTCCAGTACTTTCTAGAAGCAAGAGGGTTGTGTCAGTGATGCTACCTGTGAGTCACCCAGCCCTGCTCTGAGCCACCCCCAGCCCATAATAAAAACAAACAGGCCTAGCCACCAGCTAGGTGTGCCTAAATTTTCCTACTCTTCAGAAAAATCCTCACTCTAGCATCTACCCAACTAGAGGGTGCTACAGAAGACTTTAAAATCATATAAGCATAGGCACACAGACACTGCAATTTGTCATCTGTCATGAACATTAAATGAATGAATGAATGAATGAAAACTTATATAGCGCGGCACATGTAAACTAAATCGCATTAAAAGGGTTGTAAAGGTTCATGTTTTTTCACCTTAATGCATCCTATGCATTAGAGGTAAGTATGACATGTTTGTTATTTAAAAATAAATAAATAAATCTCTACAACCCCTTTAATGATTTTACATGAAGTACTGCATCCCTTGGGATGTTACAAACTTACAAGAAATTCCTTTGATCATACCAGAATCTGTGTGATAATTTCAGGCAGGGCTCAAAATTTCAAGTCCTGAGCTACTAGCCAGGCCTCAAGAGTTACTCGCCACCAGTTGCCCCACCTAATTCATACACTGCCCTGCGCCTAATTGCACCTGTAAACACGCCCTCGTAGATTATCTCATGGAATGACAATGTTTTATGCAGAATCAAGTTACAAAATTAAATATTACCAAAAACAACTTTAACAAAATGGGACAGGGCACTGGGGGCAGACCAGAGGGACATGGCACTAGAACTGGGTCTCTTCCCCATTCTCTTGCTGTCTCCTCTGCAACTCCTATCCATCTTCTCTCTCTCTCCCAATTATCTCATCATCAGGAGCCTGTGTGTGCGGCTCCACGCTTGCATGTCCCCACTTCCCCCTTTTATTCAGACTGGCAGTGAGGAGAGGAGCTGCAGCACAGTGGGAGGGAGTACAATCCAGCGCTGAGATCCACACAACTGCACAGCCATTGACACCATAGCACAGGGCACACTGACACCGCACAGCACACATTGAGACCAGTCTGTTCACAGTGCTCAGGCTGAACTGTTGGACACTTACATAGGGCACAAGGAGAAGAAAACTGCACTAACTGGAAGGCTGCCGCTTGCATGTCAGGGCAACGTTCAGTGAGCGCTGCACCGGAGTAGTAATTCTCCACCTCACTTATTACTTTCTGCTCTCCAGTTACATTGGTCAGGGCCTGTGGGAGGGGGGCAGGCTCAGAGAGGTCATACTGTTAGGTCCCATGGCTTGATGAGAATTGTAAGGAGAGCACCTGTGTACTGCTCTGCCTGTGCGCTGCTCACCAGACTACTTTTGCCGAGCATGCACCTTTCCTCTTCGGCCGTCAATCTCATCGGGGCTCTAAGTGTAGGCACAGATTGCAGGGAGATTGGTCATGCAGCCCTGTCATCACTCGCCACCAGCCTAAATCCACTCGCCAAATGCTAGTAGGCGAGTGGAAATTTTGAGGGCTGATTTCAGGTATGTATACAGATTCTTACAATTTTAGTAACTATAGTGAGATGCTTGCCTTCTGCTGCATCAGAAAGATTGTTGTTAAATTAATGAAAATCCACAGAGATTTTCACGCATTGCTCACACTTACCAACCAGTCAGCGACCAACTGAATTGACCTGTCTAACGCATATTATTCGGTCAATTGGGTTGGTCGTTGACTGGCTGATTGGTAAGTTTGAGCTTACAAATGTATTTGTATTTGTTTGAAATATGTGGCCTTCCAGTGCTCCTTGCTGCAAAGACCAGTTATAGGTGTGGGCAGTGGCCACTTATTTGTATTCTCATGCATTGGTAATATTAGATTTATTACCCTGCTATAGCTGCCAAGATCCAGTGGACAAGATTGGGTGTTTTGCAGGGATGACAGTTGGCTCTTCATAACAAATTTAGGATCAGAGGCACTATCTTGGCGTTAATACACTTTTATTGACTTCACTTATCTCACCACTCCTGATAATTCTTCTTATCTTGGAGTTACTAAAGAAATGCTATTCACCAGTGAAACTTTCACTATCACACTTGATCCAAGGCTGGTTATGGGTCCAGTGCCAAATGAAGTCTATCATGGGCACTGGATGGTGCTGAAGCTCTGACACCCTATGGTGCAAAATAGATTGTGCATTCTGCAAGAGCAGTTTCTCCAGAGCTTAGTAAATCAGGGGAGGCTCTGCTGACTTCCACCATCCAATCATGTACAAGTAAAAATGCTGATTTTCTTTTTCCTTGCATGTGATGGGATATTCTTTGAAAGTGAAGCTTCCCCTAATTTACTAAACTCTGGAGTTACTGCACTTGTACAGTCATCTTGCTGTTAGTAAGTCAACCACTTAAAGCAGTAATAAACCCAAAAGCAAACATTTTATTTTTATTTTAGCTTCACATTTTTTAGATGCAGTGGCTGCATTTGTTTTCTTTTTAGGCTTTCTTAGGCTATTTTTACACAGTGATTTAGCCAGTGAGTCAGTTTCCTTTCAAAAGAACAAGCGTATCAGTTACAAGGATAGAACTAACCATTTACCAGTGTCGGCTGGTGCTCAAACAAATAAACCTCCCGACCATCCTACCCTCACCCCGGACCGCAGGTGGTACTCATGGGTTGGGCTCTTAACAGGCTCAAGGTCGATGCAGAGCACTGAGCCCCCCCCCCCCCGCCCGGGCAATATGAGTGTTTCTCCTTTCGGCCAACCACGCTTCTCCCACTTCCTGATTGGCTGGGAGGAGAAACAGAAAGACAATAGTCAATATTAATTTACTATTGTCACACAACTGGGTGGGCCACCCTTTTTTAAGCCAATTAGAGCCTCAGGCTCTAATCATGTGCTTTAAAAAAATATTCCATTAAAATACATGCATCTGGCAACCTGCATGTAGATTTGGGAGCCGGTGCATGGATTTGGGGGGCAGCACCCCTGCGCCCCATATGAAGTGGCCCCCTCTACCATTTACCACTAACAGGGGGAGCTTACAATGATTATCTTTTAATTTTTTTTTAATGTAAAGCCTTTATCCCAAAAGGTAAGATAACTGTTTGCTGTAACTGATTATAAAGTGTGAGCTGGAGTTTGGCTTCAATTTGTATTTAAATCTGCTAGGGCATTTAACACTACCCTACCCTTGTGCTCCTCCGTCCAGAATGGGGCACTCTAATACAGGAGGTGTGTTACTGGCCAGGTCATCAAGTCAAAAAAGGGAAAAAAGCCTAAAAAAGCTTTTGTGTTTTGGATTCAATATTTATTTTAACATTCATATTTTACTACTTTGTTATTAGTATCCAAATAATCTTCAGTCCACTCTACCCATATTGTCTATCATCTAATGATTATAAGTGAACCACTGATTTTGAAGGGGACCCTTCACGGCTTTTGGCCATTGGGTTGTCCCTGTTACAACTTACTACTGCATGAGTGTGCACATATTTATGTATAAGAGAAATAGCAAAAGAGTACTGGTGTGATTAGAGACTATTTGAGTGCCAACATCCCAGAAATAGTCTAGCCAACAAATTGTATCATGGGCATATGGGACTTTCCCAGGAAAGTCCCATACATCCATAATACAATGGGTTGGATATGTATAAGAGAAATAGACTATTTGGCAGAGGGAACAATTTTTAACTGACATACTACTTTCTACCTTCTAATAAAAGTAGTAAGTTTGAATGAAAACATAAAATAAAAAAATAAAATGATCACTCTTTGCAAAGACAATCTGTAACTAATGGAGTTTCTCAGCTTGGGACTTAAGTCCGTAGTGACCAAGTGCCCCTGTGATGATGCAGGTACCTCCCAATGTCTGTATTCATGATTAAAGCATAACTCCGTAAAAATAAAAAAATGTAATCCTTCCATGCTGTGTTTATTTTGTCTAAGGTCCCACTGAAAGGCTATACTTACCCGATCCTTCAATCCTCCAGAAAAAACACGCTCCCCCACATCCATCAGTGGATTGTTCCTTCCGTCCTCATGTCCAGAGCTAGTCTGTGGGCATAATGACATCAGGAACAGTCCATTCACAAGGCTGCAGGGGTGCAGGGGAAGGGGGGGGCGGTGGGGACTGGTCTTGCATTCGGAGGAGTAGGTGGGGTAGATTCAGGTAGGAGATAAGACGGCTTATCTCCAGATAAATTTACTATTGTCACACAACTGGGTGGGCCACCAGTAGGGTTTTGCGTGAGTGCCGTTCATGTTGTTTACACGTCGAATTGACGTCGAGATTTTGAGCATGCGCACTGGGAACCAATCACGGACGGCACAAGCACAGTTCGTTCGGCGCAGGGACGCGCTTCATTTAAATGATACACGCCCCCTACCCACCGAATTTGAATTTGGCCAGCTCTTTTACGCTACGCTGCCTCAACTTTACAGGCAAGTGCTTTGAGAATAAAGCACTTGCCTGAAAAAGTTGCGGCGGCCTAGTTTAAAAGCCAGACGATAGGCATGCCTATAGATAGGCATTTCTACGTGAATCTACCCCGGTAAGTATATCTTGGCTCTGAAAACCGCTAGACAAAAATGAGCAGTTAACCCATGCAGTGCAGGGAGAGAAGTTTTTTTTTTTACCCAGGGTTCTTCTTTAAGAAATGTGTGACCTTTAGCTCCACAAAGGGAGCGCAGGAAAGAGCAGATTACAACATGAACAGAAAAACTAATAAAGGGGTATTTAATGTAGTTAGACCTCTAATAAGGGTTTGAAACTATAATAATCGTAAAAAATTAAAAATAAATAAAAGTTTTGCTGGAGCTGAATTTTTGATCAGTCCACAGAAAAGTCTGTGATCTGGAACAAAGGGTAATAACACTGTTAAGCCTCGTACACACGATCGGATATCTGATGGAATCTAATCCGATGGATTTTTTAGTCGGATATCCGATGAAGCTGACTTTCATCAGTCTTGCCTACACACCATCAGTCAAAAATCCGACGTGCCAAGACGTAAAACACCATGACGAGGCGAAAAAAATGAAGTTCAATGCTTCGACTTGATTCTGAGCAGGCGTGGATTTTTAAACGATGGAGTTCCACTGGATTGTATTTTTCTATCGTTTTTTAAATCCATAGGAAAAATTTAAAACATGTTCTATTTTTTTACACCGATGAAAAAAAAACCGATGGGGCCCACACACGATCGGTTTGTCCAAAGAAAACAGTCCATCGGTCTGTTTTCAGCGGACAAACTGATCGCGTGTACGTGGCTTAAGAGTCTGTAACAAGTCATTTTCTGGTAGAGTTAGGCTTTAAAAACAATAGCAAAACATTTGTAGTGTTGGATAGAGTGTGGAGGGTTAGAAGCTTTGTCAGGTTTTTATTTTCTTTCACCTCTTGTCCCAAGTGGAAGAGGAACACAGATAACAATAAAAACTAGACAGATGCTATAACCTTCTTAATTCTGCTGAACAAAAGTTACTACTGCTATTTATCTCTTTATACTTTCTTTCCGATGTAGCACCAGTAAGGGATGATCAATCGATTGGATCTGGCCTGAAGAGGTGTTGTTTCATTCATTGGGCTGTGTCTGTAGAAGGCTGGAAGGTGACAACTTTCCTGGGGACTTATGAGTAAAGACCCTAAACTGATCTCTGTGACTGTGTAGTGTTCTGGAAGCTGCACTGGGTACCAGCAGTTGTGCGTCAGCGCAAGGTAACAAGGTGCCAAAAAGACTTGCCACGTGGTCTTCAGCTGTGAGGCCTTAGACTGCTCAACTTTCACTATTACTCTAGGAGAAGATTGTCCTCTAATCTTTAAGTGCTAAGTGTTTTGGAGTGTCCCATGCCCCAAACCCACTCTCCTGTTGAAGTTCTTCAAGTAATAGACTACAAAAAGACATCCCCTAGACCAGTGATGGTGAACCTTGGCACCCCAGATGTTTTGGAACTACATTTCCCATGATCCTCATACACTCTGCAGTGTAGTTGAGCATCATGGGAAATGTAGTTCCAAAACATCTGGGGTGCCAAGGTTCGCCATCACTGCCCTAGACTGTATTATTGAAGCTGGTGTGAATGGACTGGTGTTAGTACGGACAGGCACCCTCTGTACTTTCTGGGGAAGAGCCAGTTAAAACCAGCAGGCCCTAGGAATGTAGCACTACATGTAAAATCATTAATGTTCATGACAGATGACAAATTGCAGTGGGTCATTTAGTTCCACACAATCCTTTTCGACTGAAAGCTGTGTATTGTAGCTCAAATGAGGAGCTTGCAATAAGTCAGTCCATGCGCCAGAGCAGTGGCGGCTGGTGTTGGAGGATAAACAAAAAATTCTTATCAGTATTAAAAAAAAAGAAAAAAAAATGTATTATAAGAAAAATATATACACTGTATTTATTGGCGTATAACACTCACTTTTTTACCCTGAAAATAGAGGGTAAACTGGTAATATATATGGGAATTGCAAAATTCAGATTAGTAAAGGTAGTGAATTTGAAAAAAAAAAAATGATAATAATAAACGTGAGTGGATCTCATAAAATAGGCTAGTAATTGATATACAATATGTTAAAAAAAAAAAAAAGAGTGCGGCTGTCCAAGTATTCCCAGTCATTTACTGCTTATTTATAGTGATGGAGTGTCTGTCTGTCACACAACTTATGGGATATGTCATCGGAATGTTAATGTTTTTTTTGAGGCTCACAAGTGTCAGTGAATGCCTACGGTGCCCTGGCTGCATGAATGCTAATATCTGGGAAGTGCCTCTGAATAATATACTGCTCACCGAAGAGGTTTTCCACTTTTTTTGAAAATGTAAAAGCTCTTTAAAATGTTTCTAAACCCAGGACCCTGCATTCACTATATCTGTTCTCCCACAATACACAGAACATGGAAATGCAATTATTTAAAAAAATATAAACTGCTAATGACACTTTCTCATCAGCCGTATGACTTTTATCAGTGTCTGGTTAAAGCTTGTAGGAAGAGTTTTCATTCTACTCTGACTGTCCTATGAGGCTGTAGGACCCCTGACCCTCTGTCTGGACAGTGCTGATTGGTCCTGTGCTGATCACAGTCTCTGTCTTATTAGGAGATGGATTGGGGACAGTAAAAGGAGAGGATCAGAGAAGACAGGATCAAGCAGTTTTTTTTACACAAAGCGCAGGATTAACTCCTTAGGTTCCACAGTGAGTTTAACAAGCATGCTTTACTGCATTTACAGACTGATTTTACTGTTGTGAGTTTAGTAACACTTTCATTTTCTATGTAAGAATTTCAAGCTAAAGCTTGGGATCCTCTGGTTTGTTGCATGTCCCTAAATATACAAACTGAACTGGCAGTTTCACAGCAGCTGACACAACTCAAATTTCTTTGGTTATGCACCCTGCTTTCTATTATTGATTTTATGTTAGCATGTGTTCTACTGCGATGTACTATGTGTTGGTATTTACATGCATTTTCCATTTTAGCTCCGTTTTCATCATACATATTGCCATCTATATTTAACATATTTATATTCTACAACAAAAGCATTGAGGGTAATAGCTATGATTCTAGAGAACATTTTGATAGGTCTGCTGTCTTTGTTCTAGTATTGTCTCTATGCACGGGTTTGGAGGATTTGTTCACATAAATGTGGTAATGAGTCATCCAACATTGCTGAATTAGTGGAAGGTTACTTAGTAATGTTTTCCAGAGAACATTAGTCAGATTTTTTGCCAATTTTTTTTTTTCCTTCACAATGACAAAGCTCTGTTTTATGCATTTAAAGGGATATTTAAATAGTGGCATGCTTAATCATTTCTGATTGCAGGGTATATTTTTTTTTTTTTGTTGTGGTAAATGTTCTGTTGGTGTACGTACTATATGGTTATCTCATGCCTTCAATTGGAAAAAAAAGATCTATGGAAAATTTCTGGAGTATATTGCAGCCAATATATTATTACACGTTACTGCTTGAATCCTTCCTACCATTCAAAAATAAAAACTGTTACTATGTAATACCACCTACCTTCATCTCAGATGACTATGACCTGGTGTCTGAAGCACCTTACAGGTAAAGGGCCATAAACAATGCATTTTTAAGACTGTTATTCATAGTGGATTGCCCAACCTAACACATGCTGTCAATAGGCATGATTTTTATCAGCACATCATTTTTTCCAGGTTGTTCTAGTTGTTTTGCAGTGGCGGTGCGTCGATAGTGGGTGCAGGAGCACCGCCCCCTCTCTCCTGCACCACAACTGAAACAATACATAGATTCATGCATTGCATGAATCTATGTATTGTCGCCGCTGCCCACTATTCAGATGGCCGGCCCCCTGGTGAGCTTCAGCCATCTGAATAACAGCAGTTAGTTTGTTTTTGCAAGTGTCTATCAGAGCCAGGGGCTCTAATAGGCTTCCCGATTACAGCCCACGGGCTGTAATCGGCTTTCAAATAGTTAACCAAGGGACGCAGGGGGTGTGCGTTCCCTGATTAACACTGAGACGCGTTTCAGGCAAATCAGGTTCACCGGGTCTGGTTACCGGTAATCTGATTAGCTGAAGCGCCATCGAGGGCGGGAGAAGACATCGAGGGACAGTGGAAGGAGTATGGCTGACCCCAGAAAGGTAAGTGCTGGGTGGGGGGGAGGAGAGGGGCAATCTGGCAGCATTTTACAGGGCACAGTGGTGACAATTGATGGCATTGCACTATGACGACAATTGATGGGCACAGTGGCGACAATTGATGGGCACAGTGGTGACAATTGATGGGCACAGTGGCTGCGTTTGGCATGGCACAGTGGTGACAATTGCAGGGCACAGTGGCTGCATTTGGCATAGCACAATGGTGACAATTGATGGGCACAGTGGCGACAATTGATGGGCACAATGGCAACAATTGATGGGCACAGTGGCTGCATTTGATGGCATGGCACAGTGGTGACAATTGATGGGCACAGTGGCGACAATTGATGGCACAGTGGCGACAATTGATGGCACAGTGGCTGTGTTTGATGACATGGCACAGTGGTGACAATTGATGGGCACAGTGGCGACAATTGATGTGCACAGTGGTGACAAATGATGGGCACAGTGGCTGCATTTGGCATGGCACAGTGGTGACAATTGATGGGCACAGTGGCGACAATTGATGGCACAGTGGCTGCGTTTGATGGCAGGGCACAGTGGCGACAATTGATGGCACAGTGGTGACAATTGGTGACACAGTAGCCACAATTGATGGCACAGTGGCTGCGTTTGACGGCATGGCACAGTGGTGACAATTAATGGGCACAGTGGTGACAATTGATGGCACAGTGGCTGCGTTTGATGGCATGGCACAGTGGTGATAATTGACGGGCATAGTGGCGACAATTAATGGCACAGTGGCTGCGTTTGATGGCATGGCACAGTGGCGACAATTGATGACACAGTGGCGACAATTGATGGGCACAGGGGCGATAAATGATGGCACAGTTGCTCCGTATGATAGCATAGCACAGTGGCGACAATTGATTGCACAGTGGCGACAATTGATTGCACAGTGGCGACAATTGATGGCACAGTGGCGACAGTTGATGCCATTGCACAGTGACGACAATTGATGACACAGTGGCGACAATTGATGGCACAGTGGCGACAATTGATGGGCACAGTGGCTGCATTTGATGGCACAGTGGCTGCATTTGATGGCACAGTGGCGACAATTGATGGGCACAGTGGCTGCGTTTGATGGGCACAGTAGCTGCATTTGATGGACAAAGTGAGGCTGCATTGTATTTTTGTATTGTATTTTTTTCGTTTGTTTGCACAAATCCAAGCAGATCACTTTGCATCAAGATTCACAAATGATTTATCCATGACTTGCAGCACTTTTTAAATTTGTAAATGTTTGCTTTTGTTACCACATCAGTGGGTCTCCCCAGAATCTCTTTGAAAATGTCAAAATACAAATTTTGCATATTTCTTTAACCACTTCAATACTGGGCACTTATACACCTTCCTGCCCACATTTTCAGCTTTCATCGCTATCACAATTTGAATGATAATTGCATGGCCATGCGACACTGTACCCAAACAATTTTTTTCCCCCACAAATAGACCTTTATTTTGGTGGTATATGATTACCACTGGGGTTACAAATAAAGAGACACCGAAAATTTAGAAAAAAAAAGTGAGCTCCAGATCCCCCCCTACAAATACTGTAGCTGCTGACTTTTAATATTAGGGTACTCACCTGTACAGGAATCCAGCGGTATCGGGTGCTAGCGCCTCCATTATTATACACGATTTATATAGTGCCAATAGTTTACGCAGTGCTATACAATGTAGAGGAGCTCAATTACAGTACAGTTAAATACAGAAGGGACAGGAGGGCCCTGCTCATAGAGCTTAAAGGGAGGGGGTGACTCCATCTTGACTAAAGGAACCTGGCTTCACATCCAGGTACTTACTGTGCATACGCAAAGTGCACTGCGCTTTTGTGAACGGGCAGGCTGCGGGGAAAGGAGGGAGGCCGAACTGTCAAAGCCAGGTACTCACTCATTCCCCCTCTCCCAAAAGCTGCAAAATGTGCTCTGCTTTAATCACTTTGCAGAGTTTCATCAACAAAGAGGAGTTTGATGTAAAATCTGTTAGTTTACAATGCAGCTTATTTTTCATTATTAGCAGGGAGTACTTTAGGTATACCCATAGGTATTCCAAAAAATCAAGCTTTGAAACTATTCTACAACCATTTAACAACCAAATATAAATCAGACCTAACAATCAGGTATTGTATCTTGTCAGAGACACTAGAAAAAAAAAACTGTTTTCAAATCATTAGGTGTCTGTTGACAAGTCATTTTGGTAAACCTAAAATAAAATCCTATATTGGCAACCTCAACGTCAACAGACACCTTTTAAAGTGGTTGTAAACCCTCACATATACCCAGTGAAGTGGCTTGCCTCAAGTGATACTCAGAGATAAAAAAAAGTTATCCTACATATATTATACCTGTTTATCTGCAGCCTTTACTTCTCTACAACCATTCAAACATATTTTTTTTAAAGCTTGTGTGAGAGTAAAAAAAAAAGGGGGGGGGGGCTAAAGCCAGTCTGCAGAGCTTAGTGAGGAGAGCTCTGATAGCTGATTGGAGGAAATGGACACACCCTCCCTTCACACAGCACAGATGAAAAGAGCTGTAATTGTCACTCAGCTGGAGGTCCCTCCCATTGTAAGGGTGCTTAGGAAAGAGCAAAAGCAGAGATAAGGCAGAGATATTTTGGCACTGGCGATCACGCACCTTATAAATGTATCATTTAAGGAGGGTGCAGTATCAACCTCCCTAAAACATGGCATAATCAAACCCATCCTAAAAAACAACAACCTCGACCCCAAAAACCTGAACCATCATCGCCCCATAACAGGCCTAAACGTCTTCTCCAAGATAATGGAGAAAGTAGTAGTGCAACAACTACAAAACCATTTAGACACCCACAAACTACTGGACCCACGACAATTAGCGTTCCGTCCTGGTCACGGGACAGAAACAGCACTTCTCAAAATATGGGATGACGCTCTCATAGCAGCAGATGAAGAAGAATCATGTCTTCTGATGTTGCTGGACCTGAGCGTGGCCTTTGATACAGTAGATCACAAAATGCTGCTATCATGCCTAGCAGAAGTAGCTAGAGTTGCAGACTCAGATCTTCCTTGGTTCTCCTCCTTCCTGGAAAATCGATCCCAGATAGTAAAATTAGGTCCTTTCACCTCAGAACGACGCACTGTGTCATGCAGAGTTCCCCAAGGGTCACCACTGTCGCCTGTACTATTCAATATTTATCTACACCCACTCCTTAAAATGATCAGTAACCAGGAGTTACTCTACCATTCCTACGCCGATGACACCCAGCTTTATTTTCGCATCAGCGGGAAAAGGGATCATTATCTCGGACTAGAGAAATGCCTTACTATGATAGAAAATTGGATGACGGAGAGTTACCTTAAACTCAACGGAGTAAAAACAGAACTTCTGCTATTCCATGCTAACCGCAAGAGACCAGCGACGGCGTCATGGACGCCACCGCCCATTGTGGGACAAATCATTACCCCTAGGACCAAAGTCAAAAGCCTCGGAGTCACCTTTGACTTCGACATGACAATGGATGCACAAATAAGCTCAGTAGTCAGCAGATATCACCATCTGCTGCGCCTGCTACGTAGACTCATCCCCTTCATCCCAAAAGAGGACACATCAGTCGCCATGGGAACAATAATCAACTTCAGACTCGACTATGCAAACGCCCTTTATCTAGGTCTTCCTAAATACCAGGATGCTCGTCTACAAATCGTCCAGAACATGGCGGCACGGCTGATAACAGGGAAAAAAACCTGGGAATCAATCTCTCCATCCCTCAGGTCCCTTCACTGGTTGCCCGTGATGGACCGGATCACATTTAAGGCCCTCTGCCTGACGCACAAATGTGTTCAAGGAATCGCTCCCCAATATCTATGTGAGAAAATAAAATACCACAACCCCAATCGTGTTCTCAGGTCAACTAACCAAAATCTACTTCAAATCCCAAAGGCCCATTATAAGACAAAAGGAGAACGGAGATTTGCAGTCCAAGGACCCCGACAGTGGAACGCATTACTAACCGATATCTGAATGAAAATGAATAACCAGGCCTTCAGAAAAAAACTCAAGACACACCTATTCTGAAGGCCAAAAATGAGAAGGAAATGGATACCAAGCACCTTGAGGAGATTTAGTTTGCATATGTAGCGCTATAAAAGTTTTTCATTCATTCATTCAGATGGTGGCATTGGTATAGGGGTGGAGGAGGTGCAGACCACAGTCGAGTGATGTCCACCATCGGGGTGACACCCAGGGTTGTCCTTCACACTGTAGCCGAGCGATATGGTCACCCCCACTCTTTCCCTGTTTGACCCTCCCACGGATGCGGGGGCCACTACGGGGGTCTCGGATCGGCTGTATAATGACAGGGGAGCGGCGCAGCTGCAGGGGGTTTTTCTGCTATCTACCCATTCCCTCCCCCTCCCCCACTTGTTAGCAGCAGGCTCTGTGTAATTGCTGCTGTCTCTTCCCCCTCCCTCTGGCTAAGCAGAACAAGAAGCCAATCAGAAAAGACTTGAAGGGCATGATGGGACATGTAGTCCCAAGGAATTGACTGTTATATTATCCATGGGACCTGAACAGCACCCTGCTTTTAAAGTAGGAGGGAGCAAGATTTGGCAGGGCAAAAATTCAACAGGACAGTGCAGTGTTCTGGGGAAAGTTAGTGAGAGGAACAGCCCCCCTCCCCCCAGAGAGAGACTGAACTGCTGAAAAACCACCAAACAAGTACCATGTGCGGGAGACTGCAAGAGCTAGAGGACTATACTGCCAAGCCACTGTCAGGATACAGACTTTGCTGCACTGCTTACCAGAGTCATCATGGGCAACCTGGAGTGAGTGGACACCTGATCGAAGGGGCCACTGCTGCTGTGTTGCTGGATCTGCTGAGAGGGACTTGCAGCCACTACTTGCTACCACCACTAGAAACCAAACCATTAGGAGCTACCTTATAGCTATGGTACCAGTGGAGAAACTACCAGGGTCGCAAAGGTCGCACTTGCGACCAGGGGGGTAACAACATGTTTTATCCACACCAGGTGACACCAACGCTAGTGACACCACTGGGCAAAAACAGCCTTTGAAACAGCCAGCCTTTTGGAAATCCAAACCATCAAAAATAAAACTGAAATTCAGAATTGGCTATCCAAATCCAAGAACATTAATCCAAATTTAACATCATCAGAAGTTTAGGATCAACTCTAGCTATAAATGAATTTGGATATTTTGAAAGATAGGCTATTGTTTCCCATAGTATAAGAAGTAAGCACCTGAGAGTGGGCAACTAGTAAATAACTAAAACATTCCCTACTTATCAATAATTTAATGGAATTGGTATCATGTGTGTATACTATAAAACTTCTGCAAGCTAAAATGTACTGTACAGCAGTATTTAAAATACTAAAAATATGTAAAAATTATTTGACAGGTCTGGCTGTATACTAAATTGTCCTCTAAAAGTTACAGAGAAAACTTTGCATAGAACTATATATATGATATAATTATATATTATAAGTATGGTTCTTCAGTATACAAGTCTTGCCTTGCAGAAAGGATGGAGGCCAAGTATATTTAATAATTAAATTAATCAAGATGGCCTGGACTTGCTCATAACTGAATGTTGAACTGTTTGTATTTTGTCCTAGGCACACATTATTATATGTGCTTGTGTGGGAGTAAAAGCGAGCAAAACAAGCAAAGTCCTTTCTTGTATTAAGAGAGGTATGGACTCCAGAGAGAGAGAGATATAATTTTGCCCCTGTACAAATCATTAGCAAAACCTTGTCTGGAATATGCAGTTCAGTTTTGGGCCCCAGTTCTCAAAAAGGATATCAGGGAACTGGAGAAAGTGTAGAGAAGGGCAACCAAACTGAGAGACATGGAGGAGCTCAGCTATGAGGAAAGATTAGACAAACTGAATTTATTCACTCTCGAGAAGAGGAGATTAAAGGGGGATATGATCAAAATGTACAAATATATAAGGGGTCCATATAGTGAACTTGGTGTTGAGTTATTCACTTTAAGGTCATCACAGAGGACAAGGGGGCACTCTTTATGTCTAGTGGAAAAGAGATTTCATCTCCAAATACGGAAAGGTTTCTTCACAGTAAGAGCTGTGAAAATGTGGAACAGACTCCCTCCAGAAGTGGTTCTGACCAGCTCAGTAGATTGCTTTAAAAAAGGCCTGGATTCCTTCCTAAATATACATAATATACTGTATTTATTGGCATATAACACTCACTTTTTTTACCCTGAAAATAGAGGGTAAACTGTGCCTGCCGGTTATACGCAGGGGGCTGTGGAAAGTTTTTTTCCTGAAACTTCCCTCTTAAAGTTAGGGTGCACGTTATACGCCTGTGCATGTTATGCACCGATTAATACTGTAACTGGGTACTAAAATTTATCAGTGAAATTGATCCAGGCAAAATCCAATTGCCTCTCGGGGGATCAGGAAGGAATTTTTCCCCTGCTGTAGCAAATTAGAGAATGCTTTGCTGGTGTTTTCTGAATTCCTCTGGATCAATTGTGGGTGAAGGATTGTGTATATGTGATTGTATTATTATTATTATTATTATTATTTTTTTTTGGGTTGAACTGGATGGACTTGTGTATTTTTTTCAACCTGACTAACTATGTAACTATGTAACTATATGGACTAAGCACACAGACCCTATGACCTTTCATTTAAGATTAGACATGTGTATTCGTTTTCGTCTGAATGCATTTTCGACCAAATTTCAGGTATTTTCGTTATCGTTTTAACAAACCATAACGGAAGCACAGAAAACGAAAACCAAATATCCGACATAAACAAATGCTTTATTTTCGTTTTCGTTGCGGTTGAATTTGCCTAACTTTAACTCTATTAGTCCAATATTATTCTACATAGAGAGAAAAGATTTGACATAGAAAGAAAAAAATTAACATAGAGAGAAAAGATTCGACATAGAGAGAAAAGATTCGACATCGAATTTGAATCTTTTTTTTTTTTTTCGACAGACACCATAAGCCTTTAATGACAGATTCAATATAGAGAGACATGAAGATTTGATATATAGACATTTCGACATAGAGAGACATGAAGAGTCAAATTTTTTATTTTTTTGAAGATTCTGTCGAATCTTTTTTTTTTTTTTTTCTTAGAACATTCGACAGACAACATAAGCCTTCAATGACAGATTTGGATTTTCGGACGAATGCATTTTTTTAACGAAAAACAAAATAAATAAAAACAAATTTCGGGAGTAACTAAATACATTTATTTTTCAAAAACAAATTTAAAAAACAAAATATTTCAGTGTGCACATGTCTATTTAAGATGTATCTTTACACATGAAAAGTCCTTTGGGCATAAAAATAAAAAAAATACTGTCCATGACATGACAAATCTTCTATACTAGTAATTTCTCTTGGAAAATACTGCACAATAAATGTTTTAATACACTTTACGTTCATTTTTAAGTCATCAGAGCAGAGTGACCAGCAGAGGTAATCATGCAGAAATATCCCAAATATTGAAAGGAAAAGGTTCAAAGCATTCATTGGTTTCTGGGTCAATGGCAAGCACACAGCAGCCTGTTTCTTAACTGGAATATATGCTCAAAACAAACATGCTAATTAAACATACATGTGAGCATCACCTTTACTGGAAACAACCAGGCTTCCTGCTAATATGTGACCTGTTAGCCAAATCAAACATTTGGCCCCTGATGTAACAGGATTGCTCTTGTTTTTTTTTGTAAATAACACACATTTCATTCTCAGGATTTAGTTAGGCAAAAGGTTACAAATTGTGAAAAAAAAATTAAAGTGTGTTTCCATTAGGAAGTCATTTGGTTAATGACATTGCCAAAATAGGAAGTGAATTTTTTTCTAAATAAACCTGGCTGGGCACATAAAGCTGCAGACTTGTGGTTGCAGAGCTTTGTGGAATTCTATCTGAATGAAAAATGCATGATCTGGTTATATTTTATATAAGACATTTATGGATAAATGTAAATAAAATAACAAACATAAGGAGAAACAAAAAATGTAAGATATACTTACCTTACACCCTTGGCATTGCTTGTGGTGCATAGGTGAGATTGTGCGTAAGCTGATTCCAAAGAATCAAAATTCAGCATAGTGACCCAGTGACATCACTGGCACCTACAGTAAGCATCTGGAAACTGTGGTATAATATACATGTACCAAAGGCCTAATGGTGACCTCCAGAGTTAGCTGACATCCTTCTGTGTAGAGTGGGTTACAAGGCATGGTGGGTGTAATGCAAGATGAAATGGTGGGCGCCAGACACTTTTTGGATGCAAAGAGATTTATTGTCTCTTAAACAGAACTGAGACGAGAGGGTTACTGCCAGGGCACCCTTAAGTAGATGCAATGATAATTGGCAGACTCTGAGGCCCCATACACACGATCGGACATATCCGATGAAAACGGTCCGCGGACCATTTCCATCGGATATGTCCGATCGGGAGTTTGATCCGATGGCGTGTACACACCATCGGATAAAATTCCCCGCCGCCGGACGGCGCGGTGACGCGGCGGTGACGTTGACGCCGCCGCGTCATCGCCACGTCACCGCACCAGGAAGTAAAACACTTCCGCGCATGCGCCGAATCCATTCGGCGGCGGCGCGGCGGCGGTGGGGGACGACATGTCTGCTGGTAAGTGTACTAACCAGCAGACATGTCGGGCGGACAGATTCCCACCGGATGGATTTCAAAGCATGCTTTGAAATCTGTCGGGTGGAGAAATCTGTCCGCTAGCCCATACACACGAGCGGAGATGTCTGCTGAAACGGTCCATCGGACCGTTTTCAGCGGACATATCCCCTCGTGTGTACGCGGCCTCAGACTTCTATAGGTACAGTACCTGTCACCGAGAATGTGTTTTCAGCACGACAGCATCGCGCTGATTCTCGGCGACAGGGTGCCAACATCTCGCACTTGCTGGAATAGAAAAAGCACATTCCAGCGAGCGCGTCACAGAAGCGATGGGGATCCGACTTGGTATTCCCGCCAATTCTACACGCAGCATTTGGTATGAATCATGAGGGGGAACTCCACGCCAAAATTTAAAATAAAAATCCGACATGGGTTTCTCCCCAGGAGGCATACCAGGCCCTTAGGTCTTGCTATGGATTGTAAGGAGAACCCCCCCTCTACGCCGAAAAAACAACGTGGGGGCTCCCCCACAATCCATACCAGACCCATATCCAAAGAACGCCGCCTGGCCTGCCCTCAACATGGGGGAGTTGGGTACTCTGGGGCAGGGGTGCACCCTGCGGCCCCCCACCCCAAAGTACCCTGTCCCCATGTTGATAAGGACAGGGCCTCTTCCCGACAACCCTGGGTGTTGGTTGTCGGGGTCTGCAGTAGGGGGGCTTATCAGAATCTGGGAGCCTCCTTTAATAAGGGGGCCCCCAGATACCGGCCCCCCACCCTAGGTGAATGAATATGGGGTACATCATACCCCTACCTATTCACCTGGAGGCAAAGTGTTAATATAAAAACAACACAGGGTTTTAAAATATTTTATTAGTCAGTTCCGGGGCCCCCCTCTCTTCTTTAGCTCTTTTACGAGGGGGGCTTGCTTCTTCGACGTCTTCTGGGGGTCTCTCTCCGGGGGTCTTCTCCGCTCTCCGGGGTCTTCTTCCATCTTCTCCACTTCACCGATGTTGTCTCGGAGCTCCCCGGTTCTTCTCCCGCTCGCTCTCCGGTGCCTTCTTCTTCAGGGCGCTCTTCTATGCCGCTCTTCTGCCTTCTTCTCTTCTTCCGATGTTGACGCGACGCTTCTTCCTACTGTAATGCCGGGTGAGTGGCGCGCACCGATTTATATAGGCCTCCTACGATGTCACAGTCCCATCATGCTCCGGTACCTACCCACGTACCGAAGCATGATGGGACTGTGACGTCGTACAACCAACGGCCAGGGTTGTCGGGAAGAGGCCCTGTCCTTATCAACGTGGGGACAGGGTACTTTGGGGTGGGGGGGCCGCAGGGCGCCCCCTGCCTCAGAGTACCCAACCCCCCCATGTTGAGGGCTGCGGCCTTGGTACGGCTCAGGAGGGGGCGCTCGCTCGTCCCCACTCCTTTCCTGACCGGCCGGGCGGCGTGCTTTGGATACGGGTCTCGTATGGATTGTGGGGGTACCCCCTTTTTGTTTTTTTGGCATAGGGGGAATTGCTATGGTATGCCTCCTGGGGGGAACCCATGCCAGATTTTTTTTTTAGGGGACCTACTGCTGGCCGGTACCGGGTCCCCTAAGTCCTGGAGATCAGGCGCAAAAAGGTGACTCGAGTATAAGCCGAGGAGGGCATGTTCAGCACAAAAAAATGTGCTGAAAAACTCGGCTTATACTCGAGTATATACGGTATCAGTTTATTATGGGTGTGCACAATTATGAAATTAGAAGATTTCAGTTTGTTGTTCAATTTAGTTGTACAGTTTATAGGTCACATTAAAGGGGTTGTAAAGGAATTTTTTTTTTTATAATAAGCATCCTTTACCTGCAGACATTCCTCTTTTCACTTCCTCATTGTTAGTTTTTGCTCAGAAGTTGCTCTATTTCTTCTTTGTTCTGTTCACTTCCTGCTTGTCTGATTTTACTGACCACCGTGAAGGGAGGCCTTACTGCGGTGGTCAGTAACCTGCTCGCCCCCTCCTGGGAACTACATCTGTGTGGCAAGACGCTCTCTACATGTTAGAGACTTCAAGGATGTGTGAATTACTGGGCGTGCCCCAATTCATACTGGGAAATGTCGTTTTTACATGAACAAGTGATGCGAACCAGGAAGTGAATGAGAGAACAGAAACTAGAACGCCGGAGGTGATATAGATGAAGGAATTTAATAGGTATTTACTTATTTTTTAACAGAATCATTACACTATTCCGTCTGTCTACATTGCAGACATTAATTTTAGGCAAATTTTTTTTCCTTTAACCTCCTTAGCGGTATTCCCGAGCGTGACTCGGGTGGTTTTTCTATGCTATTATCGGTAACCCCGAGTCACGCTCTGCGTAGATGTGCAGAGTGTGCAGCGGCGCGGCTTACCTTCTCGCAGCATCCACAGACAGTTACTTACCTTGTCCCTGGATCCAGCGATGCATCCCCGCTGTGTGAGTGAGCGGTGTCCTTGCTCGATTCACACAGTGTCCCCGTGTGCCGCCGAGCTCCGTTCCCTGTGATGTTACGAAGCAGGGGGGCGGAGAACGGCGCCGAATTCAAAAAAGTAAATAAACACATTACATACAGTATACTGTAATCTTATAGATTACAGTACTGTATGTAAAAATTACACACCCCCTTTGTCCCTAGTGGTCTGCCCAGTGTTCTGCATGCACTTTTATATAATAAAAATAATTCTGCAACTGAGCAAATTTCAGTGTTTTTGATTTGATTAGATTATTGAATAATTTTTATTATAAGTACATTATCATTTGTTATAATTATTTATAGTTATTTATTATATTATAATTTATTGATTTTGTTTTTCAAACTTTATCATACCCGGGACGTCTACTAGACTCTTGTTTGGACAGATTTAAGTGCGTTATTCCTAAGAATTGCAGGCCTACAGTATAAAACGCCAAATTTCCATGCAAATTTTTTTACCACTTTTGGTACGTAATGCCAGACAGAATCATACCGCCAGGGAGGTTAAAGGTGGAAAAAGTTCTGAAATAGTCTATCTTTGTCTTGTTGACATTTTAACAGGGGTGTTTTATATCCACATGTACATGAATGCAGGCAGTGTATTTAAGCTGGCTGTACAGGCAGAAGGTCAGGGACAACAAAGTCAGTAAACAAATAGGAATCACAAACTGAAGGACTAACCAAGTAATTTACAAAGTAAGAGATCGGGATCAGATAGCAGATGGAAAGCTGATACTTAACCAAAGCAGTTAATGAAGGCATTCACAGGACAGCTTCCTAAAGCACTGAGAAAGAATAATGGACACCTTTGCTCATTTACTGTGCCAGTGTGCTAAAATAAAACCCAGCCCCAACATATCCCTCTTGCTCAAGATATTATCCAACACAAAGTTGAAAGTGCACACATCTAATTACTTCCTGTGGAAGTAAGCGTGTTCTTGTGGAAAAGGCACATACCACATTTCTAACTTACAATTCTCTGATATTATGGCATCCATTACAAGTGGAAAAATGAAAAGCCCTGAAGGACTCATGTTATCCCGAATCTATGTAATATTAAAACCAGACAGTGAAGAACATACAGTATCTTGTCTTTTAGGTTGAATGTGTCTTTATTAACATTTTCACCAAAACAATAGGTACTACATCACAGTAATGTGAAGACATATTGATACAGATAACAAAATATTTTGCGAAAACAATAGGCAAATACACCACAAGAGGTAGTACCTATTGTTTTGACTCATATTGGGGCACATAATAATGAAGAATGAATATGTTGGGGCGTGGCCTGACGCTGCATTGAGTAGGACGTGTGCACCATAGGCTCTATCTATTACTCCTTTCGAGACTAATCCTGGACTCTCCCGATCTTCCCTCCAGTCTCTGCCGCCTACCTGGGGTTCCCCTCTGTGTCCTGCCTGGCCTCCCCCGCCTTCCAACCATCCGGCGGCCCGAGCAGAGAGGCGGATCTCCCGTACGGCGGCCGCGATCAGGAAAGTTTGCGGCTCCGGGCCTACTTACGGAGGTCCGCGGCCATCTTGGCACTCCTCCTCCATGCCAGCGCTAGGCCCAGTCCCTGCCACCGGACAAGAGACACTTCCCATGCCACACCAGGCCTCCGCTGATCCCCAGCACCCAGGTCCCCCGATCGGAGCAGCGTTTTTCCCCGCACGGCGGCCGCACCTAGGCAAGACTGCGGATTCGGCCTACTCACGGAGGTCCCCGGCCATCTTGGTACTCTTCCTCTCTGCCTCAACACTAGGCCCTGTCCCTGCTGCCGGCCTGGGGACCCTCCTCACACCTGGCCTCATCTGAGTTCCAGCCACCAGGTGGCCCGAGCGGAGCGGCGATTTTTCCCGCAGGGGGGCTGTTTTTAGGGGAGACTGCGGCTTTGGCCTGTGCGTAGAGGTCTGTGGTAGCTCTGGTGCCCCTGATACAGCGATGGGTCTTGTCCTTTTCCGCCATTCCTAGCATACTGAACCGGGTAGTCACCCAGTACACCCGATACCATGTCACCACCAAAAAGCCAAAAATCTACCGCGGCAAAGCTTGCACAGTACCGCCGAAATGACGGAGAAGAGGCCGAGGAGGATAGCGGCACTGAGAAGATGGGAGGTGAGCGCGGGAAGGGAGACACAGATAAACTGCTGGAGGCGATTACTCTCTGCAGGACCTCCCTCACTGCCCTGATTGAAGAGGTCAAGGTGGACATTTCTTTGATTAGGCAGGATTTTCAGAAACTTTGCGACAGGGTCACGGAAACAGAAGCTTGCATCAGCACGGTGGAGGACATCCTGCCGCCACTACAGGCTGGATCTGACCATATGCAGAGGCAGATTAATCAGTTGATCGCCAAGCAAGACGACATGGAGAATTGCCTGAGGAGATGCAATCTCTGATTCAAGGTGAAGGGAAGGACCGAACGTCGTTCCTGGAGCAGCTCCTTGTAACCACATATGGCCGGGAGGCCTGCTTCCCCATGTTGGCGGTGGAGAGGGCTCATAGGATGCCTGCCAAACCTCCCCCTCAGGGAGCTCCACCCCGTACCTTCATTGCAAAACTCCTGAACTACAAAGACCGGGATGCTGTGCTGAGGCTGACGAGAGAGAAGGGCAACATCCTGGTAGGAAACATCAAAGTGGCAATATTCCCTGACTTCTTCGGCCGAGATAAAAAAACGCCGGCAGAGCTTTATGGAGCCCAAGCTCAGGCGGCGCAGCCATCACCTGAAGTATTCTATGCTTTTCCCTGCACGTCTGCGGGTGGAGCATGATGGTCGTGTATCATTCTTTGAGGATCCTGAGGAGGTCATTTCCTGGCTGGAGCGCAGGCCTGAACATGGAGGAGCTGACTGACCATTCACCAGTTGAGCCACACGGCGAGACACTTTTGTTTCTTCATTTTACCGCTACTTGACCTGCCTTAAATCCTTATTGCACTACTACCTTGACCTATGGCACACATTGGCATTTTTTTTCTCTATATATCTTGAGTCGACTTACTACATTTCATCACTCCCCCCATGGAGGTCTTTTTCATACCCCTCAATTTATTTTTTACACAGAGCTACGGAGGCACGTTAGTCCTACAAGCTGCATGCACAGTGCAGCGAATTTATGCCCCACTAACCGCTGGGAACCTGGACTATGCAGATGAACAGAGAAACTGGGTCTTTCTGCTTTTTTCTCATGCTAACTTGCTGGGGCACACTACTAGGCCCCATCCTCATCATTTCATATGGCGGCGGACTCGACACCACTACTTGTCCCAGTTGCTAAGACTGTTCCTCATTTTCTCCTTACATGTGAAGCTACTGTTTTTCCCAGATAGCAGTACAGAGTTGTTAAGGGTTCATGCCTGCACAAGTTGGGGTGGGTGTAAGGCGGAGAGGGGGGAGGGGATTGTTAAACAGTTATTTTTCCAATCTTTAAGTGTGCATACAGTGTCTCAAAAAACGTTCAGGGAAGAATGTATATATGTTGAATGGTCGCCACATACAGTGTTTAATGCATTTCAGATCTGTTACGGTCTATGTTTTTCACTAGACCTTAGGATACGTGTTTTATTGAGGCAAGGTTATAACCCATGTCCAGCACCATGGCAACTATAAAGTTCCTCACGTGGAATGTTAGGGGCCTGCATGAGAAAATTAAACGCTCGGCTGCCCTTGCATTCCTTAAAAAACAACGGGCAGACGTGGTGGTGCTGGTTGAGACGCACGTTGAGGGCAGACTTCAAATGGCCCTTTGCCGTCCTTGGGTTGGGTGGGCATATCAATCCACTCACATGGCCTATGCCAGGGTGTTTCTGTATTGATCGCCAAATCGGTGCATTTTGAACTCTGTGAGCTCCTCACTGACCCCAACGGTGGAAATATGTATTTCTCCATGCTAAGTTATACGGTGAGCCGTTTCTTCAAATGGCTTTCTACATACCTCCTCCATTTAGCACAACAGTGGTCCTGGAAGGCTTTACCTTTATGTCTCGTAACCCCTCAGTACAGGCAATATGGTTAGGTGATTTCAACACTACACTATGTCCGGCCCTGGACAGACTCCAAACGACACAGGCATCGGGCGGTAGTGCGGATGCAACGAAATTTTCTAAACTCATCTCCACCTTCCACCTTATAGACACGTGGAGACACAACTTCCCACATACTCAGGACTACTCCTGTTTCTCCCCTGCTCATAATGTCTCGCATAGATTTTATTCTTGTGTCTCACACCCTGGCACCGCGGATCCTGGAAACTGCATTTTGCCCCAGGCTACTGTCTGACCACAGTCCGTATTGGACTAATCTTAGTATCCCTATTGAGAAGCCACAGAGAACGGCTGAACCCGTTCTGGCTCAGGCTGCTGCCGGAGGATGATGATCTCATCGCCTAATGGAAGCAATATTTTCTGGAAAATTACCACACGGCCTCTGTTGCTGCAGTCTGGGATTCATTTAAAATTTACGCCCGTACTACCCTGATTTCGCGCATAAACAAAATTAAAACAGACTCCGCTGGTGCGTTTGACAGGGCGGTGATGGAGCTGGACTCCAATGAAAGAGAATACGCTGCCAATCCCACCGCGGCAGCGGCGGCCCAACTTAAGATGCAGACTAGAGTGGTAACCCAACTACAGTTTACAAAGGCTCGTCAAAAGCTCTTTTTTACTAAACAAAAACTCTTTGAATATGGGGAAAAGGAAGGCAAGCTCCTAGCATACCTGGTGCATAGTGAGGACAGGCCCCCAGTTGTCATCACCCTTCATGGCCCAGGGGGAAGACAGATTACAGACCCAAATAGTGTAACCTCTAAATTCAGGGACTTTTTTGCAGACCTATATAAAACGACAGTGACTGACCCGATGGACCTACAGACTGCTTTCCTTCGCAGCATCACCTTTTCCCAATTTACGAAGAATCAGGTAGACTTACTTGAGGCACCCCTTACCACGAAAGAAATAGATACTGCGAACGCCAGTTTTGCTAGATCTAAATCCCCGGGCTCTGACGGTCTCCCTGTGGAATTTTATTCTCAATTTAGTGAACTACTAACTCCCAAACTGCTTGCACTATTTAATCACCTATTCAAAACCTTTACCCTGCCCCCCTCTATGCGGGAAGCGACAATAGTCCTTATTCCCAAACCTGGGAAGGACCCTCTACCACAAGTTGATATTAAAATACTGGGCCGTAACACTTCCTATAATCTATGCAAACTGTACATCAACTTACAAGCTACACATACTGAAGTTGGGTCATGGGTGGTGGTGACATTAGATACGGCAAAGGCGTTTGATTCGGTGGAGTGGGGGTATCTCTGGAGCTGCTTGGAGGGATATGGCTTTGGACCATCAAAGGTGTACGTTTGTGGTAAAGTTGTGGTCCGGTGCTCCCCCACCAGGTTCCCCACTGACCAGAGCCACCAGAGGTGATTGGCTCTGGTGAGTGGGGAACCTGGTGGGGGAGCACCGGACCACAACGTTACCACCAACTTACACCTTTGATGGAAATTTGCATCTAGGATTATTGCACATCTATCAACGATATATATGTTTGGATTTTTGCAATTTGATGGACTTTAATATTTATTACTAAGTTTGCACTTTGCACTTTACCACTTTATGTTCACTATTTAGTGTTATTATATTTGTATTATTATTATTATATTTGTAACATTACTATATGTAAGGATTTTGCAGTATTTACTGTACTAGTTACACACCGACACAGACACCTTTATTACAGGGTGTGGGACAGCGCCACTACCCCTTTCACACACACCATCAAATATTTAGGGTTTTGCATATCCATAACACCGGGGGATTATGTAAATGTAAATCTAGACCCCCTAGTATCCCATGTTAGATCCAAACTACGGACCTGGGCCCGTCTGCCACTGGGGGTCTGGGGCATGGTGAACCTCATTAAAATGGTCCTCCTCCCCAAGATACTCTATGTTCTTTGGCATTCCCCGGTGTACTTACCCCTGAAACATTTTAAATCCCTTGAGGCCCTTCTTAAACCTTTTGTATGGGGAAACAACAGACATAAATTGGCTGGTGCTTAAGAACCCCATAGACTTGGGGGGCATCGCCCTCCCGGATTTTAATTTCTACTATTATCCCAACTGTACCATATCGACAAGATGGACAAGGAGCGGTTTCTCCAGCTGCTTTGCCCGAGATGGGCTCGACGCACTGGGGACCCAATCTACGCGCTGACTATGGGCTCTAGTGGTGCGGGTCTGGGGGACGACAGACGGACCCTGCACTATCTTTACAGACGCATATGGGACTTAGCTACTGCCAAGCTAGGGATACCAATCTATAATTATTATACCCCTTTATGGCACAATAAAAATCTTTCAGAATTTCTACACTTGCCTGATGCAAAACGATGGTCTAATTATGGTATCCTCTACTTGCACCAACTGTTCACTGACGGAACTGTCAAACCTTTCACCACGCTTAGCGAAGAATTTTCACTTCCCAGACACATGCTCTTTCAATTCTTGCAGATAAGACACGCGGTCCGGGCTCAGTTTTCAGGGTCCACCCCGCAGTCTGCCCCTAATCCACTTATAGCCATGATTAAAAGTACTGACCCCCGCAAATTAACGTCGGCCTTCTACTCATTGCCCCCGTTTCAACCAAATTGGCATATAAACTTAAACTTTGCTGGGAGAAGGTGCTGGGCCCTCTGGAGGATGAGGAATGGGAAGAGGCTTTGGAATCCTGCAAGGCTGTCTCACCCAAACTCTCAGACAGATTGACTCAAATCTATATAGTCCATAAGGCATATCTCACCCCACCTCTGGGTTTCCAGATATAGAAGCACCCAATCCACACTCTGTCAGATGTGTGGGAGGGAGGTGGGTACGTTCTTTCATTTAATATGGTCATGTCCCAAAGTGCAGGGCCTGTGGGCACAAGCGGTAACATTTCTGCACAATCACATGGACTCTCTGGTTACACTGGACCCGAAACGGTGCCGACTTGGGGTGCTTCCGGATACTAAAGACAAATACACAAGGACGTTTCTGCATGAGACTTTGTTCTCGGTGCGGAAAGGTCATTGCTTGGAACTGGATGAGACCTGTACCCCCTAGACTTGTGGAGTGGAAGGTGGAAGTCAATAATAATCTTCCGTACAAAAAGATTATGTACATTAACAGGGAATGCCCGACCAAATATGATAAAATTTGGGACCGTTGGTTACAGGACCCTGATACGTGTACGTGAGGCGCCACGGTCTATGTTGCCAGATGGGTGGCTTGCACCTGGCTGGGCGCACCAATGTGGGTCTGGAGGACCGGCATGGCTGGCACCAGATACCCCTTTACTCTGGCACCAGATACTGTTCTCTTTGTTCTGTGCATTACAAAATGTTTGTTTGTTGGCCATGACAACGGCTTTGAACTGTTGGTATTCTGAATGCTGCACACCCTCATATCATCATTGACACTTTAGATGTATGTAATGACATGTATGCACTCTCTGTTACAATAAAGTTGATTGGGAAGGGGAAGAAAAAAAGGAGAAAAAAAACACCCCAATACTGAATCCAGGTATGCTAAATGTCACAGTCGTACAAATGCTAGTAATGACTGTTACATTTGATTATGAATAGAACTTTGTTTAAAAAAAAGAATGAATATGTGATGTATGGAGGCTTTCACCAGGAATCCAATAATTGAGTACATCTCAAATAAAGATATTTTAAGAAAGATTCAAAGGAGGACAAAAGGGGAGGAGGGAATGAAGCTGGACATCCCGTAGATTCATTGTATTAATACAAGAGCATGGTAAATAGGCTTCATGGTGGAGAAATAAGACAAAATCTAAAATTTATAACAACACTGAGGCCACGTACACACGATCAGACCGGTCCGATGAGAATGGTCCGATGGACCGTTTTCATCTTTTGGTACTAACCATCGTTTTGGTCCCGGACAGGTGCTGAAGATTTTGCAAGTCTTTGGTCCGACGGACAAGGTCTGTGTGTACACACACTCAAATTGGTGTGCGTACACACCATCGTGTTGGGCCTGAGAAAGAGGTGTGATGAGCTACCTACAATAGCAGAGGATTTTGGTTGAAAAGTGGTCGTTGAATAAGCGTATAGTCCATTAGTTTAAAAATTTTGGTGCTTTGGAAGTGGAGTAATGTTTCCAAACGTACCATGAGGCTTTAAGTTTGTCCCAACTATCATTCTTTTGCACCTGCATCTCCTCCATCAACATAATGTCATTCATAATGTCCACACACTGGGTCAATTTGGGAGTTGCAGTGGACATCCAGAATTTAGACATGAGAAACAATCGTAATAGACAAGCCTTTTTGCTACCTGACCAACCTAAATAAAATTACTCATTGTAATTCCTATTATATATCTGAAAATGTTTACTTCAAAAAGATTAAATCAAATCACATTCCCATGGCAAAGCACTCAGGTCCATCAGGGATAGGTCTTGTTCTATCAGGATAGAAATCTTGGGAAATGGGAGTGGGAACAGAGGCGTATCTAGTGTAAATGGCGCCTATGGCAAGCACTGAAACTGCGCCCCCTGTGGAAACATTTGAAACCCATCTTTCAGATAACCTTAACAAAAAAAAACAGCTAAAAAAACTAAAGATATTTATCATCCCTTGTGATACCTTGGGTAGTGACATATCCTCTTTATGGAGAAATCTGGAATTTATTAGACCCCTGATACCTCCTCTGCCCTCCAAGGCCAGGTAAATGCAGAACCAATACTGGAAGTGATGAAATCTCTGATGTTCCTTCTTCTTTGTGCTCTGCCAATCTGACCAGTAAAAATGGGAAAGCCTGGGAGAACTGGGGAGGACTGTGGCTAAACGCAACAAGTGATATCGCTGCCATTGTTCATTAGCAAAGGTGCTGAAAAGGAGATCCTGCCTATGCTTGGGAGGAGGGAGGAAGAGACCCTGGTAAATGCCTTGCTGCCCAGCCACTCAACAGCGCCCCTTTCAAATGGCGCCCATGGCACTAGCCATGGCTGCCATACCCTAGATACACCACTGAGTGGGAACCATTCAAGAATGCGCACAATCAACGTTGGCACATGATAAAGCTCCAAGTCAGAAAGGCCCACTCCCCCTCCAAAACCATATTTCTAAACGTGATGAAACCTACATAATCTATTCACGATTCAAAGGTAATCCTCCTGAACTTCCACTGTATGGTAATTTTACATTTCACAAATTGCAAGCTGCAATATGCAAAATTATGCATAGACAAAAAATGTAACCTATTACTCTTCTGTCTGTTTGTACCTTACCTCTCTCAGCTGGTTGATAATCTTTCTCCAGTAATTAAAACACATTGAGAACCTAGCATATTACTTCTTACAAAGGTCATATGAATATGATAATTGATTGCTCTTCTACACTATATGGCATATTGTGATACTTCAAAACTAACAAAACGTTAATTTTTGCTTGTACCTATGATCTGTACAAAAAAAAAACAGTGAGAAAGAATATTGTCTAGTATGATAGATATAGGTTTCAAACCCTGTGTACTGTAGGCTTCCGACACTGCACAAACAGGATATTGTAGTTGTGCAGTATAACCTCTGGGGGCAAATAGACGAGGCTGTTAGGACATGGGCTGCTCATTCAACCCAACACAAACCTGTGTCCTAGCTCAAAACATCTCTCTCTAGTGGTGGCTGGGAGAAGGAGAACAATTTGGCAATCAAAGCACATGCAGGCCCCAGAATTTTAAAACAACAGTTTTGCCCAAACTAAAGTGGAAACACTTTGGCACAGGCTGAAGAGACAATTGAAAAAGATTGTGCTAAAAGGGTACTTATCCTTTAATGTCATCTGATTTTACTAATCCTCTGTTACGCTTGATTACTTTCAAACTCTTTGGTTATGTTCTGTTTAATAGTATATTCAGACATTTATGCAGGCTAGAAATCTGTAACTAGCAGAGATGCTTATCCTGCCAACCTTTCCCCTTGCTGAAAAGGATATTTAACATATAATGCCTGTCTTTTGGTCACTTAAAGCTTGTAACTCTACTACATTGCTTTTTACAAATTACAACCTTTTGATGTTTTTAGGTTTTGCCTTTTGAGTAGACTATACTAGACGAAAAGTATAGGAACCCATAGCAATCAATCAGAACTTACTTTACTGAGTTCTATACAGTATGAATCCTGATTGTTTGTTGAGAATGTTGCAGTTTTCACTTAGCTTTTGCACTATTTTATAATGAATTAGCTCCAATATTTGTCCTTTTTTATGGGAAAGATAAGTTATTTGCTGTATCCCCATGCCAGAGACACATTGGGTTTGATTTACTAAAGGCAAATAGACAGTGCACTTTGCAAAGTGCAGTAAAGCCTCGTACACACGATTGGATATCTGATAGAATCTAATCCCATGGATTTTTTCGTCGGATATCCGATGAAGCTGACATTAATCAGTCTTGCCTACACACCATCAGTCAAAAATCCGATTGTGTCCAAAAGCGGGCACGTACAAAACACTACGATGAGCCGAAAAAAAAGTTCAATGCTTCCAAGCATGCGTCGACTTGATTCTGAGCATGCATGGATTTTTCTCCGATGGAGTTCCATACAGACAATCTGATTTTTCTATCATTTTTTTAATCCATAGGAAACATTTAAAACATGTTCTATTTTTTTTCACCGATGGAAATCAAACCGATGGGGCCCACACACGATCGGTTTGTTCGATGAAAACAGTCCATCGGTCTGTTTTCATTGAACAAACCGATCATGTGTACAGGGCTTAACACTCTGCAAGTGCAGTTGATCCAGGGCTTAGTAAATTAGGTAAACCTTCACTTTGCAAAGAATATCCAATCCCTTGCAAGGAAAATAAAAAAAAAACAGCATTATTTCTTTGCACATAATTGGATGATGAAAGTCAACAGAGCTTCTGCTGATTTACTAAGCTTTGGAGCAACTGCTCTTGCAGAGTGCAACTGTAGAGTCTATTTGTCTTTAGTAAATCAACCCCATATTTTCACATTTTTAGGGACTTTAATAACTAGCATAGTGCCACTGGATTGGTCAATGTTGTGCCTATATTAAAAAAGGGGTCAAAGTCAAATGAACTGGTTGAAAATATCCCTAGACACACAAAAACGTTGATTTATTTGATCTTTTTGGCGGCCAAACCTGGATTTTGCCCCCTGAAAAGATGGTGAGTGTCTCAAGGGATAACGAGTCTCTATTTCATAAAATATGGAACTCCTGGCTCTCTTATTTACAGATCCCGGATACCTAGAGGTGATATCTTTGGCGAAATGGCGCTGGACTCCTGGATCTTTGAAAACACATTCCTTTGTCTTCCCGCTTTTGCTCTTTTGAGATTTTTTTTTCGAAATAGTTTTTGATAATAATGTTGGGTTTTGTACCCTGACTTCTCCTATCAGAGGTTTATAACAGTATGGCACCTGTCATATCTTCGAATTTATATTGTTGAAAATTTTGTGTTCACACCCTTGAGTAAGTCCCTTTTGTCTAGTACCCTAATGGTTGCGAATATTACCTGCTTGAAACATGGGACTAAATTGGTATCCTTGACCTGATACTACTGTATGCCTTTATCGTTCTTGATAGCCTCAGTAATGTAAAACTGTCTACTAAATTGCAGGAGAGCACACTGTGGTCAGTTCACTAACTCTGCTGAGAACAGAGGGAATGTAATTACTAGGGATGAGCCGAACACCCCCCGGTTCGGTTCGCATCAGAACCTTCGAACGGACCGAACGTTTATGCTTAAAGTCTATGGTACTCGAACGTTCGAAATCAAAAGGGCTAATTTTAAAGGCTAATATGCAAGTTGTTGTCATAGAAAGGGTTTGGGGACCCGGGTCCTGCCCCAGGGAACATGTATCAATACATAAAAAGTTTTAAAAAATGTTTTTTTTGGGGACCTGGGTCCTGCCCCAGGGAACATGTATCAATACATGAAAAGTTTTAAAAAATGTTTTTTTTTTGGGAGCAGTGATTTTAATGATGCTTAAAGTGAAAAAAAAGTGAAATGTTCCTTTAAATATCGTACCTGCTGGGTGTCTATAGTATGCCTGGGAAGTGGCACGTGTTTTTCCATGTTTAGAACTGTCCCTGCACAAAATTAAATTTTCTATAGCAAAAAAATCATTTAAAACTGCTTGCGGCTTTAATGTAATGTCTGGTCTCGGCAATATGGATGAAAATCATTGAGAAAAATGGCATTGGTTCCCCCCACCCCAGACCATTACCAGCCTCTTTGGGTCTTGTATGAATATTAAGGGGAACACCGCACCCAAATTAAAAAAAGGAAAGGCTTGGGGCCCCCAGGCCCTATATACTCTGTGAGCAGCAGTATGCAGGCAGTGCAAACAAGACAGGGACTGTAGGTTTGTTGTTAAGTAGAATATGTTTCTAATTTTGAACTAGTACATTAGGACACAGTACACTAACTGGTCTAGGAATTATTGCTCTTGCTCTAACGATCGCGGCGATACCTCACTTGTGTGGTTTGAACACCGTTTTCATATGCGGGCGCTACTCACGTATGCATACGCTTCTGTGCGCGAGCGCGTCGGGATGGGACGTTTTAATTTTTTTTTTGTTTTCTTATTTATTTTAAATTAGTTTATAATTTTATACACCGAAATAAATTTTAAAAAAATGATCACTTTTATATCTATTACAAGGAATGTAAACATCCCTTGTAATAGAAACAAGCATGACAGGTCCTCTTAAATATGAGATATGGGGTCAAAAAGACCTCAGATCTCATATTTAGGCTTAAATGCAAAAAAAAAAAAAAATGTAAAATGTCATTTTTTCAAATAACATAAAAAAAATGTCTCTTTAAGACGCTGGGCGGGACTGACGTTTTGACGTCACTTCCGCCCAGCAGAGCTCTGGGGATGGTCGGGGGCGATTTTTCCCTCACTCGTATCCCCTCTGAGGAGCCGAACAGACCCGATCGCCACCGATAACGGCGATCTCGCGGCGAATCCGCCGCGGAGACCGCCGTTATCATTAACAGAACCGGCCCATTAAGAGATGGATATCTCGGTTGTGGCAGCAGCTGCTGCCGTTACCGAGATATCCATCTTTAAAAACATGACGTATTTTGGCAATGGGCCGGTTGTCAAGTGAGGTTTATGCCTCATTTTGTATCTGAAGAATAGGGGTCAGTCTAATGCCGTGTACACACAGTCAGACTTTTGACCATGCAAAACTCCGTCCGAATTTCCGATGGAAAAATAGAGAACCTGCTCTCTATCTAAAGTCTGTCGGAAATTTCTACGGAAAAAGTCAGATGGGAAAACTCCAATCGGCTAATTATTCCAAATACATTAAACAAAATATTACATTAAATCTATTTTAATAATTTTATCAAGGTAGTTTTAATGGAAAGGAGGTTCTATGATGAGGATGGGGTATGAAAGGCAGGAAGCTACCTCACACCATAATTTAGGCTGAGATCCCTTTTACATTTTATTTGTTTTAACCACTTCAGCCCCGGAAGATTTGACTGATCAATGACTAGGCCATTTTTTGCGTCGCTTTAGCTGACAATTGCGCGATCGTGCGACAATGTACCCAAACAAAATTGACATCCTTTTTTTTCCCCACAAATAGAGCTTTCTTTTGGTGGTATTTGATCACCTGTACGGTTTAAAAAAAAAGCAACAATTTTGAAAAAAAATCCACACAATATCTTTTACTGTTTGCTTTTGTATATATCCCAAAATTAAATAAAAAACAAACAAACAATAAGCGTATATTGATTAGTTTACGCAAAAGTTATAGCATCTTCAAAATAGGAGATAGATTTATGGCATTTTTTTTTTACTGGTAATGGCGGTGATCAGAAAATTTTATCGGGACTGCAATATTGCGGCGGACACATCGGACACTTTTGACACATTTTTGGGACCAGTGACAATTAGACAGCGATTAGTGCTATAAAAATGCAATGATTACTGTATAAATGTCACTGGCAGGGAAGGGGTTAACACTAGGGGGGCAATCAAGGGGTTAACTGTGTTCCCTAGGTGTGTTCTAACCGTAGGGGGTGGGACTGACTAGGAGGAGAGATAGATACTTAGTATAAACACACAATCTATCTCCTTTCACCTGAGAGAACAGGGATCTGTGTGCTTACACACACAGATCCCAGTTTTGCTCTGTCACAAGTAATCACGGGTGGCCGGCGATCATCGCGCCCGCCGGGTACTTGCATCAGCTCCGGTGGTGAGCCACGCGTCCCCTAGTGGTCAATAGGTGAACCAACGTAAGGTAACGTAGTTTCGCCCAGTGGAATCAACCTGCCACAGTACAATTGCGGCGGCTGGTCGAATGGGTTAAATGGCCTTCCAATGCATGGAAACAGACACAAAAATTGGACTTTGATGCAAGCTGCCATATTTGTGCATTGGGAAGGGGTGGGTATCTTCATTCACAGTGAATGGCTCCACAATGCATCATACAAACTGTGTCTTCTACTAATGTAACACATTTGGTAGCCAGTTTGAAATTGTATTATAATTAATTTAAATGGTTAGCACTTAAAATATTTTTTCATTAATCAGGTGCCAACCCTCCCACAATGTACTGTGGGTGAGCGACCACTGTAGGCAAAGTGACATACCTGTATGTTGCTGCCTACTTCTGGGTTTAGGATACACGTACGGTTGTAGACAGCGGGAGCTTGTCAGCAAGTCCCGCCCAATGATTCACAGCCGAAACCTGCTGATCACATCCCAGATGAGTTGGTGACTGGTGACTGCTGATGTCTATTTGCAGCAATGGTCTCTGCTAAAACGGTGGTTGATTAAAGCTAATTGAATTTGCCATAACAACTTGTCATGTGGGCAGTGAGAGTCTTCATCCTTTGAGAAAGTGAATCAGGGCGTAACACATCAGTGGGCAGTGAAGTCATCACACTGAGTGGTGAATAGCAAAAAATGGCCTGGTCATGAAGGGGTAAAATCTTCCGGAGCTTAAAGCAGGGGTTCACTCAAAAAAAACATTTTTAACATTACATGCAGGCGAGTTGTTATAATGACAATCGGCTTTTTTTTTTTTAAAATCCTTGCTGAACATACCGTTTTAGATGTATATGTTCACCACGGCTTCCAGGTATAATCTGCAGAACTGGGCGTTCCTAATTGATTGACAGGCTTCCGACGGCGCATACAGCGTGTCACGAGTTGCCGAAAGAAGCCGAACGTTGGTGCGCCGGCGCCGTATAAAGCCGACTCGCAGTCCGTCTTTTTCCGGCAACTCGTGACGCGCTGTATGCGTCGGTCGGAAGCCTGTCAATCAATTAGGAACGCCCAGTACCGCAAATTTTAACCCCGGAAGCCGCGGTGAACATATACATATACATCTAAAATGGTATTACGGCAAGGATTTTTAAAAAAACAGCCGATTGTCATTCTAACAACTTGCCTGCATGTAATGTTAAAATACATTTTTTTGGGTGAACCCCTGCTTTAAGTGGTTAAATTACATTTTTTTAGCAGAGTCTACGCTGTATAAAAACACAGATTCAGCACTCTTCATAGGCAATCATTGCATTCAAATTTTTTAGGATAATACATTGCCTTTTATTTCATTAGAGAATGAGGTGATTTACCATTTAAGCCTTATAAATGGTAGATAAAAAAATGTACCATGAATGTAATATTAGCCTTTTCTAAGTAGGGCGTATGTTACAGTAAAAGCAAACAGTAAACAGCTCCCCAGTTCTTCGGCATTCAGGGCTGTGTGCCCAGATTGTAATCCTCCACTAGTAGTACAATGCTGTAAAAAGAGATCGGCACTCCAGCTTGTAACTCAATAAATTTGGCACTGAATAATAACTTTAGACTTTCTCAAGGATTCATACTTTAAGTGAGACATCAGTTTACTTATTCCTTATTTGTGACTCTTCAAAGGAGACTGCATGATGAAAGATTTTCTAAATTGTTTGCTTGGAATAAGGTTCCCTGAGGTGGTTAATGAGAAATAAATATTTAGTCATACATTAAATGTATTATATGTATTTATTGATAAGTAGCAGAAATGGCCTTCAGGATTGGCTTGACCATGAGTTTGTCTCAAAACCAGGCCTATCTGAATGGTCGATGTATGGTCAACCTAAACAGCCAGAATTGGCTAGTTTGTCCACCTGCCTAAACCTCCGCCTGCTGCAGCAGTAAGTCATTAATGTAATGGCAGTATCACTACCACCACTAAATAAATCACTTTTCTGGTGCCTGCCAGCATGTTACTAATTGTACATAAGCCAGCGGGCATCCCAGAAAATGTGACCATATATGCCAGTCGGTTTGTTGACATTTACCATGCAACAGGGAGCTGTTATTTGTGGCAGAAGTATCATATTGAGAAGATTACAGTGGTACAGCTCATTATGTGTGCTGGTCGCTGGGGCAAAACAGTAGTTGTAGGTCATTCATTCACAGAACTCTGTGAATCAATGACACGTCTGTGTGGATGTAGCCATGTGAGGCCGCGTTCTTTTCAAATTGTGATAGCAGGTGCCGAGAGAAGATCCCCAGCCTGCTGTCACAATTAGAAGTAGGATCTGGGAGAAGCTGCAGGAGTGGGAACATATTCCCAAAGGTCAACTTATCCTTTAAAAAGGCCATGGGCAGCTAAGAGCTGCCATGAAGGACATGTATGATTGAAAAATATTATAAATACTGATTAGTGGGCAGGTAAAAAGTGCAACTAAACAAGAAAAAGCTGCGCAAATAAAAACACTACAATGTAGAACTCCAATAACAGTCCTGTGTAGAATGAGTGAAAGTCCCGTATTGCACGTGATGAATAAAATAAATTAAAAAATCCATTAATCAAGTGCGGAAAATGTTATGCATCTGATGGAAACTGATAGCAGAAACAATTATTCTTTCCTCCAGATAGATGGTGACATCAAATGCAAAAAACCTCAGAAACAGTGCATGGATAGATAAACACCTCCACCTTTCAATCACACCGCCCCTTACCAGAGGGGAAGATCCCAACTAGAGATCTTCTGACAGCAGATGGCTTAATCCCCAGCCAGGGGTTAACGTGGCAGGATATCCAAAAGCCGAGACTTCTCCAACAGTGGACCGATGATCCGTGTTGAAATAAAACCAATATGGAGAAGAAAAAAGCTACATAGTGTGAACCCATATAACTTGTTTAATAAAAAATTTAAAAATCACACTTACAGGAAAGTAGATAAAATTTGCATGTGAAAATATAGCTGGCCGGCTAGCACACCCGTTCACTCCGGGACACAGTTTGCGGTTTAGAAGGACAACATTGAAAATACGCGCACCATTAACTAATATGCTTTAATGATGCAAGTGGTGCAGCAGTATGATTTAAAGCTAAAAAAAATGGCATGGGTTCCCCCTTGAATACTCATACCAACCCTTGTACCCTGGGTAGCTAGAGGGCAACAAGCATGTGCCAACCACTCTTGCAATGCACCTTTGTCCCTGTCACATATCTGGTGGAAGAGCCTGATATCTTTTATACCTCTGACATGGGGATCCTAATAGAGCAGACAGGTAGCACAGGAGTACAGAGTGGCACTAGTGCCTAATGGTCCTGCTCAGGGCCAGTGCTGGACTATTTTGCGCCCTAGGCAAGACCAGCAACTTGCACACCCCCCTGCAAAAAAAAAAAAAACTGTCTACATTGCCCCCCTTCCTGCGCATAATCTCCTCCCTTTAACCCTACACTCCCGTTCCTGTATACCCAGACCCCTTTAATCCTACACCTTCTTCCTGCACACACTGCCCCCTTTAATGCTATACCCCTTCCTGCACAGACTACCGTCCTTTAACGCTACACCCCTTCCTGCACACTGCCCCCTTTAATGCTAAACCACCTTTAACCCTACACTCCCCCTTCTTATACACACTGCCCCCTTTAACCCTACACCCCCTTCCTATACACAAGACCCCCTTTAACCCTACACCCCCTTCCTGTACACACTGCCCCCTTTCTGCACACACTGTCCCCCTTCAACCCTTCGCCCCCTTCCTGTATACACTACCTCTCTACCTTTCTGTCCACCCTGCGCCTGAACTCTTTTATCTCAGCTTGCAGCCTCTGGTGCACTTCTGCAGACCAGCCACACTGACATCTCCAACCCAAGCTACATGCTGGTTTATGATGACAGGTAGCGATTGGGGCTTTGGACTGACTTCAGCTGCAGTGAGCAGCAATTACTATCATCCTGTGAATGACCAATGACCTTGTCCAGTGCCGGGATCTCAGCTCACTTCTGCTGTGTGCTGGTGCACCGGTGTGTGCAGGGATGGCGGCTCTAAAGGTGACATTCACTGGGGATGAAGAGGTGACAGGAGAGGAATGTGGCACTGGCCATGATTGCGCCCCAGGTGGCAGTACGCCCTAGGAAGCTGTCTAGTTCGCCTAGTGGTAGGCCCTGGTCTTGCTTGCAGCAGGGCTGGACAGACTCTCAGGATCAAGCAGGTAAAGAGAATCAGTAGACCACAACAGAGCAAGAGTGTAGGATGGACACCAGTAAGCAGGAGACAGAAGCAGGGTGGCACTGGAGATAGCAGACAGGCACAAGCTGCTAGCAGACAGCCAATGAGCATTAGTGGAATTTAGGCTCACAGCAGGCAGTCCAGCAGCGATGGGGACAGAAGCAGAGTCAGACAAACCGGGTTATACACAGGCAGACGAATCAGGTGCAGATGCATAGGCAGGAGCAATGTCAGGATGCAGGCCGAGTCGGTAGCAGATCAGTGAAGCAGCAATTACAATAAGTTACTAAAAATACAAATCTGTTGCGCTTAGAGTTCAATAATGACAAAACAGCAGCTCACACAATATTGCTGAATACAATAGAATGAATAAGTAAAGAGGTACAGCGCTTATTTAAATATAGTCTGTCAATAGTAAAAAGTTCATTACAAGCCAAGAAATTCTTGCGGTGAATCCTGATGTACTGGACAGAACAGCCATCACCAACACCAAAAAATACTGACTCTTACCCTCAATATAAGGAATGAGGTGATATACAACACCAATAATAATAGAATGATAATGTGAACCAGTGAAATGAACAACTTATCGTGATGTGGTAAATATATACACAACCAAGAAGTGCAGTGAATGAAATTGGGACTGCCACACCATGCAGGCCAGAGCTTTAGGAACATCAGACTTGTGAGCCGCTTCTAGCAGTGGGAGATCCTAATTACCCTGGTTGGGTGACAAGCTATTATGGCTTGAATAGCAGGTAAGCTTTGATTCTGTGTGGTGGTGGAAGTTTTGCACTTACATTATCAAAGATACAAACAGGCACATGGAAACGACCAGTGTTTCCAACAAAATGGCTGCCACGTCCCGGTTCACGTCTGCGTCACTCCTCTTTACTTATTCACAATATGCTACTGCCACAATGACCTGCTGCCTGAAAATGTTGCTCCACTACAACAATGAAACGTCACCCAATGATGTTGCATTGCGGCACTACTAGCTAAATGACAGTTCCCATGACTGAAGATGGATCTACATCACTGGACAATGTGATTGATGGATTATTAAAGCATAAGTTCACCTTTTAAAAAAAAAATTGCACTCACGATTAGCAGATCATGGGTGCAATGCATGGCTCTTGCAGACTCTGTGGGGTTTATTTACTAAAACTGGAGAGTGCAAAATCAGGCTCGCTTTTGCATAAAAACCAATCAGCTTCCAGGTTTTATTGCCAAAGCTTAATTGAAAAAGCTGAGGTTAGAAGCTGATTGGCTACCATGCACAGTTGCACCAGATCCTGAGTGCACCAGTTTTAGTAAATCTACCCCTGTGTGTAAGCTGTTTGACTGTATATCGTATGGCCAAGCAGTTACACTGTGACAGGAAGCATCAATGAATTACCACAGCGCTCAACAGCGCCGTAGTAGTTCATTGAGAACTACAAGCTGAAAGCCACAAAGGTTGCCAGACCTTGTTGTTTTTTTACTCACATAACTCTGTAAATGAGTGACGTGGCTGGGCGGGCGGAGCCCCTCATGGTCACATTCATTGCCGAGAATGACAGAGAGCCGGAAAAGAAGATTGTCTGCTGCCTGTCACAGCGGGGAGCCAGGCAGGTTCGGGGGCCCTTTGGATTTGTAAAATGTTACACGTTACATCCTGAATATGGGTGTAACATGTTACAAAAGGAGAACTTATCTTTTAAGTGTGTATGTACTGTTTAGTTTCCCATGGAGAGAAACTCAATATAGAGGCTGTTTTACATGATTGTTGTGGACAGGTGTATGCAGAACTTGATGCTTCCAAGGTAGGTATACATATATTTAACGTGCATATGGTGACTTTGGGAAACAGGGGGTGTTCAAGTGTATGTGCAAAGTGAATATTAGTGAATAACGTGAAGCTCTTTGAATACCCAATCATGTGTAAGGGAGACTAAAAATAAAAACAGAATTACCAACAAAGTTTTCAATGGTAAACTTTAAACTTGGAACCTTGCTTTCCCCATTGCTTTCAATTTAGGCTGTGATTTTCTGGATGTCACCCACCCACCATGTTCCTTTTGTGTCTTTCCCTTTCTTTACTTTGCTCTTGCTTCAACAGTCTTGCAAAGCTCTGCTCCTCCGTAAACGGACTTGTAATGGTTCCCTATGGGATTGCGTCCATTAGCGGATGATGCATTCGCTAACGTCCGCAAAGATCCGCGTCCGTCTGGATCCGGTTTTTCGGACGGAAGAAAACCCTATTTTTCTTCCGTCCGGCGGAACGGATCGGATGAAGACGGACAAACGGTCCGTTTTCATCCGATTCCCCATAGGGGAGAGCGGAGGAGAGACAGGGCGGTCCCTGCACAGTGTGCGGGGACCGCCCTGTCCGCCGACAGCTGAGCGGGACCCCCCGCTGAGCTGACGGACACACACGGAGCGGACCGAAAAACGGTCCGCTCCGTGTGAAAGGACCCTTACAGGTGATTTTTAAGATCCTCCAATAGCACCACATTCAAAACCTGCTTCTCTTCTTTTTTAGAGACTGTGAGGGAAATGTTTCTGTGCCATACTTGAGCACAGACCAGATTTGATTTTGTATAAGTCTTTGCTTTCTGCATAGATTGACATTGTTCTTAATCAAATCTTTGTGTCTCTGGAAACTTTGTTTGGCCTTGGCAATTCCAACTCTGACGTCAACATCATTCTTTAAGTTTATATTTTTTCATGTTTCAAGGTATTGGAAGATAGCTATTTGCTCTATCCTTTCATTTTCAAGCATTCATTTTACTCGTGGGTGACCTTCGTTGGTTATAACTGTGCTACAAATTGTATTTTTGCAAGCAAATGAACACAGCTTAGCATTAAAGAGGAATTGTAGTCTACTCACATAATTTGTAAAAAAAACATCTTTGCCATTCTTTTTTTTTTCTTTCAATATGTTTATTGTATATTATCAGAGAAGACAATAAACCATACAATAAATGTGGAGATCATTATGACCACAGAACAATAAGTCAAGGAATATGAAGTCTTAACAATAACCAATAGCGGAGAAACAACAATTTCCTGAGTGAGTTTAGATTCTTGGAGTAAAAACATATCGCAGGTCACCCAGTCAGTAAAACAAGAAAAGAAGTGAATTGTACAGATTGGATGTTAAATTCTCACCGGTTAGTCAGGAGAGCAAATGGTTAGTCTAGCCTTGAATGTTTTCAGGATGTATCGTATAGTGTTGCTCACGAATATTCGAATTGCGAATATTCGGCTCGAATATTGCATATTCGAGAAATCGCGCAATATCTCGAATATTGTGCCGAATATTCGCAATGTCGAATATTCGGATTTTTCTCAAATTTTTTTTAACACAGATCACATGCTAGTGATCTCCATCGACGTGTAAAAGCAATGGTGGTATGATTAGAGGGACCCTGGGCCGAGTAGCGCATGTGATCCTTTTATGCTGCCGAATATTCGCAATGCGAATATTCGGCAATAGCAATATCGCGCGATTTTTTTTCCCCGCCCTTCATTCACATCAGAGCCAATCAGAGTTCCATTTCCACAGGTGTCAGAGGTTAGCAACCTCCACATCAACCAATAGGAACCTGCCTCACGACCATTATATAAACTAAGTGTCAGCATGTGCTCATTGCAGATTCACAAGGTGGATATAGAGGGAGAAGTGTTTCTGTGCTCTGTGATATATTGCATCAGCATTGCAGTGCCTTTCAGTTCTGTGCTCCTGTTCAGTGTTCAGTTCATTTGAGTATTAGCAGCTGCTAGTGCTTATATTTCTAAACTGCTTTTTTAAAAGCAAGAAGAGACCAAACAGCTTTTTTTAAAGCTACTATTTGTGTGTTTGTGTTCCAGTTTCATTTAGTGTTAGATAGATAGGTTTGAGTGTACTTGTACACCTCTGTAAGCTAGCTAGCTTAGTTTAGTGTGTTTATTTAGTTAGATAGTTATCTGTTTTATAAAAAAAAAAAAAAAAAAAAAAAAGTTATTTTTAGTTTATTCAGATCTCTGGCTCTGCTGTGTTAGCAGAGTCACTGTTCTATCTATATTAGTTTCTTTATTGCTCTTATTCGTTGCCCAGTCAGTTTTTGTCTGTTGTCTGTCAGTCAGTTAGTTAGTTTAAAAAAAAAAAAAAAATTTAAAAAAATTTACCTTTCGTTTAATTGTTGTTTAGTGGCATAGCTACTAGTTGTTTGTCTGCGCGCCTGTTTTTTCTATTATCACATTTACCCCCCCCCCCAATAAAGTTTACCCACCCCCCCATATCAGCATGAGCAGCATCCGTGGTCGTGGCAGCAGGGGTAGGGGAGTTACTCCCAGTGCTGGGTCGCTGCCAGCACGGGGTACCTCTCGCGCCCCTACTACTGGTAGAGGATCGGGTGGAAGGGGAGTCCGCCTCATCCGGGAGTTTTTTACTTCGGGCAGCCGCCCGATATTGCCTTCCCAGGCTCCAGCAGTGGTGGAGTACATGGGGCACAGCAGTGCCACTCAGTCATCACCAAGTAGCACCACCACCATCAGTACACCGGTGCCTTTAGTACCCAGCCCCAGCGAGTCCAGCCTCATGCTGTTTGATGGTGAAAGTGACATGGATATCTTGGGGGAGGCCCTCGATCATGCAGACATTGATTTATGTGCTGATGGTCAGGACCTTTTTGAAGGGTTAATGGAGGAGGAGGAGGATGGGGTACTGGCTGTCAGTAGCCCAGAGACCTCCCTTCATGGTGGTGCTGGTGGTTTTCTGCAGGAAACACCAGCACCTAGTCAGACCCATGCGTCTGTGAGGGGACATCGGAGCCAGGCTAGCGGCTCCATGTCAGATGTCTCCTTCAGACCACCACATGTCAGCCCTGGGTCTGACATATCTGGGGGCGAAGAGGAGGGTGACCCAACATGGGTGCCACCTGCCTCGTCGGTTCACAGCATCAGTGACGACGAGGAAGGTAGGCACCCTGGGGAAACGGTGCGCCAGGTCACCAGGGAGACCAACGTCAGGGTCTCCACTGGTGATGGCAGCAGGAGGTGTCAGCAGCAGCAGCAGCAGCAGCAGCAGCAGGCAGCTCCACCTGTGCGCACCGAGTCCCAGCAGGTGGAAGTCAGCGTCACCCCATCTGACAGGAGGGCGACGCTGAAGTCACCTCTCTGGGCCTACTTCACCTTGGTAGCAGATAACCCGACAGTAGCCATCTGCCAGCTCTGTCGTGCCAAGGTGAAGAGAGGGAAGTGTTTGGCTCGGGTGGGTACCACGGCACTCAACCAGCACCTGCGGATTAATCACTGGCAGGAGCATGACCAGATGAAGCGTGCTGGTGGTAGCAGCGCCACCACCACAAGTGTGCAGGGTACAGCAGCCCCTGCCACAGCTTCATCGGCTACCAGCAGGTCATGCCCCCCCGCTCCCTCTAGTAGAGGTACTGCTACCGACAGCCAGACCTCCACATCATCACCCTCCTCTTCGGTGTCCCGCACTGCCGTCCGGCGCCAGGCGTCTCTTTCTGACGCCTTTGAACGCAACACTCCCTTCCCCCCTTCAGACCGACGTGTGCGTTCCCTCAATGGGCTCCTGGCAAGGGTTATTGCCCAACATCTGCTTCCCTTTAACATAGTGGACTGCAACCCCTTCAGGCAGATGTTGGAGCAGGCCCAACCCCAATGGCGTGTCCCCAGCCGCCATTTCTTTGCCAGGACTGGTGTCCCTGCCCTACACCAGCACATTGTGCAGAATGTAACCCTGTCGCTGGATCATGCTGTCAGCAACAGGGTGCATCTGACAATGGATGGCTGGACCAGCAGGCATGGGCAGGGGCGCTACATAAGCTTCACGGCCCATTGGGTTTCCCTCCGAGGCGCCGGGGAGGGATTGGCGGCATCTGATTTTGTGGTGCCGCCCCGGGGTGTCCAGGGGAGAAGTGCTGGTCTCCCTCAAGCCACTGTCTCCGCAGCTGCTGAGCCTCCCAGCAAGCGCCCCCGTAGCTATTCAAGTGTGGGGCACGTGCGCTGTCAGGCCGTGCTCCAGCTTGTTAGTTTAGGGGAACGGAGACACACTGGACGAGAAGTGCTGAGCGCACTTCAGGCTCAGGTCCAGAAGTGGCTGACACCCCGAAGGCTCCAAGCAGGTCTGGTTGTCTGTGACAATGGCAGCAACCTCCTCTCCGCCCTCCAGGCTGGCAGTCTGACACACGTGCCCTGTCTGGCACATGTCCTCAACCTAGTGGTGCAGAAGTTCCTGCGCACCTATCCCGGGTTGAGTGACATAGTGCTAAGGGTACGCAGGATTGCCAGCCACTTCAGGCGCTCCCCAACCGCTACCGCGTCCCTGTCAAAGTTGCAGCGGGACAACAGCCTGCCCCTTCACAGGCTGATTGTGGACAGTGTGACGCGGTGGAACTCCAGCCTCTACATGCTGGAGAGGTTGTGGGAGCAGCGAAGGGCGGTGAAGGAGTACCTGCTGGAGCAAGGCACTGGCGGGCCAACACAACACACACTCCCGTACATCACCAGTCTGGAGTGGGGGCAGATACACCAGGTCTGCCATGTGTTGGCCCCTTTTGAGCAGGCGACCAAGATGGTGAGCAGGGAGCATGTCGGCCTCAACGACGTGCTCCCTATAGTGTTCCTGCTGGACAGGGCACTAGATCGCCTGCTCGGAGCTGGGGAGAGTGCCTTGGTGGAGCAGGAGGAGGCAACACTGCTCCACCAAGACCAGGCCCAGGACGAGGAGGAGGAGGAGGATCATGATGATGATCAGGAGGTGACTGGTGGCGTCCTGGAGTCAGGGCCTGGTCAGGAGGGAGAGCCGGTGTTGGGGGCACCGATAGTCCGGGGGTTTGGCATGACTGACCGCGAACAGCAGCGCCTCCATGACGAGGAAGCGGACGTCATGGACCCAGGCAGCCATGAGGAGTCACAGCGGGCTGTGCTCTTCCCCATGGCTGCCCACATGCTGAGATGCCTCAGGAGGGACCCCCGGGTTAAAGCCATCAAGGAGAGGGACGAGTTTTGGCTGGCCACCCTTGTAGATCCCAGATTTAAGGGGAAACTGGAGCAGTTCCTCCCAGCCAGACGGAGGCAGCCCCGGATGGAGGAACTGCAGGCATGCCTAGTCAGCCGTTTGGAGCAGGCAACTCCCCGGCCTCCAGTTGTCCCCCCTCATCTCACCCAGCAGGTGGCTGCACCCAGCAGCAACATCAGCAGCCGAGCAGGGGACCTAATGGGTGAGATGAGGATGTTCATGCAAACTGAGCGACCCAGTACCAGCAGCAGCAGCAGCAGCAGCAGCCATCACCACCAGCGGCTGGCCCACATGGTGGCAGACTACATGGGGTCCGTCAGTGCTTCTGACAGTATGAGCACCGACGACCCCATGGAGTACTGGGTTGCCAGATTGGACACCTGCCGCGAGCTCGCTCAGTATGCGCTGGAGTTATTGTCTTGCCCCCCCCTCCAGCGTACTATCTGAGCGGACATTCAGCGCGGCAGGTGGGGTGGTCACGGACAAGAGGACCCGTCTGTCCACAGACTCCGTGGACAGACTCACATTCATCAAAATGAATGAGTCCTGGATCGGCGGTGACTTTCTGGCACCCGCCGTCGGTTCAGGGCGCTGAATGGTCCCTTGTCAGTTACCAATACCTCTCCTATGTCTTTAAACCAGGGGTGTCAAACTCAATTTCATCGTGGTCCGCATCAGCATTATGGTTGCCCTCAAAAGGGCCGGTTATATCTGTAATATTATATGTCCAGCGCATCCCCTCCCCTTACATTCAATGTCAAAGGCCACCCCACCATCCTACCCCACCATCAGAAGTGGAGTTCCCCCTCTCCCTTACATCACAGTGCATCTCCCTTTCCTTATGCTGCTGCTGGGAAGAAGGTGGATATTTTTTTGTTTTTTTGAAAAGCCTGTGGCGTGCAAAACACAACCCAAAAACTACACCCGGTGCCACAGCTACTTAAGGCCTGTGTCATTCTGCTTTTCAAATGTAATCACCATGCTACTGCAATTTCAAGCTTTTGTAATTTTGGTACTATATGGGCTCCTACTGCTAATGCCAAAAGGCTGAGTGATTATGTACCGATATATTACTCATACTGGTGCTGTCACCTTTTGTCTGTGAGATTTGCCACTTTCTTACTACTGCTGGTGCTGCTGCCACCTCTTCCACGACCACGAGTGAAAAAAACACTTAATTGTGTACTGGTACTACTATGCTGCTGCTGCTGCCAGTGCTCAGATACTTATGTGTCAAGTTCTTCGGCACTATATGCTACAATTATCAATGCTGCTGCCCCTATGCTGCTGCCACCTCTTCCACGACCACGAGTGAAAAAAACACTTAGTTGTGTACTGGTACTACTATGCTGCTGCTGCTGCCAGTGCTCACTTACCTATGTGACAAGTTCTTTGGCACTATATGCTACATATATCAATGCTGCTGCTATCCTGCTGCCACCTCTTCCACGACCACGAGTGAAAAAAACACTTTATTGTGTACTGGTACTACTACGCTGCTGCTGCTGCCAGTGCTCACTTACCTATGTGACAAGTTCATTGGCACTATATGCTACATATATCAATGCTGCTGCTCCTATGCTGCTGCCACCTCTTCCACGACCACGAGTGAAAAAAACACTATATTGTGTACTGTTACTACTACTATACTGCTGATGCTGCCAGTGCTCACTTACCTATGTGACAAGTTCTTTGCCACTGTATGCTACAATTATCAATGCTGCTGCTCCTATGCTGCTGCCACCTCTTCCATGACCACGAGTGAAAAAAACACTATATTGTGTACTGTTACTACTACTATACTGCTGATGCTACCAGTGCTCACTTACCTATGTGACAAGTTCTTTGCCACTGTATGCTACAGTTATCAATGCTGCTGCTCCTATGCTGCTGCCACCTCTTCCACGACCACGAGTGAAAAAAACACTTTATTGTGTACTGTTACTACTACTATACTGCTGCTGCTGCCAGTGCTCACTTACCTATGTGACAAGTTCTTTGCCACTGTATGCTACAGTTATCAATGCTGCTGCTCCTATGCTGCTGCCACCTCTTCCACGACCACGAGTGAAAAAAACACTATATTGTGTACTGGTACTACTATGCTGCTGCTTCTGCCAGTGCTCAGATACTTATGTGTCAAGTTCTTCGGCACTATATGCTACAATTATCAACGCTGCTGCTCCTATGCTGCTGCCACCTCTTCCATGACCACGAGTGAAAAAAACACTTTATTGTGTACTGTTACTACTACTATACTGCTGCTGCTGCTGCCATTGCTCATATACCTATGTGTCAAGTTGTTTTGCACTATATGCTACAATTACCAATGCTGCTGCTCCTATGCTGCTGCCACCTCTTCCACGACCACGAGTGAAAAAAACACTTAATTGTGTACTGTTACTACTACTATACTGCTGATGCTGCTGCCATTGCTCACATACCTATGTGTCAAGTTCTTTGGCACTATATGCTACAATTATCAATGCTGTTGCTGCTGTGCTGCTGCCACCTCTTCCACGACCACGAGTGAAAAAAACACTTTATTGTGTACTGGTACTACTACACTGCTGCTGCTGCCAGTGCTCACTTACCTATGTGACAAGTTCTTTACAACTATATGCTACAATTATCAACGCTGCTGCTCTCCTCATGCCACCTCTTCCACGACCACGAGTGAAAAAAACACTTAATTGTGTACTGGTACTACTATGCTGCTGCTTCTGCCAGTGCTCAGATACTTATGTGTCAAGTTCTTTGGCACTATATGCTACAATTATCAATGCTGCTGCTCCTATGCTGCTGCCACCTCTTCCACGACCACGAGTGAAAAAAACACTTAGTTGTGTACTGGTACTACTACACTGCTGCTGCTGCCAGTGCTCACTTACCTATGTGACAAGTTCTTTGGCACTATATGCTACAATTATCAACGCTGCTGCTATCCTGCTGCCACCTCTTCCACGACCACGAGTGAAAAAAACACTTTATTGTGTACTGGTACTACTACACTGCTGATGCTGCTGCCAGTGCTCACTTACCTATGTGACAAGTTCTTTGGCACTATATGCTACAATTATCAACGCTGCTGCTATCCTGCTGCCACCTCTTCCACGACCACGAGTGAAAAAAACACTTTATTGTGTACTAGTACTACTACGCTGCTGCTTCTGCCAGTGCTCACTTACCTATGTGACAAGTTCTTTGCCACTGTATGCTACAGTTATCAATGCTGCTCCTATGCTGCTGCCACCTCTTCCATGACCACGATTGAAAAAAACACTTTATTGTGTACTGTTACTACTACTATACTGCTGCTGCTGCTGCCATTGCTCATATACCTATGTGTCAAGTTGTTTTGCACTATATGCTACAATTACCAATGCTGCTGCTCCTATGCTGCTGCCACCTCTTCCACGACCACGAGTGAAAAAAACACTTAATTGTGTACTGTTACTACTACTATACTGCTGATGCTGCTGCCATTGCTCATATACCTATGTGTCAAGTTCTTTGGCACTATATGCTACAATTATCAATGCTGCTGCTGCTGCTATGCTGCTGCCACCTCTTCCACGACCACGAGTGAAAAAAACACTTTATTGTGTATTGGTACTACTACACTGCTGCTGCTGCCAGTGCTCACTTACCTATGTGACAAGTTCTTTGCCACTTTATGCTACAGGTATCAATGCTGCTGCTGTGCTGCTGCCACCTCTTCCACGACCACGAGTGAAAAAAAACACTTTATTGTGTACTGTTACTACTATACTGCTGCTCAGATACCTATGAGACAAGTTCTTTGCCACTATATACTACTATTACCACTACTGCTGGTGTCAAGTCTTGGCAACTGTTCAGATACTATATATGACTATTACAACTACTGCTTGTAAATGTTGTGTGTGTGATTATTAGTTTATATTTGAATACTACTGCTGCTGCCTTCATGCTGGTTAATGCTTTATGACCTCTCTGGCACAGCGTATCCACCAACAGCCTCCGCTACAAGCTACCAGACCGGATCGTAACAGCAAGTGTGACTAAAACAATAAACTTTATCTTAAACCCTGGTTTGCGGCCTGTTGCAGTTGATGTGGATGTTGATGTGTTAGATGTGAAGTTAGATGTGTTGAAACACCTAACAATCTCAATAAGAAAGGAAACATTTGAAAAATAAAAAAAATGTTTTATTAAAAAAAAAAAAAAAAAATCAAACACAATCATGCATCTGCTTTTGAAGATCTGCCAACTCATTCATAATTTTTCCCTGCTGTTGCACCAGCTTTTCGTTTTCGCGGTCTAGAAACCGCATCTTGCATTTGTTTACAAGGATTTTGTCATATGTCCTCTTCAACTCATCAAACTTGTGGTCAATCTTTTTTAAAACTGTTAGGATATAAGAAAAAACATTTGTATTTCAGAGACCGTTACAAAATCAATATAATATTTATGTTACTTATTAAACAATCATTATCATGTCTATACAATTGTTATGTGTCTAGCACATATACTTCTTGATAGAAGTATATGTGCTAGACACATAACAATTGTATAGACATGATAATACCATATACCATATTACCATATTATTGTTCTGAAATCTGACGTGCGCGCTTTAAATGCTGTCCATTTTAATATCTACATCTTATTGTTGAAATGTTATTAATTTTTGTGCACATATTTACCCTCCTGACCGATGCTCACAGCAACGGTGTCATCCTCCTGCTCCTCTTCTCTCCGATTGGGTACACCACCAGAAGTTTGGGGGGGGTGGGGTTGCAGCTCCTTCTCTTGGTCCTCCACAAGAGCTGGGGGTGGCGAATGGGAGGTCCCTGGCTGCTCGTCATCCCTCTCCTCAGCATCCTCCTCCTGCTCCTCCTCCTCCTCTTCATCCTCCTCCTCTGCGGCCTGTCGCCTTGTGCGCTTGGGGCGCACAGATGGTAGAGGAGCATCTATAATAACACAATGTTCATATATGTAAAAAAAAATTCTAATAACATATGCAAATTCTGTGTACTCTGCTGTATTGTATATGAATACAAATACATTTATATAGACAGTTAACCATAAACAATGGGATAATGTTATATTAAAGGGTCTTGCGGGCACTACAGGGGACTGAGCGTGAGCTGGGCTGCCACCATGGTAAAATGAACTGTTTTTGTTTGCTTTGTTTTGTTCACACAATCTCATGTTTAAAAAAAGGGCCTGATGGAGTACACAGGATTACTATGATAACCCCACGCCTACCACAGGAATTTAGTGGTAATCTATCTATATATATAAAACTCAACGTGTGTGTGTATGTATGTATGTGTGTTCCAGCATCACGTCCAAACGGCTAAAGATATTAACATGAAACTTTGCACACGTTACTTATATGTCAGCCACAAACATAGGATAGGTGGTTTTACCCTTACCCACCACCATTTGCCACGGTCGGGGTTTTTCTTTAAAGTCCCATTCAACTCTATGGGAAATACATGTTACTTTATAATGGCTGTAGATATTTCGATAACACTTGGTCACATATTACTTATATGTTCATGTAAACTATAGGATAGTTAACTTATCCCTTGACTACCCCCATTTGTGATTGTCAGGGTTTTTGTTTAAAGTCCCATGCAAATCAATGGGAAATGTATGTTCCAACTAACTTCTGTACGCCTGGAGATATTTCAATAATACGTGGTACACATATTACTTATATGGCAAATAAAAATATATGAGCGTTACATTAACCCTTGCCTAAACCCTTATAGAAAAGATGGGTTTTTGTTTCAAATCTCCTGCAAGTATATGGGACTGTGGTCTCTTCATTTTCCTACACAAAAGATTAAGATAGGAAGACCGGCAACGCCAGTTATTCAGCTAGTTGAGTTATAAAATATCACCCCTTCCCCTTTAAACCCACCACAACACCACTTAAATTCCATGGTTTAACTTGATGGAATAATGATAGAAAAGGGGGAGAAGGTTTCAATTCCCCCTTTTCTCATGGGAAAGCGGCAGGACTAAATAAAATTAGTAGTGACGGATTCAAGTTCCCCTTTTGGGAACCTAATAGGGCTCTTTAGGTGTAAGCTGGTCCTCACGTGGCCAACTTATCTGGAAAACGTGTTTTTCCCGTTTTTAGGTGAACACGAGGTGATCACGCGGCCTACACGTGCTTTTCCCTCACTTTTTAGGCCTGTGGGCCTGCTGGTTCTGGAAAAATCCAGTGTTACTTAGGGGTATATACGTAGGGTTCCGTCAGCCATGATCTCAGTCGCCGCAGTAGACGGGACTGTTGTGTCCCCCCCCCCCTTTTTTTATTTTCTTTCTGTCGCGGCTGCTAATTATGTGGGATGGTCACCTTTCTTTAACCTCCCTGGCGGTATGATTCTATCTGGAATTACGTACCAAAAGCGGTACAATTATTTGCATGGAAATTTGGCGTTTTATACTGTAGGCCTGCAATTTTTAGGAATAACTTGCTTAAATCTGTCCAAACAAGACATCCCGGGTATGATAAAGTTTGAAAAACAAAATCATAATTTTTTATATAATAAAAAACTATAAATAATTATAACAAATTATAATGTAATTATAATAAAAAATATTCAATAATGTAATCAACTCAAAAACACTGAAATTTGCTCAGTTGCAGAATTGTCGCTGTCATTATTTTTTTTTTTTATGACGAATTTTCCCACAAATCGCTATCGCTCAATTCTGCAAGTGATTAAAATTTATTATCGCTGTTTTCTAGCTGATCTAAAACCATTTTTGACATAAAGGGACACTTTTGGTTGTTATGGACAATCTACAGTTTCCAGGCAGAAAGAACACTTTTTATTTTATAAAAGAACATGTAGGGCACTGGACAGACCACTAGGGACAAGGGGGGTGTGTATTTTTTACATACAGTACTGTAATCTATAAGATTACAGTATACTGTATGTAAAGTGTTTGTTTACTTTTTTGAATTTGGCGCCGTTCTCCGCTTCCGTGCGTCGTAACGTCGCAGGAAACGGAGATCGGCGGCACACGGGGACGCTGTGTGAATCGAGCGAGCACTCGCTCGCTCACACAGCGGGGATGCATCGCTGGATCCAGGAAGAAGGTAAGCCAGCGCGCGCTGCAGGCTCTGCATGGCTACCCCGAGCGTGACTCGGGGATACCGTTCTTAGCAGAAAAAACCCACCCCGAGTCACGCTCGGGGATACCGCCAGGGAGGTTAAAAAAAAAAAAATACATTTTACAAAGAATGACAAATCTGTTTAGTTTAGTTGTTGTTGGCTACATTTTAAAGTTGTAATATATTTAGGTACAGCATGAGCCGTAGTGACTAGGCTGTTTTTTAAGTTATTAAAGTATTTATTTAAAATATATGTCTGAAACCCAAAAATAAAGCAGCCTCGGCCAGTATTAGTACATTAATGGGGTGTCTTGTTTATTTAGTTTAATTAGAGTTAGTAAGTGTTCCTGTCTGCTGTCCCATGTCTTTTTTCAACAGTACTATGAATACCTTGGGTTGTGATATATGTTACCACAACATGGCGTCTGGGTTAACAACATCTGCCCTAAGGTTAATTACATATGACCTAACATAACTGTCACCGATAACTTACCTGGATGAAATTCATCTCGGATCTGTTTGACCTGGGACATGTGGCGCCTTTTTAGGTCCGACCACTTTTTAAGGATGGCCATGCGCTCATGTCTGCCCCCATGCACCTCCTGTAACTCCCGCCTAAGGGAGCTGACAATAATTTTTTTTTCCTGCTGACTGCGCAAATGATCATATCCATGTAGCAGGAACGTCTGCAAGATGAAGAAGAAAGTATATTTTAATACTTTTTTTTAAACCCTTATGGATATATGATGAAAATGTATGTTATTTAACAATTGGAAGCATTCTCGCCTTATTAATCAATGACAGGGGTAACATGACAGATTGTATATCTTGCTATTTTGGTCGCCACCTTTTTTGCATAAATATAGCAGCCATTATCATTTGCATAATTATGTATATATGAGTAACACAGGATACACGTATAGGGGGGAAATGCATTGCTATTCATCTGACTGCTCTAATTATTTATTGACCCTTATACTGGAGTTGATGTTATTTAAAAACTACAACTACCAGCATGCTCTGATACACCATTTAGCTCACCGTCACCAGCTGTACAACTACTTTACTTTAACTCCCAGCATGTCTGGACAGTTAATGGCTGTCCGGTAATACTGGGGAGTTGTTTTGCAAAAGCTGTAGGCTGCGTTTAGTAAACAGTGCCGTACCAGACTTTTTGGTTTTGATTGTGGAGGGGAGGATGGCTATGTAGGGGTATGTGTATATGTTGTGTTTTTTAATTTTTATGTAGTGTGGTGTAGTGTTTTTATGGTACAGTCAGAGGGGCGTGGGGTTCACAGTAGTTTCCCACTGAGGGTTTAAGCTGCAGCGCAAAATTTGCTTCAGCTAGAGGCACACTGTAAGCCACAGCCCATGTGAATGTACCCTGTACATTCACATTGGGGGAGGGGGGGGGGGGTTATTGCTGCCAGTTGCATGCAGGGAGTTGTAGTTTTGCAACAGCTAGAGGCCCAAATGGTTGCAAAACACTGCGAGTTTGTTACCTAACTCAGGGTTTCAAGACCAGTGCGCCTCCAGCTTTTGCAAAACTACTACTCCCATCAGGCATGGTCTGTCAGTGCATGCTAAGAATTTAACTTTTGCTGCATCTAGAGTGCCACAGTTTAGAGACCCGTGTATAGTGGTCTGAAAATTGTGAGCCTGCAGAACTTGCAAAACTAGAAGTCACTGCATGCCCAGGCATGCTGGAAGTTGTAGTTCTGCAAAAATCAAAAGGCCAATATGTATTCGAACGACCTTGGGCCTTAAGGACCCTGAAGTCAGGACGTTCGCATACGTCCAGGGGCGGACTGGGGTTGGTGGCAGGCATGCATTTTCCCCCCAGGCCGCTCTTATTCCCTCTAAAAAGGCCGATTTTCTGGCAGCTGAGAACTGAGCATGTGCAGTTGGCCGAGTGTTACTGCTGTGGGTGACTCCTGAGGGAGGCTGGCAGGGCTGGATAACAGCCCAGGAGCATGCAGGAACGTGCGTGCTGTGAGCGGTCATCAGTCCTGTCACAGTGCTGTTCCCGGCTGCCTCTAAGCTGACATTCTGTGACACTGTATGCTGAGAACAGCCGATGAAAGGGGGAGGATGTGCTCTGCCTCCTCCAGCCCCCTCTCTCACTGTGCCCGCCCACACTTTGGCCAGCCTGTGCGATCCATCTGTGAAAGTGTGAATTGGATGTGTGTGCGGGAACGTTTAAACTGAGATCCGACGGTGCTCAATGTCACTGCTCTGTATGGGATGCTCTGGAACCTGATACCAAGCTAGTGATATTTTGCCTGCTTCCTTCCAAGTGAGTAAGCTGTGACCAGCTTCCCCCCTTTCTCCCAAATTCCTCTCCACCCCTCTCTCTGCAGATAAGGTTTCTTTCAGTAGCCTAAGTTGTGCAATACCTGGTCCTGTGTCATATGATTTGGGCTCACGCTGGTCTGCTACAGGTTGGCTGCAGTGTTGGTGATCTGCATGTTACCCTCTATTACACTTCTATTAGTTTGCACATTTTTGCTCCATTTTCTTAAATTGCACAAACAAGACTGCATCTTTGGTGCGCTTAAAAAAAATGCAGCAAAAACGCACAATCTAAAATAAGTCTATAGTACTGCAGCTAAGGAAAACTGTGTACAGTGGCCAAACTGCAGCACACCAGTGTGCGCCCAAAGGCTTGTACACACTTGCAGCAGGCACTGCTCAGGTCACTTTTGCTCATGCTCAGCGGCTCCAACCAGAGCTCTCTTTTTTTTTTTTTCTACTTGATGGATTGAGCAAAAAAATAATAAATAAAACTAGTGGTGTGTAATGGTGAGCTCTCTCCTGTTCGCAGAGCCCGGCAGGAGGTCGGCGCTGTGCTGCGCTAATCACAGGCAGGGAGACATTTCCCGAAGCGCGGCTGCAGAGATCGGGGAATGTCTCACTGCCTGTGATTAGCTCAGCGCCAACTGCCTGTGGTGTGTACAAGGTTTTACTATGTTGATAAAGGAATTAAGCACGTTTCTGTAGTGGTCTCTGTGCGGACAATTTGGAGCAATGTCTCTCTCTGTTAGTGGTGGCTGGTGCTCAAATTTTATTTGGGGGGGTTACAAACTAAAAAATACTGAATAAAACACCATCAATTGCAGCCTCACTCTGCCATTAAATGCACACACTGTGGCCCATTAATTGCAGCCTCATTGTGGCCATCAAATGCAGCCAATGTTACCCCCCATTAGCATTTAACCAGCAGCCCCCCCCCGGCTCGCTGTCTGACCAACACTTACCCCATCTTGGTGGTGGGTCAGGTAGCAGGTGACGGTGGTAAGCTGTGGGATGGGCAGCGTCTCCTGTGTTCTCTATGCTTCCTCCATGCTTTTCCTCCTGCTAGACATCCAATAGGAGAGCCTGTCCTTTCAGCCAATCAGGTGATGGGTATCAGACCCGCTCTTCCTGATTGGCGGAGAGGCGGTTCAGTGTTACAAAAGCAAATAATAATTTGATTTTCTAACACACCTGGGTGCGCTCTGAGTCCATCATATCTTGAAGCTTGTTAGAGCCTATGGCTTCAATCAGGTGCTTAAAAAAACACCCCTGCTGCTTCAGGCACCCAGCATCCTAAAAGAAACCGGAATAGGGGATGGCTGCAGCGGTCATGAATAGATTTATGCTGTGCATGAATCTATCCATTGAGCATATAGGGAGTGGCCTGGACAAGGGGGTGGCGCCCCTAATGGACAGGCCGCCCCTGCTTTTTCTGTAGGGAAATGTGGAGTGGGGTCTCTGTGCAGGGAAATGTGGAGCGGGGTCTCTGTGTCTGTGCAGGGAAATGTGGAGCTGTGTCTCTCTCTGTGCAGGGAAATGTGGAACGGGGTCACTCTTTGTGCAAGGAAATGTAAAATTGGAGCCTGCATGATGGAAGGGAACTGTCACTGACAGTGCCAGAAATCAGTTACGCTGCCTGAGGTGAGGTTGGGAGAAGTGAATGAATTAGAACATATATGTGTCATGGGAGCATGAGTCGGCAACAGAGGAGGAGATCACATCTCAGCCGGGGTTCATGCTGGGAGTTGTAGTCCTTAACTTTTGGGGATGTGAACCCCTCAGAGCTCAGTCAGGATGTGTCTCACACACCACAGCCCGCCACCCCCCCAAATAGTGAAAGACTACAGGTCCCACTGTCCCAGCTTAAACCCCTAGTGAAGGACTACAGGGCACAACATGAACCTGTGGTATCTAAGGGGACACATCCTTAGGTCTCAGGGGTTCATGCTGGGACTTGTAGTTCGTCAGTAGTTGGGGGGGTCACATCCTTAGAGCTCAGGCATTCATGCTTGGACTTGTAGTCCTTCACTAGTTGCAAAATGGGGGGGAGGCAGGTCTTCAGCTGAGGGATTCTTACAGGGACTTGCTTGCCACATTGTCCTCTCTGCTGCCCCCCCACCTTTGTGATCATCAAAAACCTTAGACAATGTTTTCACGGTCCATCATTTTGCCTTCACCGGGTCTATGGGCCACTTGACTGGACTTGCCCCCCAGGCCTAATGCTGCCAGTCCTCCCCTGCATACGTCCTATGTCCACAACATGTTAATTATGCTAAATAGCAAGAAAAGTGCCTAAATACACATTTAGCAACCAGGGTGTCTGCAGCTGTACAGGCATGCTGGGAGTTGTAGTTTAGCAACAGCTGGAGCCACACTTTTTGGGAAATACTAATATCTGATCTTAAATTGTAACTTTTAAAATAGTCTAAAATGCAGTTACAGGTAAATGAAATAACACTATAACAGTGGTGAAATTACTCACATTGATCAACAGGTTTTCCTCACTGGGTGTAAAATTACTTTGCACCATCTTTGCTTCGCAGGGGCAGCACAGTAAAGCGATCCAGAAATAGACTGGCAAAACTCCAGGAAATGTGCTCCGTTATCGCGTGTTGATCGCGTGCATGCGCATGCGCGATGACGAGAATTTCGCAATTACATTTCGCAATTATTTCGCAATAGCGTTAGCGAAATTTCGCAATGTTGTTATTTTGATAAAATATCACGAATATTCGGTTTTAGCGAATATTTCTCGAATATTCTCCAATATATTCGGAATATATCGCGAAATCGAATATGGCGTATTCCGCTCAACACTAGTATCGTACTAGACCTCAGTGGAAACATTCCTTGAGCTCTGTGTAGATCCCACAAAACGAAAGCTCCAAAGAGAAATGAAGAGAGGAAGGAAAGCAAAGTAGGAAATAGGAGGAGAAGAAAGAGAGAGAGAGAGAGAGAGAGAGAGAGGTGTGAAGAGGTGAAGATTCTCCATCCCGCCAGCCCCCAGGATCCACACTCACCATAGAGCAATGACCCAAAATCATCTGGTGGCACCCACATAATTGGCCCAGGGTTCCCAAACCGATTCAAAGTTTGCCACAGTGTCTGTCAAGGAGCTAACCATTTTTTCTTGGGCCATAATCCAGGAGATTTTTCTTGTGGCCGCAAGGAAGGAGACTCTATTCTGTTTACATGCTTTCGCAATCGTTAATTTGGTACCGAGAAAGATGAAGAATAGTATGGATTGGACAACTTTGGAGACTTTGGGTATCCTGTCATTGAGTAATGTAATGGACAGGTCTTTCGGAATTTGACAGCCTGTTACCTTGCGTATCATATAGAATATTTTATTCCAAAACCCTCTAATGTTTGGGCACTCCCACCAAGTGTGTACCATTGAGCCGTACATGTTGCACCCTCGAAAGCAGAGACGCGAGGAGGAAGGGAACATCTTGGCTAACCTCGCTGGAACCAGGTACCATCTGGTAAGAAATTTAAGATTCGCTTCAATCAAGATTATATTACGTATCTTGCCATAAGATGTTTCTATGCCAAGTGTCTACGTTCCAGCTGATTTGAGTCTCTCTTTCCCAGGCCAACATGTACGGGAGCTTAGAATCATCCGAGGCCAGTGATAGGTAAATCACAGAAATGCCCCCCCCGTTGGTGATAAAACTTAGCTCCGCTCCAGCAGATATGCTTTTCAGCTTTTGAAGTAAGGGCTAGGTTAAGAGATAAGCGTGCTACGTCCAATGCGGCGGTGGCGACCAGTCTAGGGTTTTGTTTATGAAGACGGCTTAAGCGATTAAATTCCTCCTCTAGCTATACTATGTCAAGTGAGCGTTCCTTTTTCACCTGAGAAGAAATTTGAATCAATGTGCCTCGGATCGTGGCCTTGTGAGCAGCCCACAGTGTCTCCTCGGAGACCTCCGCAGTTGCATTAAGAAGGAAGTATTCTTGGATAGCTTTCTCAATTTCAGCTACCCTCATTGGGTCACTGAGCAAGGATTCGTTTAGTTTCCACTGTAGAAGGTTGGGGCAGTGTGAACTTCTTCTAAGGGATAGGAGGACTATGGAATGGTCAGACCATACTGTGTCTCTTATAGAGGATTTGAGTAGGTCTGGAGTTTTAACTGCAGAGATAAATATGTGGTTGATCCTAGAAAATGATTGGTGTGGGTGTGAGAAGTGTGTATAGTCACGTGTATTAGGGTTAAGTTCTCTCCAGGCGTCAACAAGGCCATATTGGTGAATCAGCTTAGCTATTTTGAGGCTCCTCTTGGGTGGGCGGATAAGTTGGGTTCCTGGGGGCCTGGCTTTGTCTAAACCTTGGTCTAGGGCTGTATTTGAGTCCCCCCCATAAATGACTGTCCCACTCAGCATGGGACCTAGTGTCTTGAGCATCATCTGAAAAAACGTAGCCTGTCCCCGATTAGGTGCATAATACGAGATGATTGAGGAGATATGTTCATCTATAGTGCCCTGTATAAGAATGTATCTGCCCTCTGGGTCACTGTGTTCTAGTTGCGGCTTGAACTTGCAGTTTTTAGATATCAGGATCGCCACTCCCCTAGTTTTGTCCTCAGCGTTGGCGAGGAAAAACATCGGAAATTTTGCATGCAGGAAAGAAGGATTATACCGCCTTGGAAAATGAGTTTCCTGGAGTAGAACTACATCAACCTTTTGGGTGTGCATAAATTGTAAAATTTTCCGGCGTTTAACCGGGGAGTTCATCCCCTGCGTGTTGTGGGAGGCAACCCGCAGGGGAGGAGAGGGCATGTTGGTGTCAGCCATCAAGCATAGGGTAAAGGCCCTCCGTTGACAACCCGCCTCCTACCTCGGAGATGTCCTTGAGTCTCTTCCGGTACCCGTTCCAGCAAAATATCTGTACCCCGTCAGAGGCTGTCCCAGTGGATGGATCCCGAAGGCCGGCAAAGAGGGGAAAAAAAGAAAAGAGGTTAGAGAAAGGAAGGAGAAGAGACAAGAGAAAGAGAAGAGAATCCTGTAGGGATTCTACGGGACAGAAGCAGCGTACTAACATTCTGTCCACACAACAAATAATGGAATCAGTCTCCGCTTTGGAGACCGAGGTCCTACCGAATGGGCTCGGGAAATCCAGAGCCAATTGGGTAGATGGGGCACAAGAACATAGCACCCCAGCTTAGGCACAACAAACTGTATTATTATACAAAAGCATTGAAAAACGTAGAGTCCGACTACAACAGGTATAATGCATTTCAAAGGCTAAACTGGACTAGCTTGAAAACGTGAGGGGGAGGCACGGGAAAGATGGAGGATTGCGTACCGGAATCTAGAATTAAAAATTATTCAGATGCGAGGGAGGGAAATGGGGGTATGGAGGAAAGTTCTCGTTTCGGGTATGTAGGGCACCGGGTGCGGTCCCTCGGAACGTGGGCTCAACATGAGGGAATTCCCTGTGATGGTCCCCAATATAAGAGAAGTGAGCTATCTATCTATGCATACTAGCATTTGAACTTGGCCTCCTGGATAACAGTCCTGGAACGAGGTAGACTTGCAATACACTAAGCAAGCTGGTGTAATATATACATGTCAAGGTCCCCAGGCTACCATCGGCAACAAAGCAACCCCCCCCCCCCAAAAAAAAAAGAGAGGAAAAAAAAAAAGGGAAGGAACATTTTCCTCCTTCAGGGCATGTAGTGGAGAAGTATCTGGATCCGCTGAAAAGTGTCTAAAGTCTGTTCAGAGTTTGGGCGAAAAATATAAAGAAAAAAGGGAGCAACCGTACAGGACAAGTTCTGCATCAGGGGGGCCTGCCATCCTTGGATCGCTTGAAGTTGGATTTGGGCCACATCGGCGAGATGGGGCTGGAGGGTGTTTGACGTTTCGTGGCTCCCAAGTTGTGGTTTGGTGGTGACTGTGGCGGGCTCAGTGTAATTAATCTCAGACCCATTAGAAGTCTCTCTCCTTCCTGGAGGTTAGAGAATGAGTATGTCTTGAATTTGAAGGTGAACTTGAGAGCGAATGGGAATGCCCACCAATATTTAATCTCCTTCTGTGAGAGAACCGTCAGCAGAGGTTTCAGTGACCGCCGCCTCTGTATGGTCGAAGGTGAAATGTCAGCAAAGATTTGGATTGGATGGTTCAGGCAAAGGAGGGTTTCTTGCTTGCGTGATCGTTTCTTGATCTCCTCCTTCACCAAATAGAAATGGGGCTTCACTACTATATCTTTAGGGGCGCCATCTTTTCGTGGGGGACCCAGGGCCCGGTGAGCTCTGTCCAGTTCCAATTTATGCAGGGGAATGTCAGGAATAAGGTCTTTAATGAAGTCCTGGACTGCTGCTGTGACATCCGTGACAGACTTCCGGGAGCCCCCTTAACATGAAGTTGTACCTTCTCGATCGGTTTTCGAGGTCGTCGATCTTATTCAGGGCAATATCAAGTTGTTCCTGTACAACATGAATGTGGTCCAAATTCTGATTGGTCCTGGCCACAGTTGTTTCAAGCTTGTTTTCTATGGCTTCTATACGGTCACCAAGGTGTTGAAAATCAGACTTAATGTCTCCTGTAATTCGAGCAGCAACAGTGGTTAACCCTCTGTCAAGCAATTCAGACAGCCTGTTAAAGAGGTCCGCTGTGTTGATGAGGGAATCTGAGTTGCCCTGAACAGGGAGGTGTGTGGAGGTCGGGTAGGCCTCAATATGCCTCAGGAGGGATAGCATGTAATCCCCTATCGTGTGGCTGAGGAGGGATTCTGTGGATGCTGGAGAAGGAGCAGCGATATGCAGGGTACTCACGGCGTGTCCCGGAGGTGTCTGTGGGGGATCGAGCGCTGATGTCCCTGGGTCTCCCTCCTCCATGGCTGTTCCTGAGGGAGCCGCGGCCGCCATCTTGGAAACAAGCGGCTCTGAAAACGGGTCGAATCGCGGCCTTAGATCCCGTGGGAACGAGCCCCTGGGTATGATCAAGTCCCCAAACTGTTCCCCCAGCTTATGGAGTGGTCCAGCGGCTTCTCATCGGCCGCAGTCGGGTGCTGTGTGTGCAGGGCGCTGTGGAGCTCCAGACTCTTGGAGTCCTCCGCTCAGGCGCCATCTTTGTCATTCTTAAGCTTCCCTCCAACCACTTTGCATATTATTTTATATATACTGCAATTCTGTACTTGCCAAATATGCTGCATAAATCTCCCTCCACTGAGTCTGGCTATATTCATTTAAACTGTGGGCAGCTGAAGCTGCTGCCTGTTCACTTTCTGGATTTACACCTCCAGCTCTGCAGCTCTGATTGTCCCTGTTATGACTCCTCCCCTCTCCCTTCCCGGCAAACACTCATGAGAGTAAGAGAGAGAGAGAGAGCTGTGCATGATGTCAAAAGCCTAGGCTTTTTACCAGACAAGAGGCAAGAAGTGGGCTGTATGGCAGAAAAAAAGGGCAGAAGATTTAATGGAAAGTTGAAAAAATGGCCAAAGTTCCGCTTTAATAACTAACTGTTTTTTAAAGAGGATGTAAACCCTTCCATATACCCAGTGAAGTGAACAGACTCAGATGATACACAGCGATGAAACAAATCTCCATACATAAGTTTTACATGTATATCTGCTGTCTTCAACTTTATAGACTCTTTAGAAGGTGCACAATGTGTTTAGAAATCTTTCTTCCTGTTTCAACAGTGGGAGGGGTGTCTGGGCATACACTGTGTGTGAGCTGATTGGTGGAAAGGCACCCCCCTCCTCCACCTTAAGCTCATAAATTGATTCAGTTAATAATTCTCCTATCTGATGGTATTCAAATGGTAATAAGATGGTAATAAAATAAACAGGCAGCCTTATACATATCATGCTTGAAGAAGCTACTTATTAACAATTCCCCATGGGTGTACAATATTTCTGCAGAGAATCAACCTAAGGTGGTAACATGCAAAGAAAAAATGTCTTTATGTATAGCTTCACCTCTTGTAAAGAGACATATAATTTACTTTCCATATAGTAAGCACTTCATATTTCTTTAAACAGACTGAATGGATTTCCTGTACCTAGATTTATATATATATATATATATATATATATATACACACATAAACATATGGGGCCAGATTCAGGAACAGTTAGGCTGGCGGATCCAGTGATCCGCCAGCCTAACTGTGACTTTAAGCCGGCGTTTCTGTTTTCTGTAACCAGAAAAACAAGAAACGCCGGGTTGAAGCTCCGATGCGAGCAGCGTAACTGAGTTTCGCCATCGCATCGTTACTTCAACTTAAAAATGGCGCCGGGGGCGTTCCCGCCGATTTCCGCTCAAAAAATATGTTAATGAGCGGAAATCGGCAATTCACGATCGCATTCCGGCGCGACGCAGTGACGTTACGACGTTTCCGGACGGGATACGCAGCGCATAGTTATACCTACATGGGGTTGGAATATCCTATGTTAGGTATATGGCGTCGTCATCGCGTCGGAAAAAAAAAAAAAAAACGTCGCTTGCGTAAAACGTTCATGAATGGGAATGTGACGTCATTGACGTTCATTCACAAAATTTGGAGCATGCGCACGGGGATGTTTTAACACTCGACGCATGCGCAGTACGTTCGCGGCGGGAACGCGCTTCGTTTAAATACTACACGCCCCGTACCCGCCCAATTTGAATTCCGCCGGCTCATTTGCGATGCGCTGCCGCAACTTTAGGAGCAAGTGCTTCGTGAATGACAGCACTTGCTCCTAAAATTTCTGCAGCGTAACGCAAATGAGAAGCGTTACTCCGGAGCAAAGATGCTCCCATCTACCTGAATCTGGCCCATACTGTATATCTCACAGAGGGGTGTGATATATATATATTTTTTTTTATCAATTCTTTTAGGATTTTTTATAGAAAAAACAAGTACAAAACCTTACACCATAACTGCGCAGCAGAGCTTGGTGCAGAGACACAGTTGTGAAAACATGTTATGAATTACAGCCAAGATCAGCTGCGCAGAGCTACAGGTGTAAATACAATCAAAACTTTGCCTTGCAGGGCTCATTGGAAAGACTAATGCCCTGTACACACGATTGGAATTTCCGATGGCATAAAATCCAATGGAATTTTCCATCGGAATTCCGTTCAAGCTGTCTTGCATACACACTGTCAGAGCAAATTCCGACCGTCCAAAACACGGTGACGTACAACACTACAACAAGCCGAGAAAAATTAAATTCAATGCTTCCGAGCATGCGTCGACTTGATTCTAAGCATGCATGTTTTTTTCTCCGTAGGAGTTCCACACAGACGATCGTAATTTCCGATTTCCATCGGAAAAAAATAAAACATGTTCTATTTCTAAACTCAGACCGTAAAAAGTCCAATGGGGCCCACACATGGTCGGAATATCCAATGAAAAAAATTCCGTCTGACTTTTTTCATCGGAAATTCCGATCGTGTGTACAAGGCATAAGACAAAGAGAGACACATAGACAAACAATAAGTGTCACAAGTGAAAACAGAATTATAGTTTAGTAACAGCTGCACTCAACAAATTTCTACATAAAAATATATAAATACTATTTAACCTAAGTGCATAAATATGTAAAAAACAAAAATTACATCCAATGTATAGATTACATGGGACCTTTTTGATTCGATTTTTTGAGCACCCAATAATTTTTTGCTTTCTCACTTGATGAACTTTCTATACATTGGATGTATTTTATTTTACATATTTATGCACTTTGTATTTTTGTGGACCGCGCAACACCATTAGGTTAAACAAAAAGAGACACATCCAAAAATACTGTAGTATAAAACAAAAGGAGAAAAACTATGACCTTGCAATCCTTCCCACCCCCACCTGCCTAAAAGCTGCACCCCCCATTAGGCAATTGTCTGAAGAATAGAGGCCTAACAATCTTAAGGCCCATACACACGATTGGATATTCCAACAACAATTGTCCGATGGATTTTTATTTTTATTTCTCCTGCAAGGCAAAAGTCATAATGAGCTAATATGCACCGCATACTAGCTCATTATGAAATACTTACCTCGGAACGAGGTGTGTAGAACTTACCTGGTCCACGCCGAGCCAGATATCATCTTGACTCGGCGTGTCTTCCGGGTATCGCCGCTCCAGCACTGTGATTGGCTGGAGCGGCGATGACGTCACTCCCGCGCATACGCGCAGGAGATTTAAATTCGGCAAGGTCTGGCGGATGCCGGTGCTTTCGCCGTAGATCCCCCTGCGCATGTATATTGGCCAATTTAGCTGAAGTAAAGTTAATCCTATACAGAAACTTAAAATGTAAATGCCTATCGCTAGCAGATTCCAAATGGACATAGGGGTATTCATATACTCCCAGTCTTCGCTCTGTATTTAATTTGTAGCGCCCCCTTACTTTCAGTATGGGCACTAAGCTAAAGTTAGTGGGTGAATGGGAGAGTTATTTTGCTGCCATTCATAATTTGTTTAATTACAGGTTGCTGTTATTCCAGAACTGTCCTGTGGGTCAGTCTGCGTTCCAGGGGTGCGATCCCACCCCTGGGCGACAGTTGGCGCTAGAGGGGTTCTGGTGGAGCCACTTTTCCCCAGCAGCCAATTAGAGGAGTTTTCTCTCGCTGGGCATGCTGGGAAGGGGTATATCTGTAACAGGCGCCATGATTCTGGGTCTCTCTCTCTCTCTTTTTGCGCGGGGTCCACGTCCCGGGTGCGGCATCCACCTTCAGGGTGTGCCCATCCACGGACCCCGTCAGCATGGCCCGCCTGGCCGGAGCTGCCTGCTCCATGGAGATCCATCCAGATGTTGCAAGGGGCCCCAGTGATTACTGGGTCCACACCCTTACTGAGAAGATCCCAGGCTGTATGCCATTCAGTGGGGGATCGGCTTGAGGAGAACCCGGAGGCAGGTTATCTAAAAGGGCTTGAACGAACCATCGGGGATCTGGTCACCAGGATTCGACAGGTACATGACAGCTGTCAACCAGTGACCCCTTTCATTCCATTACTGGGAGGATTCGCTCAATCCAAATTGTTCTCTTGAGTACTGAAGTACTAGGCCTGTGGCAAAGGCCCGAGCCAGGCCTGTAATAGAGGCCTGTTCCTCCCAGCAACTTAAAAGTGACACTTCGGCTGCCAGGCGTGTGACAAAGGTCTGTCCGGGGGGCACTTCACCCACTCTGGCTAGAGTGACGACGAACTGTATCTACTACTACTGAGAGCAGGATTGCTCTGTTTTATATCCAGGCCTGATACCGCAAAGTTCTCTATTGCTTCATCAACCTTTCCTATCTCCTGTTGATGTTGGCCGTGTTGGGCCTTGGAATAAAGCATTTGAAAAACCCACTTGGTGACTGGACATTCGCTCACTGCTACTACTCACTGCTACTACCCCTAGACACACTACAAGGTAACTTAATACGCCAATCCCAAAACAACCAGCGGCTCCTGAATGGGGTAGCGCTACACATTTATTAACATTTTGTAGAAATAAAGTATTTCCAATAGTGCTCACAAGAAAGTTTTTTCTTTTTAAGTCTTTTTTTGGTCTGTCTAAGAAACAGCAATACACAACAACTTTTGTAAACGAGGAATGTGGTAGCATAACTTTTTAGACATTTTCTTTTCTGAAAATACTATAAAAAATGTACATAAATAGTAGAACCAGAATAAAAACATGAAAACTTACAAGGTCAAGAAAAAAAACATTGGGCCAGATTCACAGAGCCATTACGCCTCTGTCTAACTGGTGTTAGACTGGAGTAATTTCAAATTACGTGCGTTTTCTAGCTAGTCGGAAACCTCAAACCATGAATAGACGGCTGCGGGCTTCAATTCGACTGGATTACGTGTTCGTACGCCTTCGGATCTACGCTGCAATAAAATTGCGGCCACTGGGTGGACTTCCCGTCGTTTTCCGCATCAGGGTATGCTAATGAGCTTTTGGCGGCGATCCCCGAAATTACGATCTTCATTCGCAATCTCTTACGGCACCTTTAGTCATCTTTTTTTTGCGTAACATTATACCAGCTTTTTGCTGGTCTAATATGTTAAGTATGGCCGTCGTTCCCGCGTCGAATTTCTACGTTTTCCGACGTCTTTTATTATTTTTTACGTAAGTCGTCCGGGAATAGGAATGTTCGTAAACGACGCTACTCAAACAACGAATGACGTAACGACGTGATTTCGCGCAATGCACGGCGGGAAATTTCTGAATGGAGCATGCGCAGTTCGATCACCGGGGACGCGCTTAATTTAAATGCTTCATGCCCTCCAATCGCGTATTTTCGATTACGCGGCGAGAAATAGACTACGCCGCCGTAGCGTACGGGCAAAAATCTACCAGGATTCGGTGTAGACCCTGGTAAAATACGGCAGCGTAGAGTATTTCGATTACGCAGCGCAATATTAAGTGTATCTGAATCTGGCCCACTATCTTTTTTAATTTTGTGCAGGACTGGTTTATATTTTTCTTTGTCTTACCATCAAAGAAGTAAAATTATGTTTTTATATGTTTCGCTGGCATTTTAAACACCTGTATTCTGAAATATTAACGGCATGATCCGAAAAAACATTTCAGCTTGGAGAGGTTGGTGTTACAATTCACTCTTTTTATTATATTGTTTATCTTGACAACCTAGTAATGTTCAACTTCATATTTCTGTGTTAATATCACAACCTGTTGAAGGAATCCATCACTATGCCATAATCACTGTCAGCAATAACACAAGCGATCACAGGCAATAAACTCTGCTTTCACTAATTCAGCATTGTGTGTAGTTGAGCTACACTATATTGTCAAAAATATTGGGACACCTGCCTTTACACGCAGATGAACTTTAATGGCATCCCAGTCTTAGTCCTTAGGGTCCAATATTGAGTTGGCCCACCCTTTGCAGCTATAACAGCTTCAACACTTCTGGGAAGGCTGTCCACATGGTTTAGGAGTGTGTCTATGGGAATGTTTTACCATTCTTCCAGAAGTGCATTTGTAAGGTTAGGCACTGATGTTGGAGAAAAGGCCTGACTAACAGTCTGCGCTCTAATTTATCCCAAAGATGTTCTATTGGGTTGAGGTTAGGACTCTGTGCAGGCCAGGATGTGCAGGCCAGTCAACTTCCACACCGCATGCCGCAGGCTTCCAAATGGTGTTCATTTGTTATGCGGATTATGGTGTGGGGTTGTTTTTCAGGGGTTGGGCTTGGCCTCTTAAGGCGTCAGCATACCAAGTATTTGTAGGAACAGTTTGGGGATGGCTCCTTCCTATTCCAACATCACTGTGCATCAGTGCACAAAACAAGGTATATAAAGACATGGATGAGCGAGTTTGGGGTGGAGGAACTTGACTTCCTGACCTCAACCCAATAGAATACCTTTGGGCCTTCTTGTCCAACATCAGTGCCCGACCTCACAAATGTGCTTCTGGAAGAATGGTAAAACATTCCCCTAGACACACTTCCAAACCTTGTGGGCAGCCTTCCTAGAGGATTTGAAGCTGTTATAGGTGGGATGGGCCAACTTAATATTGAATCCTACGGACTTATGTACAAACGAATAGTCCATCCGATGAGATCGGTTAAAAAAACGATCGTGTCGGAACGCGGTGACGTAAAACACAACGGCGTGCTGAAAAAAATTAAGTTCAATGCTTCCAAGCATGGGTCGACTTGATTCTGAGCATGCGTGGATTTTTAACCGATGGTTCGTGCCTACTAATGATCGGTTTTGACCCTAGGAGTTGGCTTTTTTTTAACCATGGTTAAATAACCGATGGCGCTCACACACAATCGTTTTGACTGATGAAAACGGTCCATCAGACCATTCTCATCGGTTCAACCGATCATGTGTACGCGGCCTAAGACTGGGGTCCGTTAAAGTTAATGGGCCAGATTCAGATACACTTAATATTGCGCTGCGTAATCGAAATACTCTACGCTGCCGTATTTCACCAGGCTCTACACTGAATCCTGGTAGATTTGTGCCCGTACGCTATAGCAGCGTAGTCTATTTCTCGCCGCGTAATCGAAATACGCGATTGGGGGGCGTGAAGCATTTAAATTAAGCGCGTCCCAGCGGCGATCGAACTGCGCATGCTCCGTTCAGAAATTTCCCGTCGTGCATTGCGCGAAATCACGACGTTACGTCATTCGTTGTTTGAGTAGCGTCGTTTACGAACATTCCTATTCCCGGGCGACTTACGTAAAAAATAATAAAAGACGTAGGAAAACGTAGAAATTCGACGCGGGAACGACGGCCATACTTAACATGGGCTGTCTAATATTAGAGCAGCAAAAAGCTGGTATAGTGTTACGCAAAAAAAAGATGACTAAAGGTGCCGTAAGAGATTGCGATTGAAGATCGTAATTTCTGGGATCGCCGGCAAAAGCTCATTAGCATACCCCGACGCGGAAAACGACGGGAAGTCCACCCAGTGGCCGCAATTTTATTGCAGCGTAGATCCGAAGGCGTACGAACACGTAATCCAGACAAATTGAAGCCCGCGGCCGTCTATTCATGGTTTGAGCTTTCAGACTAGCTAAAAATTTGAAATTACTCCAGTCTAACACTAGTTAGACAGGCGTAAGGGCTCTGTAAATCTGGCCCAATGTGCTTGTAAAGGCAGGCGTCCCAATACTTTTTGACAATATAGTATATGTCTCAGCATCTATGTACTAGCTAAGCTTATTCGTTTTTCCAATTTAGCACCCTCCTGGGTAGGTGCTAGCATTAGATAGATTTAGTGTGGCTCACTGTGTTTATTGGAGCTGTGTTTTTGATAAATTTTGCTTGTCACACCGTATTCAGTGTGGCTGTAATCTTTGTGTTAGGTAAAATTAGTTGCTTGCTGTATTCAGTGCAGCTACATTTGACTAGACAGGTCTGTTTAGTGTTTTTAGCTGCTGCCATCCTAATAGCTTCCTCTGCTTCCAGAGAACTTGAGAAGTTTCTCGGTCATAGGTATTCAGCTATGCAGATGACAACACAAATATTGATGCAGCCCCAGCCAATCCCAGAGAGATGGGCCCTGAAGGCAGTGGCGTAACCAGAGTTATGGGCGCCCGGGGCAGAATTTTTTTTTTCCCCCCCCCCCCCTGTATAATCATCCACTCTGGTTATAAGGATGCCCCCCCCCCCCCTGTATAATGTATCCCTCTCAGGGCTTTCAACATGTAAGGATCTGTAAATTATCCCTTGCAGGATTAATCATTTAACCCCTTACTGTAAGGGTAAATTATTGCAGACTGACCCCCCCCCCCCCACAACCACAGGGATCCCCCATCATAGACTGAACCCCCCCCCCCCCACAATCACAGATCCCCCATCACAGACTGACCCCCCCCCCCCACAATCACAGATCCCCCATCACAGACTGACCCCCCCTAAATAACAGACCTCTCATCACAGATGGATCCCCCCAATCACAGATAGACCCCCCACAATCACAGACCCCCTATTTAACAGATGGATCCCCCCAATCAGACAGTAACCCCCACCATAGTGCAGACCTCAGACAGTAACCCCCAGTAGTGCAGACCTCAGACAGTAACCCCCACAATAGTGCAGACCTCAGACAGTATACCCCAGCATAGTGCAGACCTCAGACAGTAACCCCCATAATAGTGCAGACCTCAGACAGTAACCCCCATAATAGTGCAGACCTCAGACAGTAACCCCCATAATAGTGCAGACCTCAGACAGTAACCCCCATAATAGTGCAGACCTCAGACAGTAACCCCCATAATAGTGCAGACCTCAGACAGTAACCCCCATAATAGTGCAGACCTCAGACAGTAACCCCCACAATAGTGCAGACCTCAGACAGTAACCCCCATAATAGTGCAGACCTCAGACAGTAACCCCCATAATAGTGCAGACCTCAGACAGTAACCCCCACAATAGTGCAGACCTCAGACAGTAACCCCCATAATAGTGCAGACCTCAGACAGTAACCCCCATAATAGTGCAGACCTCAGACAGTAACCCCCAGTAGTGCAGACCTCAGACAGTAACCCCCAATAGTGCAGACCTCAGACAGTAACCCCCAAGTAGTGCAGACCTCAGACAGTAACCCCCAATAGTGCAGACCTCAGACAGTAACCCCCAATAGTGCAGACCTCAGACATTAACCCCCAGTAGTCAGACCTCAGACATTAACCCCCAGTAGTGCAGACCTCAGACAGTAACCCCCAGTAGTGCAGACCTCAGACAGTAACCCCCACAATAGTGCAGACCTCAGACAGTAACCCCCACAATAGTGCAGACCTCAGACAGTAACCCCCACAATAGTGCAGACCTCAGACAGTAACCCCCAGTAGTGCAGACCTCAGACAGTAACCCCCAGTAGTGCAGACCTCAGACAGTAACCCCCAATAGTGCAGACCTCAGACAGTAACCCCCAATAGTGCAGACCTCAGACAGTAACCCCCAATAGTGCAGACCTCAGACATTAACCCCCAATAGTGCAGACCTCAGACATTAACCCCCAGTAGTGCAGACCTCAGACAGTAACCCCCAATAGTGCAGACCTCAGACATTAACCCCCAATAGTGCAGACCTCAGACATTAACCCCCAGTAGTGCAGACCTCAGACAATAACCCCCAGTAGTGCAGACCTCAGACAATAACCCCCAGTAGTGCAGACCTCAGACAATAACCCCCAGTAGTGCAGACCTCAGACAATAACCCCCAGTAGTGCAGACCTCAGACAATAACCCCCAGTAGTGCAGACCTCAGACAATAACCCCCAGTAGTGCAGACCTCAGACAATAACCCCCAGTAGTGCAGACCTCAGACAGTAACCCCCAGTAGTGCAGACCTCAGACAGCGGCGTGTGTGGTTTCCCTCAAGCGCGGGCTCCTCCTCCTCTGTGGGTGTGAACAGAGAGGAGGGCCGCCGTCGGGTGTACCAAGATGGCCGCCGCTCCGGAGCTAGGCCGAAGCCGGGGACTTTCCTAGGCCGAGGCTCCGGAGCGCTCCGCGGAGCCGGTGGATGGATTCGCCCCCCCCCCATTTTTCGCCCGGTGCGACAGCCCCCCCTGCCCCCCCCCCCGCTACGCCAGTGCCTGAAGGCAACCTGGGAGACTGTATAAATTCTGTGAGCACACTTAGCTTATTTCTAACCGATTGGACGCCTAAAGAAACGGAAGAAGAGACGCATGGGAGGACAGAGAACAATGGAGGACACTGGAGCCGTCGCTTGACTCACTGCATGTTCCACAGCTCGCCGCTGTCACCCAGCACCAGGATGGGGTAAGTGTGTGCTGACCAGATGGCGAGCGGGGGGGGGGAGTCACAGAGGCTGCATATGATGGGCACAAGCTGCATATGATGGGCACAGGCTGCATATGATAGGCACAGAGGCTGCATATGATGGGCACAGAGGCTGCATATGATGGGCACAGGCTGCATATGATGGGCACAGAGGCTGTATGATGGGCACAGGCTGCATATGATGTGCACAGAGGCTGCATATGATGGGCACAGAGGTTGCATATGATGGACACAGTGTCTCCATTTGATGGGCGCAGTGGCTGCATTTTATGGGGCACAGTGATTGCATTTTATGGGGCGCAATGACTGCATTTTATGGGAACAGTGACTGCAATTGATGGCACAGTGAGGCTGTAATTGATGTTTTTTTTTGAATTTTTCAGTTTGTTTGCCCCCCGCCCCCCAAAAAAAAATTTGAGCACCAGCTGCCACTGACTCATGACCTGGATAAATGGGAACCTTCACAGATATCAAGTTTTTCCTAAAAGAGATTCCCTAAGTAAAATCAGTATACATTTTAGGTTCTTGTAATTATATACTCCTTATGGACCAGAGCAATGGCTTACAAAATTATTTTATTTTCTATTCAATCTACAAGCAAAAAGACATAACTATATGAAAATAACTTTTTTTCTAGTTTGACCAAATATAGTTTTAAAACAGCTGCTGTTTTTGTAAATAATAAGTGTAATTTTTATTCTATAATTTATCTTAATTGACATAAAAAAAAGTTATGTTTCTTATTAAAAGCAACAAACAAAAGCTTTTTTTTTTATTGTGTATTTTTGTGACTTTGCAAAAACGAACAAATTATTCATATTATAAATACTTTACTTGAGGTCTATTTAGAAATTCCATAGCTCAGTGTGGTGCCTGCTTAGCCGGATGAAGCTTTTTTGTCAACACTTTACTTTCTAAAATAGTCAAAGCCTTGTTCAACTCAGTGATCTGAACTCTGTCTGGGAAACTGACAAATATTGCTGTAGCATTGACTAAAGTTCAAAATCTCAGGGAGAAAGAAGGGTGACAGACAGCTATGAGTATTGTGCATATATATCTACTGCCTCGTCCACCCATCATACAAAAGGCCATGGTGAAAAGGAAGCTAGCTACCGTGTTTCCCTGAAAATAAGCCCGGGTCTTATATTAATTTTGGCAACAAAAGACACAGGGTAGGTCTTACCATGTAAAGTGTTGTCTTCTCTCCCCCTCTCCATCCCTGCCTGTCAGGAATCCCCAGTGTGAACTGAGTTAAAATGCATGTAAAATCCTATAGTTCACTCTATTACAGTAGTATATCTGGATCAACTGTGGGTATAGAATTGGGTATATGGGATTGTATGATATTATTATTGTTATTATTTTTTATTTATTTATTGGTTTAACTGGATGGACTTGTGTCTTTTTTCAACCTGACTAACTATGTAACTATATAATGTACAATGTGTGTTTTTTTTTGTAATATAATTGTGCCAAATATGTTCATTTTAGCGCCGCTCTGTGTTTCTGACCTGCCAGAGCTCTCTTCCCCGAATTTATATTACAGAAACAGCCACATTGTACAATATTTACTAATGTAATCGAGTGGATTCTAGGATTTTATAATCATTTTCAACTAGGGCTTATTTTCGGGATAGGGCTTATATTTCAGCCCTCCTGGAAAATAACACTAGGGGCCAGATTCATTAAGAGTTAGGCTGGCGGATCCAGTGATCCGCCAGCCTAACTGTCACTTTAAGCCGGCGTTTCTGTTTTCTATAACCAGTAAACAAGAAACGCCGGGTTGGAGTTCCGATGCGATCGGCGTAATTGAATTTCGCCATCGCATCGTTACTTCAACTTAAAAATGGCGCCGGGGGCGTTCCCGCTGATTAACGCTGAAAAAATATGTTAATCAGCGGAAGTCGGAAATTCACGATTGTTTTCGGGCGCGACGCAGTGACTTTACGACGTTTCCGGAAGCGATACGCGACGTTAAGATAAAGCAGCCCCCTAGTGGAATATCCTATGTTAGGTATAGCCGTCGTCATTGCGTCGGAAAAAAAACAAATCGCGTAGTTTGCGTAAAACATTCATGAATGGGGACGTGACGTCATTGACGTTCACTGACAGAACTTGGAGCATGCGCACTGGGATGCATTGACACTCGACGCATGCGCAGTACGTTCGCCACGGGATCGCGCATAGTTAGAATACTACACGCCCCGTACCCGCCCAATTTAAATTCCGCCGGCTCATTTGCGATGCGCTGCCGCAACTTTAGGAGCAAGTGCTTCCTGAATAACAGCACTTGCTCCTAAAATTTCAGCAGAGTAACGCAAATGAGAAGCGTTACTCCAGAGCAAAGATGCTCTGATCTACCTGAATCTGGCCCTAGGTCTTATTTTCGTGGTAGGTCTTACTTTCGGGAAAACAGGGTAGCACCAATAGTGGTGGTGAGCAGATAAGCAACAGCTACACACTAATGCTGTCCTTACTACCTTTACAAACCTCCAGTTGGTCTATTTCAATAAATAAGTAGTCTGAATAGGTGGTAGACTGTAATGCTTTGTATACACGACCGGTTTTCCCAATGAGAAAACTGCAATTTTTTAGATCCGTCAGGAAAAAAACGGTCGTGTGTATGCTCCATAGCAGTTTTCCCGATGAGAAGACTGCCCGCAATTTTTTTTTTAACCGTCGTGTTTTCCGTCAGTCTTTTTCTCGTCACGAAAACCGCTCGTGTGTATGCTTTTCGGAAGGGAAAAAAAATGCGCATGCTCAGAATCAAGTATGAGATGGGAGCGCTTTCTCTGGTAAAACTAGCGTTCGGAATGGAGATAGCACATTCGTCACGCTGTAACAAACTGAAAAGCATGAAAACTGAAAAGCGCAAATCGTCTACTAACACGAGGATCAGCAAAAGCAGCCCAAAGGGTGGTGCCACTTGAATGGAACTTCCCCCTTATAGTCCTGTCGTACGTGTTGGACTTCACCGCGTTTTGATTGAGTGTTTTTTTGACTGAACGTGTGAATGCAAGGCAGGCTTGAGAGGAATCACGTCAGGAAAAACATTGGATTTTGGCATGTCAATAAAACCGGTCGTGTGTACAGGGCATATGACCTATTCTAACAAAAGTGGTCAAGAACAACCAGCAGGTGCATTAAAGTGACATTGATTAATTGATGGCATGCTCACCTTTGCACTTTGACAATGAGTTTGAGATTATTTGACATGATTGCTTGGAGACAAGGGGCCAGATTCAGGTACAATTGCCCTGGCGCAGAGTATCAGAGATACACTACGCCGCCGTATTTTACCTGGCTCTAAGACAAATTCAGGTAGATTTCAGCCCGTAAGGTACGGCGGCGTAGTGTATTTCTCGCGGCGGAATCGAAATACGCGATTAGGGGGCGTGAAGCATTTAAATTAGGCGCGTCCCCGCGGCGATCGGACTGCGCATGCTCCGTCCAGAAATTACGTCGTTACGTCAGGTTTTTTTTTGAGTAGCGCCGTTTACGTACATTCCTATTCCCGGACGACTTATGCAAAAAAATATTAAAATTGAAATTCGACGCAGGAACGACGGCCATACTTAACATGGACTATAGACCAGATTTTTGCTTCCCTAACTTTACGCAGCAAAGAGATGACTACAGATGCCGTAAGAGAAATCGACGGACGATCGTAACTTCGTGGATCGCTGGAAAAAGCTAATTTGCATACCCTGACGCTGAAAACGACGCGAACTCCACCCAGCGGGCGGAAAAAATTGCAGAGTAGATCCGACGGCGTACGAAGACGTAAGCCTGTCGGATCGAAGCCCGAAGCCGCCGTATCATGGTTTGAGGATTCAAACTAATGATACGACGCGGGTAATTTGAAATTACTCCGGTCTAACAGGAGATAGACCGGAGTAATGGCTCTGTGAATCTGGCCCAAGGAGTCTAGTTCAGGTCTGCCGACACTCCTGTGAGATCATAATGTCAGCTTTCAGTCTAAAGCAGGCAATTGCAATTAGCGGAACCTCCAGTCCCATCATCACCTCTGGGTGTCATGCTTGTGGCTGTCAGAGTCTTGCTATGCCTCATGGGATTTGTAGTTCTGCAACAGATGGATGTTCCGCTAATTGCATATCCCTGGTCTAAGGTCTCAAGGTTATGTAAGGCCGTGTACACACGGCAGAGAACCTCGACGGGCAGAACACATCGTTCCGCCCGTCGAGGTTCCCTGCCGGCCGTCGAAATCGGCGACCCGCCCGTCGGGAATGGCAAACCAGCCATTCATCCAGGCAGGCCGTCGAGCAAATAGAGAACATGCTCTCTATTTCTGCTCGACAGGATTCCCGACGGGATGCTCGCCGAGAGCGTACGCACGGCCGAGGTCCTCGCTGGAATGCAGCTTCCAGCGAGGTTCTCGCTGGTTTCCAGCGAGAACCTCGGTCGTGTGTACGCCGCCTAAGTGGAACTAACACCACTAGACCATCTTCGACATATTGGAAAGGTACACTAGATGACAGCAAATTCTGGGTATTTGTTTGGTCTTGTCTTTCTGCTGTTGTCTGCTGTTGTTTCCGAAGCTCTTGTTGCTTTTCTCCTACACTCAGTTTTTGTTACTGCCCCGACTTGCACACCTGGTTTTGATCCTCAAGAAGCCTCCTGGGTATATACATTCTGTGCTGTCTGCAGGAGGCTGAAAATGCATTTTTCCTTTCATTACCATTGTCAGCTTGCGTTTCCTTACTTTCTTATCTGTATCTTCCTGGATCACAGTTTTTACCTTGTCACACATTTGGCTTCATTGCCTGTTTAACCATTGCCATTTATTGCCCCACATTCCACGTTGTTGTTATACTGCATCTCTGTGTATCTTCTGATGCTACTATTTGTGTGAATTGTTTGTACAGTCTTGTCGTCTAGTCTCTTCTTTTTCACTATTACCTTCTAATTGTGGTTTCCAGCTAGGCAATCCCTAGGATCATCCACTGGAAGTTGCCTGAAACCCAATAGCCATACTCCCAGAGGTCTCAGTGTGAGTTGTTGGTGAGAACATTGGAAATGCATTGAAAAGCAAAGAAAAATTTCAACCGATTTCTTCCTCAGTTAAAAAGAAAAAAAAAAAAATTATTTATGAAAGTGGTGAAAAATGGCAAAGAAACAACAAAATACTGCATTGCACCGAACATTTTGCAGTTACAAAATTGGTTAAACATATTTAAATTAAGCTGCCACCAACAGTCTAACAATTTGATAGTTTCCCAATTTTGATAGGAGCTGTTGATAATAGGATGCCCTAATTTGGTAATTTTTGCAATTACTGTAAAAGCCTATTTTTTAGTGGTTGCACCGGAGCAGGAAGCCACAGGGAAATCTTCCAGTGCTGATAAATCTAGAGTGGAATCTCCTCTAATTTTTGGGATGTTTCCATTCCCTTCTTGATGGGCCTCCTGGGCAGAACAGAGGTTCTCACCCCCCCCCATCCAATCAAAAATGTAAGTTATGGCTGGAGTTTATCTCCTTCCCACCCCCTCCTGGTGGCCCTTTAACAGTGTCTTGATGACCAGAGGCAGGATGAACTTTCTGGTCACATAGACACTGTGATTATCTGTCACAGTGGTCACATGATTGGGAGCCCATCACAAATCAAGACAAGAAGCTGTCTGTGACCATGACACCATGAATACATATATGTGGCGTGTGGGTGTTAAGGCCCACCCTTTTTACTGCCGCACATATGCGTTACATCACAGGTGTCAAACACAAGTCCACGGGCTAAATCTGACCCTCCAGGCCATTTCATGTAGCCCTCGCACCTCTCCTGCAGCTGCAGGAGAGCTCCAGCCCTCGTCAGGTCCTACTCCAGACCCTTGCTTTCTGCTTTCAAGCAATGCATCCAGCTTCTTCCCAGCAGCAGTATAAGGAAAGGGTGCAATGTGATGTAAGGGAGAGTGGGGGACTCAACTTCTGATAGTGGGATGGCTCTTGACATTCTCTAAAGAGAAAGGGATGCGCTGGACATCTAATCTTACAGATACAACCAGCGCTTTTGAGGGCAATCATAATGCTGACACGGCCCACAATGAAATTGAGTTTGACCCCATGTGTTACAAGATTAGGAAGAGATAAAGTTTTTAAAGATGACTATGCAGAGGCGTATCTAGTGAAAATAGCGCCTATGGCAAGCACTGAAACTGCGCCCGCCCTGTCGGAATGTTTGAAACCCATCTTTCAGATAACCTTAACAAAAAAAACAGCTAACAAAACTAGTGATATTTATCATCCCTTGTGATACCTTGGGTTGTGACATATCTTCTTTATGGAGAAATCTGGGATTAGACCCCTGATCCCTCCTCTGCCATTCAAGGCCAGGTAAATGCAGAACCAATACTGGAAGTGATGAAATCTTCATCCCTTAAGACCTCAGTTTTCACAGAGGAGAGGGAGAAACTGATGTTCCTCCTTCTTCTTTGGGCGCTGCCAATCCGACCAGATGGAATGGGAGAACAGGGGAGGGCTGTGGTTGAACGCAGTAGGGATAGAGCTGCCATTGTCCATTAGCAAAGGTGCTGAAAAGGAGATCCTGCCTATACTCGGGAAGAGGGAAGAAGAGACCCTCAGACCCTGGTAAGTGCCTTGCTGCCCAGCCACTCAACAGCGCCCCCTTCATATGGCGCCCATGGCACTTGCCATTGCTGCCATACCCTAGATACGCCACTGTGACTATGCACATTACATTTTGATTGTAAAGTTTCCTTTAGCTCTACTGACTACTATGTAGTGCATGTGCCTGACTCATTGTATAATTAGATTGCAATATGTATGGCTAGCTTGAGCTGTACCAGAGGTCCTTGGTTGTACAAGGAACTTTTAGATTGTATGCATATTGAATTAATTGAATTGGTAATCCTTTGCACCACAAAGCTGTTGGTAAATCTAAGGGGATTGTATAGAGATTTTAATGTATGTGGTCTGTGGCTCAAGAAAAAAAAAGATAAGTCATTGGTCATTCTGCCAAAAACTACAAAAGCATTTACTACCGAGACATTATGGCGGACACATCGGACAATTTTGACAAATTGTTGGGACCATTGGCATTTTTATAGCGATCAATGCTATAAAAATGTATTGGATTACTATAAAAATGCCATTGGCAGTGAAGGGGTTAACACTAGGGGGCAGGGAAGGGGTTAAGTGTGTTCCTGGGTGTGTTCTAACTGTATGGGGGGGTGGACTCACTAGGGGAAATCACTGATCTTCTGTTCATACATTGTATGAAGAGGAGATCAGCGTTTCCCCCGCTGACAGGACGGAGAGCTTTGTGTTTACACACAAAGCTCCCGGTCCCCGCTCTATAACGAACGAGCGCGCGAGCGCACAGGGGATGAGCGGGGGCACGCGCGGGCCACCGGCGGCGCGCACGCGCCCCCTAGCGGCCGCTAAAGGGAGGACGTAGAGCTACGTACTCTCGCTCAGCAGTACCATCGTCCCGCCGTATAATGACGGTGGGCGGTCGGCATCTGGTTAAAACCTGTCTGATGGAACCTGTTCGTCGGACAGATTCGATGGTTAGTACACAAAAGCATTGGACGAAAAATCCGCGCATGCTCAGAATCAAGTCTTCGTTTTTTAATCACGTTGTTGTGTTCTACGTCAACGCGTTCTGGTCTGATCAGATTTTGGTCCGATGGTGTGTACTCACATCAGACAAGTTCAGAGTTGTCTGATGAAAACGGTCCATCAGACAAGCCTCATCAGACCGGTCTGATCGTGTGTACAGGGCCTAAGGCCTCGTACACACGAGGCAATCGATTTGTTCAAAATGGTCTGTCCGACCGATTTGAACAAATCTGTCTGCTGGCATTTTGGTTTGCTCGCGTGTACACACGAGCAAACCAAAATCCCCGCCAGCAGACAGCGCGCTGACGTGTCGGTGACGTGGCGGTGACGTTGACGCCGCCACGTCACCGCACCAGGAAGTAAAACACTTCCGCGCATGCGTCAAAATCATTCGGCGTGTGTGCGAGAAGACATGTCTGCTGGTTAGCATACTAACCAGCAGACATGTCGGGCGGACGGGTTCCCAGTCGACAGATTTCAAAGCATGCTTTGAAATCTGTCGGGTGGCCAAATCCGTCGGCTCGCCCGTACACACGATCGAATCTGTCTGCTGGGACGGTCGGGCCCACCGTTTCCAGCAGACAGATTTGATCGTGTGTACGAGGCCTAAGATGTTATGTGTGGAAAATGTTTATGAAATGTCAGTAATAATGAACCTGTCTGGTTTTCTATGTGCCTTTACTCTGCTCAGAGAAAGACTGAAGAACAATTGTGCTGCAGTTAAAATACAGTATGTTGTCAAAGTATTGGGACACCTGCCTTTACACACACATGAACTTTAATGGCATGCCAGTCCGTAGGGTTCAATATTGAGTTGGCTCACTCTTTGCAGCTATAACAGCTTCAACTCTTCTGGGAAGGCTTTCCACAAGGTTTAGGAGTGTGTCTATGCGAATGTTTGACCATTCTTCCAGAAGGGCATTTGTGAGATCAGGTACTGATGTTGGACGAGAAGGACTGGCTTGCAGTCTCCGCTCTAATTCATCCCAAAAGGTGTTCTATCGGGTTTAGGTCAAGACTCTGTGCAGGTCAATCAAGTTCCCCCACCCCAAACTCGCTCATCCATGTTTTTGTGGACCTTGTTTGTGTACTGGTGCGCAGTCTTGTTGAAACAGGAAATGGCCAGATGCCTTTAAAATTTAAAAAAATATGTAAAAAAAGTTCCTCCAACCCAAACTCACTCATCCATGTCTTCATGGACCTTGCTTTGTGCACTGATGTGCAGTCATGTTGGAACATGAAGAGCCATTTCCAAACTCTTCCCACAAAGTTGGGAGCATGAAATTGTCCTAACCGTTCCCTTCACTGGAACTAAGGAGCCAAGCCCAATCCCTGAAAAACAACCCCAAACTATAATCCTCCCTCCACCAAATGATTTGTACCAGTGCACAAAGTAAGGTCCATAAAGACATGGATGAGTGAGTTTGGGGTGGAGGAACTTGAATATTGAACCCACAGGACTAAGACTGGGATGTCATTAAAGTTAATTTGGGTGTAGAAGCAGACGTCTCAATACTTTTGACAATATAGGGCCAGATTCTCTAAGAAATTCGCCGGCGTAGCATAAGCCATTTACACTACGCCGCCGCATCGTACTAGAGCAAGTGCCGTATTCTCCATGCACTTGCTCCGTAGTTTGCGGAGGCGTAGAGTAAATCGCCCAGCGTAAGCCCGCGTAATTCAAATGGGGCGGCTTGTATTTAAATTAAGCGCGCCCCCGCGTCGAACGAACTGCGCATGCGCCGGCCGGGGAAAAAGCCCAGTGCGCATGCTCCAGCTCACGTCGGAAAGCGCCGTTGAAACCGACGTCAAAACGACGTGATCGTCACTACGCAATGCCCTATTCGCGAACGAGTTAGTAAAACGACGTAAGCGACGAAAAAAGCAGACGCTGACCCGACGCCATACTTAACATGGCATCCGACGGGACTTCGTAAGGTTACTCCTCATAGAAGCAGGGGTAACCTTACGAGTTCGTAAACGACGTACGCGACGACAAGGCGGCGTAAAAGCGATCGGGAATCAGCGTAGTAGCAACGTAAAGGCCTTAAACTGGTGGTGTGATGGTGGGCTGGGTGATTAGATGGTGAGAATCTTCGCTCTGAATGCTTATCTATATCTAGGAATCCACACAGGTGTTGCAGTTCCCTTACCTTGAGGGCGCTATATGTGAGCATATAGTGTGGGTCATCCGGAATTGGAGATCTCGCTTTCCCAAATAGGTTCCCTCTCATACATCCAAGTGGCTACGATAATCCAGGCTCAGCAGTCCACCGGGTAGATGTGGTGGGTATCACGTGACACCCGCACAAGCCGGAGGCCAATAGAATCCAGGCGGTAGTATGATCGCTCCGTCTCCATAGCTGTATCTATTTGTTTTTTGATTTTTACCTTGTATACGATTTTTAACAATAAACCATATCCGCTGGTTACTTCACCATTGGAGATATCTTCTTTATCTTCCTCCATACCCACCACATCTACCCAGTGGACTGCTGAGCCTGGATTATCGTAGCCACTTGGATGTATGAGAGGGAACCTATTTGGGAAAGCGAGATCTCCAATTCCGGATGACCCACGCTATATGCTCACATATAGCGCTCTCAAGGTAAGGGAACTGCAACACCTGTGTGGATTCCTAGATATAGACAAGCATCCAGAGCGAAGATTCTCACCATCTAATCACCCAGCCCACCATCACACCACCAGTTTAAGACTGTTTTGTGCCAGTTTAAGACTGTTTTGTGCATTTTATCCACTATCCAGTATACCTTCTCACTGGTTCAACAGGACCCGATTGTCACCTAGACCCACTTGTTATATGGGACTCTACTTATTGACACATTGTATAAGTTTGATTTATGCACATATAGCCATTAGTAGCTATTTTTTCACTGATTATTGTTTATTTATCCATGTATTTGTGTAGTGTTCACGTATCACCCTTTTGAAGCGCTCATCACTATTTATTTTTACTTCATTTATGTGTATTGTAGACACTTTAGATTGAGCTGCCTCAAACTCATTGATGCCACCAGATTACACATCTGTATACTCACAGTAGCGCATTAGACCTTACTTTTATTAAGTAAGTATAGTCATCCAGGGACAGGAAATGTTTAATTCATAGAATTATCAGGTAAAAAAAAAAAGAAAACTAGTCCATCTTATATACCCAAAGACTGGCAATCTGCAATATATGATTATTTTTTTTATTACAGGGTTAGATACAGTTTATTGGCACTCTGGATTTGCTTGAGAACTGTAGCTTGAATTCTTCAATATTTTACAAATATATTTCTGTAAGTAATATGTTCATACATTTAAACATTTAAAAAAAAAAGGCAGATATATTTTATAATACCACTTTGTTGCTCATAAAGAGAATTTCATCCCAATACATCCCAAAACATACAATGGCAAAAATACAATACAAATCCAAAATGTAGCCAGTAGAGTGATCACGTCGCACACAAGTAATAGACTAAAAACAATAGGCAGGAAAACACTACTGCCAAGAGTAGAACCATAAATGACTTCCAATATAGTAACCTTGTCTTCCCAACACTTTCATACTGATTGATCTGCAGTCAGCATGCCCTTGGATTTATTACACTAATTTGACCTGAAATTGCAACATGTTTATGGCAATCCATCATATCAAAATGTGACTGGAAGATGTTGAAACATTTATCACTGATTGGATATGTGGATGGTCAGTGACAACTATAGGCACTGCTACTAGAGAAAAAATAGAACCAACTGGCTACTGTAAAAAAACATACACCAAAAGAAGGAGCGCCAGACCAAATAATAAAAGAGTCCAAGTAGATTTAATGGCTTCCCCTGAAAACTGCCAACATGTTTTGGGGGACCAAAACACCCCTTCCCCAGCGGGCGCTAAAGGTAGGACGTAGAGCTACTTGCTCTCGCCCAGCAGTGCCACCGTCCCGCCGTATGACTGAGGTGGGCGGTCGGCAAGCAGTTAAAGAACAAGATAAAGTAAAATTATAGGCTGATTTTTTATTTTGTTTTATAATAACAAGCATGTCATTCTTACCTGCTCTGTGTAGTGGTTTTGCACAGAGCAGCCCTGATCCTCCTTTTCTCTGGCCCCACAATGACACTCCTGGATCCTGCCTCCTGCTGCGTGCCCCCACCCCACAGCAAGCAGACTGCTATGGGGGCACCTGAGCAGGCTTGCTCCCAAGCCGCTGCTCTGTCTGTCCATTCAGACACAGAGTGTGACTCTGCCCCACCCCTACTCTCTTCTTATTGGCTCACTGGCTGTGATTGACGGTAGCGGAAGCCAATGGAGAGACAGAGATCCTGGAGAGCCACTGTTCTCATACACATCACTGGATCGAGATGGGGCACAGGTAAGTATTAGGGAGAGCTAGGGGGCTGCTTCACACAGAAGGTTTTTTACCTTCCTGCATAGAATGCAGGAAGGTAAAAAACCTTGCCCTTTTACAACCACTTTAAAATTACTGTTAAGGGTAATTCCACTTTCGTAATTTTCTGAGACTACATTGCAGTATGGCTACCTGGAGTTTTTTATGTACACAGAGGGCCAGATTTTCAGAGGCGATACGACGGTGTATCTCAGATACACCGTCGTATCTCAATGGGTATCTATGCGCGTGATTGTTAGAATCACTTACGCATAGATACACTAAAAATCCGACAGGTGTAAAAGAATTACACCGTCGGATCGTAGATGTAATGACAACGCTGGCCGCTAGGTGGCCATAACGTTGTTTTCTCATTTGCCTATGCAAATGAGCCTAATACGCCGATCCCCGTCGAAGTTTACGTAAGGTTTGCGCAGCGTAAAGATAAAGCAGCCCGAAGGTGGCGCATCCTATGTTAAGTATTTCCGTCGTTCCCGCGTCGCCATTTGAAAATTTTACGTTGTTTGCGTAAGACGTCCGTGAATGGGGCTGGACGCCATTAACGTACACGTCTAAAACACTGACGTCCTTGCGACGTCATTTTGCGCAATGCATGTCGGGAAGTTTTTGGCATGCGCAGTACGTTCGGCGCGTAAACACGCCTAATTTAAATGCTCTACGCCCCCTACCCGGCTCATTTGAATTACGCGGGCTTGTGGCAGGGGATTTTCGCTACGCCGCCGCAACTTTACAGGTAAGTGCTTTGAGAATGAAGCACTTGCTCTAGTACGTTGCGGCGGCGTAGTGTAAATGCCTAACGCTACGCCGCCGGGGATTCTTTGAGAATCTGGCCCAGAGTGTGTACTGACCACTCCCCAGAAACATAATTTCCCAGAAGTCTGCCTAAGATACAAGTCAGATTTCAGGCATCCTTTGCAAAAAAATGAGAGATACTTACAATAGGAACCCGGCTAAAGTGATGCAGGCCCAGCAGATTTCCTCATTAGTGCCCTGTAGCTCCACACCTGATAGTTAATTATGAGATCACTCCCATTAGACCCACTTAGTACAGAGGCACAGAGAAACACACAGGGATTTCTTCAGAATAACAAAAGGTAGGAATTTGCAACAACGTTTGTTATAATCCTTGCACTGTATATAGATCACCCAGAGGGGAATGTTTTTTTCTCAACAATAGTGGAGTTACTCTTTAAACATCAAAATTACATTAAATCATTTTTTCTTTATTTGCCAGATAGACAGCAAGTCCTTATAATTGATATAATCTGATGGTATGATTAAATACCCAGGCCCAGATTCACAGAGCGATTACGCCTGCGCAACAGGAGATGCGCGTGCGTAAGTCGAAATGTGCGCGTGCGTTTCGATGCGCGGCATCCCCAAAACGAGATACGCCAAAAATCTACTTTTTTGTCCCGCGTAATTTCGTTAGACTGGCGCATCCGTCCGCGCAAAAGTGCGCTAGACACACCATTGATTTGCTAGTCAAATATGCTAATGAGGGACTTACGGGGATCCACAAAACAACGTTGGGGCAGCGCAGGCGACGCAGTGTGCGCAACAGCAAAATGTCCTGTCTAAAATTAGAGCATATAAAAGCTGGTCTAAAAAGAGAAAAAAAGTCTACTTGTTAGATAAAGCAACACTGTTAGTAAGGAGCTCAGCAGTCACACGTGTTGCACAACAATCTGTATGCCAACATGCCAGGGGCATCGTCGCGCATAGCTATACTACTGACTTTAGATGAACAAAGAAGGATGAGGGCACGGAGGATGGCACGAGAGAAGATATACCGCACCCGCATAGACCTGTTTGGCATGAGTGATTCTGAGGTGTTTCGCATCTTCAGATTCACCCCTCATGTCATCCTGGAATTAACCACAACCCTGCAGGAGGACATCACCAGCCCAACACACCGCTCACATGCAGTGCAGCCACTGGTCAAGGTACTGGCAACACTCCATTTCCTTGCCAGTGGCTCTTTTCAGCGTACAAGTGGAGTGGTGGCTGGGATGTCACAATCCTCCATGAGCAGATGTGTGCACCAGGTTGTCCCTGCAATTCTCAGACGCATGGCCAACCAAATCATCAAACCCACCACTGAGGACCTGCGGCTGAAGGCAATGACAGATTTCTACAGAATTGCCAGATTCCCACGCACTGTGGGGGCCATTGATTGCACACATGTGGCACTCCAGCCCCCCCAGTAGACAGAGCACATGTACCGCAATCAGAAGCATTGGCATTCCATCAATGTACAGGTGATAGTCGATGCCCAAGGCCTCATATGGCACCTCCGTGCCAAACACCCAGGGTCCAGCCATGACAGCTACATATACAATCAATGCCACATCCGATTGGAATTCGATCAGAACGTGTATGGGGACACCTGGCTGGTTGGTGAGTGACATGGGTGGCAGGCATGACTATCCCCTCCCATGATGCACATCACAAGGGGCACATGCATGACTAACATCCTCCTGTCTTTTCCCTTACAGGTGACTCTGCATATCCACTGGGACCCCATCTCATGACTCCTATCCGGAACCCCCAAACCCCAGGAGAGGAAAGATACAATCAAGCACATGCCCAAACACGAGCAGTGGTGGAGCGCACCTTTGGTCTCCTAAAGTCACGTTTCCGATGCCTGGATAAGTCTGGGGGTACCCTCTTGTATTCCCCAAACTTTGTGTGCCAGATCATCGGTGCATGTTGCATGCTGCACAACTTCGCAGTAAGAAAGGGCCTGCAGATTGACCTACGTGATGACCTGACCCCTGAACCAGACAATCCCCCCCTAACCGAGGCTACCCCATCTTCTGAGGGAAGAGCAGCCAGGAGACAACTCACATTGGGCATCTTTGCACGTTAAACACACACATTAATCATGGCACAATGAGAATGCATGCATGCACAACACTGTGGTCCCTAGCACACACACACCACATCCACATCAAATTGGATTGGCACCAGTCCACCATGCAGGACTTGTGAGCAGCAACGCCACGCCAAGGCTCCAATTATGTCACTGTACATTCATACACCATTCACACGGACCTGGGGATCACTTCTCCCTGGTCCTGGGGAACCCTTCTCCACCAAAATTGAGGGTGACACCCCTTTTCTGGCAGGAATGTCACCCCCACATTCACACAGCATTCACAACACAAAAAAAAAAAAAAAATTACCTGCAAAAGCAAAAAATTTCCAGCAAAAAAAAAAAAAAGGGGAAAATATTTTGGGGGTATTTAATCACCACTGAGTTTTTTTTTTGTGCTAAATAAATGAAAAAACACATGTTTTTCTTTGTTTATGTAAAAAAAAAAATCTTTCTTCATAAATGAAGGCCAATTCTACATTTCTTTGATAAAAATAATAGTGTACTTATACTGTATTTAAAAATCAATCAGTCCTGATATACAGAAAGCCTATCTCGTTGCTTGAGGTCCTAAAATTCCAGGACAGTATAAATAATCCCCCCCAAATTACCCCTTTTTGGAAAGTAGACATTCCGAGGTATTGAGTTTTAAAGTTGTACCTTTAAAAAAACCATCTGCCCTCCCTCCACCTACTCATCAGAATATATGTGCTTCCACTGTGAAGTCACTCATCAGTCAGTGATAGGAACTACAGATACCAAGGTGCCTTGATGGGGCCTGTACTTTAGGCATGTATTTGCAAATGTGTGCAGACTAAACCCCTGTTAGAAGCGCTGGTCGATAAGTAAGCTTGGATCTTTTCCTTGGATTTATCTTTGGCCTTGTTTATACAAAGCATGTATACACCCGACCACTCAATAAAATAAAAATGAAACATATGAAAACAGTTGGCTCATATGTGGTGGCATGATGTTGCCATCATCCCTTGATTCATAAGAATGTGAATACCTCTATAAGAGTGGGATTTTCAGGGCAACAATAATAAGGGTTGACAACTAGGTCATAAAAAAATACAAATTTATTACAAAAATAATTACATAAACTAAATAATATACTTTGAACAATATCAAAAGATTATTATAATTAAAACCATGCTTGTAGAGAAATACTGTACATCATCCCACGCCCCAGGACAAGGCTAAGGGCAGGGACAGTTATTCCAACGCGTTTCAAAATTATCTTCATCAGGGAAAGTTGTACAGTTATTTTCTCTATAACAACAAAACACATAAGTAAATATAAATACAAATAAGCAAAACGAGAAACAAATTTCGTAAGCTGGACAAAAAATAAAAAAATATATAAAAATATGAAAAAGTAACATAGTTAAACATATGGATACAAATCAATGCGTTGTGGATGCATGCATGAGAAAAAAAACAAGGGGCCAAAAAATAATAATAAGCAGGGGGTCTAGGGGATAAGGAAAAAAGGAATGTGATCTTAAAAAGAAAAGAAAGGAAAGAAAAAAGACTCACCCTTTCTATACAACACTCCTGCATTTATCCCAGTGCAGATATGAATGTCCCAAAAACCACCGTAGCGGCAGAGTCGGATGGTGCCCTATGCGTCCAGGAAAAAAATGTCTCCCATCTCCAGGGACCCCCACTCCATGGGGGGTGGAAAAATAATATGAATAAATTCAACTTCCTGATCAGCATTAAAGCCAAAGATATTTCCAGCTATAATGGTCAAATAAAAGCATATAAGCAATTATTGGACACTAAATACATTAGAATATGTATATATAAAGACAAAAAAGTCTATTATAGAAAGCACCCCATATATGAGAGAGACCACAAAAAGGGGGGCTATAAAAAACGGAAAAGGAAACTCACCAATTACAGGGAGAGAAGGATGCTCCAGTCACTCCAAGTTTGGCCAAAAAGCAGTTTCAGCAAAGAAAGTTCCAAAGAAAAAGCTGATGAGAGCTGGATGGAAAGGACTCCATCCGTCCTCTAAGTTTCTTCAAATGATGAAAAAAAGTGTGCTGAATCAGAACCCCCCTGACGTCCTTAAATACTTACCTGGGTACAGGTGATAAGCTCCCAAACTCCACCCTTACCTCATTATCCACAAAGGAAGACATCGAATTCCCACATGTGAATGAAATAGCTTAGTAATGATGGATGCAGGGAACGCCTTCCCGTCCCCGCACCAATCAAATACGACATTCAGAACGCAGGCATCATCGCGTCCAGCCGACCTCATCGCGTCCAGCCGAAATCACGTCAGTGTGACGCTGCCCATGTGTGTCTGATTCTAAAACGGACATTTCCGGAATTCCACAGGACCGGAAGATCCTGTCTGTCAATGCGTCATCCTTGGTATATCCGGCAGGCACTAGTGTCTGCACAAAAGGTCAAGCTGAAAAGCATTTATTTATCCTGCAGATTAAAGCAGGACAAAAATACTATCTGTCAATGCGTCATCCTTGGTGTATCCGGCAGGCATCAATGTCTGCACAGAAAGTTAGGATACACCAGGCATTTATTTATCTTGCAAATTGCAGCAAGACAACGAGACAGAAAACAGAAAAAATAATAAGGAAAAGGAATCTTAATACCATGCAACATTTGAGTGGGGAGAGTTTGAGAAACAACGATGGTATAGATATCCCTGTGTATCCAGGACATGGGAACGATGATAGGTTCACCTAAAAAAAGGAAAAAGAAAGATGGGAAAAATTGGAGTCCCCATCTTTCAAAAGAAAGGAGAGAAAACGTCACCACTGCCGGGAAGAGAGCCCTCGGGAAGAAAATCGCCCAGAGGACTGTAAAAGCACAAAAAGTGCTAGTCTCCCCCGGCAGTGGATGGAAAGAGGTCCCCTTGAGAGGGAGACATATCCAAGACACAAGGGAAGGGAACTTACCAATACTCTGCCACAAACGGGAAGGGACATAGCATATCCAAAGGATGTTACAAAATAGGGAAAAGCCTCAATGTCAGATGGGATGCATCCACATAGCACCATGTATAGCCACATTTCTAAGTATATGTTGCACCAAAAAAAACTCGAAGTGTAGACCAAACAATACATTTCAAGAAAAAATCTATATACACACATATATATAACAAATCCCAGTTTTCTCAAGTCCCGGGAATGATGTAGCCAATTAAAGTCCGGGTATCAAAAAGGGGGCATCCCTCAGACGTACAGATCCCATCTGGGGAAGGATAGGGACAGCATCCCAGGGTAAAGAAGGTGGTGGAGAAGGGGAAAGAGGGGGGAGGGAGAGAGAAAAAAGGAGGGGGGAGGAAGAGAGAAAGAGAGGGAGATCGGAGGAAGAGTAGTTACCTCATTATTCAAAGGAGGTATAAATAACAATAAAGGGAATATATGGGACCTCAAACACCACACTAGTACTAGTCAGTTTTGCCAGAACTGAAGCCTTCAAGAAAGGGCCTGAAACTCTCCATTTCGTTAAGTCCCGGTGGGGTTGTGGCTTTAAGGCGTCGAATCCAGCGCATTTCGCGCTGGAGGAGAACCTTATTCCAATCCCCCCCACGGAGAGGGATATGTAGTCTATCCAGGACTGTAAAGTTGACTTTGGGCATATGATAGCCATGTTCCTTGGCCACATGTCTCCCCAGGGGCAGATATAGATTGCCTATCCCCATTGAATACATATGTTTTTCCACTCTCTTCTGAAGGGGCTGTTTGGTCTTTCCCACATAAAATGCGTTGCATTGACACTGCATCAGATATATAACCCCCCGTGTTTTACAATTGGCATAATGTTTAAGAGCAAAGGTCTCTCCATTGGGCAATGCCAATGTAGTTCTTCTTCCTATGACCTTGCACTGAGAACATTGCCCACACGGGAATGTTCCAAAAGTCTTACATGGATCCTTCTTGCTATTTCCCTTGTATTCACTTTGAACCAACATGGTCCCGAGTGAATTAGCTCTTTTAAAGGTAAGTTGTGGTTTCTCTGAAATGAGATTCCGAAGAATAGGATCTTCTGTAAGTATGGGCCAGAATTTAGAGATAACTTTTCTTATCCGTGTATGTTCATTTGAAAAACACAAAATAATTCTCGAATTCTGCTCTTCGGGATTAGTAGGACGGAGCTTGGTTTTAAAAATCAAGCTCCTCCTATTTATATCTTTAACTCTATTGAACGCTTTTTTAAGGCAGGTTTTTGTATAGCCTCTAGCGAACAAACGAAGAGCCAAGGCATCACATTGGTTGTGAAAGTCATTGTCCAAAGAACAGTTTCTCCTAATCCTAAGGAATTGACTGTATGGAATTGATTTTTTTTTTTAGGGGTTCTGGGTGGAAACTAGTAGCGTGCAGTATGGTGTTGCCCGCTGTCTCTTTTCGAAAAAGAGTGGAACTAATTGTACCCTCTAAATCTTTTTTAATAGTAATGTCCAAAAAACTGATTTCTAACTGACTATGGGACATTGTGAAGAAGAGATTGAAATCATTGTGATTCATGAGTTTCAATAACTCAGCCAGACCCTCCTCTGGTCCGTCCCAAATAATGAAGATATCATCAATGTAGCGCTGCCACATGAGAATGCTGGCGGCGCACATAGATGCATTCTCTCCCAGGAGGAAATCCCGCTCCCACTCCCCCAGGTACAGGTTGGCATAGGAAGGTGCGCAGCACGTTCCCATTGCCACACCCTGTACCTGGAGGTAGTGGGAGCCCTGGAAGAGAAAGGTGTTATGGTGCAAAATAAATTCCAACATAGTTAGAATAAATGTATTGAACTTCCAGTCAGTAGTTGGCCGTTGTTTTAAGACCTGCCCAACAGCCTTCAATCCCAGATCATGGGGAATGCTGTTGTATAGGGTTTCAACATCTATAGTAACCAACCAAGCATCTCCGGGAATGGTCAGATCCTCAAGCATCTGTAATAGATGTATTGTATCTTTTGTGTAAGAGGGTAGATCAAGAACATGTGGTCTTAAATATTGATCTATGACCTGACTGACCCCTTCTGAGATAGAGCCATTGCCTGAGATGATCGGTCTACCTGGAGGGTCTGAAAGACTTTTGTGAACTTTGGGTAGGGCATACATAGTGGGTTGCCTAGGGTGTTGAATACGAATAAATTCCCAAAGATCTTTTATGATCACTCCTCTATAAAAGAAATCATCAACAAGGGAGTAAAAATCTTTGTTGAAGCCATCGGCCTGAGCCGGGGAAATCTTCCGATAACATTGTTTGTTATTTAAGATTTTTAGGCACATCCTCTCATAGTTGGTGTTGTCCATAAGGACAACATTACCCCCTTTGTCGGAGGCCTTTATTGTCACCCCTGGGAGATTTCTCAGAGTTTTGAGTGCATGTTGTTGTACTGGGCTTAAATTAGAGTGGACATTTTCCTTTTTCATTGTTTCTAGCTCCTTGGAGGTCTGCCTGACGAAGAGGGAAATAGCTGGATTTTGATTCAACAATGGGAACTTATTTGATTTCCGTTTGAATTTTACTTTGCGATCTTTTTGGTCCTGATGTTCTTCTTCTATCTCTTCCCAAATCTCATCGTCCCAGGCTCCATCAAGGGTGGAGTTTTCCTGTAGCAGGAGATTGAGATCCCTAAGGGCTCTAAAATCTGCTGCTTTAAGATTGGGTGCTAAATCTTTGGTATGGTCCACATGTTTAGCATATAGGCTCTTATAGAAGAGCCTACGGGCAAAAAGGTAGATATCTTTGACTGCATCAAAGGCGTCCATGCCACTGTTCGGACAAAAGGAAAGCCCAAAAGACAATACTTCATGTTCAATGGAAGTCAGATTATGTGACGAGAGATACAGTCAATTCCTTAGGATTAGGAGAAACTGTTCTTTGGACAATGACTTTCACAACCAATGTGATGCCTTGGCTCTTCGTTTGTTCGCTAGAGGCTATACAAAAACCTGCCTTAAAAAAGCGTTCAATAGAGTTAAAGATATAAATAGGAGGAGCTTGATTTTTAAAACCAAGCTCCGTCCTACTAATCCCGAAGAGCAGAATTCGAGAATTATTTTGTGTTTTTCAAATGAACATACACGGATAAGAAAAGTTATCTCTAAATTCTGGCCCATACTTACAGAAGATCCTATTCTTCGGAATCTCATTTCAGAGAAACCACAACTTACCTTTAAAAGAGCTAATTCACTCGGGACCATGTTGGTTCAAAGTGAATACAAGGGAAATAGCAAGAAGGATCCATGTAAGACTTTTGGAACATTCCCGTGTGGGCAATGTTCTCAGTGCAAGGTCATAGGAAGAAGAACTACATTGGCATTGCCCAATGGAGAGACCTTTGCTCTTAAACATTATGCCAATTGTAAAACACGGGGGGTTATATATCTGATGCAGTGTCAATGCAACGCATTTTATGTGGGAAAGACCAAACAGCCCCTTCAGAAGAGAGTGGAAAAACATATGTATTCAATGGGGATAGGCAATCTATATCTGCCCCTGGGGAGACATGTGGCCAAGGAACATGGCTATCATATGCCCAAAGTCAACTTTACAGTCCTGGATAGACTACATATCCCTCTCCGTGGGGGGGATTGGAATAAGGTTCTCCTCCAGCGCGAAATGCGCTGGATTCGACGCCTTAAAGCCACAACCCCACCGGGACTTAACGAAATGGAGAGTTTCAGGCCCTTTCTTGAAGGCTTCAGTTCTGGCAAAACTGACTAGTACTAGTGTGGTGTTTGAGGTCCCATATATTCCCTTTATTGTTATTTATACCTCCTTTGAATAATGAGGTAACTACTCTTCCTCCGATCTCCCTCTCTTTCTCTCTTCCTCCCCCCTCCTTTTTTCTCTCTCCCTCCCCCCTCTTTCCCCTTCTCCACCACCTTCTTTACCCTGGGATGCTGTCCCTATCCTTCCCCAGATGGGATCTGTACGTCTGAGGGATGCCCCCTTTTTGATACCGGACTTTAATTGGCTACATCATTCCGGGACTTGAGAAAACTGGGATTTGTTATATATATGTGTGTATATAGATTTTTTCTTGAAATGTATTGTTTGGTCTACACTTCGAGTTTTTTTTGGTGCAACATATACTTAGAAATGTGGCTATACATGGTGCTATGTGGATGCATCCCATCTGACATTGAGGCTTTTCCCTATTTTGTAACATCCTTTGGATATGCTATGTCCCTTCCCGTTTGTGGCAGAGTATTGGTAAGTTCCCTTCCCTTGTGTCTTGGATATGTCTCCCTCTCAAGGGGACCTCTTTCCATCCACTGCCGGGGGAGACTAGCACTTTTTGTGCTTTTACAGTCCTCTGGGCGATTTTCTTCCCGAGGGCTCTCTTCCCGGCAGTGGTGACGTTTTCTCTCCTTTCTTTTGAAAGATGGGGACTCCAATTTTTCCCATCTTTCTTTTTCCTTTTTTTAGGTGAACCTATCATCGTTCCCATGTCCTGGATACACAGGGATATCTATACCATCGTTGTTTCTCAAACTCTCCCCACTCAAATGTTGCATGGTATTAAGATTCCTTTTCCTTATTATTTTTTCTGTTTTCTGTCTCGTTGTCTTGCTGCAATTTGCAAGATAAATAAATGCCTGGTGTATCCTAACTTTCTGTGCAGACATTGATGCCTGCCGGATACACCAAGGATGACGCATTGACAGATAGTATTTTTGTCCTGCTTTAATCTGCAGGATAAATAAATGCTTTTCAGCTTGACCTTTTGTGCAGACACTAGTGCCTGCCGGATATACCAAGGATGACGCATTGACAGACAGGATCTTCCGGTCCTGTGGAATTCCGGAAATGTCCGTTTTAGAATCAGACACACATGGGCAGCGTCACACTGACGTGATTTCGGCTGGACGCGATGAGGTCGGCTGGACGCGATGATGCCTGCGTTCTGAATGTCGTATTTGATTGGTGCGGGGACGGGAAGGCGTTCCCTGCATCCATCATTACTAAGCTATTTCATTCACATGTGGGAATTCGATGTCTTCCTTTGTGGATAATGAGGTAAGGGTGGAGTTTGGGAGCTTATCACCTGTACCCAGGTAAGTATTTAAGGACGTCAGGGGGGTTCTGATTCAGCACACTTTTTTTCATCATTTGAAGAAACTTAGAGGACGGATGGAGTCCTTTCCATCCAGCTCTCATCAGCTTTTTCTTTGGAACTTTCTTTGCTGAAACTGCTTTTTGGCCAAACTTGGAGTGACTGGAGCATCCTTCTCTCCCTGTAATTGGTGAGTTTCCTTTTCCGTTTTTTATAGCCCCCCTTTTTGTGGTCTCTCTCATATATGGGGTGCTTTCTATAATAGACTTTTTTGTCTTTATATATACATATTCTAATGTATTTAGTGTCCAATAATTGCTTATATGCTTTTATTTGACCATTATAGCTGGAAATATCTTTGGCTTTAATGCTGATCAGGAAGTTGAATTTATTCATATTATTTTTCCACCCCCCATGGAGTGGGGGTCCCTGGAGATGGGAGACATTTTTTTCCTGGACGCATAGGGCACCATCCGACTCTGCCGCTACGGTGGTTTTTGGGACATTCATATCTGCACTGGGATAAATGCAGGAGTGTTGTATAGAAAGGGTGAGTCTTTTTTCTTTCCTTTCTTTTCTTTTTAAGATCACATTCCTTTTTTCCTTATCCCCTAGACCCCCTGCTTATTATTATTTTTTGGCCCCTTGTTTTTTTTCTCATGCATGCATCCACAACGCATTGATTTGTATCCATATGTTTAACTATGTTACTTTTTCATATTTTTATATATTTTTTTATTTTTTGTTTTTTGTCCAGCTTACGAAATTTGTTTCTCGTTTTGCTTATTTGTATTTATATTTACTTATGTGTTTTGTTGTTATAGAGAAAATAACTGTACAACTTTCCCTGATGAAGATAATTTTGAAACGCGTTGGAATAACTGTCCCTGCCCTTAGCCTTGTCCTGGGGCGTGGGATGATGTACAGTATTTCTCTACAAGCATGGTTTTAATTATAATAATCTTTTGATATTGTTCAAAGTATATTATTTAGTTTATGTAATTATTTTTGTAATAAATTTGTATTTTTTTATGACCTAGTTGTCAACCCTTATTATTGTTGCCCTGAAAATCCCACTCTTATAGAGGTATTCACATTCTTAAAAATGAAACATATATGCTGAAAGTTGGTGGGGGTATGCATGTCAGACCCATTATGCTTCCCCACTCTGTCAGTCTCTCCACTGGCTTCCACTCACCCAACAAAGTATATTCAAGTACTAACAACTACTAACAAAGCCATCCACAACTTGGCCTCCAGCTGAACTAGTAACCACTAACCTAGTCTCAAAATACCAACCTAATCATTCTCTTAGTTCCTCCCAAGACCTCCTACTCTCTAGCTACCTTGACACCTCCTCCCATGCTCGCCTCCCGGACTTCACCAGAGCCTCTCCTATCCTATGGACTTCCTTATCCCAATCAGGCCGACCATCTCCTAATCCGATTTAGGCAAACCCTGAAAACTCTTCTCTTTAGAGAAGCCTACAGTATCCTGCCTCCACCTAACAACTGTACTTTTGTTTCCTCCATCAGCTCATTCCCCACAGTTATTATCTTTTGTATGACTTGACCATCTCTCTCAGGCCCCGTACACACGACCAAGTTTCTCGGCAGAATCCATCAAGAAGCTCGCCGGGATCCATATTCTGCCGAGAAGCTCGATCGTGTGTACACTTTCGTCAAAAGTCCCGTCGGGAAGCTTGTCAAGCCAAAATAGAGAGCAGGTTCTCTATTTGCTTGACAGGCCATCGGGACTAATGGCTCGACGCCTTTTTCGACAGCCTGGTCGAAAAACTCGACGTTCGGCCGAGAACCTCGTCGGTCGGAACGATGGGTTTAGCCCGACGAGGTTCTCGGTCGTGTGTACGCAGCCTTAGATTGTAAGCTCTTTCAAGCTCTCTCTTAAATTGTAAGCTCTGATTCCTCCTGTATTGAATTGGATTGCAACTGTACTGTCTGCCCTCTTGTTGTAAAGCTATATATATCCTGAAGAATATTATTAATAATATAAATATTAAATCACATCTTACCAATTTCTAGATGTGATGGCAGGGGGGTGGCACTTTGCAGGGGCGGCAAAAAAGCCACCCCCTTGCACAAAAACATCCCCCCGCTCCTTCCCCCCAGTTCCCACAGCCTCCTCCCACTCAGCCTCCCATGTGCACACATGCAGCATCTGCGGCCGCATCTGCTGCCCAAAGGCACTGATGTGCCTGACCAGTGGCAGAGTGATCTGCAGCCTTGTGTGCTGTGCGGGATCTGGGAGCCTGGACATGTCTTCCGACATTGGGAAATCCCACCCACTGCTTCACCATGCAGCGTGACATGCAGCCCATACTCAGGTAGGAGGACGCCGTTGTAAGGGGAGAGTGGGGAAGAGTGTATGACAGCCAAGGAGTGAGTATATTGGAAGGGGTGGAAGGCTGTGCAGTCTCCTCATGCTGTGTTTGGACATTTGGTGGCAGCCCCTTTTGCTGCGGCTTGTAGTGTCCTCTGTAGGGGGGGCTGAGGTATGGCAGCCTCCTATGCTGGGACTTGTAGTGTCCTCTTTGGGGGGCTGAGATATGGCAGCCTCCTATGCTGGGACTTATAGTGCACTTGGGGGCTGAGATATGGCAGCCTCCTATGCTGGGACTTGTAGTGCCTTAGACTGTGGGGGGACTGAGGAATCCTCAGTTCCCCACAGAGGGCACTACAAGTCCCAGCAGAGTGGGCTGCCATTCTTTTGTCCCCTGTAGTCTAGGGCACTAGTCCCAGCATAGGAGGCTGCCATATCTCAGCCCCCCACAGAGGCTGCTCTTACAGAACTGGAGAAGGAGCTGGGGGGAGGGGTTGTACTGGGAGGGGAGAGAAGGAGGCACAGGTTTGAGATGAGGGGGGATTTTTTCAGAAAGTAAGGATTTGTGCTGGGAAGGGGAGATGGGGGAGGATTTGTGATGGTGGGGGGATTTATTCTGGGAGGGGGATATGGGGGAGGATTTGTGATGGGGGCAGTTTATCATGGGAGGGGGAGGTGGGGGAGGATTTGTGATAAGGGGGGGGTATTTATGCTGGGGGGGGAGATGAGGGAGGATTTTTGCTGAGAGGGGGAATATGCTGGCAGGGAGAGATGAGGGAGGATTTGTGCTGAGAGGGGGATTTTTGCTCGGAGCGAGAGATGGGGGGAGAATTTGCGATGGGAGGGAGAATTTGTGCTGGGAGGGGAAAATGGGGGAGGATTTGTGATGGTAGGGGGATTTATGCTGGAAGGGGGAGATGGGGAGAATTTGTGATGGGAGGGGGAGAATTTGTGATGGATTTGAGCTGGGAGTGGGAGATGGGGAAAGATTTGTGCTGAGAGATGTAATTTATCCTGGGAGGGGGAGATGGTGGAGGATTTGTGCTGAGAGATGTAATTTATGCTGGGAGGGGAGATGGGGGAGGACTTGTGCTGAGAGGCAGATTTATGCTTTGAGAGAGATGGGGGAGGATTTGTGCTAAGAGGGGGGATTTGTGCTGGGAAAGAAGAGGTTGAGGCAAGGGTTTGTGCTGAGAAGGGGGATTTGTACTGGAAGGGGTTACACAAGGGTGAGGATTTGTGCTGAAAGGGAGTATTTTTGCTGCTAGGGGGAGATGGAGGGGCAGGGTCTGGAAGGGGTGTGGTTTGGAGATGATAGGTCGGGTCTTAAACAGGAAAAGGTGTGGCTTTGACAGGAAGGGTGGGTTGTATTTAAATTAGGGTGTGCATGAATTTAGTCAGGCCTAGGGCAGCACAAAATACACCACGACTACAGCGTATATGCTAAAGCTATATAAATGTACTATACAACTGTGGTAGACACGCTGAGTGTAAGCTCCGTTTTTGGTGAGACTGGTGTTAAAGGCACAGCATACTCTGTGAAGCTTGCATGAATATGTCAAAGGTATATAAATGTATACTAATCATGATACAGTGTTTGACTGTGATGGGAACATTAAAGTGCAAACTCCCCTTCTGTTGAGACTGATAATAAGGGGTTAATGTTCTCTGTACAGCACTGCTGTTTATGAGAGAGCTATATAAATCTATACAGGGAGTGCAGAATTATTAGGCAAGTTGTATTTTTGAGGATTAATTTTATTATTGAACAACAACCATGTTCTCAATGAACCCAAAAAACTCATTAATATCAAAGCTGAATATTTTTGGAAGTAGTTTTTAGTTTGTTTTTAGTTTTAGCTATTTTAGGGGGATATCTGTGTGTGCAGGTGACTATTACTGTGCATAATTATTAGGCAACTTAACAAAAAACAAATATATACCCATTTCAATTATTTATTTTTACCAGTGAAACCAATATAACATCTCAACATTCACAAATATACATTTCTGACATTCAAAAACAAAACAAAAACAAATAAGTGACCAATATAGCCACCTTTCTTTGCAAGGACACTCATGCAGCCTGCCATCCATGGATTCTGTCAGTGTTTTGATCTGTTCACCATCAACATTGCGTGCAGCAGCAACCACAACCTCCCAGACACTGTTCAGAGAGGTGTACTGTTTTCCCTCCTTGTAAATCTCACATTTGATGATGGACCACAGGTTCTCAATGGGGTTCAGATCAGGTGAACAAGGAGGCCATGTCATCGGTTTTTCTTCTTTTATACCCTTTCTTGCCAGCCACGCTGTGGAGTACTTGGACGCGTGTGATGGAGCATTGTCCTGCATGAAAATCATGTTTTTCTTGAAGGATGCAGACTTCTTCCTGTACTACTGCTTGAAGAAGGTGTCTTCCAGAAACTGGCAGTAGGACTGGGAGTTGAGCTTGACTCCATCCTCAACCCGAAAAGGCCCACCAGTACTCCACCTCCACCTTGCTGGCGTCTGAGTCGCACTGGAGCTCTCTGCCCTTTACCAATCCAGCCACGGGCCCATCCATCTGGCCCATCAAGACTCACTCTCATTATATCAGTCCATAAAACCTTAGAAAAAGTCTTGAGATATTTCTTGGCCCAGTCTTGACGTTTCAGCTTGTGTGTCTTGTTCAGTGGTGGTCGTCTTTCAGCCTTTCTTACCTTGGCCATGTCTCTGAGTATTGCACACCTTGTGCTTTTGGGCACTCCAGTGATGTTGCAGCTCTGAAATATGGCCAAACTGGTGGCAAGTGGCATCTTGGCAGCTGCACGCTTGACTTTTCTCAGTTCATGGGCAGTTATTTTGCGCCTTGGTTTTTCCACACGCTTCTTGCGACCCTGTTGACTATTTTAAATGAAACGCTTGATTGTTCGATGATAACGCTTCAGAAGCTTTGCAATTTTAAGAGTGCTGCATCTCTCTGCAAGATATCTCACTATTTTTGACTTTTCTGAGCCTGTCAAGTCCTTCTTTTGACCCATTTTGCCAAAGGAAAGGAAGTTGCCTAATAATTATGCACACCTGATATAGGGTGTTGATGTCATTAGACCACACCCCTTCTCATTACAGAGATGCACATCACCTAATATGCTTAATTGGTAGTAGGCTTTTGAGCCTTTACAGCTTGGAGTAAGACAACATGCATAAAGAGGATGATGTGGTCAAAATACTCATTTGCCTAATAATTCTGCACTCCCTGTAATGATAGTGTGTATCATTGTGGTGGGGACATTACAGTGCAAGTTCTTCTGGTGCAGAGTGTGAATGGGTGAAGGTCCTCTATACAGTACAGTAGAATATGTCAACTGTAGAAATCATAATTATATAATAGTGTATGTGACTGTTGTGGGACATTAGAGACTATGATAACAGCACAGCATTAAAAAAAATATATATATATATAATAATAATAAAAGGATAAGGTGTAGAAATGAAGGGTGGCAATACTGTTATGCCCTGTACACATGATTAGATATCTGATGGAATCTAATCCGATCTTTTTTTTCGTCAGATATCTGATGAAGCTGACTTTCATCAGTCTTGCCTACACACCATCAGTCAAAAATCTGTCGGTGTCCAACGCGGTGACATAAAACACTACGACGTGCTGAGAAAAATATTCAATGCTTCCGAGCATGCTTCGACTTGATTCTGAGAATGCATTGATTTTTGACCGATGGACTTCCATACAGACGATCGTTTTTTTCTATCGTATTTTTATCCATAGGAATAAATGTTCTATTTTTTTTCACCGATTGAAAACAAACCGATGAGGCCCACACACGATTGGTCTGTCCGATGAAAACAGTCTATCGGTCCGTTTTCATCAGACAAACCGATCGTGTGTCTACAGGGCTTTAGTCTTTTTTTTTTTTTACCAGGGTAGCATTAAACCCACCGCTGGCACTGTTCTAAATGGCAATATATGATTTGTTGATATAATGATAAAATATCAGAATATTCTCATTCTTTGTACCCTGGATATAGGGTGTTGTAAGAAGGCTTCATTTAGGGGTATATGGGTCAGTTTATCAAAATGCTAAATGAGTAACACTGGTTATCTGGCTTTAGTAAGTATGGGGCCAAAGGATGGACAATTAAGGATAGAGACTGAGCAGAAGATGGAAGAAATGAGGGGGGCCCTGTGTGGTTCCAAAACATTGTTTTTCTATGTGATCATACACATGCTTTGCATTTTCAAACAACTTGCTGTTGTGCTGATATTACCCACAGAGTAGTCTTTACATTTTCCTCTGTGTTGACATGTTGCTTCACATAGTTTTGCACCTTGCTGCTGTGTCTCACCTTGAGAGCTGCCAGAAAGTGACAATGGTATAATGGACTAGGGATGAGCCAAACCCAACCCCCCCGTTTGGTTCGCAGCAGAAGATACGAACAGACAAAAAATGTGTTCAAACACGTGAACGTCGTTAAAGTCTGTGGAACACGAACATGAAAAATCAAAAGTGCTAATTTTAAAGGTTAATATGCAAGTTATTGTCCTAAAAAGTGTTTGGGGACCGGGTCCTGCCCAGGGCACATGAATCAATGCCAAAAAAAAGTTTTAGAAATGGACGTTTTTTCGGGAGCAGTGATTTTAATAATGCTTAAAGTGAAACAATAAATGTGAAATATTCCTTTAAATTTCATACCTGGGGGGTTTCTATAGAATGTCTGTAAAGTAGCACATGTTTCCCGTGCTTAGAACAGTCCCTGCACAAAATTACATGTGATTTAAAACTACTCGTGGCTGTAATGAATTGTCGGGTCCCAGGCATACAGATAAAAGTAATTGAAAAAAACAATTTTTTGCATTGATACATGTCCCCTGGGCCAGGACCCAGGTCCCCAAACACTTTTTATGACAATAGCTTGCAAATTAACCTTTAAAATTAGCACTTTTTATTTCTCCCATAGACTTTTAAAGGGTGTTCCGCGGCTTTCGAATTTGCCACGAACACCCTAAATTGTTAGCTATTCGGCGAACAAGCGAACAGCCAGTGTTTGAGTCTAACTCATGTTCGACCCAAACATAAAGCTCATCCCTATAATGGACCCAGTGAATGATGGCTGGGAGAGGGGGAAAAAGGCAAAAAGTAAGGCAAAAGATGAACACAAAGAAAAATTGAGTTTACATTTTTTTTTGTTTATAATTATGATTTTTTTTTTATGCACTTTTCAAGTAGATATTCAATCACACATCGACACAAATAGGCACACTGTATAGTGAATATTTGTAGTGTTTTTAATACATATGCATTGGGACATTTGCACTGACCCTATGTTTCTGCTAAGGCTAGCATAGAGTTATGTATGCAGTATACAGGCCATGAAGGTAGTCCATCAGGCAGGCTGATAAAAAGGAGTTTCTCCTCAAAATACATTCCTGCTTCTTCTGATGTCATCTTCAGGGGTGGACATCAATGGATTGGCTCTGGACTGAATTGTGCACATTGGTTCCTTTGGATCTTCACCGCTGAAGCTGCGCACCAGACATGGACTCAGCCTTTGGCCAGGGCAGAAGAGCCTGTAGTGGGGATGCAGTTTCCCTTAGCCTTTGACTGTCATACCACATGCATTCTTATCTTTGTAAGATTATTTTGTTTATGTTTTTATTAAATTTTATTCTAACATACTACACTAGCATCTCTTTTGTGCAGTGTCCCTTTGTTTTTATCTTTTGCATGAATATTGGAGCTCCTGCTCCTCCAAGCAAGCTGACTGCATAGGGCTTCTAATTAGTGTCAGGTGCATTACATGTTTGTTTAGAATCTTGGATTACCTCCTAACCACATACATATGTGTTTACACTGGTTTATTAGAGTTTGAATCAGAAAATGGCTGGTGACTCGGAAGCTCTTGAATAAAAGATCTTTATTTAGTTATGGGTACAGGCTACGCTGATGCGTTTCGGCTAAGAAGCCTTCATCAAAGGTTTATTAGAGTTTGTGTGTTTTTTTTTCATTGTCTTATTGATACACAGAGCAGGGCTCGAGAGCGAGTACACACAAGTGCTCCCACTCAGCAGGGGGAGGAGCCAGGGGCACTGGTGGGGGACCCTAATAAAGGAGAACCATTGCACAGAGAAGGTACGTATACCATGTTTGTTTTTAAAACCAACAAACAACAAAACAAACTTTTTTAAGGACTGCGAGGAAACTTTGTATTGACATTCTTCATGTGTGAGAAACTGAGTACAGCTCCTTTCTGTCAATAGGGCAACCAGGGGGTCATAAAAACTGGAATTTAATCAGTGTTTTTACAGCATGCAAGTGGACTGCAAGTGGACATGTTGCTGCTCAAATGAGTACAAATTGCTATAGCCAGGACTCTGCAATTTTAATGCTGAGTGAGTGAGTGAGTAAATAACTTGTATAGCACTGCACATGCGAACTAAATCGCCTCAAGGCGCTTCCATCCGACATCGTCCTAATCCTTCAGAAGAGGTGGGTCTTAAGCTTCTTCCTGAAGGCCCGATGGTTTTCTTCCATGCGGATGTCTGTTGGTAGAGCGTTTTATAGCCGTGGTCCTTGGACTGCAAATCTTCGTTCTCCCTTTGATTTGTAGTTGTATTTGGAGATATCAAGGAGGTTTTGGTTAGATGATCGGAGAGTGCGATGGGTGGTGTAGTGCTTTATTTTCTTGCATAAGTATTGAGGAGCCTTTCCTTGTGTGCATTTGTGGGTGAGGCAGAGGGTCTTGAATGTAATCCGGTTCTTTACTGTTAGCCAATGAAGGGCCCTCAGGGATGGAGTGATAGATTCCCAGGGTTTCTTTCCTGTTACCAACCTGGCTGCTGTGTTCTGAATGACTTGTAGGCGCGAGATCTGGTATTTTGGAAGACCTAAGTAGAGGGAGTTTGCGTAGTCGAGTCGAGAATTAATGATTGTTCCGACTACTACCACTGTGTCCTCTTCCGGGATGAGTCTGCGCAGTAGGCGGAGAAGGTGGTTGGGATCCGCTGACTACTGATCCTATTTGCGCATCCATCGACATCTCTGAGTCAAAGGTTACTCCCAGGCTTCTGACCTTGGTACTTGGGGTGATGATTTGTCCAAGGATGGTTGGTGGTGTGTATGATGTCCTATCTTTAGTCTTTCGGTTTGCGTGGAGGAGAAGTAGTTCTGTTTTTGATTCGTTGAGTATGATATGCACAAAATTTTGTTGAGATCTTTATTAAAAAATGTATTTCTGGAAGGTTTATCATTTTTAAAACGGCTGCCAAAAAATGTAAAATACTTAATTTTTCTTTGTGTATATCAGATTTCTCCTATGGCCACCTTAACTTCACCAGTAAGACGATTTCTGGGCAACAAAATTCAGTGCCCATTCACACTTTGAACTCACTGGAATTAACAAACATTATGCCACATTTTATTCTGCTCATCCAGTCTTGTAATACGGGCACTACTGTCAGACAACACATCCATGTTCTGGACTTCCATCAACCTACTTTGCAGTAGGTTTTACTATTTAACTTCCAAAGTTTTACTATTTAACTTCCAAAGGTTATTTTTTTTCCATCTTACTTGTACTGTTTATCTTCAAAATATATACTCTGGTTTCAGGCAGCCAGCTCTTGATGAGATGCAGGGTCTGCCTTCCAGTCATTCTATGTCTTTGGTCCTGGAGTCTGTAGGAACAGGGCACATCATTTTGGCCTAGACAATGATGAGGGACGGGGGCAGAAGAGAAAAAAAAATATATATATACAGTGTATAAACACAGAAATACTTGCAACTGCGAAAGGAGTTTTTAAAAGGAACAAACTCCAGTTCTGTAGTTAAAGTGGCTATAAACCTCAGACATGAAATATAAACAAAGCATATCTCCTATAGCAGTGGTGATCAACCCTGTCCTCAGGATCCACTAACAGGCCAGATTTTAAGTATTACCTTGGGGAGATGCAGACTAGAATACTGAAATCACTGAGCAGCAAATGATATCACCTGTGATGTATTTCAGTAACTTGCAAACCTGGCCTGTTAGTGGGCCCTAAGAACAGGGTTGATGACCACTGCCCTATAGTGTGTACTTGTCTCCGTCCAGAGCAAAGTGTAATTTCTGTCTGCTGCCTCTGTGCTTTGCTATCTGCAAGCGTCACTTCTGACAAGTTTTCTTGATACCAAGAGAAAAAAGGTGACAAGGGAAAGAGCGCCAGTACCTAGCCTATGATTGACAGCCTCAGCTCTGTTTGTGTGCTCTGTGTGAAGGGGGGTGTGTTAATTTCATCCAATCAGCTTTCACTAAGCTCTGCAGAGTGTAACTTGCCCCCTGTTTTCTGAAAGCTAGGAAAAGCTGTAAAAATTCTGCACTGAACAGCAGTGGACAAGAGAAAACTACAGATAAACAGGTACAACTTGTGTAGGAGGTTTCATCTCTGTGTATCACTTGAGGCCAATCACTTCACTAGGTATATGTAACAATTTACAACCATTTCAGGGTTGGTTCACACTTATGCAAATTGGATTGAGGTTCCCCCACGTCCAATTTTTAATGACAGAATACTGTCACTGGCTCTCAATGAAGGCGGTTCACACACCTCCATGGCGAGTAAATTGCACAGGGGTTCTATGCGTCTATGGATCTGTTTCAGGTCCGAAATCATGCAAAAATTAGGGCCTAATTCATCCCTGAAACTGAGAACAAGGACACACTAGACCCCTGTTAGCATCCTCATCCGAAAGTATGAACCAAGCCTTATGGTTTCGCTTTAGACCTCTTTCACACTAGGGCGTTTTACAGGCGCTACTGCGCTAAAAATATCGCCTGCAAACCGACCCTAAAGCCCGGGGGCTTTCACACTGGAGTGATGCACTAGCAGGACCGCTCCAAAAGTCCTGCTAGCAGCATCTTTGGAGCGGTGAGAGGAGCGTTGTGTTTACCGCTCCTCCACTGCTCATTCACATTGAAACAGCGGGTATACCGCCGGCAATGCGCCTCTGTGGTATTAACCCTTTTTCAGCCGCTAGCGGGGGTTCAAACCGTACCACTGGCGGCTGAATACCACAGTAAATTCCGACAGTAAAACACCGCTAAAAATAGCGCTGATATACCGCCACCGCACCTCCCGCCCCAGTGTGAAAGGGGCCTTAGGCAATACAGTCTGGTTCATGACCTCTCTCAGCCTGTGATTGGACAATGAAAAAGCAGCATACTGAAAAGGTCAACCCTGTGCTTCTTTCAGCGGGCATGTTCATTGGCTCAGACTGCTGCCTCTCCCCTTCTGAGTTTTTAGCTGTGCAGGAAATTAAAGAAGGGTATCAAAACATATTTTTACTTGTGTCAGTTCTGATTTCATAGAACCTTTTATTGTGTTTTTTTGTCTGTCTGGAGTTTAGTGGTTTTACAGACTCATTTATTTGACAATCTATAGCTATAATTAATCATACTAAAACAAATGTCTTTCTCTCTGACACAGCAGTCGAAACATCCTGATAAGTTTTTCTTCTTCTAAAAAAAAAAATGATCAAGATCAAACCTTTTTTCCTGTTTGGAAATCTTGAGATTTTGAATAGACCTCAGTGACCGGTTGCAACTTGGGGCACATGGATTCAATTAGCATAGAGATGATTCCAGGAATCCTATTATTTATTGCCATTCCATATGCTTTTTCCTTATGGAGTTTGTTTCTACAATACAGTTTCAAAAGTAATGTAAGTTATCATGTAAAATGATGAATGTCGCATTTTTTTTTTCTTTTACAGAGGACTGGTCTGTGGTCTGGCAACAGGTTATAGTACAGACCTTAGTGAACAAATTGCTCTTTCCGCACTTGAATATTATCTTTGTCTTGCATTGATCCCCCCAAAAGGATATGACTGAAAGTCCTTTATTTCAACGTTGACTTGAAGGCAATAGTGTTTGACGTAAGGAGTGTTTATAGAAGACTAATGTATAAGACAACCTTTGTTCTCCTGTCTGACCAGCTGCTCCAGGTAGAAGGAACCTAACACTTGAAGACAAGCCTTTAATCAGCAGCATTGGGTCCTGTTGACATCACCCCCTGCTATGGTTTCTATAAAACATTCTCAGAAACACACAATTCTATTATTCGAAAATGAAAATCCATTTTACACCCCAGAAATCAATCTATTGCTTTCAAATGCTAATTTACTATATTAAAGGAAAACAATATTAAGGCAGGGTCATGACATGAAGTATAATGGGCTGATTGTGAAAAGCCTAACAGTTACCACGATCCTTGCTATATACAGTTTACGCAGAACATTGCATTCATTTTTATTGTGTTTGGAAATATTTACAGTATATAGGCATGAATGATATTTGTTTTAGATCATGCAGGAAAAATGTAATTTTGTGTAGTCACTAACCCTGCTGAATAAGTAGGTCTGCTTACCACTCCTAAGCACACGTTCTTATAATGTGCAGCTGTACACAGTTAATGTGTTCAAGGTTTTTATGCATTTAGAGTTTAGCATGAACAATCAATAAATCCAGAAATGCTGTATTTATTATGGCAACTGTGGGCTTTAAGTGAAACGCTACTTGAAACCTTTGTCTAAATAAATTGGCATGGATTAGAAGTAGGGTTGTCCCGATACCACTTTTTTAGGACCGAGTACAAGTACCGATACTTTTTTTCATGTACTCGCCGATACCGAATACCGATACTTTTTTTAAATGTCATGTGACAGTTTTCAAACCACAATACAGACTAAGGATATTTTCTTTAGAATTATGAAGAACTCTAACTCAAGACATTATAAAAGAATAAAAATGAGTAAAAATTAATAAAAATGTTTTATTTTCTTGTCACGCAGTTGTAAAAAACTCAAATAATTTTCACAGAACATGTTGATAAATACAAAAAAAGTATTCTATTTAGGTATCGGCAGCATTTGCACGAGTACAAGTACTCCCGCAAATACTTGGTATCAGTCCCGATACCGATACTAGTATCGGTATCTGGACAACCCTAATTAGAAGCCCTCTAATGTTTTTATTAATAGAAAGGCTAAAATTTCAATAATGGATCAGACTTTTGAGGTTACTGCTCATACACACAAAATTAGTAAAATATCACATTTTTATTTTTATATATAAATAAATAGTACGCCGGTACTCATGTTCAATATATGATAAAAAAAATCTGTCTTCATAAGTACAAAATAAACCTCCATATAGTCAGAACCCAGATCCTGCAGACCAGCTATTTACATTGCCAACTTAATTGCACCTAGTCTATTCTGGGGGTCCTTTGTTGTATTCATACTTTTTCCACAATATGTGGGTATAATTCAACATGAATTGCAGATGGAGGCAGATTCTGCTTCCCTTAGGCCTTGTACACTTGATCAGTCCATCCGACGAGAACAGTCCGAAGGACCGTTTCCATCGGTTAACCGACGAAGCCGACTAACGGTCTGATGTGCCTACACACCATCGGTTGAGAAAACCAATCGTGTCAGAACGCGGTGACGTAAAACACACGACGGGCTGAAAAAAACGAAGTTCAATGCTTTCAAGCATGCGTCGACTTGATTCTGAGCATGCACGGCCTTTTGACCGATGCCTTTGCATACTAACGATCGGTTTTGACCCATCGGTCAGGCGTCCATCGGTTCAATTTTAAAGCAAGTTCTCTGTGTTTGGACCGAAGGACAACTGACCGATGGGGCCTACACACGATCGCGTTGGACCGATGAAACTGAACTTCAGTCCGTTTTCATCGGTTTTGTGTACACGGTCGATCGTGTTTACACGGCCTTAGAGGTCAATCTACATTAATGTCAAATATATGTTCTAAACCATTGCAAAGCAGAATCAAACTAATGTGTTTCCCTGAAAATAATACCTAGCGCTATTTTCCAGGAGGGCTGCAATATAAGGCCTACCCCGAAAATAAGCTCTAGTTTAAAATGCTTGTAAAATCCTATAACCCACTCGATTACAGTAGTATATAATGTACAATGTGTGCATTTCTGTAATATAATTGCGGGAAAGAGAGAGCTCCGGCGGGTCACAGAAGCACAGAGCGGCACTATAACAAAGGTATTTGGCACAACTATATTACAGAAGCACACACATTGTACATTATATAATACTGTAATAGAGTGGATTATAGGATTTTACAAGCATTTTAACTCAGTTTACACTGGGGATTCCTGTCAGGCAGGGAGAGAGAGGTGGAGAGAAGACTGCACAATACATGATAAGTCCGACCCTGAAAATAAGCCCTACTGTGTCTTTTGTTGCCAAAATTAATATAAGACCTGGGTTTATTTTCGGGGAAACACTGTATGTTAATATATACTTACAAATACGTTTCATACACACTTATTCCAGGGCTGTGCCAAGGTGCAACCATGTAATTCTGCATGGGTGAATGTAGGGGCAACAAGACCATCCATAAAATTGCAAATATAATCAACCATTATACATCTCAAAAGTAGATACAGTAAAAGCATTGCAATAAATTGTTATTGGATAGGTTTTGACTACATTCATATTTATCCATATTTATCATAGGCTCTGGGGCATAATTATGGGATACAGAAGCAGTTCATGCTACCTTCACTATTTCCTCATTGCCTGGAATTGTTTGGTCCCAGTTATATGACATAATTTAGGACTGGTGGAAACCTTTGGGAACACAGCTGTAGCTTATATCTAGGCTGCATGTAAGAGAAATAGCATAGCAGTTTAATACAAGCAGACCTTCTGTCCCTATTTTTCCTCCTGTTGCACTAATATTTTCCCATGGGAGGTTGTATGGTCCCCCAACTTGTCACTGTCCTAGAATAAGTGTCTATTATATTTATATATATATATATATATATATAAATATATATATATATATATATATATATATATATATATATATTGTAAGGGTGGGACACGTTAATTGCACAGCTGTGTGTTGGGCTTTTTAGTTCTGGCCTGCATGTCTCATGTCTCAGAGCCCCTACCCTACAGACAGGAGGTCTGTTCCTGAGAGCCAGATGAGCTCCCATCTCTGAGAGGAAAGAGAGGCTGCATGGGTTGCAGCTAACACATGCAGGTCTGCAGGAGGCAGATGCCGGCTGGTGTCTCTCTGTGAGAAAAGAAGCTGTGTGCTTCAAGAAGTTTGATGCTGTGTGTGTCCAAGAAACTCAAACGCTGTGTGCGGATAAGTCGCTGTGTGCGAATCAAACACTGTGTGCGAATCAAACGCTGTGTGCGACTGTTGATTTTTGCCAGAGACAGAAATGTTGGAAACCCCCCTGCGAGGGCTGCTTTTGTATCTGTGAACTTTGATGTTTTTAAATAAAAGTGGGCTACCAGGCCCTTAAAAACTCAGTTCTGGACTGGCGTACTCACTGGAAAACGCACCTACCATTGGAGTCTGTTCCCCCAATCCTACAATATATATATGTATATATATATATATATATATATATATATGTCAACTAATTATAGTTTGGTTGTGCTATGTAATGATATATAACATATATTTGTGATCATTGCAGATGGACCTCTATAGTACTCCTGAGGAAGCAACATTTCACACAAGCTGAAAAAGCACAGAGTTATACCCATATAATACGGAACCAGCATTGAGACATGAAATGACTTCAATAATATATTAATTCAAATGGAAATGGATGTTCTGCAGGATGTGGATTCTAGCTATATCAAGGTTTTTTATGTCTTCATAATGATGGATGATTTATTCATATATATGAGTCCTGAGGTGCTATTTTTTTTAAATGTGTAAAAATGAAAAACATTTTCCTAAATTTGTTTCATATTGTTACTTATTTCCCAATTTGTGTCCATTAGGCATATGCTTGGAAATGGTTTTATTTTCACAATTTGTAAACCATATGCTATTTCTATTTTCAAATTTACTTTCATAGTATACAATAGTCTTGGATTTTATCATACAATTGTGGGTTTTGGCTAGAAAATAACCTTTTTTTTTTAAATGTGCATATTGGCATTTTTGTTCCGACATCTGATCCTCTACTGTTGACAAGTACCGGTATGCACCCACACATGCATGGTGGAAACATTATCAGTAATGCAAGATTATCCAGTTTACTATAGTTTATAAACCATTATTTTCAGCTTTATCGCGGTTTTCCTCAAAGAAATACTATCCCCTAAAGACAACCTACTTAATCTGTATGTTGACGTGTACAAACAGGTTAGTACCAACTTTTAGCTACTGTTTGGCAACTTATGATGCAGAGCACACCAGTTTAATTAGGGTCATTAAGACGTAAGAGTTGAATTTCTGTTGTAAAAAGTAATGATGATGGTTTAAAAAGTAAGGAACAATGATGGCTTAAGCTCATTATCCTGTTTGGATACATATAAAGTTATTCTATCCAAAAAGAAACTATATTCAGGACTTGTGTGGTTTGGGAGATGTGTACACCCATTACCTCGAGGAAGTCTCATCAAGACAATCCAGAGCTCACAGCTTGAATTTTGTATGTAAATTAAGGCAGATGGAGGTTGTTTATTTCACTGGTCCAGCTGCATTGACATTCCTCATCTGCAGTAGCTGTCAAGGATCAGCTGGGTGTCTCCTGCTGAAAAAAGTCAGATGTGTTGCCCTAATAAAGCATCTTCTTAGATAGATAGTCTGCATTAACTTTTGATGTCCAAAGCATCAACGTTTCAAAACCCTAAATACAATACCTCTACTGTATCTACATAATTTATTCAGTCTTTGAAGACAACTGGTCATCAGAGAAATACATGGCCCGCTAGTTGTCTGGCTGTCATGCTAATCCTCTGGTTTTAATTATCACAGTCATTGACCCATATGTATGCATCCAGGAAAGTCAGAAATGCTGATGAATTTATGTGTTCCGAGTCAGTGGCTCAGAAGACATAGGAGCTAGCTAGAAAAATGCCATTTAATAAAGATGTCACAGTGATCTAAACGTATGTATCATTTTAAAGATCGTTGTCTTTTGTGAAAAGCTACATCCTGAAATTCAGTACTAAGTAAATGTTGATAATGAAGGAGGAAATATAACGTAGAGAGCTCTACTTTGAGTTATTTAGTATTAATATAATTATATAATATTTTACAGACTATGAGAGCCAGGGCCGGATTAACAGAGGGGCTGATGGAGCTGCAGCTCCAGGCCCCTTTCTTAAGATAGGCCCATTTGCCCAAAAAAAAAAAAAAAAAATTAAAAAAAAAAAAAAAAAAGATTGACTTCGGGGGTTGTAGCTCGACGACCAGAGGTCACAGAAACCCCACTTTTGGGGGGTAGGCAGTTGAAGACCTATCCCACAACCGGTCAAAATATGGAATGGCTATCATTTATGGTTCCGGAGATACGGGCCTGCTTGCACAGCCTGTCAGAAGCTACATACAGAGCAGCCATTATACTGTAAATACAAGCTGACACACTGCAGCAGACTGAGAAAAAAAAATCATCATTTGTTTTTTGCTAGAAAATTAATCTATGGTATTTTTTGTAACTTTTTATGTTGCACAGTTTAGAGCTGCACGATTCTGGCTAAAATGACAACTGCAATTTTTTTGCTTAGAAGATAGATGACGATTCTCTCACGATTCGTGCGGCATAACATCATCTTTCACATTAAAATGAAAAAAAAAATGGGCTAACTTTACTGTTTTGTTTTTATGGTTTTTATTATTCATTGAAGTGGGCAAATGCAGCGTGACATAAAATATTGCAGCAATTGACATTTTTGTCTCTGCTAAAATATATATAATGTTTGGCGGTTCCAAGTCATTTTCTAGCAAAAAATATTGCTTTTTAACTTAAGAAACAAGTGTTGGACATTAAGTGGTTACATTTCTTGCATTTACACACAGAAGTTTGATCTAAAAAGGAAGTTTCATGTTGTTGACAAACTTGGCAGACTGCCCGGATATTTTCTTTACACACAGAAGTTTATCCCTTTGATCTATGAAGAAAGCGTTAGTTACAATGGGGCAGATTCACAAAACAATCACGCCTGTCTAACTGGGGTTAGACAGGAGTAATTTCAAATTTCGCGCGGCGTATCACTAGTTTGAATCCTCAAACCATGATACGCCGGCTTCGGGCTTCGAAGCCTTCGGATCTACGCTGCCATCTATTTGCGGCCGCTGGGAGGAGTTCGCGTCGTTTTGGTGCGTCGGGATATGCAAATGTGTTTTTACGGGGATTCACGAACATACGAGCGGGCGTCGCAATCGTTTTCGTCTATTTTTTTATACGTAATGTTAGAGCAGCTTTTTGCTGCTCTAACTTTACGTAGCCCATGTTAAGTATGGCCGTCGTTCCCGCTTCGAATTTATTTAAAAAAAATTTTTGTTTACGTAACTCGTCGGGACGTGGATCGGCCGTAAAGTACGCTACATAAACAACGAATGACGTCACGACGTGATTTCGCGCAATGCACGGCGGGAAATTTGCGAACGGAGCATGCGCAGATCGATCGCCGCGGGAACGCGCCTAATTTAAATGTTTCACGCCCCCTACTCGCGCAGATGGATTGCGACGGGAGAAATACACTACGCCGCCGTCGTTTACCGTAGAAAATCTACCTGAATTCCACGTAGAGCAAGGTAAAAAACGGCGGCGTAGTGTATTTCTGATACGCTGCGATAATCCATTTCTCTGTGAATCTGCCCCAATGTTTCCTGCTAAGAACTTGGCAGACTGCCCAGATATTTTCTTTACACACAGAAGTTTATCCCTTTGATCTATGAAGAAAGCGTTGGTTACAATCTTTCCTGTTAAGAACTTGTCAGACTGCCCGGATATTTTCTTTTGACAGCTGAAAGACTCTCCACTTGTTATATGAAAGAATCAGCAAACTCTGCATTGGAGATGTCAGGGGGGTGAATCGAGATCACATTTTATTAACGATTAATTGTGCAGCTCTAGCACAGTACTGTATTTGGGCAGCAATTTTTCCAAACATGTTTTTTTTTGGAAATAAACTTTCATTCATTAAAAAAAAACACTAAAGTTAGCACGATTTTTTTTGGTATCCTAAGCGATGCTTTAAAAAACATTTAGGTTACATGTTTAGAGTTACAGAGGAGGTCTAGTGCTAGAATTATTGCTCTCTCTCTAACAATCGTGACGTATGTAACCTGTGTGTATCTGGCTCTGATACTAGCCAGTGCCTACCCAGCCACTGACTGGTATCTCTCCGCAGCCTGTCTTTACACACCCTCTCACCTGCTGACTTGTGGATGGGGGAATCACTTCTGCAGTGTTAGGCGGCGTACACACGACCAAGGTTCTCGCTGGAAACTGCATTCCAGCGAGGACCTCGGCCGTGTGTACGCTTCTGGCTCGCCCCGCCCGTCGGGAATCCTGTCGAGCGAAAAGAGAGCACGCTCTCTTTTTGCTCGACGGCCCGCCTGGATGAATGGCTGGTTGCCATTCCCGACGGGCGGGTCGCCGATTTCGACGGCCGGCAGAGAACCTCGACGGGCGGAACGATGTGTTCTGCCCGTCGAGGTTCTCTGCCGTGTGTACACGGCCTTATTGTGTTCTGCCAGTGAGTACAATGATCAGTGTTGCTATCTATAGCTGGCAGCACTGATTGTGTTGGGAAAAACAGGCTGGTTGTACTCAAGTCGATTAATAGATTGACTTTTGTAAACCAGCTAGCCCATACATAGATCGACTATGTCTGGTCACTATGTCTGGTCTCTGCATAATTGGTGTAATTTCAATCCATGAATGTACCGCTTAACCACTACGCAGTCCCTAAACATTTTTCCACTCCTGTACATAGTACTCACTGTCATACCCTCCACACTCCTCTCCTGTACATAGTGACCACTATCATACCCTCCACACTCCTCTCCTATACAGAGCACCCACTGTCATACCCTCCACCCTCCTCTCCTATATATAGTGCCCACTATCATACTATCCCCATTCCTCTCCTGTACATACTGCCCACTGTCATACCCTCCACACTTCTCTCCTGTACATACTGCCCCATCATACCCTCCACACTTCTCTCTGGTACATACTACCCTCTGTCATACCCCCACACTCCTCCTGTACATACTGCCCACTGTCATACCCTTCACACTCCTCTCCTGTACAAACTGCCCACTGTCATACCCTTCACACTCCTCTCCTTTACATAGTGCCTGCTGTCATACACTTCTCTCCTGTACAAACCGCCCACTGTCATACCCTCCACACTTCTCTCCTGTACATACTGCTCACTGTAATCCCCTCCACACTCCTCCCCTGTACATACTGCCCACTGTCATATTCTCCACACTCCTCTCCTATACATAGTGCCCACTATCATACGTCCACACTCCTCTCCTGTACATATTGCCCACTGTCATACCCTCAACACTCCTCTCCTATACATAGTGCCCACTATCATACCATCCACCCTCCTCTCCTGTACATACTGCCCACTGTCATACCCTCCACACTCCTCTCCTATACATAGTGCCTGCTGTCATACACTTCTCTCCTGTACATACTGCCCACTGTCGTACCCTCCACGCTTCTCTCCTGTACATACTGCTCACTGTCATCCCCTCCACACTTCTCTCCTGTACATACTGCCCACTGTCATACCCTACACACTCCTCTCCTGTACATTGTGCCTTTTGCCGTACCCTTTGCACTCTTCTCCTGTACATAGTGCCCAATGTTAGACCCTCCACATTCCTCTCACTCACCTGCACATACTTCCCACTTATATACCATCCGTACTCCTTCCCTATGTTGCTTACCCGCAAAAACAGTTCTTTAAAATGATACTGAATACCCTCAATGTTACCAGCTCTAGAATGGACACACTTTTGTTAGTTCAACTAAAGGAAATTTCAGTTCTCAAATTTGTTCTGTTCCATTATTAGAACTTATTTAATTTTGTGATTACTACTGTGATGTACAGAGGAACATAGGGGATCTCAGCTACTCTAAATATAGCACTTGTTAAAAAAAGTATCCCTGAAAATATTTTTTAAATGTTGGCAACTATGCACTTATGCACTGCCCAAGGGCCACTGGGTCAGTAGGGGGCCCCATAAGAGGTTTCTGGGATCCTGTGATATTAAAGCGGTAGTAAACTTTCCTGACATTACTACTTTTTAGAGGCCCTGGGGTAGGTTATGCCACAATGTACAAGTATGCACAGCATATTAGCACATTGGGGTACACTTATTGTCAGACTGGGCCCTCCATTGCTGCGCTGTGATTCTCACGCATTTATTTATTATTTATAAAAGGCCCCACCAAAATCCTCAGCACCAGGCCCATGATGTTCTTAATCTGGCCCTGTGCACACACATGTATGGCCATTTGCCACCCTGCATAAGCCTTTAATGTACTACTGGTTCAGGTAATGTAGTACCACATGGCAGTCTTTGAAGTACACATACGGTACTACAGGCACCACTTTATCTGACCTTCTCATTAGTCTAGGACAGTGATAGTGAACCTTGGCACCCCAGATGTTTTGGATCTACATTTCCCATGATGCTTATCCACTCTGCAGTGTACATGAGCATCATGGGAAATGTAGTTCTAAAACATCTGGGGTGCCAAGGTTCGCCATCACTGGTCTAGGAGCTATTGTAGACAAGGTGAGATTTTCCCAGGATTTCTCTATATCACAAGAAGCAAGAAAAGTTCTTACATAGTTTTGAAAGCAGGGAAGATACTGATGCCTACCGTGGCTAAAGTTATGATTTTGATAGGAGTTAATTGGGTGTGTTTATACATCCAAATAAATTATTCAAGTAGACACACAATAGGTACCACCAAACTCTGGATGATTGTATACCCATGTCTAAGACAGAAGGTTAGCTGTCTGTGCAAAATAATGTATGTCAAATTGGTTGTAATTGTTCATCTTTCATTTCTGTATAAAAGGTATTTTGAACAGGGTCAGATTTACCCCTTTTGAACCCCCACTCCAAGCCAACTTGGCCTTGCACAGTTAGCTGCTCATGCGTCCCCCTTCTGCTTTCTTTTTTAAGGACAGCTGAACAAGATCCATGTTTACATGGACTAAGCCAGAATCAGAAACATATTTACACAGTAGAAAAAGACTTGCAAAGATGAACTCAGAACTATACTGCAACAATCAGAAAACAAAGTTGATTACAGAGAAAGAATAAGAACTATGTTCTAGAATGTTAAAGTGGATGTTACTCTAAATATTTTTTTCTATGCGTGTATTCACATATATATATTCTATAAATCATAGACTATTATTTTCATGCACTTATTCCATCTGAAGCACCCGGTTAATCTTGTCAGTCACCTTTTTCCATGTTCAAACTGAGCACACAAAGGAAGCACAGAAGCTGATTTGTGTTATAGGAGCTCCAGTAATTTTTGTATACATTTAAAAACTGTAGCTGCTGACCTTTAATAAACAGATACTCACCTGTCCCAGGATCCGGGGCTGTGCTCATTTGAGCCTTTTTTTCCACTCGGCTTTGGTACCACCGGGGCTGGCATCCTAACTATGGGCACCTTGTGAATGGTCCCATAGTCTTCTGTGTCCCACAAGACTGCAGGGGGGAGGGGGAGAGGAGAACTTCTTCTTAGATCACCCAGGTACCTACTCACCCCTCCTCAAAGAAATGTCCCTTTTCCTGAAGAAGAGAGGGAGAGGAGACCTTGAAGCAGAACTTCCCCTTTTGGGTGAAGCTCTGCTTTAATATGATTAGCTTTCAGCCTGTGGCTGGCCATTCAGAGGTACAGGACACTGTGAATACACACGGCATTCCTCTGTTTAGCCGCCATGCTCCCTAACCAATTACAGCCTGCCTCTGGCAAAAAACCCTCTTCCAATCACAGCCTGTTTCTTTAAAACACCCCTTGTTTGAGCACAGCATGAATATTGCCTCAGGCGAAACAGGCTATGGAATACAGACACACAGTGTGTCTGCACAGGGTCCTGTAATCTGTCCAACCACTATAGGGAAGAACAGATGCATGGTCACATAACAGAACTTTTGTAACCTTTTAAAAAATGTAAGAAGCTTCTTCTGTTAACAAAAAGTAAGTAAGGGTATTTCTGAAAATAAACAAAAGCAGTTAAGGGGCATGCATAGCTATAACTGTATTATAACATGGTATGATCACAACTTCTACTCGACAAGCATAAATGGGCAGCACAGCTGCTAAATGTTAGCACTTCCGCCTAGCAGCACTAGGGCCATCAGTTCAAATTTAAAAAATGGCACTACCTGCCTTTAGTTTGTAATTTCTCCCTGTGCATAAGTGTGTTTGAAAGCTCCTTGAGGGTAGGGACTGATGTGAATGTAAAGCACTGCACAAATTGATAGTGCTATATAAGTACCTGTAATAAATAAATAACAAAATAAATGTTGAACACTATGCCACCAATTAGTTTGGACAGGTAATGTAGTGGCAGGATCAATGAAGGCATAATGGTGGGTAGCACAGAAGGCTTAAGGCCATACCCTTTGTTAGCTGTGCAATTAGTCCTGCTCTATGTGCTCGCTAGGGGAAAGATAAATCATTTTTATCTTCAGAAGCAGCCTTCAGGAATGTTAATGGGATTAATGTAACAAAATATGAAGCAAGTAAAGGAGGTATCTATAAGTAGAGGCTTAACAGCCAGATAGATGTATTCTCTTTTTTCAAACAATTTTTCTGTAGAGACTTAGAAAAGCAAAGGGAGCTCTGTGTTACCTGCTATGGGACACACATCCTCTTAGTTCTCTTTTTATTGACTCCTCTGCATCTTAAACTATATAATGACTATAGATTCTATATACTGTATTTATTGGCGTATAACACTCACTTTTTTACCCTGAAAATTGAGGGTAAACTGTGCCTGCGTTTTAGACGCAGGGGGCTGTTGACATTTTTTTCCCCTGAAACTTCCCTCTTAAAGTTATGCCACACGATCATTTTTTGGCATGAAAAAAAATAAAGTTTTTCAAACTTCATCATTAAAAACGGTGTTGCCCACACACCATCGTTTAAAAAAAATTATGAGCAAAGCGTGGTGACGTACAACACATACGACGGCACTCTAAAGGGGAAGTTCCATTCAAGCTCCCGTCTCATAACTTGCTTCTGAGCATGGGCGGGTTTAAAAAGTCGTTTTTAACGTTGTTTTAGCCCACACAAGATCATTGTTTACAACCCAAAAAACAACATTTTTTTAAAATGACGTTAAAAAATGCAGCATGCTCGAAATTCTTTTTTTGTTGTTTTTCAGAAGATGAAAAAAGATGTGAAGCCCACACACGATCATTTTAAACGACGTTTTTAAAAAAGAATTTTTTTCTACATGCTGAAAAACAACGGTTTTTTTTTTCATGCCGAAAAATGATCGTGTGTACGCCTGTGCGTGTTATACGCCAATAAATACGGTAATCTTTAAACTTTAGTCCTAAGAATTATAAAGTAAAGAATAAGGCGCTATACATGTGAAGCACTACCCCCGAAGGAGCTGCTGGTTTAGATTTGGGTCTGCCGTTACCTTACTGTTCACAATGCTTGTCCTATGGGTCCTTCTTGAAGAGTTATAAATATCCACACCAACACCTTTCCTTTTCTTCAAGCTTTTTATAAAACAAGTTCCGTTAAAGGGACAGAGGGTTAGAGAGGATTCAGGTACCTTGCTTTGCAGATTTCTGGTATGATCTTGGATCCAGAGGACAACTGTTCCCACACTGGATTCAGCAACCACCGGATAGGTCTCTCTCACAGCTGGTGCGAAGCTCATTCCAGAGTCTCTGCCACAGACTTGATGAATGCTGTTGAGTCGTTGCACGGTCCTCTGCCACAGGGCCATGCAACCACACATGCACTTTGCAAAAGTTCAAAGACATTACACAGCTCACGTGCCGGGGACTTTAAGCCAAACCAGCCGCACCGGAAAATTGGCCAGGATGTGTCCTCTAATTGAATCCTCAATTGATCGGCTTCTTCCTGCAGAGAGGACAGCACAGGACCATCCCGGGTCCTGTAGGCCCCCAGAAACTTCTGGGCCTACACACAGTAACGGAGCCTCGGGCCAGCAGGCCCGAGACCAAAAGGTTGCTAACACATTACTCAGGCCAGGAGGGCCCTCAGGTTAGGATCGAAAGACCCCGCCAGAACAATGTCTGTCCCTTAAGTACCCCTCCCCAGAATGCACAGTGACGGAGGCCACGCCACTGAGCTGCTTCTGGGCAAGAGGCACCCAATACACCCAGCCCATTGCAGTTCCAACCTTGAACCCTGGTGACAGCGACACCCACAGTCAGGTGGAAGATGCGCAATGCATCAGAGCTGGAACAGAGACCCATAATGTGGCATAAAATTCTGAGCTAAACTTTTAGATAACTAAATTTACAAAATAGTGCCTACTCAACAGGAGCAGGGTGCTACACATGTCCATGTGAAAAACTGGCACAAAGAAAAACACTGCATCAAACTTAAATGTGCACATAAATTAAAAATTAAGCAAGCATAAAGTCCATAAGCGAATAAACCCAACACCAAAAGGAATGCTCTGAGATAAAACTTCTAGATCTTCTACCACGGGTGCTCAGTAAGAAGATGGCCACTCACCAGAGCTGCTTGACCCCTTTTTACAGGACAGTCAAAAGACGCTTTGGGAACACCAGATTGGTTTCGCTAATGGCATAAATACACTCCAATGGCAACTCAGGAAGGGGTTAGAATGTAAAAAATGACTCCACAGGAAACACAGATAAAAGTCTCATAGTGTAGTAATTTTTTAATAAAGTAAAAACAATGGTAATAATGGCACTAGAGGTAAACAGCATGTGCGAGTCAGCTGATCCCTGGAGGTGGCATGCGTTCCACGTCTCGCTCCAAAGGGCAAAGCCTGATGTGAGGTATCAAATATGGACCCGTAAATTATGGATCCTCTGCTCTAACATATGTTTCGCTGTGATTGGCTCTTCAGGAAGTCCTAAGAGTTTATAAAGCCATTTAACCGATTAACGCCCGCCGCACGTCTATGTACGTCCACAGAATGGCACGTACAGGCAGATGGGCGTACATGTGCACTGCCTTCTTGCGGGTCGGGGGTCCGATCGGGACCCCCTCCTCAGCGTGTGGCAGGCGGCTTACCTCCGGGAGCGATCCGTGCTGAGGGGGCGGCTGTTCGTTTCTGTCCGACCCCTCGTGATCGCTCCCAGCCAATCCGGCATCCCCCCGCCTTGTCACTTTCTCTGCCTGTATAATGTAAACACAGGCAGAGGAAGTGATGTCAGCTCTCCTATTGGCAGTATTTTCAATCCACCGAGAGGAGAAGTAAGTCGCACCAACACTACACTGACACCACACACATAGGCACATTTAACCCCTTCCGATCACCCCCTCCCAGCCCCCTGTCACAATGTCACTGATTGCAGTGATCATATATTTACTGATCACTGCATTTAGTGTCAGTGCGACAGTTAGTGTGACAGGCAGTTAGTGTTAGGTACAGGGTAGCCCCGTACCCCCCCTAATAAAGATTTAACCCCTTGATCACCGCCCTAGTTAACCCTTTCACCTCCTATTGCCAGCGTCACTAAGTGATAATTTTTCTGATGGCTGTATTAGTGTCGCTGTTGCCGCTAGGTAGCTAAAAAAAAAATTATTGCAATTTTTTTTTACTAAAGACATGTGGCTGAATACATTTTGGCCTAAATGTTTGACTAAAATTTAGTTTATTTGATATTTCTTATAACAAAAAGTAAAAAATATTGTTTTTTTTTTCAAAAATGTCGCTCTATTTTTGTTTATAGCGCAAAAAATAAAAATCGCAGAGGCCATCAAAAGAAAGCTCTATTTGTGGGAAGAAAAGGACGCAAATTTTGTTTGGGAGCCACGTTGCACAATCGCGCAATTGTCTGTTAAAGCGACGCAGTGTCGAATTGTAAAAACACCTCTGGGCATTTAGCAGCATATTGGTCCGGGGCTTAAGTGGTTAATTACCATATACACTGTAATGTTTTTTTCCCCCTTAAAACAACCAATTTCTCATGGAAACTTAGCATATCTTGTTGCATTTGTGTTTTTCTTTAATTTCACTTAGTTTTATGCATTAAATCATTTGTTCTCAAAACAAACTGTGCCTCGTTTTTAAGTGCCATTGTAGGAATTACTAATTTCAGTTAAATTGCAGGCTCCACAGTGTTGGGGGTGTGATGCTAACATAGGCTGTACATTTGTTTTTCATGTGGTTTGTCTTTAATAACAGCCTCTAGGTATAGATGAAAAGATGGAGTGGCCTTCACTGCTGTTTTAAACTTCTTGGAATCTTCAGGGGTAGAACAGGAAGCACTTTGTCAATAATAAATTGATGACAGATAATTTTCACTCCAGTACATCAGCTCCGAGTATCAGCATCTAGTACATGAAAAATCCAGATTTAATGTTACAACAGAACTAAACTATAACATATGGGGCTCTCAGTTCCTTAGCTAAGGTACCTGTAACCTAATATTAAGCATTGCGATCCCTGTATCTTACAGGTTTCTAGCCCTTAGGGGCAATGGGGTGTTGTTTTAATATACTTATTTATTTGACCAATTTGAATTAAATTAATTATAGGGAAAAAAAGAGTAAGTATCCCCCACTTACTTATGGGACTTTTAAGGCAACTCAGAAAAAAATTAACTTGTATTTTATAAAGCTTTTATTAATACATCCGTATAAAAATATTGCATCATCAATATGAATGTGAATCAAAGTCATCAATTGTAAACAGATGACTTGTTATAGGATATGCACATGTTAGTGACATTGTCTCCTCCATATATTTGACACATCTCAGGAAGGGTTCAATCCCTTCTTCAGGGGTGTTAAGAGAAGATCCCAGAATTTGAGTTAATTCCTAAGAGCAACTTGTATGAGCCGTCAATGAAGGATGAGCAAGTTTCACTGTGCCACAGAATGGAGGTGTCTTAAAGTGCCCCCAAACAGCCAGGCCCCATGTACTCCACACAGGGATCCCCCACTTCACCAAGCCACAAACAGCCAAGTCTGAAAAGGAACTGGGGGATCTTGTGGCTGTGTAATTGGGGAGTGGATTGTTGGTCCCAATCCCCAATTACAAAGCCACTACTATGGTAAAACTGTACTTCTCTCATCACTGTGTGTTAAAGAAAAATCGTAACAAAAAAGAAACAGAAAAAAAAAGTCGAAAAAAATTAGTAACTGTCAGGGACGTACTGCCCGTGCGCCTATGCACACGCGTGAATCTCGGCCTTTGCGCATGCGCGAATCATGCCGCAAAGCACGGCCATTGCACATGCCTGTGCACATGCGTGCGCATTAGATGCACCTTTGCCACCCAACAGCCTATAAAAGACGCTCTAAAAATGCTGCACCTTGCGGCTTGATCTGCATCTGTTTCCTGTGTTCCTGTTCCTATGCAAAGCATCCTGTTCCTGTGTATGACACGGCTTCCTGACCTTGCTTCTGTCTCCAGTCCTGACTTCGGCTTGTTGACCCTGTTCAGTTCCCTGCCTGATTACCTGTTGCCAAAACCCAGCCTGGACTCTGACTATTCCCCTGCCTGTCGTTTATGCTGTTATCCTGATGTGTATGACCCGGTGCATTGCCATGAAATGAGATTTGCCATGGAATGAGATGGTCCGCCTCCATCACATTCTATTGGCTCACTCATGTCACGTGACCTATTTAAACGTCAATTATTGACGCAAACATCAGTCACAGCTAGGCTATCATAGGGAGAGGATCTCCTCTCCCTGTGATTGCCCGATAGCGCTGTCAGCAGCGTGCCTCCCGCCAGCGCTAAGTACACCCCGCGCCCGCAGCTCTATCACAGGGAGAGGATCCAGCTAGGCTATTATGTCAGCAGCGTGCCTCCCGCCAGCGCTAAGTACACCCCGCGCCCGCAGCTCTTCCCCGTCCCCCGTGCTCGCAGTCACAGCTAGGCTATCATAGGGAGAGGATCCAGCTAGGCTATTATCTCAGCAGCGTGCCTCCCGCCAGCGCTAAGTACACCCAGCGCCCGCAGCTCTTCCCCGGGCGCGGGGTGTACTTAGCGCTGGCGGGAGGCACGCTGCTGACATAATAGCCTAGCTGGATCCTCTCCCTATGATAGCCTAGCTGTGACTGATGTTTGCGTCAATAATTGACGTTTAAATAGGTCACGTGACATGAGTGAGCCAATAGAATGTGATGGAGGCGGACCATCTCATTCCATGGCAAATCTCATTTCATGGCAATGCACCGGCTTGTCTGACTCTGCTGTTCTGCTGATTCACATCCGCTAACCTGCATCAGCTAGTCTGCTGACCTGCATCCACTGCTCTGCTGTCCTGCATCCGCTATTCTGCTAACCTGCATCCCCTGTTCCCTGCCCAGCGGTTCCAGCTTCCTCTTGGCTCCTCTACACCAAGCAGTGAGGATTAGAACAGGCACCCTTACCTCACCGTGCTCTTACCACCACTGTCTCGATTCCAGTGGTCAGTGTCAGAAGTTTTTTCACCCTAATGTTTACAACCCCTTTAAGGCAGTGCTGGAAGATAATGGTGGCCACACAAAATATTGACACTTTGGGCCCAATTTGGACATTTTTACTTATGGGTGTAGTCACTTTTGTTGCCAGCGAATAAGCCATTATTGGCTGTGTGTTGAGGTATTTTTAAGTTTTCCTGCAGGTTTTTGCCTTCAGGTTTACCAAAACCATCTAATATGAGGTCAAACCTCAAGAGTTTCAATTTGTATGCTATCAGGCAGGCCCTTGCACTACATGGTTTTGGTAAACCTGAAGAGAAAAACCTGCAGGAAAACTGAGAGTGTGTATGGGGCTTGACAGAGGTATATGCGCTGACAAATGAAAGATCACCAAAATTAGGTTGTTTGGGTTGTTTTGGGGGTAGCCCCCTAGCCGGTCCTCCAAGTGCCACAGGCTGACCTTATAGGGTTGGACAGCCAGACCCATGGACCTGGGCGGCCACATAGCTGTGGGCACAAAAAACTGAATTGAGGACTGCAAAACATGTAGACGAGGGGCAACCAGCAACATACATACATTTAAATCATTGGAAATAAATCCCTAAATACAAGAAGCAGGTATATACCTAGTAACATCTATAGCATTTACTGTATCTTAGAACCCAACCATGTTCGATATGATCATGTCAAAATTTTAACACATAACATCAGCATTATTAGATTCCTAGAGCTAAAAATTAGGACTTAGTAGGGAATTATCTGAGGCAGGGAATATGATAAGCATGTAGGGATGTTATGTTTCTTGTAGTATTTATAAAGAAATTGTAAGCCTTGTTGTGAGGCCAAAAAAGGAATTAAAGGCTTCTATCTATTTTAATATTTGTGACAATTCTAGTCAAGCTAAAGACTGTGGGGCAATCATAGTGAACAGTTATCATCAATCATTTTACAAAAAAGGTCTTGACTGGGTCTCTTGTAGTATTTATTTTCCTTGCTTTATTCACATAAAGAAATGCGCTGTATTTATAGCCTTGTTGGGATGGCATCCAAAAAAGGAATTAAAGGCTTCTAGAGTCTATTTTAATATTTGTGGGGACAATTCTAGTCATCATGGCTAAAGACTGTGGAAAGAGCAATCATAGTGCTAGCTCCTGGCATTAAAGTTCAGCTTTCTCCTGTGTGTTTGCGGGGAACGGGAGAGCCATCTCAGAACAAAAGTATCATGCGGGGAGGGAGCAGGATATACTTTATCATGGCGCTTCTACGGGCGCATTTACAAAAAATTGCGCTGGTCTAGTGGTGCCGACGGAAGGACTGCGCACAAAGGGGGGGTGGAGCCTCATTGATGCTCCTGGAGCATAAGCCTTCTGGCCCATCATTTTTTCCACTTGTGTACGCCAGCGCACTTTTCGGTTTGGGTGTACAGGACTTGCGCTGAAAGGGTTTCAGAGTAACTTGAGAAGCTTTATTCACATAGTCTATATACATTAATACATGTAAACTTTTTAACCCCTTAGTGACTGAGGGTAAAACAAATGTTAATGCCTGAACACAATTTTGAAAATGACTGGTTAGTAAATCTGTACATATCATCAGAACTACTTTTTGTATGCAAGTAAATTATACTCAGTTTTTTTTTTTTTTTAAGGACAAATTGTGCTTTCTTTTTTTATTATTAAAGGAAAACTGACCCAATATAGTAAAGAAAACAAAAACGTTTGATTTTTAATTTAGCTGTATATTTCTTGCATTACCATAATTTAGCACCAAAGACATAAATTCTCCTGCTCTTGATGATCCCAGTGATACCACATATGTGTACACGATTTGCTGCTTTAGAAAGACCCAGAAACAATAGTGCACATTTTGCTTTTTTTAATTCTACCTAAAACACACTGGGGATAATTTACGAAAGGAAAATCCACTTGAAATTGCACTGAAAGTTGTATGATGTATACTATAATACCCTATCCTAAACCTGTACTATTGGTTTATCTGACAATAAAACTCCTTGTAAAAGAAATTGCACTAAAAAGTGCACTTGGAAGTGCAGTCGCTGTAAATCTGAGGGGTAGATCTGAAATGAGGGGAAGCTCTGCTGATTTTATCATCCAATCATGTGTAAGCTAAAATGCTGTGTTTTATTTTCCTTGCATGTCTCCCTCAGATCTACAGTGACTGCACTTCCAAGTGCACTTTCAGTGCAATTTCAAGCGCACTTTGCACTTGTAGTGCAAAGTGGATTTTCGTTTCGTAAATACCCCCATTGACATTAACTGACACTAATTTAATATTTTTTTTTTAAATCGTACCAAAAATATACTGACCCTGACCTTTAACTCTGACTTTGACCTTTGCTTTAACCCTTAGGCCGCGTACAGACCATGAAATAAATCCGATCAAATCGGTCTGACAGACCGTTTTGATCAGATTTGTCTGCTTGGATAGATTGGTTTGATCGTGTACACACGATCAAACCAAAATCCCCGCCGGCAGACAGCGTGGTGACGTGGCGGTGACGTTGACGCCGCCACGTCACCGTCACCAGGAAGTAAAACACTTCCGCGCATGCGTCGAATCCATTTGATGCATGTGCGGACAGATATGTCTGCTGGTTAGCGTACTAACCAGCAGACATGTCGGACGAACGAGTTCCCAGCAGACAGATTTTAAAGCATGCTTTAAAATCTGTCTGCTGGAAAAATCTGTCTGTCCGCCTGTACACACGATCGAATTTTTCTGCTGAAACGGTCCGTCGGACTGTTTTCAGCAGATAGATTCGATCGTGTGTACGCGGCCTTACAATAACCCTGGCACTGACCTCGATCTGACCTTGATCTGACTTTGACCTTTATAGTTTCTTCTTTTTTTACAGCTTCTTCTCCTGCAAGGAATGGAAGATACAATGTATCTTCCTCTCCATTCAGAAGAGAAAGTAAACACAGGTGGGTTTCACAGTGACTGATCACTATGACAGCCAATCAGAGGCTATCATAGCGATCAGGTGACATGGAACCCAGAGTCCCGGGGAGGGCCCAGTCTCTGTGCTGGGAATGCGTGTGGGGCGCCTTCCCAGCACAAAGAGAGGTATGCATATATGCGGCCTCACAAGAAAAAAGGCAAGTTCAGTGAGAACCGTCGCTGGGAAGAGGTTAATTTTTGTGTTACTAAAAAGAAAGAAAACGGTGCAAGAAAATTTTTGAGAGACAGTGGAAGTATTTTTTTTTTCATTGCAAAACAGACACAAACAACAGTAAAAAACATGGCATTTAAAGTAAACAATACTTCAGTGATGTTCACCCTGTCTGTGACTACATACAGTCCAACTGGCTTGCAAAGAAAGTCAAGTCTGATCTTTAGTTATATATCAGACAGGAGGCTCATATCTTATGCATTAATCCTTCTTTATTAATGCCCATAGCAGAAATTTTTATATCTTTTTTTAATAAATTTCAATGTAAATTTTTTTATCAAATAAACTACAACTCCCAGCAGTCCCGGTAATCTATAGCCACACCCAGGTCAGTGGCCTCTATATAATGGACTGCCTCCAAACGTTCCTCCTCTTTCTTTCTGCTCATAGCAGCCAAGATAAGTAGTTGTACCTTTGTTATTTGTGTCACTGCATCTTTCCTGACTGGTCTGGACCTCCCAGAACAGTCCTTATCATACTCCTTACTTATTCCTTCATTGCCTTCTTCCTCGTACTATTACCTATCTTATTACCCCGTGTCTAGAGTTCTCCTCTAGTCCTACTTTCTCTCTACTCGGCACTACTGGCCGTTCCTTATCAAGACCGGGGCAGGCGCTCTGGGGCAGGCGCCGACTCTGCTGGGGTCAGCGCCCCTAATAGCCATATTCTATACTCCCCCCACCCTTCCCTCCTGTTTCTTCTACCGGCGGCTCCGCCGCCATCTTACCTTCTATTCCCCTTCTTCTCCCCATCTTCCCACGCGCGGGCGGGGGGCGGGGCCCTCTCCTTTCGGCTGTCCTTCTCTCTTCGTGTCATCGCTGACTCGGTGGGAGTGTCCTCCCCACGTCAGCGCTAGACGCTACAGCCTATCAGCGCTGGCTATCTCAGTCTCGCGTGAGATTCCCTCAGAGCCGAGGCTTCTGAGCTTTCTCCTCCCACCGCATCGCCAGTTCCAGCGCTGACGGTGGTGAGGAGAGAGCCTGTAACGTACTGTGTATCTGGTGCCTATTCATTCATACTGTGTAGGGGACGGAATTTATTCCGGTTCTCCTAGTTTAGTCTAGTTTATCCTATCTACATACCTAGGACTCTTGCCCAGACTACTAGACTCTCCCTAGACTCTCCCTATAGCAGAGTCCAACTCAGAACTTAGACTCTTTCATATCAGAGTCATATATACTACCGTATACAATGTCTGAGCAATCCGCTCCAGTACCCCCCAGAGGGGAGAGCTCCTCTATGGACTCAGCCCAAACCCTGAGTGCCACTCAGATACAGGACTTGATACACCTGTCAATCCAAGCTGCCCTGGCCTCTGTCACCTCATCTTCCAGGGCTCAGCAGCTCCACCATTACTGCCGCCTCAGTACGGCGAACCGCCTATAAAAAAGGGGAAAGCCTCACAAAAGAGGAAACATACCCTGGCGGTACATGACTCCCCGGCAGGGAAAGAAAATAATCTGCTTCTGGTAGCTCCTACCACAAGCTACCAACCCCAGCATCTGGCAGACAATTCTCGACCCCTGGACCCCAGGGAGATACAACACAAGGGGCATAGGGCTAATAGAAGGGCCAAGCCAGACTCCTATGTGGACTCCTCAGAGGAGGACTCGGCCGATTCCTCTAATGGGTCGGACATATCGGAGTCTGAGTCGTACATTGATGATGCTGGGGATACGGCGCTTGATACAACCACCACCCCTGCCACGCAGGGCGAGGTTCTCCTGAACGCCCTAGGAGAACCTTTCTTCCATCCCGACGCGTTTAGCCATCCGCGTTCTGGGGAATGGACCCCATTACCACATGTCTCCCAATATGTGGAGCTATGGGCTAGAAAGGCCTTAGATAGGACTAACCGGAATAAACTGAGGGCAGAATGCCCCAGACCCTTCATCCCCAGGAAGGTTGTGGCTACCCCAGAGGTAGACCCCGTATTAACAAAATACCTGTTGAAATCAGGGAAGTTTCAGAAAAAGGGCATAGAGCGCTCTTTCCGGTCTACCTAATGGGTCCCTTAACCAAGATACTAAACCTATCTGAACAAGCTGCGGCATCTGAGCAACTACTGGACCTCCAACAATTAAGAGGTTGGGCACAAAGGGCGATATGCCTAGCAGGCACCGCCAACACGACGTGTTCAGTAGAAAGGCGCCGTTCTATACTCATGCGCCTAGACCCTCAGCTGTCACACTTGGCAGAGTCTGAGCCTGGACCGTCGGCTGACGGCATGTTGTTTGGCGACACGTTGATCAAAGATATCAATAAATTCGTGGGACTTTTTACTAGTCTCGATAAAGCCCAAAACTCATTATGAAATCTGGGGCTAATAAGGTTTTTACCAGGGCCGGCAGAAATAAGGGCCGATCTGCCGGCCGTAACCCCTCCTACAGGCCACAGGGCAGATTCCCTGCCCAGTACCTGTACAATCAGGCTCCATCCTATACCATCCCAGTGGCGCAGCCTGCGCCCTTCTTCCCTCCCAGAGGCAGACCCTGGCGCGGTCGCGGCGGACGCGGTTACCCACGAACCCGGCCTCCTACTGGTGAGTATGCCTTACACTCCACTCAATCACATTCCTGTGGGGGGACGCCTGAGGTATTTTACCCACGCCTGGTCTGCGATTACGGCAGACGCATGGATTCTACACACAGTTGCGGGGTTTGCTATAGAAATACAATCTCTACCGACACTCAATATAATTCCTCCTCCTATTCGGTTTGCAAACCAAAACGTTGTTCTCATAGACAACGAACTACGAGACCTACTGACCAAACAGGCAGTTACAGAGGTAGACCCCTCTTCCCCAGGCTTCATAAGCAACCTGTTCCTGGTCCACAAGAAAGGAGGAGGTTACCGTCCGGTAATAAATCTCAGAGACCTGAACCAGTATGTCGAGTATCGACACTTCAAAATGGAGGGAATTCACTTCCTCTGAGACCTTCTCCACCCAGGGGACTGGCTCGTGAAGGTGGATCTAAAGGACGCCTACCTCACGATCCCTATACATCCGGAGTCACAACACCTCCATCGATTCCTGCGGAAGGGCAGGATGTGGCAATTTACCTGCCTCCCAGTCGGCCTATTATCCGCCCCATGGTGTTTCACCAAACTCATGAAACCAGCAGTGGCGGCACTGAGAAGCAGAGGTGTACGTCTGATCATATATCTGGACGACATCCTCATCATGGCTTATTCCAAAAATCAAGCCCATCTCCACATGTCGTATACGATATCTTTGTTACAAGGACTGGGCTTCATAATCAACCAAGAAAAATCCATTTTGGTCCCATCTCAACGGATGGAGTTTCTGGGCTTTACGGTGAACACCGTTTAATCCACCCTCAGCCTCCCCAAATCCAAACTTGCCCTGATCCGCAAAGAGATCCGGGCAGCATTACAAAAAGGTTGTCTATCCCTTCGTACACTAGCACGCCTGGTGGGCCTCCTAGCAGCTTCCATTCAAGCCATCTTCCCGGCTCCGCTGCATTACAGAGCCCTCCAGAGGCTCAAGATCATGCACCTGAGACAGGGCCTCAGATATGCAGACGAGGTTCCCCTCTGCTTAGATACTACCGAGGAGCTGAAGTGGTGGCTCCGCCACGCCATCGAATGGAACGGCAAAACCATCTTCAACCCCAGTCCGGACGTCGTCATAGAATCAGACGCCATTTGCCAGGGCTGGGGCGCCCGGTGCGGCACGTCCTCCACGGGAGGGACGTGGTCCGCCGTGGAAGCCACACTCCATATCAACGCGTTGGAACTCTTGGCAGCGTTATTCGCTGTCAGGAGCTTCATGCCACATGCATCCACCTGATGTATACTGTTTCGCATGGACAATGTGGCGGCGGTACAATATGTAAACCGCCTGGGAGGCACCAAGTCCAAAATACTGGCGAATATCGCAAAGGAATTTTGGCACTTCTGTCTAGCCCGCAACATAACCCCTATCGCGGAATACATTCCGGGAGCCTCCAACTTGGTAGCCGACTGGAACTCTCGCTATCTTCGCGACTCCAGCGACTGGAGACTGGATCGTTCAGTGTTTCTTCAGTTGCAGCGACTATGGGGGCCACTATCTATAGATCTCTTCGCTTCCCGCCTCAACCACCAACTACCTCGCTTTTTCAGCTGGAGGCCGGATCCGGAGGCATATGCGGTGGACGCTCTCCGCCAGCCTTGGCAGGAGGGCACACATTATGCGTTCCCTCCTTTTCAGATCATCCCCAGACTCCTCCTACGGATAGCCAATCTGAAGGCGAGTGTGGTGCTGATCACACCATGGTAGCCGACCCAACCGTGGTTCCCCCTATTACTGGGGATGACCGTGGATCTCCCCAGGCTGATTCCCCACTTTCCCCACCTCCTCACCAACTCGAACAAGGGTCTCCACCCTCTGGTTCTAGAGAACAACCTGCCTCTCCTGGCATGGTTGGTTTCGGGATCCCGGGCACAGATAGCGACCTTTCAAAGTCAGCTCGGGAGTTTCTCGCCCTGGCCTGGTCCCCCGGGACTAGATCGGCATATCGATCAGCCTGGAGACTCTGGATTCGTTGGTGTGATCAACGACAGGTTGATCCCGTACAGGCTCCTGTATCACTAGTGGTGAACTACTTAGCGGATTAATTCGAATCCGGAAAATCGTATAGTTCCATTAATGTATATCGGTCAGCTATCTCGGCCTATCATTGCCCCGTGGACTCTTTGCCAGTTGGCAAACATCCTCTGGTATGCCGACTCCTGAGGGTGTGAAGTTTCAACGTCCCCCACGGCCTAGATACCAGGCAACCTGGGATGTCTCCAAGGTGCTTGATATGTTCGCCAGATGGGAGGACAACACGGATCTTTCATTAAGATTACTATCCATAAAATTAACAGTCCTCTTATGTCTAGTTTCCGTCAAAAGAGTGTCAGACGTTAAGGCCCTGGACATCTCTGGGCGACAATTTTCGCCACAGGGAGTCAAATTTTCAGTTGTACGCAGGACTAAGACTGGTATTCACTCGGTCTTTTACCCATTTTTTCCTGCACACCCACTCCTCTGTGTCGTTCGTTGCCTACAGGCATACGAATCACAGACCGCTGCCTTGCGTTCCTCAGACTCTTCACAGCTTCTTGTGTCTTACGTCAAACCGTATCATCCCGTCTCGTCTGCCACTCTGGCGCGCTAAGTGCGAGTCGCCATGGAGATGGCGGGGATCGATGTTACCCTTTTCGGAGCTCACTCCGCCAGGGGAGCTATGGCTACTAAGGTAGTCACATCAGGAGGCTCTCTCTCCGATCTCTTACTGGCGGCGGATTGGTCTTTGGAGACCAACTTCCGTCACTTCTACTTCAGACCACAAGATCATGTATCCATGTCGGTCCTATCTTAGTGTTAAGACTGTCTTATGATTAGTTGTATTGCATACTTAAAAATGCTAGCTTTGAACTTGCATAAGATATGAGCCTCCTGTCTGATATATAAATCTAGATTTTCCTAGCTTGTGACGGAAAATATTAGTTATATGATGACAGGAGGCGAGTATCTTCCCTCCCGACCCACCCTATTACGTATATTTTGATCTTTCTCAGGTTACTGAATGCTGACACTGGATCCTGATGCTGGATGATCCGGTTCAAATGACTCTTGGGTTCCTGTTCCCTGTTGGGACGAAGTTTACTGAAGAATCCTCGTTGGGATGCAGTTTTTCCTGAGACCCCCGTTGGGGCACAGTTGCCGGTCAAGTTCCAGACCTGGAGTTGTTGGATGTCGGCCGGCCGGCCGGCCAGAAGAAACGCTACAATTCTCCGTGATTGCAGTACTCCAGGATCGGGTGTTATCGCATCAAGAAAGAGGAGGAACGTTTGGAGGCAGTCCATTATATAGAGGCCACTGACCTGGGTGTGGCTATAGATTACCGGGACTGATGGGAGTTGTAGTTTATTTGATAACATTTTTTACATTGAAATGTATTAAAAAAAGATATAAAAATTTCTTCTATGGGCATTAATAAAGAAGGATTAATGCATAAGATACTCGCCTCCTGTCATCATATAACTAATATGTTCTGTCACAAGCTAGGAAAATCTAGATTTAGTGGCTTTTAGAAAAAGTACATTTCATTATCTGTAGTAGTTTTGATAGCAAATAAGAGCTCAGAGATGGTGTGTCTGCTGTTATCATATTAGGAAACAGACTACAGTGCCCATGAACATCAGATCTAACACTACCAAAGCCTTGAAGACGGGGGAGCCGCAGTCAATTGAAACTGGTTGGTCATGTTTTATGATGTACAATAACTCTGATCCCCTTTTCTTTAACCAGCTGGAGTTTCTACCTTTTTCTATTCACACACAACATTCTTTTTCCACCTCCACAATAGTTAATCAAGTCAACAAAAAACTGTTTCTACTATCTGTGTCCCATTGGGGAGATTTCCCTTCACTTTCTGTGCCATAGCCAAAAAGGAAATGAGAGGAAATCCACGCAAATTTAAATAATTCATTAGGGACACCAAGGCCACCAGAACTAGTGTGCCCGTTGGAAGAATTTCTGGGGGCAACCCATTTAGGATTTTCTTTTACTTTAACTTTCAATGATAATAGTAAACAGGCAACATAGGGAGGGTGAATCTCCCTAATGGGGGGCACAGACAGTAACAACTAATAGGTGTTCTAATCCATCTCCATTCTATCCAAAACTAAAAACAGTTTTGCCTTTAGTTTAAGAATTTTCATTTAGTATATAACTGTACTAAATATGAGTTGTATATATCTGTTTACAATTTAAGTTATACATTATTAGATGATAAGAGGATGACAATTTGTAAATCTTCTATACCAAGTGAAAATGGGGTTTGACACATAGTCATATCCTAATTGAACATTGCTTTCCAAAAATGCATTCTCTATGTTGCTAAACTCTAGAAATTGACAAGTATTCCTGCCAAGTAAGGCTGGGTTCACACTACGATTTTCCCGTCCGTCAGCCGCATACGATTTCAGTTTTGAAAACGTACGGGCCCGTACGGGAAAACTCATACATAGACAATGCATTGCAAATCGTATGCACTCAGATGCATCCGGGTGCGTACGATTTGCTGGCAAAACGTTTTTTAACAGTACACAAAACCGTGTTCGACCACGGTTTGAGTCCGTTTTTGAAACCGTATGGCAAACGCATACGTTTTTTTTTAACATTAAAGTCAATGGAAAACGCACATATGTGCGGTTCCATACGTATAAACCGTATGCGTTTTTCGTCTGCGCATGCGCATTTTCAAAACAAGAAAATCTTTTTTTATTAAATGACACTAATTCCAAAAACGTATGCGTTTTTTTAATCAAAACCTGATGGAACCGTACGCACTTTTTGAAACCGTATACGTTTTATAAACGCATACGTTTACGTACGGTTCAATCAGTTTCAGCCGCATACGTTTTTTCATATAAATCGTATGCGGCTGACGGATGGGAAAATCGTAGTGTGAACCCAGCCTAATATGTGAACCTTTATGAAAGTTTTTCTGAAAAGCACTCAGATGGGACACCTGCTGGCTCTGTATCTGAAAATACTGTTTGAAAAGACAGCTGTACTGACTTCACAGGTTTGCTCTGTAAAGGTTATCCAATTTGCTAGCAACATCTAAGATCTACAGGTATTTACCATCCAAGCTAATTACAAAACATTAACAAGATGACCAAGCGCAGTCAGTCAAGTTATCAATCATCAGGACATTCCTATTTCTGAACTTAAAAGCACACATTCATTTAATATAGGATTTGAAGCATGTTTTAGAAAGCTTTGCTGGGCTTTTTTGTGCTTTTTTTCCCATTTTGATCTTTTTTAAATGCATGTTTGTGTCCTGATATTTTGATAGTAGTCGGTGTGTGATGTTTATTAATGCAATTATCAAAATAATGTACATTTTGTACATCAAACAATATGCATTTTCAGTGCGAAAGGTCTTTTTTTGAGGCCAAAGTGACACATTTTAGTTTGCATGATAGTGAGGACAGACTACATTTTCTCAATTGTGTCACAACATTGAGCACCTATTTAGCAATGAAATCTAAACTCAGAACTATCACAGAACTTATAGGGCCAGATTCTCAAAAGAGATACGATGGTGTATCTCAGATACACCGTCGTATTGCAGTTTTTTTCAATGGGTATCTATGCGAGTGATTCTTAGAATCACTTACGCATAGATACACTAAAGATCTGACAGGTGTAAAGCAATTACACCGTCGGATCTTAGATATAATGACAACGCCGGCAGCTAGGTGGCCTTTACGTTGTTTTCTCATTTGCCTATGTAAATGAGCCTAATACGCCGATTCCCGAACGTTTTTGCGACACGGCGACGTAGTTTACGTAGGTTGCGTACGCATAAGGTTACCCCTGCTGTATGAGGGGTATGTTTCCGAAGTGCTGTCGTTGCCATGTTAAGTATAGCGTCGGGTCAGCGTCGACTTTTTTCGTCAGTTACGTCGTTTTACTAAGTCGTTCGCGAATAGGGAATTGCGTAAGTGACGATCACGTCGTTTTGACGTTGGTTTCAACTACGCTTTCCGACGTGAGCTGGAGCATGCGCACTGGGCTTTTTTCCCGGCCAGCGTATGCGCACTTAGCTTGACGCGGGGGCGCGCCAAATTTAAATACAGCACGCCCCCTCCTTCAGTATTTCAATTACGCGGCCTTACGACGCCGCATTTACGCTACGCCGCCGAAAATTACGGAGCAAGTGCTTTGAGAATACGGCACTTGCTCCAGTAATTTGCGTAGACGTAGTGTAAATGCGATACGATACGCTACGCCGCCAGATACGCCATTTTTTGAGAATCTGGCCCATAAATGTTAAGGAGTTAAAAAATGCAGATACATTCATTTTCAACTGTGGCTAATTTATTCGTAAAATATCATAAAGAAAAAAAATAGTAAGTAGTAAATAAGTAGCCACTAAACATATAGGCCCAGGTTCACGTAGATCAGCGCATATTTATGCCGGCGTAGAGCAGCTCAAATGCACTACGCCGACGTACAACAGAGAGGCAAGCAATGTATTCACAAAGCACTTGCATCCAACGTTGTGCCGGGTAAAGGTAAATTTGAAGGCGTAAGTCAGCGTAACTGTAAGTGGGTGTGACCTTATGCTAATGATGGTGCGTATGTGTGAAGCATTGTATTTTCTCTCTCCTCTGGTTTGGGGATTCCAGTATGGAGTCATGAGATGATCTGTAAGGAAAAAGACAGGAGGATGTAAGCCGTGCATGTGCCCCTCGTGATGTCTGCATCCTGGGGTCGGACAGTCATGACACCCATGTCACTCACCAACCAGCCAGCTGTCCCTGTACACGTTCTGTTGGAATTCTGTTGGGATGTTACTTTGACGGTATATGTAGCTGTCGTGGCTGGCCCCTGGGTGTTTGGCACGGACGTGCCATATGAGGCATTGGGCATCGGCTATCACCTGTACGTTGATGGAATGCCAATGTTTACGATTACGGTATATGTGCTCTGTGGCACGGGGGGGCCGTAGTGCCAGATGGGTGCAATCAATGACCCCAATGGTGCGTTGGAATCCTGCAATCCTGTAGAAATCCTGCATTGCCTTCTGCCACAGGTGCTCATGGGTGGGTCTGATGATGTGGTGGGACATGCGTATGAGGATTGCAGGGACAACCTGGTGCACACATCTGCTCATGGTGGATTGTGACAGCCCAGCCACTACTCCACTTGTACGCTGAAAAGATCCACTGGCGAGGAAATGCAGTGTTGCCAGTACCTTGACTAGTGGCTCCACTGCTTGTGAGCGGTGTGTCTTGCTGGTGATGTCATCATGCAGGGCTGTGGCTAATTCCAGGATGGCATCAGGGCTGAATCTGAAGATGCGATAGACCTCCGAATCCCCCATGCCAAAGACGTTAATGCGCGTTCGGTATATCCTCTCCCGTGCACTCCTACGCGCCTGTGGACACATTAGTAGTGCTTTAACCATGGCTGCCCCTGGTATGTTGGCATACAGATGTGTTGTCCTGCAAGTGAGGTTGCTCAGCTCGTCCGCTGCTGTAGCTGCTCTCCAGCTGACGTGTGCACGTCTTGTGCTGAGATAAACCAGCTTTTTGATGGACTAACTTTAGGCCGGACGTACGACTTACGCGCACCGCGCATAGCCTGCGTCGGGCGCACGTACATTCGTGAATCGGCGTATCTCCCTCATTTGCATATTTGAATAGAAAATCAATGGGAGCGCCAGATGCGTCCAGAGTTAATATGCGCCCACGCTACGCCAACCTAGGAAAGTTACGTCAGTCGGAAGAAGCCTATTTTCAGGCGTATCTAGTTCTGTGGGTACGGCGCATAGATACGACGGCGCATATTTACACTTACGCGGCGTATCTGTAGATACGTCAGCGTAAGTCTTTGTGAATCTGGGCGATAGTATTTGTATGTGTTTGAAAATTGCTCCATAGCACTTCTAGGTTCAGAGGTTGCTTTTCATTCTTAAATTAGTGTCCACACTTGCGGCACAACAGCCAGGCATTTACTATTTAACTGCATGGGCAAGGTAAACTAACTGCACTATATTTTGCACTCTCCAGTTTTAGTAAATCAACCCCATACTGTGTAAGTGCTAACTATAAATAGACCTCTCATAATGCTGGAGCAGTATTGTTTCTGTTTGTGTGGCTGGAGGATCTCCCTTCTTTTCAGTACCACAGTTGCCCTAAACTCCAGGATAGGGGAATGGAGAGGCACATTAGAAAATTATTTATGACCATATCTAATGCAATGGATATTGATATTGATGTATAAATACATATACTTGTATGATTATGATGAAGTAGTATGCTTATTATCGCTGGGGTTTTCCCACATCCTGAGGAAGTGAGATCACGACCCAGGAAACACGTAGATGTATGGGATACCTCTCCACTAATGGAATATTTATGTAATCATTTGTAAAAGGTGTTTGACCAACTATGCATCCAATGTATGGTGAAAATATTAACGCTTGTATCCTAAGATAAGTTTGCCAAATGTATTTTTCATGGTTTTAATTTCGGTATGAGATTTTGACTTTCCGTTTTAAAAGTTTTTCTTTTTTGGTTTTAAAAATTATAATATATTTGAGTGTGTTTTGTTGTTGTTGTTCCTTTTTTTGTTGACGTTAGCTAGCATGACTGCCTCTCTTTTTGACATACTTAGTTCAGATTCTGACATGTCTCTGACTTCAATACTTTCTAACTCACTTATTGTCAGTAAGTCATTCCTTTACATGTGGCACCTGTAACTGTCATTTAGACCCCTTTCACACTGGCCCAGCTCCGCGTTAGTGATAAAGCAGCACTAGTTTTAGCGCTGATTTAACGCTGTTTTAGCAGCGCTTTTCAGCCGATAGCAGGGTGCTTTCAACCCCCACTAGTGGCCGAAGAATGGGTTAAATGCACCAGCAAAGCTTTGCTGCCGAAGCGTTTTGCAGGCGCTTCGGCAGCGGTGACCATTCATTCCAATGGGCAGGGATGGTGGAGGAGCGGTGTATTCACCGATCCTAAACCGATCCAAAGATGCTGCTTGCAGGACTTTTTCTAACGTCCTGCAAGCGCACCGCTCCAGTGTGAAAGCACTCAGGCTCTCACACTGGGGCTGCAGAAGAAGCATTTTACAGGTGCTATTTTAGCCCTTTATCGCCTCAAAAATGCCTCCAGTGTGAAAGGGGTCTAAGGTTGGTAGCAGCAGGTATGTTCAGTGTTTGTGAAGCAATCTGGTAATTACATTAGAAAACAGGTAGCAAGTGTGAACAAGGAGAATCAACAAGATGCATTTAGTTTTTGCTATACTTAAAGTGGTTGTAAGGGCTCAAGGTTTTTTACCTTCATGCATTCTATGCACAAAGGTAAAAAAAACCTGTGTGAATGAGCCCCCCCCAATACTCACCTGAGCCCCATCTAGATCCAGCGATGTGCATGAGAGCAACAGCTCTCTGGGGTCTCTGCCTCCTAATCACAGCCAGTGTGTCAATGAGGAGAGAGCTGGGGCGAGGCTGAGCCATGCTCTGGGTCTGAATGAACAGAGAGAGCGGCAGCTCAGAAACGAGCCTGCTCAGGTGCCCCCATAGCAACCTGCTTGCTGTGGGGTGTACTCGGCAGGAGGTAGGGGCCAAGAGTGTCATCGGGGGGACCTGAGAAAAGGAGGAATGGGGCTGTTTTTTTCAAAACCATTACACAGAGCAGGAAAGTATGACATGTTTGTTATATATAAAGAAAAAAAAATCAGCCTTTAATATCATTTTAAACGTAAAGCCCATTAACTTCTTAAGAACCGCCTCCTGCACATTTATGTCGGCAGAATGGCACGGCTGGGCACATCAACGTATATATACGTTGGTTCTAGTACCCAGCTGTGGGTCACGGGCGCACACCCACGGCGCGCTCCCGTGACCCGGTCCGAAGGCAAAAAGGGGCAAGGTCCTTTACCTGCATTTTGGTCCGGGTCTTAAGTGGTTAATAAATACTTATTCAAGCTTTAAAATGTTAAATTTCAATATTAAAAGCTTTAATAATATCCTGCCATGAAAGTACATGTATGTGCACTTCTTTTTATAGGCTGTGCGTTATCCCTATCACCCAATCATGCTTTTGTGTGATTACCCCTATGCAGGTTTTCAATGAAGACTACGATGGGCCTTTTCAACATGCACATCAGGGTCTACTTCAGAATAGAAGATTAGTTGAACGTATGTCACACACATTTGTGCAGGCTGCACAGATTTCTCTAATAGGTGATTTTCAATGATCGTCAGTGCCATCTAGCGGCCAAAATGTTGTATAGTTATCTGAAATACCTCATTTAGAAAATATACCTCGTTTTGGCCACTAGCTAGGGCAAACGATCATAGAAATTAATATATTACAGAAATTTCTACCCAAATTTGTGTAGCCTGCATTAATGTATGTGACATTTGTCTAGTGAATGTTTTCTAAATAAACCCAATAGTGATTGTCCACTTCTGTTACCTTTAGGAAACCTGTTCCCAGAAATGCCATGCATCCATCTCTGAAATGCATGTAGACAGGTTGTGATGAAAACAGGTAATTTATTTTAAAAAGTAGCAATGTTTTTTTTGTAAGTGGTAATTTAGCAAAGTAAATGTATCTCCTTTAGGATTTACATCTATATTAAACTGAATTTCCTCCCCAGATAAAGTATTTAGTAAGAAAGTACAATACTTATCCATACTACATCCATAAATAGCCTGTATCTTGTCATATATTCCTTGTTTCTACTGTATGGAGCAAGCCTAATTACTGGCTTGTACACATTGTCTTAATGGGCGTAGTCCTCCCGCCAGGGCCGGACCGGCCTACCAGGATACCGGGAAAATTCCCGGTAGGCCGGCTGCCTGTCAGTCAAATCAATCAACTAGGCCGCAGACGCGGCCGCCATCGCGGCTGTGGCGGCCACAATTTGCAATTTTGTATAATGCAGGTGTGGACGCCTGCCTGCTGCCCTATGCCTCCAGTCAGTGTCGTGTACAGTGTGTCGCATTAAAAGCAACGGCGGGCCGGCGGCCGGCATGCTCGCTGCTGCAGTCAGTGCCGCACTTTCCAATTCCTTCCCATGGGAGCGACTCACTCACTGTCACTGACCAGGAGTGGAGAGATCATGTCACGAGTCTGAGGGAGGGGAGGAGCCGAGCAGAATGTGACCGGCGTCATCCCATCGTCCCATGCGGTGCGCGCCAGTACCGCCCACTTTCTCCTGCAGGGTGAAGGAACAGAGGAGTTAGTTCACCGTCCATGCCGCCCGGCCAGGCCACCCTTGGAGCACGTGCGTGTCAGACAGTGCTTCACAGTCAGACACGATTGGCAGCAGTGGCAAGGCAGCCAAGGACAGGTTCAGCCCAGGACAAGCGGTCGGTCATTTCAGTCAAGCCAGCAGCAGCAGCAGCCAGGTGAACTAGAAGAATTATGAAATCCTAGGCTAGGCCTGCATTTATATGTTCTAATCACTCTCTGATTCTCACCATATGATATAACGGTGCACCCCCCGGGCCCCCCCTCTCCTCTCTCTGTCAGTCATCTACCTTTTTGCTGCCCCTGTTGTAAACTGTATAATAATCTCAGAGAGAAGGGGGGGGGGGGGAAGTGCACCGTGCAATGGTGTGAGACTGAGAGAGATTATACAGATTACAATTTGCAGGGGCAGTAAAGTTAGGTGACAGAGAGGGGGCAGGGGGTAGGGGATTGACCAATGACCATGCAATGGTGAGAGAGAGATTATACAGTCCAGATTACAATTTGCAGGGGCAGCAGCATGGTGCACCTGGGCATCCCCCCCTCCCTCTGTCACCTTTGCTGCCCCTGCAAATTGTAATCTGCACTGTATAATCAATCTCTCTCTCTCTCTCTCTCTCTCTCTCTCTCTCTCTCTCTCTCTCACCATTCCATAGTCAAACCCCTCCCCTGCACCCACCTTTTAAATGCCCCAAAAAATGTGTAATTTAAAAAAAAAAATCTGCCTGCGCTTAACTGACCAGTTTCCCCCCACAATTGCAGCCCCCCTCTCTCTCCCCCACTATTGCAGCCCCTCTCTCTCCCCCACTATTGCAGCCCCCCTCTCTCCTCACCATTGCAGCCACCCTCTCTCTCCCTCCTGCCATTGCAGCCCCTCTCACTCTCTCCCGCCATTGCAGCCCCACTCTCTCTCTCCCACCATTGCAGCCCCTCTCTCTCTCTCCCGCCATTGCAGCCCCTCTCTCTCTGTTGCAGCTCCTCTCTCTCTCTCTCTCTCTCTCTCTCACACACTATTGCAGCCCCTTGCTCTCTCCAACAATTGCAGCCCCCCTCTCTCTCTAGTGCAGCACCCCTCTCTCTCTATTGCAGCCCCCATCTCTCTCTATTGCAGCCCCTCTCTCTATTGCAGCCCCTCTCTCCCCCACCATTGCAGCCCCCCTCTCTCTCCCTCCCACCATTGCCGCCCCTCTCTCTCTCTCCCGACCATTGCAGCCCCTCTCTCTCCCGCCATTGCAGCCCCTCTCTCTCTCTCCCGACCATTGCAGCCCCTCTCTCTCCCACCATTGCAGCCCCTCTCTCTCTCTGTTGCAGCTCCTCTCTCTCTCTCTCTCTCTCTCACTATTGCAGCCCCTCTCTCCCTCCAACCATTGCAGCCCACCTCTCTCTCTATTGCAGCCCCCCTCTCTCTCTATTGCAGCCCCCCTCTCTCTCTATTGCAACCCCTCTCTCTCTCTATTGCAGCCCCTCTCTCTCTCTCTATTGCAGCCCCTCTCTCTCTCTCTATTGCAGCCCCTCTCTCTCTCTATTGAAGCCCCTTTCTCTCACTATTGCAGCCCCTTTCTCTCTCTCTCTCACCACTGCAGCCCCTCTATCTCTCATCATTGCAGCCCCTTTCTCTCTCTCTCACCATTATAGCCCCTCTCTCTCACTATTGCAGCCCCTCTTTCTCACCATTTCAGCCCTTCTCTTATGGATTTCTTTCTTTTAAAAAAAAGCTAACTTATGTATTATAATAAAATAATATACTGTAAATAATAATAAAATGTGAATGTATTTATTATAATAAATGAAAAAAAAATCAGGTAAAAAAATTTGCATTTATATATTTTTTGCCTGTTCTCTCTGCATTGATCTCTTGTATCATGTTTGCAGTCTCTGACCATCTCTTGTTTCATGTCTGCAGTCTCTGACCATCTTTTGTATTGTGTCTGCAGTCTCTGACCATCTCTTGTATCGTGTCTGCAGTCTCTGACTATCTCTTGTATCGTGTCTGCAGTCTCTGACCATCTCTTGTATCGTGTCTGCAGTCTCTGACCATCTCTTGTATCCTGTCTGCAGTCTCTGACCATCTCTTGTATCCTGTCTGCAGTCTCTGACCATCTCTTGTATCGTGTTTGCAGTCTCTGACCATCTCTTGTATCATGTCCGCAGTCTCTGACCATCTCTTGTATCATGTCCGCAGTCTCTGACCATCTCTTGTATCATGTCCGCAGTCTCTGACCATCTCTTGTATCATGTGAAGTCTGCAGTCTCTGAGGGAGTTTGGAGAGGAGTCAAGAGTGGGAGTGTCGCTGGGATGGGGATCATGGGAGAAGTCAGAGAAACCAGAGCCACCAAGCTGGAGCCGATTGACTGATCCCTGCAAGGTGCACCTAAAAGGAGGTCAGTGACAGCACCGCAAGGCCAGCCTAAGTGGGGGGGGGGGAGTCATTGATGTAAGAGGGACTGAATACAATAATGTAAAGGGACACTGATATAAAGGTTTCCCCCTTATATCAGTAACCCACCCCTAGGCTGCTTTCACATTGAGGCGTTGGCGGCGTCGGCGGTAAAGCGCTGCAATTTTTAGCGGTGCTTTACCGACTTATTTGCAGTGATTTTCGGCCACCATTGGGGCACCTTTAACCCCCGCTAGTGGCCAAAAAAGGTTAAAACGGTTAAACCCCCCCCCCAAAAAGTGCTGCTGCTGATTTCAATGCCCCCCCCCCTCCACGTTCCCAGATTTCCTGTGGTCCCCCTTAAAGATTGACCACTTTTAACTTGTATTTGCATATATATAAAGCCCTATATGATTTTTATATCAGTCTTCTGTATATATAATACACTCTTCAAATGTGCATAGTTTTCCCTTTCATGAATAAGAAAATAATGACGTTATGCTATGGGGCTGGTATGACGTTTTTTCCAGGGCTGGTTTTTATTCCCAGTCCGGCCCTGCAGATGTTTGTGATTTCCACAATCAGCGATGACCAATCACAGACAGGGTAGACTGCACAATGTTCTTAGAACGCCTCACATAAATTTGATTGTTTTTCATTTCGTTTTTAGCTATGACTAAGCATTGTTTATCAATGTGAAATGCGTCAGCGGTATTATCCCACCGTTTGCTGTTTTTTCCGGTAGTGCTTTTCCTTCACCTAATTAAAAGGCCATCGACCATTTTTAAACATCCATTGGAGTGCGGCTCTCCATAATATATTTCTTCTATTAATGCCCCATGCATTGCCAGCACCCACCTGGTTTTGAGTGGACACCAATCGCCGAGGTACGCTCACCTGGAGCGGCAGCTTCTCTCTTTCCTAATTACTGGAGGATGTGTTACTGAACCTTTCTTTAAATATTTATTTTCTGAATTTCTCAAGAATTTAGCATAAAAACAAAACAACAGCAAAATGAAACAATTTTTTTTTTTAATAATTTACAATCTTTTATCAATATATCATATTTTTTACTTTCCTAACAGACAGAAATAAAAAAAATATTACTAATACACAATAATAATTGTATTCCAATATTCTGAGACCATAGAAGAATGCAGGCATACAGAAAAAAAGGAAGGTCCCTAAAATAATAAATAATAAAAGGGAAAGAAAAGGAAAAAGGGAAAGGGAAGAGCAAGGGTTCTTACATAAATTAAATAAGAGATCATAAAATTCTCTTAATTTTTTACTGGTCATAAACAGAATATTACTTTTAACCACTTGCAGAGCAGCCGCTGTCATTATACTGTGGTAGGTCGGCATGATCCTCCGAACTGTCGTAGCTGTACGCTGGTCCCTTTAGGCGGGATATAGGCGCATGCATGCCTGCTGCATAGCGGGAGGAGCCGATGTTCGTGACCGGTGGTAGAGGCAGATGAGAGGCAGACCAGGGATGTGTGTGCAGACACACAAATCCCTGTTCTGTTCTGTGAGGAGAGGCAGATCGTGAGTTCCTAACAGCTAGGAACTACGATCTGTCATTTCCTATAGTGAGTCCCCTCCCCCACAGTTAGAACACACAGTCAGGGAACACAGTTACCCCTTGATCGCCCCCTAGTGTTAACCCCTTTCCTGTCCAATGACATTTACACAGTAATCAGTGCATTTTTATAGCACTGATCGCTGTATAAATGCCAATGGGTCCAAAAATGTATCAAAAGTGTCCGATGTGTCCATCGTAATGTCGCAGTCCCGATAAAAATTGCATATCCCCGCCATTACTAGTAAAAAAATAATAATAAAAATGCCATAAGTTTATCCCCTATTTTGTATGCGCAAACCAATCAATATTCGCTTATTGCAATTTTTATTACCAAAAATATGTAGGAGAATACATATCAACCTAAACTGAGGAAAAAAATAGCTTTTAAAAAAAAAATTGAGCATATTTATTATAGCAAAAGGAACAAACTATTTTGTTTTTTTCAAAATTTACACTTTTTTTTTGTTTATAGTGCAAAAAATAAAAACCGTAGAGATGATCAAATACCACTAAAAGAAAGCTCTATTTGTGGGGAAAAAAGGATGTGAATCTTGTTTGGGTACAGCATCACACGACCACGCAATTGTCAGTTCCGAATTGCAAAAAATGGCCTGGTCATTGAGCAACCAAATCTTCTGTGGTTAAATAGCAAGGTTTAGCCCCGAAGTCATGACATTTAGGTGAATCCTTAAATGTTATCTAGGTCAGCTAAACCCTTTTAAACTTCTCACAGGTATCATTATTTTCCATTGCTAGTTCCTCTATACGCATAATTTCATTCAGAGTCCAAATCCACTCTGGAATTAAAAGAATTATAAAATATTTCCAGTACCTACCTGTCTAACTGCATAGATAAAGAAACAAATAGTATTTTTTTTTTTTTTTTAGCTCGGGGTAAGAATTGAGGTAAAAACAGAGAAAAAAGTAAATTCTGGAGAATTAAGAATTGATTCATTATTAGTTAAGTTAGAAACTGCCAAAGTTTATAAATTGGAGGACACGCCCTCCAGATATGAAGAAGAGTACCTGTAGAGGCCTGACAACGCCAACACAAAACACAACTAAAATATAGGATTTTACTGACTGAACCTTTAACGTTTGCTAATAAATCCCCCCCCCCCCCCCCCCATAATCTATATATATTGCCTTATATTTATTTATTTATTATTTACTTAATAATATGGTGCAAACAGCAATGACATGGTAACTCTTAACTTTAAGCAAACAGTTACAAATAAACAACTAGTAAAATAATTAAAAAAAGCTCTAAGCTGTTCTCTAAATAGTGGTGTGCCTTGCTACTAAATAAAGCCCCATGTGTTTTATAGTATCGCTTTTTTCTTCCTTCTTAAGCATTGTGCTTGCCATGTATTTCCCCTACTTAAGATGATCTGATGGCACAGTTATTTGCCACAGAATATAAGTTCTATTGAAGCAAGCTGAAGAAAAGTCATTAAAAACCAGTCGGTTTAGGTAAAAAATATATGTAAAGGAAGTTTGAGAAACTAACAAGGGAGTCCCAGACTCTTAGAACTTTGATCTTATTCCTTTGAACTGTGTCTGATCTGAAAAAGACTGTGCCTTCCAGTTCAATGTGATGAATACTTTAAAGTTAACTTGGGTGAAAAGCATATGAATGATCTTCAAACAATCCAATATACTGGCGACAGACCTTATAGACAGATGTGCCTTCTGCAGCACCTCCAACAACCAATACATTTGTCAGAAATAACACAAGCTGATTATGATTACCAAAGTCATCATTTACATGTCTTTGCTTTTTGGGGTTGAAAGATGCCTTAGAACAGGGGTGTCAAACTGGCGGCCCTCCAGCTGTTGCAAAACTACAAGTCCCATGAGGCATTGCAAGGCTAACAGTTACAAGCATGACTCCCACAGGCAGAGGCATGATGGGACTTGTAGTTTCGGAACAGCTGGAGGGCCGCCAGTTTGACACCCCTGCCTTAGAATATTCATAGTTAAAGTGATCTTCTTTACGATTGCTGGGATTAGGGGGAAAAATAGTATACTCTTTGGAGCTAGCATGTTTAGAGACTTTATGAATGAATGAATGACTTGTATAGCGCAACGCATGCGAACTGAATCGCCTCTGGGCGCTTTTTCCAGCCAGTGTCTGCTTGGCTGGTGCGGTCATTTTTACCCCATAGGATCTTGACACGCTAGGGACACACAGTCATACACACATATATACATGTATACTGGGCCAATTTGGACGAGATCCAATTTACCTACCCGCATGTCTTGGAGTGTGGGAGGAAACCGGAGTACACGGAGGAAACCCACGCAGACACAGGGAGAACATGCAAACTCCAGGCAGATGGTGTCGTGGTCGGGATTCGAACCAGCGACCCTTTTGCTGCCAGGCGAAAGTACTACTCACTGCACCATTGTGCTGCCCCTTTATGGGACACAGCTACTCGCTTGCTATTTAAATTCCCTGTACTCCAGAGCAGTATAACGTGACCTGATCAGAGGGACCTGAAAATAGGTAAGTATATACTGTACATCTTTCTAAAGCTAGCCATTGATGGTTGGAATCTCAGTCAGTTCAGCAGGGACCATCTCAGATTCCAATTATGTATGGGCAGGCTGATTGATTCAACTGTATTGATTGATCAACTTGAGTATAACCAGCATGTTGGATTTTTCATGCAATTATTGCCAGTGGCTATAGCCGCTATTAATAATCATTGTGTTCTCCAGGCATGTAGAGCTCATCCATGCCCCCCCCCCCCCCCCCGCCAGGTGAACACAATAGCACCACGGAGGGATTCCCCACTCAACACTGTGTTGATGGGAGAAGAAAGTAATTTTCTTTCCTGCAACTGCTGCAAGGTTTACCTGCCATCAGAATACGATGATCCCTACCGACGATTATAGCCAGCACAAAAAAAAACTTACAGGCTTCAGTACAAACAGCTTGCCTGTAGATGGATTGAAAGTTGTCTGGTTGCGGCTAAACTAGTCATATTTCAAACCCTTTGAGGTTGGCCTTACACAAGTTAGTCAGCATAGGTGTTGGAGGGGGGGGGGGGAAGATTTACGGCTAATTGGTTGTATAGCTGGAAGCTCCAGCTCCCTCCCTCTACCATATCTGGATTACATTATACACTATATTGTCAAAAGTATTGGGACACCTGCCTTTACATGCACATGAACTTTAATGTCATCCCGGTCTTCGTCTGTAGGGTTCAATATTGAGTTGGCCCACCCTTTGCAGCTATAACAGATTCAACACTTCCAGGAAGGTTGTCCACAAGGTTTAGGAGTGTGTCTATGGGAATGTTTCACCATTCTTCCAGAAGCGCATTTGTGAGGCCAGGCACTGGCGTGGACATGAAGGCTGGCAGTCTCCGCTCTAATTCATCCCAAAAATGTTCTATTGGTTTGAGGATGGCCCCATCCTCTTCCAACACAACTGCGCACAGACTATCAAAAATAGACTGCGCATGGACCATCAAAAACAGACTGCGTACAGACCATCAAAAATGGAAGCACCCTTTGTGGGGTGCGGAACCATGATCAAGGAAACTGACAAAGTGACAATAATCAATGTCCTTATTCTCTAAAACATAATCCATACACATCCACTACCTACAGCTCCTGTTATCTATTTTCACATAATTGTTTATTTTGGTGTTTTTCTGCCTCCTTGCAACATCCTCCATGAGCTCCCGAACCTCTCACCCCCCCCCCCCAATTCTCAAGTTTATGTAGTACAAGCAGTGCATGTTAGTTGCAGTCATATGCATATAGTCCATGGTCAATCCCATAGTCCCTAGTCAGGGGCGGACTGACTATTGAGGCACCCGGGCACTGTCCGAGGGTCCCATGCCACTAGGGGGCCCCATCATGGTTGCCAGGCTCAGTAAAACCATGGACAGTATATAAAAATCTTTTTTTTTTTTACATCTGTCCCTAATATGTCCAAAACCGACATGCTTTTGATGTGAAAATCCCGAGATTTTAGCTGCCCCGGCTCTGCACTGCCTCCTGGCATGGTGGCCATCTGTAAGCCCGGGGGCCCCATAATCTTCTATTGCCCGGGGGCCCCATGAGTTGTCAGTCCGCCCCTGTCCGTAGTTCATCTCAGAAGCAAGCAAGAAAGGGTGGCTATGTTCCCTCATGCAGTGAGCCATGGATAACGAACATCATTAGCATCTCACAGGAAGTCAGGTCACAGTGTTACATCTGTCACTCTTGCTGTCATCCAAGTCCTCATTTCTTTGAGGTTGTAATTTTAACATCATTCTAGCATCATCATCATCTGAAATGTGAGATCTAATCTTGTGTCTTCAGGTTCATTAATGCTCAGGTAACAGACTGGCGCGTGGATCAGAAAAGTGGTTAAATATCTAATAATTATTCATTTGTTTAGACAACACTAAAAGTTAATGTAACACAACTCATTGCAAACATTTTATATCGTGGGATCTTTCTTGATCATGTCAGTTGGTGACTTTATATAGAATAAAATAAGAAAATAATACAGTCTAATAAGATATGCTTTGCTGTTTTTATCATTTAATATTTTACTTTTGAACACCTAATGTACCACTATGTAACCAAAGTTGTTTGATCATGAATGTTGTAAAGACACACAGCACAGGTGTATTAGGAGTACAAAGGGGATTCTTTAACAAAAGGAAGATATACTTCTACCACAGATAAGTGTAGCTCCTTTACTAAAATAGGAATGTAAAGAACAATTATAGTTGTCACATTTGTGAATGCATCAATGGGATAATGTCAGTGAGTGTTGGCAACACCTAGGTAAAATTACTCCAACTTCTCAGATCTTCAGTGCTTCTGTTCTCCTCACTATACAGCACATTTTACAACTATAATAGTCTCTGAAACTGATATGTACATAGCCTACAATGGCTACATGATGAATTGCTCTCATTTTTATCCTAACATCCTATGTTGGGAGGAGGTTCGGGTTTGCCATCATCAGGGATTCAAGAATCACGATTCTGGGAAATTTTTCTGCACTGAGTTACCTTTAAACTATAGCAAGCAAACTTAGAAAGCAGATGAGGCAGCTGTTGGATAGGCCATCCCCTCACTAAAAAAGGTGGGCATGTACAGTTAGGAAACTATATATTTAGCTCTTTGAGCAGTAAACCCCTTTGCTACTCTTTAACCTCCTTAGCGGTAATCCCGAGTGCGGCTCTGGGTTAAATTTCAGTACCATTAGCGGTAAGCCCGAGCCACACTTGGGATTGCATTGCAGAGTTTACTGTACTTATCTTGTCACCTGGATTCTGCAATGTCCCCTCGCTGTGTCTGCGGGCTGTGTCCTCCACCCGATACTCTGTGTGCCGGGCTCCGTTCCCTGCGAATGTCACAATGCATTGTGGCAGAGCCCGTTGGCAAATTCAAAAAGTACAAAAAACATAACACATACAGTACACTGTACTCTTACAGATTACATTACTGTATCAAATCATTTCACATCCCTTTTGTCCCTAATGCTTTGTCCAGTGCCCTGCATGCAGTTTTATATTATATATATACTGTTCTTTCTGCCTGGGAACTTGAGATTGTCCATGGCAACCAAAAAGCGTCCCTTTACATCGAAAGTGATTTTGTGTTTCAAACTTTATCATACCTGGGATGTCTACTAGACTCTTGTTTAGGCAGATTTAAGTGTGTTACTACTAAGAATTACAGGCCTACAATGTAAAACGCCAAATTTCTATGCAAAACATTGTATCGCTTTGAGACGCAAAAATCTGACATAATCATACCGCCAGGGAGGCTACTTATTATTATTGGGTATTTTTGTCCTATATTTTATTTTGTGGTTTGAAGTCAGCAGGCTTCCCTTTAGAGAAAAAATGGTCAGGGGAGTTTTCATTTATTTTGGGGGTATATTGAATTTTTGGTCATTGTCAATCTGTTCTGCTGCCTTTTGTTTTCAGTATGCCAGTGCATCACAGGAAAAAAATTAACTATATGTACGAAAACAGTGAGCTCCTAAACATAATATATCATTAACAAACAGTGCACCCTATCTATTTAGATCATGGGGTAACTTTCTACACAAAGGGCCAGTTTACTGTCCTTCAGACTATAGGGGGGCAGACTGAGGTCAGTGGGAGTAGACAATCCCTCAGGCAGGAGTAAAAAAAATACATAGCATGATAGCACCCATGTGGTAAGGTGGAGGAGTAATAGTTTCAAAATTACTAGTGTCAGTGGGCGAAATAGTTCCCCATTGTTAGTGTCATTGGGAGGGATAGTGCCCATATATTAGTGTCAGTTGGAGGAGTAGTGCCCCATTGTTGGTGTCAGTGGGAGGAATAGTGCCTCATCATTGCTGTCAGTGGAAGGAATAGTGCCCCATCATGAGTGTCAATAGGAGGAATAGTGCCCCATCATTGCTGTCAGTGGAAGGAATAGTGCCCCATCATGGGTTTCAGTGGGAGGAATAGTGCCCCATCATTGATGTCAAAGAAAAAATGTATGCTCCTCCATTGGTGTCAGTCCTAGAAATAGTGCCCCATCTTTGGTGTCAGAAGAAGAATTTTTGCTCCATCATTGGTGTCAGTGGGAAGAATAGTACCCCATTGAGGGAGAAATAAAAATCCCCCCCAAAAAAAGAAACTAGTCTTGGGTCCAAGGCCAAACCATCACAGAACTGGGTCTCTGTAAAAACTTATCACAAAAATCTAGACCAATGCACCATAAAAAACAGCTTTGTTGTACATGTAACACATAGACAATTTTAAAATCATTCATAGATCCCAAACCACCCTGTCAATATTGCACAATAATTTCATATTCTCATTTGTCTTTGAATTTATACTTAAACTCGGTCTGTACACAATTAGTTCAAGGATACATGAGAATGTGAAATTATTGGGCAATATTGACAGGGTGGTTTGTGATTGATTTTATAATTGTCTATGTGCTGCATGTACAATAAAAGTTGTTTTTTTATGATGCATTGGTCTAGATTTTTTGTGATACGTTTTTACAGAGACCCAGTTTTGTGATGGTTTGGTCTTGAGCCCACAACTATTTTCTTTGTTTTTGGATTTTTGCATGGCTATTTGTTAGGGGCACCCAACTGTACTAGACTTACATGATGGCCCATGTTTTGGAGCCAAGTGGTTTTGGGACCTAGAGGGAGTTCTGATGCCACGTACACACGATCATTTTTCGGCATGAAAAAAACCGACGTTTTTAAAAACGTAATTTAAAATGATCGTGTGTGGGCTTCACATCGTTTTTCATCTTCTGAAAAATGACCAAAAAAAATTCGAACATGCTGAATTTTTTCACGTCGTTTAAGAAAATTACGTTTTTCGGGTTGTAAAAAATGATCGTGTGTGGGTTAAAATGACGTTTTAAACCCGCGCATACTCAGAAGCAAGTTATAAGACGGGAGCGCTCGTTCTGGTAAAACTACCATTCATAATGGAGTAAGCACATTCATCACGCTGTAACAGACAGAAAAGGGCGAATCGTCTTTTACTAACAAGGAATCAGCTAAAAGCAGCCCTAAGGCGAATAGAACGTCCCCTTTAGAGTGCCGTCGTATGTCACCGCGCTTTGTTCATAATTTTTTTTAAACGATGGTGTGTGGGCAACATCGTTTTTAATGATGAAGTTGGAAAAACTTTGTTTTTTGGACATGCTGAAAAACAACGATTTTTTTTCATGACGAAAAATGATCGTGTGTACGTGGCATGAGAGTCAAAGGGAGCAATAGTGTCTCAAGGGCCAGATAAAGGCAAGCAAAGGGTAGCATCCAGCCCACAGACTGCAGTTTGGTGACATTTGATTTTGATAAAACAAAAGTTAGGCATACACCACTTAGGCCTATTATTAAAACTGGCCTGTTGCTTTTCACTGCTGTATCCTCTGCAGTATTCTAAATATTTTAGTAAAGCCTCAGCCTGTGCTCTTTTCTGCCGATGATCAATTTGACTGACATCTGTGGTCTTTTATTTCTTGTATTAAAACACCTTCTTGTACTCTTGTTCTTTAGTACATTTCAGTCAATTCTTCCCTATTTAAAATGTGCTGCTACTGACTAATTTTAGACTGCTATTTCATCTGTAGTCTGTTAATTGTTAATGAGAGCTTGATATAAATTGGCCAGCGGCAGGACAATTTTGCATCAGCTAGAATAAGAACAGCTGTATCACATTACTAGCTAATTTGTATCTGCCAGTCAAAGCCGGCTTATTACAGTCTGACGAAAAAGCACATGTTACTGCTAAAACTACCAGAAAAAAATTAAATACAAATTTCCCCAAGTTAAAATTGGAATGCTGCTTTGTTTAAACCCAGCTAATTTTAAGACAAACAAATAAATGCCATGGCCATATATGCACTGCTAATGTATGCTGTTGCTTATACTGTCCGTGAAAACTGTAATGTTCTGTTAACACCACATAAAGCTTTAAGGCATGTTATTTCAATGATTGGTGTAATTTATATTCTGCCCTTGAAGCCACATTAAATTAACTTCTCCCTGTTGTATGTTAATGTTTTATATATATATTTTTTTGCATTGAGATGTTCCCTACGGCAGTATCTTTCCATACTTTTTTTTTTTAAACAGTTTAACTATTAGCCCTAAAAATGTAACCCCTTACACTTCAGTGGATATTTAGCTCTAAGGTAAGAACACCATGGAGGTTATTTACAAAAGGCAAATCCACTTTGTACTACAAGTGCACTTGAAATTGCACTTGGAAGTGCAGTCACTGTAGATCCGAGGGGGACATGCAAGAAACATAAAAAACAGCATTTTTGCTTGCACATGATTGGATGATAAAATCAGCAGAGCTTCCCTTCGTTTCAGACATTCCCCTCAGATCTACAGCAATTGCACTTCCAAGTGCACTTTCGGTGCAAATTTTCAAGTGCAATTGTACTGCAAAGTGGATTTGCCTTTAGTAAGTCCCATATTTTGAGCAAGATTTGCAAAACCCTTGGTGATGTATACCTGGGTAGAATTAATCTGCCTATCACTAAGTTTATATACCCAGACATCCTACTACCTAAATTGCCATAGGTTCTGGTATTTTCCTCTCTAGTGTGATCTATTCCTGAATCAACCACTTACATTGCAGCCACACCCTACACATATGCTGGAGCAAGAGATGGAAGCTGCAGTCTAGGCATCCAGAGAAAAGCCTGCTGAATCTGGGCATGAGAAATTATATCAAACTCATATCAAAGCTACAATTTGTGGTTTTTATGACTTTGGCACCATTGCAGTGACTAGTGGAAAGAAATGGACTCCAGAACAACAAACTCAAGGAACTTTAGACTTGTATTTGTAGTCTGATGAAGGGGAAACTTCAAATAATCTCAATAGCGTTGGAGCGCCAATTCCTACACTGCAAGGCTTCCTTTGATGGGCACCCAACAGTAGCCCAAACCATAGAAATACAGAAAGAAACACCAGACCAAAACCAGACGAAAAAGTCCAAGATCACTTTAACCACTTGACCTCTGGGAAGTTTACATTTTCTTTTCTTTTATAAGTGTATATTATTTGATTTGTGTGAAAGTTATAGAGTCTACAAATGATGGTATATCTACTGGAATTTATACTAGTAATGGCAGTGATCAGTGATTTATAGCAGGACTGTGATAGTGCGGTGGGAAATCTAACGCTAACAGACTAACTGACAGTGCCATCAATAGCGACACTAATACAGTGATACTACTGTACACTGTCACTGAACTAATGACACTGGCTGGGAAGGGGTTAACATCTAGGGGCAATCAAAGGGTCAACTGTGTGCCTAACAAGTGTAATATGTTTTGCTTTTACTAACAGATATGACTGTTTTTTCTCCCTGCTTTGCAGGGAGAAGAAACAGCCAGATGGCTGATCTGTGTACAAAGCCCTGTGTGTATGTAAACAAAGGATTCTGTGCTGTGATTGGCTACAGCCAATCAGCAGGTCTCAGCCATAAATCATTCACCGAGACCTGTTGACACGATTCCACTGTAGCCAGTGACAGCTGTTGGGGAGCGGGAACTGGTTAATTGTTAAAAAAAGTCCTATAAAAAAACAGCCATTGCGTTTATGTGGCAAACAACTCCTCAGCACAGGATAAAACTTATATGGACTCAGAGAAAATAGTGACTTCACAAATCTAAATTAGAACAAGTATTGAACTCTCTACATGGAAGAACGACTTGACAGCAACAGAGGATGACAGCGCTGCTGGTTAGTGTTTAAACAGACAAAAAATTGGTGCAGAAGAGGAAGGAGAGGATGGGACAAGTCCTGGGCACTGGAGACGTCTAACATGACAAGCACTGAATGAGTGACCTGGATATTAGCAATGGAAGTTTACTACTTTTTGTCTGCAGTTTGTCTTAGTTTTGCTTTTTGACCTGAATAAATATTTGAATAATTGTACAAACAAAAAAAAACACTGAATTTCAGAATCTGTAAACATGTATGAACATATCCTAATAGAGAAAAAAGTAATGCAAAAGGGCAAATCATTGCTGCTTTAACGTATGTGCACTGCTAGAGAGTGGACATTTCATTATGGCAGTCCCAATGCTAAGGCGCCTTTCACACCTGTGCGTATTGGAATCACAGCAAAATGTGGGACCCAGTTTCGGTTCTGTTATTTCCGAATGGCACCCCAATTTTGCCACAACTGCCATGTGACAAAATGCACGAAAAGCATGGCAAAACACGCAATGCCAAATGTGCTTGGCTTGGTGCCAAAATTTGGTACATGAGCTTCTTCCTTTTTAGAGTAAAGGGGAAGCCAATTCGAAAATAAATGGTGCCGCTCCAAAAACGCACCACAAAAATCACAAAAAAAAAGTGATGTAGCAGCATTGCCTAGTGTCACTCAGGTGTGAATGGGGCTTTAACTGCAGCACTAATACCATGCCTGCAAAACACATGGCGTCAGAGGATCTTCAGCATCCAAAACAATGTCTGTGGGGCCTAATCAATCAAATTCTGCCATCTAAAGCCCAACTTTAGCCAAAAACCTTTTTAATTTAGTTTTCCCTCACTTCATGTTTAGCAGGGTTGCCAACATTCAGAAAATGTACGAACAGTTTGTAAAATCCGTACATTTTGCATCTGTCCTTGAATGTCCATTACGGACATGTAGGTTGAATGTCCGTAACTGACATTCATGGACAGATGCGACAATTATGGATTTTACAAACTGTTTGTAAATGTACTGAAAGTTGGCAACCCTGATGTCTACGTATTAGGGAGACAGACAACATTTCAAGCCTGACTTGAGGTCTAACCCTACCCCTGTCTAACCAGCTCTAACATTTTGATTGAGTTGGGTATCAAGAATTTAAAACCATTTACAGCTTGTTAAGTAAGGCAACAACCAATAATCTGACAAATTAAGTACCCACAGCAACCAGACAAAATACAGCTTTTTAATAAGCATCGTAGGAAGTCAGAGCTGCATGCAGGTTTATAGAGATACCTTAACAGGGTACATTTTTAAAAAGGTTGATAATTGTAAGATAATACAGTAATAATCTTTTTGATAAGGTTTTAATAGCATACACTTTAATAAACATCCTAGAGCATAGGTGGCAAACACAAGGCCCGCGGGCCTAATCCGGCCCTCCAGGCCATTTCATGTGGCCCTTGCACCTCTCCTGCAGCTTCAGGAGAACTCCAGCCCTCCTCTGGTCCTACTCCAGACCCTTCTGCTTTCAAACAATGCATCCAGCTTCTTCCCAGCAGCAGTATAAGGAAAGGGGGGCGCACTGTGATGTATGGGAGACTGTTGGACTCAACTTCTGATGGTGGGGAGGCTCTTGGCATCTAATGTAAGTGGAGGGGATGCGCTGGACTCCTAATATTACAGATACAATCGGCCCTTTTGAGGGCAATCATAATGCTGATGCGGCCCACAATGAAATTGAGTTTGACACCCCTGTCCTAGGGAGTCAGGCCTGCATGCAAGTTTATCCTTAACAGGGTACATTTTTCTACCTGTTGCTGCCTTCTGCATACTAAGATAGGCACACTGCCTTTTTAAAGTGCAATGGCTGTGGTTAGCAGTAGCAGCACATCTTTACAAATCAGTGTCTGATAACAGGTACCTGGTTTGTGATTGACGCTCCTTTTAACTAACCTAAATGTGTAACTAACAGAGCATAACATCATCAGAGGCACCAGCCAGGAAAACGCGTCTGTATAGGCCTTTCTACAACCACTCATATGTAAAAACACATAAAATGAATCACATTTCTTTCTATACTATTTTCTGCTATACACTGTGAAATGGCTATTATAGTAGAAGGAATCAGCTTCTTTATATTACGGGCATTATTTCTGGATAAAAGACATTGGCCCCCTCTACAGGTTAATGTTAACATGATTATTCTTGCTCCAACATGTAAAAAATCCATAGTGAGTGATTATGTAGGACAGATATAATTTCACCTCATATATACAGACATATGCTTGGAAAGAAATAACTGTACGCAAGTTATTTCATTTGTTTACTTTCTATTAAATTTTTCATTTACAATAGACCACACATTGTTATACAAAAAAATAAATGAGAAAATGAACCGTTATCTATATACTTCCTTACTCCTCTATCTTAGGTCCTTTTCCCATTTATATAGGTCAACTTCTATGCAATATATAAAACCAGCCAAACCACACCCACCTATACAAAACAAAACAAAACAAAAAAACAAAACAAAACACGGAAAAAAAACGAGGGGAAGCGAGAAAGGGGAAGGGGGGAGGCAGGGAAGGGACCATGTGACATAGCCATGCAGAAGGCATGAAGAGAGAAGGAAGAAAAGAAAGAGGGGAAGGTTTAAAGTGAGCTAAACGGAAAAGGTCCTTTCTTCCAGATGAAGGGTCTACATTCCTTCCCAAATTTATGTGCTATCATGTGTCTATTATGAGTGTATTATTTTATGTGTATGTGTTTATCCATGTGTATTTCATATATGGGATGGTTAAGGGGAAATAATTATTTTTATTTAATTTTTTAAAGTGAGCATACAGGAAGGGTCCCCTTTCCCAAATAGAGTATCTACATTCACTTCCTAGCTTACGTGCTAACATGTATCTATTATAAATGTGTTATTTGATGTGTATGTGTTTATCCATGTGTGCTTCATATATAGAGGATAGTGAAACAGGAGAAAAAAAAAGAAGGGGGTGGGGAGGGTGGCTACCCCACCCGACCCCACCCAGCTCTCCTATTCCTGCCCACCCCATCCCAATAAGGAGGGGAAAAAACACACATAATTATATAACCTACATTTACTTAATATCTGATGTACCTATACAAGGGATGAGACTCTACTGCAATGTTATATCTTATTTCTTTATATTACGGGCATTATTTTTGGATAAAAGACATTGGCCCCCTCTACAGGTTAATGTTAACATGATTATTCTTGCTCCAACATGTAATCTATAGTGAGTGATTATGTAGGGCAGATATAATTTCACCCCATATATACAGACATATGCTTGGAAATAAATAACTGTACGCAAGTTATTTCATATGTTTACTACATACAGCAGTTTACAGCAAGTAAACTATTTGTAACAAGAGGCAGAGTTATATTCTCTGCAGCTAATTTATGAAAACCGATGTATCATAAAGTGAGAGATGGTGCCAATTAGGGTTGTCCCGATACCACTTTTTTAGGACCGAGTACAAGTACCGATACTTTTTTTAATGTACTCACCGATACCGAATACTGATACTTTTTTAAAATGTGACAGTTTTCAAACCACAATACAGACTAAGGATATTTTCTTTAGAATTATGAAGAACTCAAACTCAAGACATTATAAAAGAATAAAAATGAGTAAAAATGAATAAAAATGTTTTATTTTCTTGTCACGCAGTAGTAAAAAAACTCAAAGAATTTTCACAGAACATGTTGATAAATACAAAAAAAGTATTCTATTTAGGCATCGGGAGCATTTGCGCGAGTACAAGTACTCCCGCAAATACTTGGTATCGGTCCCGATACCGATACTAGTATCGGTATCTGGACAACCCTAGTGCCAATGATAACCAATTATCTTTACTTTCCCAATTTGGGTTTGAGAATGAAATGCAAAACATAACTGGTTGCTTATCAATGCTATATTTATCCTTTATTGTGTATATTTAGACCTATGCACCAAATAGGATGTACAGACAGAACACGTATAGACATGAACACTTGTAAAATATTCTCAGTAATGCTGCTGGTTCTCCTAGATAAACCCTCTCTGGAATCTGGATGCGACTCTGTGTCATAGGCCAACCAGTGCCACTGCCAAATATTTGCCACTGCCAAGATTTGCTTCCTGTGTGCAATACATACAGTGTATACAGTATATACATAAAATATAGAATATAAACAGATCAAAAGCTAGAACATTCGGAAACTGGACCAAGAAAAAGTTCAGCAGCAATGATATGATGGTTTGAAATGTACATTTCTGCAAAATACATTGCTGATGGCCCATTGAATTCCATGGACATCAATCCGTTGCGGGCTTACATTTGAGTAGTTGCTTGCAATATAATCTTCTCACAAAATATTTTTTCTTCCCTAGAGGACAAAACAGAATTCTGGTCATCAAATAATCTGGTGTTTATACTCTACAGAATTATAGGCAACAACTACAGCTTTAGTGCTGGTTCACACTACAGCGACATGAAAGTCGGCACGACTTTGCGAGGCAACTTGAGGCAACTTCAAGGCAACTTCAAGTCGCCTCCAGGACAGCCAACTGTGCCAGTGGCCAATCAAACAATTATCAGCTCTGTGGGAGGGAGGGGTTTGCCTGAGAAAACAATTTTCTCTTCCGGGAAAGTTGCTTCAGTTAAGACAGTGATCCGACTTTGGATGCAACTTCCATTGAAATCAATGGGTACAGGTGGCCTAGAAGTCACCTTGAAGTAGTACAGGGACCTTTTCTGAAGTCGGGGGGACTAGTAGTGTACATTAAGAGGGCTCTCATTCACTTCAATCGAATTTCTCATGTCGCGTGCGACTTGGGGCGACTTGGGGGGGACACAAGTCGGATCCCAAGTCGCGGTAGTGTGAACCAGCACTAACATGTTAAAAAATAAAACTTTAAAACTAAAAGACATAAATTACCCAAAAGAAAGAATTTAATTTTACTAGGATTAAAACCGTAATACAAATGCACATTGGGGAATTTCTTCTTTTTTTTTTTTAGTTGGGCAGCCTTGGTGAGCCTTACCATACAGCAAGCCTGGACAAGACTACTCAAACTCTGGTAGCTAGTTTCAGAAAGCTAGAAGTCAGCAATATTGTGGCTTTAAATTGATATATTTAGTTTCTAGCTCTTATATACACAATACTCACACATACAGCAGTCATATATGCTGTTCTCTCCCCCTTAGCAATCACATACAGTTCCCATAAAAAAAGAAGCCATATAAACAATCCTCATCCACAGCATTCACTTATTCCGCAAACCACCCAACCACACTGGATCCTGCGGTACAGCATCCAGTGCTAGATCTATGTCAACCAGGGGCGGACTGACCATTGACAAACTCGGGTACTGCCCGATGGCCCCATGCCACTAGGGGGCCCCATCAGGGTTGCCAGGCTCATTAAAATTAGGGACAGTATGTAAAAATCTTTTTTTTTTTTTACATCTGTCCCTGATATGTCCAAAACTACATGCTTTTGATGTGAAAATCCAGAGATTTTAGCTCCCCCGCCTCTGTACTGCCACCTGGCTTGGTGGCCATCTGTAAGCCTGGGGGCCCCATAATCTTCTATTGCCCGGGGGCCCCATCAGTTGTCAGTCCGCCCCTGATGTCAACACTGTTGCGTGAAGTCATCTCCTGCCCAACAATTTCTGCTTAGTTCTGGCAGTGATTGCAACAGATGGGGCATAGCTAGAGGATTATTTACTGCGTTTGAACACCAATAAATGAGGGGGAAGCAGGGGTTTAATGCCACTGGCCATCAATTATTAAGACAGGAGTTTCCTGCCAGTGCCCACCAATATTTTGGTGGGGGGGGTTGCTTGACACTGACCACCAATGACTGAAAGCTTTACTGCTACTGACCTCTGATTGGGAAGGGGATATTTTGCACGGTCCTGACCACTGGTGCTTTGGAGGAGGAATCCTGTTGCCACTGAGGCGATTCAGTTCGCATGTGCTGCGCTATATAAGTTTTCATTCATTCATTCACTGTCCACTAATGATTCATGGCGCATGTTTTTTCCTGTAGCTAACCAGAAGTGTTACATGCCCCTGACTGCTGCATTCTATATACCATATTGTATTTTAAATACTCTAACACCAGATTGGCTAACATGCCTCCCGTTCTAAGATTGTTAGGTAAGATTCGGTTCTCACCCCCTACATCTGCCAGAAATACAGATTGCATACCCATTAGCCATTTATACAATGTTCAACATCCACAGCACCCTTCACAACCCCCCACAGTATCCATATATACAGATTTCACACCATCCATAAACACAGTTTCATTCTACACCTAGACTAGTTATATATACACAGCCCCTACCTAAACAAGCAAACACAACTAGAACAGTCATATATACAGTTCTGCCTACCGTATGACACTGTCCCTGGACCAAGTCTGTCCCCTGTTTTGTCCCTGGATTGGATTTGAACAGGGGCTGGGGCAATTTCAAAGACAGTCAGTGTAGAATTAAAAAAAAAATTGAATTACACCCCCCCCCCCCCCGAGCGCTTTGGCGCTCCTACTAGCTTAAGGGGGGTATTTTTTCCCATTATCTGTGCCCCTTTCTGATGATCATGTGCTGGTTCAGGTGCATACCCATTCAGCTCCGCTTGCATGTTCTTCTGCCTTGGCTCAAGTCCCGGACAGCCGCCTACCTGCTTATCTCCTTGCCTTCCCTGGCGGAGTGATATTCCTCCGCTCCCCATCCAGTAGTAGCCAGGGCCCGGAGAGTAAGACTTGAGAGGCTGTGAGACGGGCCGTGGCGGACAGAAAGTTGGCGATTGCCGTCTATACTAGTAAAAAAAAAAAATATGTCCCCGGATTTCATTAAAAAAATCTGGTCACCTTAGCCTACCGTCTTCCCTCTCCACATCCGTATGTGCATGCTTCTGTCCCCTTCCACCTAAACGCACAGCATCTATACTCCCTAGCAGTTCACCAATAGGTGGTAATCATTAACCTAAATTTATTAACTTGGGCTCCCATGCACTCTGCGACTTAGGATCACATGGTAGCAGCCCATCAAACAGTATGATGCACAACATAGGATAAATGGGGTCCTCATTAAATACTACACCACCAATGAAGGCAATGTTCATGGCCTGATACTAGGAATCCAGGCCCAGGAAAACAAAGACTGAAATCCCAGGTCACCTGGGGAATTTTTACATTTGCAATGGCATCCTTGCAATCATCACCAGTGTTGCTCATCTTACTCATCTTGTAATTAGTTACAGTTACAAATTACTTCTCCGAAAAAGTAATTGCGTTAGTGACTCAGTTACTACATTTACTTTGTTCACAGTATTGTGGCTGCTACTGTTGCCTCTTGCAAAATCCCCTTTATATTGCTAAAATGTATCAAAGAAACTATTAGAAATAGACTACTGTGCTTACCTTACAGTCAAACAACTCCAAGGTTGATTGCTATAAAAACAGTGTTTACCTACAATACAAGAGAGTCTGGGAATATTGTTTATATGTTTATATTACCTGCAAGGTCTGGGAACATTATAGGTGGAAGGAACACGTCACATCGAGTGGTATCCATAATCACGTTTCATCACGTCTAATCTAATCACATCCAATAACCTTGCCCTGCAAACTCACAGGTAAAATAAACAATATACTACACTCATTGTGGATAAACACTGTCTTTTATAAAAATCAACTGTGGAGTTGCTTGACACTAAAGCTCAATAGTCTTTTTCATATAGTTACTCAGAAGGAAGCAAACCTACTTTAATTTGTAATTAAAAACCCCAAATATATAAAAAAAAGAAAGAAGGTACATTTTTAGATCTAAGCTTGATGGGCTGGACCAAGAAATGTCTTTAGGCCCCAATGCACACGAGACGCTGGTAAACGCGTGTTCAGAGGCAGTTGAACACTTTTTTCAACTGCCCCTGAACACATTCAATGTTATCCTTTGTGTCCATGCACACAGTCTAGTGTTTTTAGGCAGCTGCGTTTAACCTTGTTTTTCCAAAAGCAAAAAAATGGGTTCAGACGCAAAAATTTCCACGTTTCAGATGCAAAACCCGGCTAAACGCGGTACCGCTTTGCCGCTATTTAGTTTATAAGCGTTTTTAAAGGTGACCTTTTTTTTACATTTGAAATCTCAAAAATGATGGCAAATGATGAATAACCATTAAAAAAAATATAAAAAAAACTGTAATTGCTTGCATTGCATTGTGGACAATCCACAACTTATGGCATGTGACGTGACAAGTGGACAATTCACAACTTGTGGCAAGTGGACAATCCACAACTTGTGGCAGGTGACGTGGCAAGTGGACAATCCACAACTTGTGGCAAGTGGACAATCCACAACTTGTGGCGGTTAATGTGGCAAGTGGACAATCCACAACTTGTGGCAGATGATGTGGCAAAAGGACAATCCACAACTTGTGGCAGGTGACGTGGCCAGGTGACGTGGCAGGTGATGTGGCCAGGTGAGATAGCCAGTGGACAATCCACAACTTGTGACAGGTGACGTGCCAGGTGACGTGGCAAGTGGACAATTCACAACTTGTGGCAGGTGACATGGCAGATGACACGCTAAATACAAGTACACTGCTGTTCTCTCGGCTGCTACTCACTCTGGTCTCACAAAATGGCTGAAATGGTTTCTTAACTAAATGCTTAAAGACGCAAATGCGGTAAAACCCTGCTAAAATCACAGCAAAATGGGCGTTTCTAAATGCCGGTTTAAGCCTTTAAAAACGTGTGTTAAGCAGAGTTTGCACCGGCGTCCTGTGTGCAAGGGGCCTTAGAGTTTAACCACTTAAGGACCGGACCAATATGCTGCTAAATGCCCAGAGGCGTCGCTTTAACAGACAATTGCGCGGTCGTGCGACGTAGTTACCAAACAAAATTTGCGTCCTTTTCTTCCCACAAATAGAGCTTTCTTTTGATGGTATTTGATTGCCTCTGCGATTTTTTTTTTGCGCTATTAACAAAAATAGAGCGACATTTTTGAAAAAAAAAAACAATAGTTTTTACTTTTTGATATAAGAAAAATCGAATAAACAAAATTTTAGTCAAACATTTAGGCCAAAATGTATTCAGCCACATGTCTTTAGTAAAAAAAAAAAAATTGCAATAAAAAAAAAAAAATTAGCTACCTAGCGGCAACAGCGTCACTAATACAGCGATCAGAAAAACGATCGCTTAGTGACGCTGGCAATAGGGGGTGAAAGGGTTACCTAGGGCGGTGATCAAGGGGTTAAACCTTTATTAGGGGGGGGTCCGGGGCTACCCTGGACCTAACACTAACTGCCTGTCACACTATCTGTCACACTGACACTAAATGCAGTGATCAGTAAATATATGATCACTGCTATTAGTGACAGGGGGCTAAGGGGGTGATCTGAAAGGGTTAAGTGTGCCTATGTGTGTGGTGTCAGTGTAGTGTTAGTGTGACTTACTTCTGATGTCTTCTATCCTCTCGGCGGATTAAAAATACCGCCGAAAGGAGAGCTGACATCACTTCCTCTGCCTGTGTTTACATTATACAGGCAGAGGAAGTGAAGAGCAGGAAAGGAAGCGGATTGGCTGGGAGCAAACTGGAGCCGCGCATGTACCCAGGGGGGTCCTATGTGCCTGTACGTGCCATTCTGCCGACGTATATGTACATGCGGCGGTCGGGAAGTGGTTAAAGGGGTTGTAAAGGAATAGGCATCCTTCAGGCCGTGTACACACGGAGGGACATGTCCGCCTAAACACGTCTGACGGCCAGGGAACGCGGTGACGTGGCGGTGACGTTGACGCCGCCACGTCACCAAACCCAGAAATAAAATGCTTCTGCGCATGCGTCGAATCCATTTGACGCATGCGTGGACAGTTCTGTCCGCTGGTTAGTGTACTAACCAGCGGACAGATCCGATGGACAGGTTTGTAGCGGACAAATTTCAAAGCAAGCTTTGAAATTTGTCCGATGGACAAATCTGTCTGCTCGCCCGTACACACGATCAGATTTGTCTGCTGAAACGGTCCGTCGGACATTCCTCTTTTCACTTCCTCATTGTTCGTTTTTGCTCAAAGTTGCTCTATTTCTTCTCTGTTCTGTTTGTCTGATTGTTACTCACCACCCTGAACGGAGGCTTTACTGTGGTGGTCAGTGACCCGCTCGCCCCCTCCTGGGAACTACATCTGTGCGGCAGGACGCTCTCTACATGTTAGAGACTCCAAGGAGGTGTGAATTACTGGGCGTGCTGCAATATATACTGGGAAATGTAGATCTTACATGAACGAGTGCCGCAAACCAGGAAGTGAATGAGAGAACAGAAACTAGAAAGCCGGAGGTGATATAAATGAAGGAATTTAATAGGGATTTACTCATTTTTTAACAGAATCATTACACTATTCTGTCTGTCTACCTTGCAGACATTCATTTTAGGCAAAAACATTTTTTTCTTTACAACTCCTTTACAACTCCTTTAACTTGCATTTTGCTCAGTTATGCTTTTTAAAACAAGTACTTATGTATGCATACTCAAAAGATTAACCATACTATACCATGTTAAGATAATAACAAGAATTTATGTGAAATTACAAAAGACATTTTTAGTTGGCTCACACTTCACTTAGTCACTACCTCCTACTCACATTAAATGTTCCTGTGCGCAGTATCCTGGCGGAGAGCCTGATTACCAATGCCAATGAAGAGCATAGGATTAAAATGCTTGACAGCAGGTCGACAATTTGTAGAGCCAAGTGGTACCATTCGTAGTAAAGTGGGTCTTGGCATACATTCTGGAACGTGGCATACGGGAAAGGAAACTTAATAGCGTAGCCAATATAGTTGGTTGCAGACATCCCAGCAAAAGTGTAGTAACAATAAGGGCCGATGAGGATCGATGCAATGGCCACTGCAAACTGAACTGGTGCTCCAATGATACTTAACAGACCCAAGGTGAATGTTGATTCCCACTGAAAGAGATGTTAGCCATAGATTACATTACTGTTAAATTGTGTGTGCATTGGATATTCTTAATACAACTGTGCAAGGAGTACAGCACCAAGTGTAAAGCAACCAATGAAGAACCATTGGGTTTTAGGTGCATCTTCATGTGTTGAGATGCTTTAACTTCTTTTATTTGTATGTGTTTTTACATGTTTTATACTGATTGCCTTATATATTTTACAGTTGGTGTGCCCCAAAGCCACCCCCTACATCAGTATTGGGCACAGTAGTATTGAAGGGGTCAGCAGGAGAACTACAGCGCACAACAGGGAATGTGCTATCCAACACCCAGAAGTATTAAACAATAGAAGGGCCCAATGCTCTTTAAGAGAGAAAACATTTCACTGACCACCGTGGAAAAGGTGAGTGTAACGGAATGACCCGTGACGCTCAGAGACTTTTGAAGGATGGGGGGTACTCCTGTGCCAGCGTCACTAATGACTCTTGGGTCTTTTGGGCATAGGGTGACTGATAAATGATAATTCATGTTTTGGAGATCTGGACATATTACAAGCTGTAAAGGTCAATGTTTCATTCAAGGTGGGGACACATGCTTTTGAGGTGTTAATTGCGTCAGCTCCTAAGACCTTTTCATTGTGTGATGCTAATAACACTGTTTAAAGCCTATTGATGATCAGGTGTGAATATATTATTGTCAGAGACAGTACGTCTGACATAGGAATGTGTATTCTGCAGGTGAATCACTTATTGGCAGAGTCGGGACGTCTGGGGGATAATTAATGCACCTGAATGTCATTATCTAAAAGAATGTGATTGAAGCCCCACTGTGTGATGAGGGGGGTGGAGAGTTTCTTTGTTCCTTTGATAACTGTAACATGGCTGTACTGTATATAAGAGAGCTAACCATTAAAAAGTTCATTCATACATTTTGAAACTAGAGAACAGTGCTGAGTCTCGTTATTCTGGGAAATGGAATAGATCGTGTCTACATACATACATACATACTGTCTTGGGTTGATGAAAGATCGTAAACGGTGGTGACCGTTACAGTAAGTATCAAGCTATTTCTTTCACAGGGTGCAGCATGTTCTTTTTTTTCCCATACTGACTGGGTCTTTTTCAAATGCACATAAAACAATACCTTTGAAAAAAGAGGTTGCCCTTTCCATGTTTTGTAGGTTTAATTCAAATCTGTCAATAACATTTACTGACAGAAATAAGCTTAGAAAGAACGACTAGCTGTTGGGAGACTTAGAAAGGACGACTAGCTGTTGGGAGGATTAGAAAGAATGACTAGCTGTTGGGAGGCTTAGAAAGGACGACTAGCTGTTGGGAGGATTAGAAAGAATGACTAGCTGTTGGGAGGCTTAGAAAGGACAACTAGCTGTTGGGAGGATTAGAAAGGACGACTAGCTGCACCGATTTCAAAAAGTAGTTCCTGTACTACTTTTTGCGATTTCGGGCCACGATTTACATTGACATCTGTGCAGAAACCTGCACAGATGTCTCTTAAATCGCTGCCGAAATCTGGACTGCAAGTGGGAGTGAAATCGTGCGAGTTCAGCTGAACTCGCACGGCTTCACTCCCGCAGCCCAGTGTGAACCAGGGCTCAGGGTTTTATTGTCAAAGCTTAATTGAACAAACTGAAGGTAGACACTGATTGGTTACTATGCACAGCTAGGCATGTGCATTTCGTTTCGTTCCGAATCGAAATTCGGACAAATTTTCCATTATTCGGACATTCGGATGCATACGAATTCCCGAATTGCTATATTAGCGAAATATTTCGACCGTTTTCGGAATTCGTTCGTTTTCGACCGAATTTCGAAAAAAAATGGTCGAAATCGATTTTTTTTTTTTTTTTCTAATTCCAAATCGAATACCCGCGGACTAAATTCGATCGGAATTCGAAAAAAAAAAATATATATTTTCGGATTTAATTCGAAAAAAATTCTATTCGAAAAGAGACTATTTGTTTTCTAATCTGGTTGAAATATTTTCGATTTCGACCGTTTTTTTCCGAAATTCGGTCGAAAACGAACGAATTCGAAAAACGGTCGAAATATTTTCGATTTCGACCGGATTTTTCGAAATTCGGTCGAAAACGAACAAATTCCGAAAACGAATTCAACACATGTAACGAACCTAACTTAACGAAATGTATTAAATGACGAATTGAAACGAAACGAAACAAATTTTTCACTTTTGCACATGCCTATGCACAGCTGCCCCAGATTCTGTGTGCACCAGTTTTAGTAAATCTCCCTAAAAATATAAATAAAATGTTATGGTTTTACAAAATATAAGGTTAAATCACCATAAATTAATATTCTGAACATATTGTGTAGGGTTGCATTTAATTTCAGTGTAATTTAAACCATTACAAAAATATGCGTTGTTTTAACTGTACATATTAATTTGTGAAGGTCAGCTCTTTCAGTACATTCAGCAACACCTTCTTCAGCCTGCTGTCGTCACTAATTGGCATTTTCATTTTCACTTGACGTGGATTGAAAGCTCTTTGTGGGACAAAAGCTTTGTAAAGTATGTGTACAGACAGAGCATGACAATCAATCCACATAAAAATGTTTCCTACTAATAGATATTCTTCTATATTCTTTCATTGAGCCCTGGTTCACACTGGTGCGTTTTGACATGCGATTTGGCATGTCAAATCGCATGTCAAAACGCCGGATTTTGCCGCAAATTGCCGGCAATGGCAGTGTCCTAATCGGTGCGACGCTGCATCTGCGGCATTTCACCGATTTCAAAAAGTAATCTCTGTACTACTTTTTGCGATTTCAGCCTGCGATTTACATTGACAGGTCTGTGCAGAAACCTGCACAGATGTTTCTGAAATCGCAGCTAAAATCAGGACTGCCAGCGGGAGTGAAATCGTGCGAGTTCAGCTGAACTCGCACGGCTTTACTCCCGCAGCCCAGTGTGAACCTGGGCTTAAAGTGATTGCTGCCCTAGGTTTATATGTTATTCACAACAGCAATTAGAGGTGCTAAACACAAATGGGAACTGTCTATTCATGTGGAAAATTGACTAACATAAATACTCCTGATTTAAACAGATTTAAACACAACCTGTATGACATTTTGTCTAATAAAGTGTTGTGTATCATTAAAAATTGCTGTGTTTTTCCTATTAAATATTGATTTTCCTTATTTATTGTACATTCTTTACACCTCCTACATTGTTTATTTAGTAAAACTGGAGAGTGCAACATCAGGCTCACTTCTGCATAGAAAACAATCAGCTTCCAGGTTTTATTGCCAACGCTTAAAGGGGAGGTTCCCGTAAAAAGAAACTTTTAACATTGCATCTATCCTCTTAATCACATCTAGAATCGGCTGTTAGTTTTAAAAAAATCCGTCCGTGCATACCATTTTCTTCATGCAGCCTCACCGCTCTTCCGGGTATGATGGTCGGGGATGGGCGTGCCTACTTGATTGACAGGCATCTGATCGACGCATACAGCGCGTCACAAGATGCCGAAAGAAGCCGAACGTTGGTGCGCAGGCGCCGTATAGAGCCGCACCAACGTTCGACATCTCGTGACGCGCTGTATGCGTCGATCGGAAGCCTGTCAATCAAGTAGGCACACCCATCCCCGACCATCATACCCGGAAGCTGCGGTGAGGCTGCATGAAGAACAATGGTATGTACGGACGGATTTTTTTAAAACTAACAGCCGATTCTAGATGTGATTAAGAGGATAGATGCAATGTTAAAAGTTTCTTTTTAGGGGAACCTCCCCTTTAATTAAACAAGCTGGAGGTTAGAAGGAGATTGGTTTCTATACAGAAGTGAGCCTGATTTTGCACGCTCCAGCTTTGGTAAATAAACCTCTAACTGCATAGGCGTGTGCAGGGGGTGTGCCAGGGCACACCCTAATCCTGAGGTTGGCAAACCGCCAATCGTGATCTACCTGCCGATCGTGGGCAGGTGACAGGTAAACCGCAATCCTTCCTTGCCGAGCCTCAGAATCTGGACAGGAAGGGCAGCGTGGGCTGGGATAAAGTGGAACCGATCTGTATTTTACTCCTGCAGCAGCTGAAAGTAGGCTTCTCCTCCTCTCCCTCTCCCAGATATTCAGCTGCTACAGGAGCAAAATACAGGCGATCGGTACCAATATATGTCACTGCCAGCACCCCTCCTGTCTCTGTTTATCTCCTTTCTGCTGCCCGGGCCCCCCTTGCTCCCTCCCATTGTTTCAGGATGGATAGTGGGGAAGAGGCCAGTAAATATGTCACACATGCGTATGTGTTGGAGCTTTGAGGTGCACACCCTAATGCAATAGGCTGCGCACGCCTATGTCTTAGGCGCCGTACACACGGCCGAGGTTCTCGCTGAAAATCAGCGAGAACCTCGCTGGAATGCACATTCCAGCGAGGACCTCGGCCGTGTGTACGGTCTCAGCGAGCTTCCCGTCGGGAAGCCCGTCGAGCCGAAATAGAGAGCACGCTCTCTATTTCCTCGACGGCCCGCCTGGAAGAATTGCTGGTTGCCATTCCCGACGGGCGGGTCGCCGAATTCGACGGCCGGGAGAGAACCTCGACGGGCGGAACGATGTGTTCTGCCCGTCGAGGTTCTCTGCCGTGTGTACGGCGCCTTACTGTCTGCATGCGCTTTAGTAGTGGCTGCTCTAGACTGACTTGCTGACGGCAAGAATAGTAAACCATCCCTGTTGAATATGTGTCAGCAGCAGCCACTTGTAGTCTGAACCAGAGGCATATCACAGGGTAAGAATCAGGAACACAATGGTAAAACAGTTGTCACCCTATAACAGGAAGTGCATAAACAAGGACCCTCATGGCAGTAATTCTTCCAAAGAAAGCTGCAGATTCCAAAAAATAAAAACAACAAAAGCGTATATGAAACCTCAGTGATTGGGTTTTTAGCTACTTTAGAGTCTAAAATTAAGGTTCCATATCTATTACTATAATGCAGACAGGCTTCATATACAATAATAATATGTTATTTTTTTAAACCCTGGGCTAACAACACGCTAGTGAGTTAGACTGTTGCTTAACTGCTTGCCAACCAGCCTCCGGCTGTGAGTCGTTGTAGCTATACGTCGGCCCTTTAAGCGGGGATAGCAGGTGCGAGCCTGCCGGCTGCACTGCGGGGTACTCAATGCACATGGCCGGCGGTCGCGATGACCGCCAGCCACGTGCAATCACAGGCACGAAGGGCAGAGCCTGGACACAAATGCCTGTTCTGTGAGCTGAGGAGAGACAGATTGTGTGTTCCTACTAGCTAGGAACAACGATCTGTCATCTCCTCTGTCATCCATTCCCCTACAGTTAGAACACACACTAGGGAACACATTTAACCCCTTGATCACCCCCTAGTGTTAACCCCTTCCCTGCCAGAGACATTTACACAGCAATCAGTGCATTTTTATAAAAAATGTGTCAAAAGTGTCCTGATCTGTCTCAGTTATGATAAAAATTGCAGATCACCCCATTACTAGTAAAACAATTTAAATTATAAAAATGCCATAAATATTTCCCATTTGCGCAATATACGATTATTGTGATTTTTATTACCAAAAATATGTAGAAGAATACATATTAGCCAAAACTGAGGGGAAAAAAATAGTGGATATTTATTATAGGAAAAAGTACAAAATGTTGTGTTTTTTTCAAAATTGTTGCTCTTTTTTTGTTTATAGTGCAGGAAATAAAAACCTCAGAGGTGATCAAATACCACCAAAAGAAAGCTCTAATTGTGGGGGAAAAAAGGTACGCCATACATTTTATTTGGGTACAGCATTGTACGATGGCGCAATGGTCTGTTAAAGCGTTGCAGTGCCGTAACACAAAAAATGGCCCGGTCATTAAGCAGCCAATTCTTCCGGGGCTGAAGTGGTTAAAGCACAACTTCACACTCAGTCAACACTGACTTTTTTTAATCCCTATGCTGCTGGAATTAGCAAATAGATAAAAAAAGTATACCATATTTACTTGTGTTAAACTTTTTTTTACATTTCTTCAGTTACTTCATGGTTTCCAGGCCTAGGCCAAAATTATCTCATACATCCCAGGAGTCTTCAGTTAGGGGGAAGCCGCTTTCTCAGCTAAGCACACCCTTCTGCCTGCATGCCTGAGCTAGGAGCTGATGGATTACAGGACCTACTGTAAATGCTACACGAATCATCTGCCCTTACTCGAGATGGCCACAGACAGAAATGCTAGGAGGTGATCTTTCAACAAAATATAGCGTGGTGACATGGATGGATGAGTGAGTTTTCTTTTAATAATAAAAATGATTTTTTTTTTCATAATTATTTATTTTTTATTTTCTGTATATTTCTTTACATCACTTACATGTATAACAAACCTCCACCGGGGACAAAATACATAACATTTATAAATACAGACAAAATACAAAATACAAATACAAAACAAAAAACAAATACTAATAAAAATGAATTAAATAGCATTTTTGATTTTCGTGGTGCTCAGATGCCGCGTAGTTCCACTTTAACAGAGTGCAAAATTATGAAAAGAACCACTGTGCAACCAAAATTTACTAAACATTAATTGAATAAAGTGAATGGGTAGCAGTCAGGATTGGCATGTGTTCCTGCACTACAGAGCAAAAATAAAGAAAATAGAATGCAGTGCTACAGTAGTAAACTTTAAATTTATGATTGCATATTAGTAATAATGGTGACACCCTCTTAAGTAAAATAATCTAAAAAAATTTATAAACATGTGTGTTCCAAACTGAAAAATGTTAAAACAAAGTGTACTTTTGATTTATAATGACAATTTCCCATCAATATTAAATGAACAACTTTTTATCAAACATTCCAATTCCAATCAATCCAGGGAAATGTTATGCTGTAAAATTAGTGCACATGTTACAAGGCATACCCCACTTTTAAGTACACAATGGGGATTATTTACTATATCATAGAAACCAATGAGCTTCTAACCCCAGCTTGTTCAGTTAAGCTTTGGTAATAAAACCTGGAAGCTCATTAGTTTCTGTGCAGAAGTGAGCCTGATTTTGATAGTAAATAAACCCCATTGTGTACTTAAAAGTGGGGTATGCCTGTATATAGTTACATAGTTAGTCTGGTTGAAAAAAGATACCAAGTCCATCTAGTTTAACCAATAAAAGGGGAAAAAATATATACAATCCTATGTACACAATCCTATACCCACAGTTGATCCAGATGAATGCAAAGTAGCGGCTCCATCTGGGCACATCGGAAGGACAACCAGTCATTGTGGTTAATGATCCCATTTAAAGGGGAAAACCGCTTTTGACTTATTTAACACATAGGTATATACGTGAAGGTGAGCTGCTAGTGTATACAATGCAGGACACTCACATGGTATTTCATAATCACTAAATTCACATTTCTTTGAATTGAGACAGCGCATTTAAAGGCAAACCGTTTTCTTAAGAACACTTATATTGCAGAATATAATTTAAATGCACTGGAACACAGATTTTTATTTTTATGAAAGAAAGTAATGTTTGATGAAAAATTGTTCATTTAATGTCAATAGTACGCAATGTTTTTGATTTTTCAGTCTGGAACATATTTGCGTTTTTTTTTAATAATGTTTGTATATTATTATACTCAGGGCTCTTTTTCTCAGGAAATTGGTGCAGGAACTCAACCATGACCCTCCAAAGCCCCCTCCCCTCCCTCCCCACACACACAACCGCATCAAAATGGTGTGGTCAAATTTCACTTTCAGTGGAAGGATCTTAAGAGCCGGTTCACACTGGGGCAACTCGTCAGGCGACTCAGCCCCCTAAAAGGCGCGTCCTATTCTATTCAATAAAACCGTTCTAAAAGGCTCAACGCAAGTCGCTCCGACTTAGAAAAAGGTTCTTGTACGAGTTTTGGGGGAACTCGGGGCGACTTGCTTTGACTTCTCTATACAGAAGTCATTTTGCAAGTCGCCTCTGAAGTCGTCTTCAGGATGCCTTGCCTGGTTGCCCCCAAAGTCGTGTGAACCGGCTCTGAAGGTCTTATTTGCCACATGTTGCTGTAAAAAAAAAATCGCATTAAAAAAAAAAGCTACCTAGCGGGAAGCACCTAATACAGCGATCAGAAAAATGAGCTCTAGTAGCTCCCCACACACTGTAGGTGGTTCTGCCTCTATCACTTGCGGGGAGATCATCCAGTAGGGGTTTTGGAAGCTGCACTGGACCCTGAGCACCTTCATCTCCCTTCATCTCCCTTGTCCCCATCCTGCACTCTGTGGGAGCCATTTAGGAGATCAGATCTGTGGGAGCTGTTGGGAGATAATCTGTCACTGATAAACACAGAAGCCGGACTTTTGTGTTTACAAGTGATAGTGGTAATAAGGGAGCAGAAGGCCTGAGCCAGAGGTGGTGGAACTGAGTTCCACCAAGTTCCAGCTGAAAAAAAGCCCTGATTATACTTAAAGCCCTGTACACACGATCGGTCCAATCCGATGAGAACAGTCCGACGGACCATTTTCACCGGTTCACCGATGAAGCTGACTGATGGACTGATGTGTCTACACACCATCGGTTCATGAACCGATCTTGTCAGAATGCGGTGACGTAAAACAGAACGACGTGATAAAAAAAAACGAAGTTGAATGCTTCCAAGCATGCGTCGACTTGATTCTGAGCATGTGTGGATTTTTAACCGATGCTCGTGCGTACTAACGATTTTGACCTATCGGTTAGCCGGCCATCGGTTCGATTTTAAAGCAAGCCATCTGTTTTTGGACCGAAGGATAATGGACCGATGGGGCCTACACACGGGGCCTACAAAATTCAGTCCATTTTCATCGGTTTGAACCGATCGTGTGTACGCGGCTTAAGAGGCTGTCACCATTATTGCTAATATGTAATATGTACACATTTATTGTCGGACAGTTTTAAAGCATGCTATAAAACATTTGTTGTCGGATAATCAGACAACAATTGTCCGATGGAGCATACAAACGGGTCGGATTTTCCGACAAAACCCTTCCATCACACATTTGTTGTCGGAAAATCCGATCGCGTGTATGAGGCTTTAAACATGCTGCTGGCAATGGTTATTCAACCTGTGCTGCAGCCCAAAAAAAAGTCTTGAGCACTTTAGAAGTCAACGTTTAAACTGTATTTAAGCATTCAAAGCATGAAGGAAAGAGTCTTTGAGGCTCTACCTGCAGATACAACCCAGTTTTGAAGTGTGAGCAAGTACAGTATAGAGTGACTCTTCAAAAGTACATTACACTTTCAGACAAAGAAGAGTTCTCCATATGAAACGTCAGTCGTCACACAAATTTTTGGATTACTTGTTTGCACTTCAATAAACTAGCACAGATCCCCAGGTAGAGCTTGACTGAATTTTTCTTCCATGCTATGTATCCAAGTATATAAGCTCAAGCAGGGAACTGTCTTTTATATACCTAACTCCCTGCTCCCTATGCATCAGTGTTTGTACCCTTTATTTCTTTTGAACTTCCAGAGTCATACAGAAGTTTTAGTATATTTTGGAAGCTTTGCTGTACAGGCAAATTCTTTTTAACTCTGTGTATACAGTATATTCAACAGTAGCATGAAGAATCTCATTTTATTTGTCACAAATATTTGTGCCTGCTTGCTATTTTAATGATTTTAATATTTTGTGAAACTAACCTATTGTAAACCTCTGCAACAATTTAATTAAGATTAAAAGTAAAAAAAAAAAAAAAGAAGAAGAAATAGTTGGCAATCAGGTCAATTAACCTTGAATAGTTGAGTGGCCAGTTTTTCTGTCATTTATAGAGCAATGGGTTTCGCATTGTTTGCAGTAGTTCTTAAGCTGGGTATACACACCGTTTTTTATTTCTTTCAATCAACAGGTTTAATTAAAAAATAAACAGATCCGTGCATCAATGCATCGATGTGTGATGCAGGGATCTCTCCCACTGACCTATTGTATTTTGGCAGCGGAGACTTCTTTTCCACTACAATACACTGATTACACTGATTTCCAACATGACTGTTGAGATAGCGTTACACACAGAAGTCAGCGGGTTTCTGCTGAACTGGCGGCCTTTCAGTACATATTTACCCAGCTTTAGACCTTTCCTTAGGCCTCACTAAAGCTAGGTACACACTATCATTTTTTTTTTTCCGTTCAACTATCCAATGTTAGTACAGCGATCTCCCAGCTGAGCTATTGTGTTCTGACAGGGGGACTGCCCACTGCCTGAATTCAACCGTCAACATCCATTGGCTGAGGGTACTGATCAAATATTGATTAGCAGACCTTTTTGGATGTTTAGCTAGCCTCTGTCAGACATGGTGGCCAGTTTCTGTTGAACCAGATAATACTGGCCGATATTCGGCCCGTGTGTACATTCCTTTCAGGGCTACTTGTGAGTTAATCCCTGGCTAAACCAAGTATGTCGATTTTGCTAAGCTCTTGATTGGACATTTCACTGTTATGATTTTTTGGTGATTCTGCCAGTAACAAAATTCTTGAACTAAAGTGAGAGTGCTCTGTCGCTGTACTGTATCCATGAAGTTGCCGTAATCCCTAGACATGTGCAAACTGAAATATTTTGTTCCGTAATTACGTTTTCGTCGGAAAAATAAATGTATTTAGTTACTCCCGAAATTCGTTTTTATTTATTTCGTTTTTTGTTAAAAAAATGCATTCGTCGAAAATCCAAATTAAGGTCGAATCTGTCATTGAAAGCTTATGGTGTCTATCGAATGTTCTAAGAAAAAAAAAAGATTTGACAGAATCTTAAAAATAAAATAAAAAATTTGACTCTTCATGTCTCTCTATGTCGAATCTTCATGTCTCTCTATATCGAATCTTCATGTCTCTCTATATCGAATCTGTCATTGAAGGCTTATGGTGTCTGTCGAATGTTCTAAGAAAAAAAAAAAGATTTGACAGAATCTTAAAAATAAAATAAAAAATTTGACTCTTCATGTCTCTCTGTCGAATCTTCATGTCTCTCTATATCGAATCTGTCATTGAAGGCTTATGGTGTCTGTCAAAAAAAAAAAGATTTGACAGAATCTTAAAAAAAATAAAAAATCGACTCTTAATGTCTCTCTATGTCAAATCTTCATGTCTCTATATATCAAATCTGTCATTGAAGGCTTAGGGTGTCTGTCGAATGTTCTAAAAAAAAAAAGATTCGACAGAATCTTAAAAAAAATAAAAAATATTAGACTCTTCATGTCTCTCAATGTCGAATCTTCCTGTCTCTCTATGTTGAATCTTTTCTCTCTATGTCGAATCTTTTCTCTCTATGTAGAATAATATTGGACTAATAGAGTTAAGGTAAGGCACAATCGACCGCAACGAAAACAAAAATAAAGCATTTGTTTATGTCTGATCTTTCGGTTTTCGTTTTCTGTGCTTTCGTTATGGTTTGTTAAAACGATAACGAAAAAACCTGAAATTCGGACGAAAATGCATTCGGACGAAAACTAATGCACATGTCCAGTAATCCCAATCTAGGTTGTGTAGACCCAAAACTACAGAACACCCCCCTCTCTTATCATCTCCATAACATAGGAGATGATTCCAGGTGTTCTGTAATCTACAGTACAGAGTTGATAACACTTCTTGCGATTTCCGAGCCCTTTCACACTGTGTTGCCCCTAGCGTCGGCGGTAAAACGCCGCTATTTTTAGCGGAGCTTTACTGTCAGATTTGCAGTGCTATTCGGCCGCTAGGGGGGTACTTTTAACCCCCGTAGTGACCCAAAAAAGTTTACGGTGTTGTTTTGCCGGTGGTACAGCGGCGCTGCCCATTGATTTCAATGGGCAGGAGCGCATTAGAAGCGGTGAGTTCACTGCTCCTAATGCGCTCCAAATAAGCTGTTGGCAGGACTTTTTCTAAAGCCCTGGCAGCGCAACGCTCCAGGGTAAATTTCACAGGTTAGCTGGCCTATAGGAGAAAATAGTATAAATATAGCACAAAATCTGAAAGTTACATCATATTTTGTGATCTTACCAGTGATCTTTGTGTCCATTCCTGATATGATAAAACAGCAAGGATGCCAACAGAAAAAGCCTATAAAAAAAAAGAAATGGCTTTAGAAGCTTAAGAAATATTTAACGAGAGATAATAAAAGTGTATACTTTTCTGCATGTTGAGTAGCATGTTACAGTAAAAAAGTAACAACTTTTAAAGATAAATAAAAAAGATAAGATAATAAATCACCCATTTGTTGGGTTTTGTTGACTTGCTTAATACATGGCCTTAAAGTGATATTAAAGTCAGAAGTTTTTTTTTATCTTAATGCATTCTATGCATTAGGATAAAAATTCTTCTGTGTGCAGCAGACCCCTAAGCCCCTCTAAGGTTCCATGCACACTGGACGAGCTTAAGGCCGCGTACACACGATCAGACCGGTCCGATGAAACTGGTCTGCAGATTCAGACGGATCAATTCGATGGTGTGTACGGCCCATCGGACCGTTGTCCGTCGGACCAAAGTTTTAAAACTTGCTTTAAAACCTGTCTGATGGACATCTGTCCGTCAGACAGATTCGATGGTTAGTACGCAAAAGCATCGGACCAAAAAGCCGCGCATGCTCAGAATCAAGACGACGCATGCTTGGAAGCATTAAACTTCATTTTTTCAGCACGTCGTTGTGTTCTACGTCACCGCGTTCTGGTCTGATCGGATTTTTGGTCCGATGGTGTGTACGCACATCAGACCATCAGACCACTTCAGCCTGATCCGATGAAAAATCGGTCTGATCGTGTGTACGTGGCCTCATATTTACCTGAGGTCCCTCTCTGTCCAACGATATCCACGAGTGTCTCAGCCATCTGAGATTCTGCCTCCTGGTTAGCTGAGACATAGCAGCGGCACCACTGACTGCTGCAGCTGTCAATCAAAGTCAGCTAGCTAATCAGGGGAGAGGGGGACAGTGCTGGGTCGGGGCTCCGTTTCTGAATGGATACAGGGAGCTCTGACTCAGCTTGGGTGCCCCCATAGCAAGTTGCTTTATGTGGAGGCACGCAACAGGAGGGAGGGGCCAGGATCACAGAAGAGGGACCCGAGAAGAGGAGGATCCGGGCTGTTCTGTGCAAATCCACTGCAACAGAGCAGGTAAGTATAATATGTTTATTATTTTTATAGGAAAAAAACAATACCTTACATGTGGTTTGAACACTGTTTGTTTTTATATGCGGGGAGTGCTCACATATAAAATGGGTTCCTTAAAAGAAAAGGCTGCTAGCTAAGACACTGGTGGGAAAGGGGACATCATGGCTACACTCAATCCTAACTTGTAGATGAGAATAGAGTGGGTAGCAGTGGTGAGAAAGTGAGAACGTGACTTTTGCTACGTCTATTCTGTGTCTGGTGCCATTAATCTTTTTGACATGGAGGGAGAATTCATGTACAACAAGATAGAGTATACGTATGTATGCCACGTGGAAGATGCTGTGATGTATTGGGGACAGTCATTCGACAGAAATGGTCAGTAAATCTTTTGCCACAGTTTCCCATTTCATGAGCCCAGTGTTTAGAAACCCAAATCTTCACAAGGTTTGGGGTGAAATGACATCAGCAGACAAAATGTTAGTATAAATGTAAGTTGCAGCATGTGGTTAAAGGGGTGTTCCAGCCAAAAATGGTGTTTATTAAAAGTCAGCAGCTACAAAAAGTGTAGCTGCTGGCTTTTAATAAACACTCACTTAACTGCTCCTGCGTTCCAGCGACGCGCCGACCGGGGTTCCGCTCCTCTCCCCCCCTCCCCGGCCGGCGTCTCCATCCTGACTATGGGCACCCAGCCGTGACAGCCTTCGGCTTCACGGCCGGGCACCCACTGCGCATGCGCGAGCTGCACTGCGCATGCACGCGTGGCGCGGCTCGTCGCTGATTGGACAGGCGATCGCATGGGACCTGTCATGTGTCCCATGCGATCACCTACAGGGAGGGGCTGGTGTAGGCGATTAAGGCTTAATCGCCTAACCAGCTCCTCGGCAGAAGCAGGAAGTGTGACAGGAAGTGGCATGTAAGGGGGAGGGGAGGGGATTAAGGGAAACTTAATTTTTAGGGTGGAACTCCTCTTTAATGATGAACAGTGTGCTAGCACATACAGAACATTGACTATTGAAAGTCATACATTTTAAACAGATCCAAGTGTTGAACTACTAGAACATTTGCAACTTCTCCCTAAGACACAGAAATTTAGACTTTTTTGGGCTTCCGCTTCAAATTTATTTTAATATGGAACAGGGCTTGCAATTTCTATCCAAGATGATAGCTGACAAATACATTTCTGTGTGTCCAAAATGGTCTGCATAGATAAAACTATTACAGGCAGTCCCCGGTTTACAAACAAGATAGGTTTGTAGGTCTGTAGGTTCGGAACAGGTAATTTTTTTACTTTCTGTCCCTGTGACAATTGGATTTAGAAAATTTTGGGCTGTTGTAGAAACAGAGTTTGCTGATAAAGCTTCCACGGAGACCCCTTTTTCCTATGATGACTTTTACAGAAGGGACTTTCTCTACCTAGGGGTAAATTTTCTCTGACCACCTGTTGTCTCCCTTTGTAGCAGTCGTTTGTAAGTCGGATGTTTGTAACCCGGGGGCTGCCTCTATTGTAGAGGTTTTGCCTGATGTTGGAGAAAAAGCAGCAAAAAGTTTTTTACATATAGATAAAAATTGCTGAGCTCTCCAAATGGCTTCAAAAGTTTTTACAACCCATCCAAAAGGCCACTTTTCATGGCCCGTCAGATCTGTAAAGAGACATCTAACTCATAAATCAAAGAATGTATCTGGTCAGCAGGGAATCCGCGGAAGGGGCCATTTCAAGCAGCAAGATTCTTTCTTGAATTAATAGCTTGAGAATTGACCAGAGGAGTTTGAAAGCAACCAAGAGATTAAAAGGAGAGCCTACTTCAATTGTTGAGAATGCTATATATGCATTTTTAGAAGTTAAGCTATCCCAGAAAGCAATTTATGGGCTTAAATTTAGCTTGAAATCTGCAACAGAAAGCAGATTAAAATTTTTAACAACAAAGATTAACGAATTGAGAGTTCTTAGGTGTGATAATGAATGCATAAGTGTGGCTGATGACCTTCTGAAGGCCATAAAGGTTGTCAGTGAGAAACAGCTCTCTGCTCCATGACTTTAAATAGTCTAGTCTAGAAGATAACTGCAGAGAGTACCTCTCAAAGAACCCAGTAAAGAAGAACAGGAGATAATAATTAACATAAACAACAGAGTTGTAAAGCAGATTAATGAAGAGATTTGTTTAATTATAGCCATCAATTCAAAATATTTTACCTAGTGCTGGATTAAAAAAGAATATTGTAAAGTGGATCAATAAAAATCCAATTGTGGATGATTTAACGGCAATAAGACAGGTAATGGACTCAAAAAGGTCAACGGATGGCAGCACAATAGAAGAGTGAGATAAATTCAATAAAGCTGTCTGTAGATATTTGAAACATGAAATAGCTGAGCTAAGAAATAAGATATTTTATGAAATACAGATTGAACAAGAATAGTATGTAGAATTATATAGAATTAAATGATTTGGTATAGACGTGGCTCCCTGATCTACCTCTGGTGTACTTTGATGCAGGAATATTTAACTACATGAGCTCTGGAGGCCTTATTTCAAATAATATGAAGAGAATACTGTTTAATTCAGAACGTAAAGAAGAGTGAAAGTAGAACTATAGGAAAAACTTTATTTTTCATCTTGGGTAACGTAAAGCCCCGTACACACGATCGGAATTCCATCGGAGTAGAAGAGAACATGTTCTCTATCTAAACTCTGATGAAATTCATCGGAATTTCAGATGGAATTACTCCGATGGGGCGTACACACAGTCGGAATTTCCGATGGAAAAAGTCCAACCTTCTTTTTCCATCGGAAATTCCGACTGTGTGTACGCCCCATCGGAGTAATTCCATCGGAAATTCCGATGAATTTCATCAGAGTTTAGATAGAGAACATGTTCTCTTTTACTCCGATGGAGTTAAAAGGAGGGTTAAAACCCTTGTCATATTTATTTTTGCCCTCTTTATCCCATTGGGGAGATAAACCTTCCCTTCTTGCCCCATAGACAAAACAGGAGGTGAGAGGAAATTCCTCTAAATTAAGGGAATCTTATGGGGACCCCCTAGGTTACCAGAACTAGTGTCCCCATTAGATGATTACTTTTCTTTTGAGAACAACCCAAAATTTAGAATTTTCTTTTACTTTCAATTTAATAACAGTAAATAGGACAAATTAAGAGGATGTATCTCCCTAAATCAAAAAAGAGGAATCCTTGAAAAAACAATGACTCCCACAAAAGATGCATCACAAGTCTTTAACTCTCAACACAGATTTTGGAAAATTTGGCATGTAGTGGCAAGTAAGATGATTGTGTAAAAAGTACTGCTCTGAGTGTGTCAGTATTCCCAGACAAAGAAAGACCATTCTTTTAAAATGCATTGAAGGTGCTGCAGGCCAGGGCTGGTGCAAGGATTTTTGACACCCTAGGCGAAACCTCATTTTGCCGCCCCATAGGCTCCGCCCCCACTGAGATTTTTGCGGTGCCTCTTCACCTATTTTTTCAGCTGTGGTCCACAGGCCTGCACCTGTGCCTCTGGACCCGGCCCGAAGACAAATAGTGGATGGTAACGGCTCGCTTCCTCACACCAGCTGTAGCCCAATGGCTAGGACAGTATACAGACAGACTAACTGCGTACAGTAACTGCCTGTCTGTACGAGCGACAAATACACTGACAATGTTTTACAGGTTCCTACTAAAAATAATAAGAAATTAACATTTTTGTACCTGCAGAAATATTTGCATTTAATTAATTTTACAAAGGTGGACTTGAACCTTCACACCGCAGATCGCCCCAATTCCTGTATTTTTAGGTCTCAGATCACCACTATTCTTCCACCTTCACACTTCAGATCACCCCATTACTGTATCACCCTAAATACCTGTTCCCCTCCAGTCCTCTGTTGCCCTCTGCACCCCCCCTCCGCACCTCTGCACTCCCCTCACACCTATAATTTCCTCTTTGTACCTCCTGCACGTCTGTTCCCCTCCCCCTACACATATATCCGATCTCCCTCTGTAACCCCTCCCACACACATATCTGTATCCCCTGCATGTCTGTCCCCCCCCCTACACATATATCCGATCCCCCTCTGTAACCCCTCCCACACACATATCTGTATCCCCTGCACGTCTGCCCCCCCCCTACACATATATACGATCCCCCTCTGTAACCCCTCCCACACACATATCTGTATCTCCTGCACGTCTGTTCCCCTCCCCCTACACATATATCCGATCCCCCTCTGTAACCCCTCCCAAACACATATCTGTATCCCCTGCACGTCTGTTTCCCTTCCCCCTACACATATATCTGATCCCCCTTTGTAACCCCTCCCACACACATATCTGTATCCCCTGCACGTCTTCCCCCACATATATATCTGGTCCCCCTCTGTAACCCCTCCCACACACATATCTGTACCCCCTGCACATCTGCCCCCCTACACATATATCTGGTCCCCCTCTGCCCGTCTGCCCCCCCCCACATATATCTGGTCCCCCTCTGTAACCCCTCCCACACACATATCTGTACCCCCCTGCACATCTGCCCCCCACACATATATCTGGTCCCCCTCTGCCCCCCCACGCATATATATGATCCCCCTCTTCCCCCCCACACATATATCTGGTCCCCCTCTGTAACCCCTCCCACACACATATCTGTACCCCCCTGCACATCTGCCCCCCACACATATATCTGGTCCCCCTCTGCCCGTCTGCCCGCCCACACATATATCTGGTCCCCCTCTGGTCCCCCCCCCACACATATATCTTGTCCCCCTCTGTAACTCCTCCCACACTGATATCTGTAACCCCCCTGCACGTCTGCCCCCCCACACACATATCTGTACCTCCCTGCACCGTCTGCCCCCCCACACATATATCTGGTCCCCCTCTGCACGTCTGCCCCCCCCACATATATCTGGTCCCCCTCTGTAACCCCTTCCACACACATCTGTACCCCCCTGCACATCTGCCCCCACACATATATCTGGACCCCTCTGTAACCCCTCCCACACTCATATCTGTACCCCCCTGCACGTCTGCCCCCACACACTTCTGTCCCCCTCTGTAACCCCTCCCACACACATCTGTACCCCCCCTGCACGTACTGCCCCCCCACATATATCTGTCCCCCTCTGTAACCCCTCCCACACTAATATCTATAACCCCTGCACGTCCCCCCCCACATATATCTGGTCCCCCTCTGTGTACAGTGCGAAGAACTATAAACAGCACAGCAGAGTACAATTTTTTTATTTCCTATGACAGCAGGCTGCAGCACTGAGCTTCCATACCTGGGCCATCGGCGGGTGATGGCTTTACTCCATGAGAGCCGCACTGCTGCTGCTGCCTACATGTCCTCTGTTGTGACACTGAGAGATCCCAGAGCGACCAGGAGGAGGGGGGAGCGGATATTGCGGCAAGCCCGTATGCAAGGCTTCCAACTCATTCGCCCCAGCCAGGTTCCATCGATCATGCAGCACAGCACTTCCGGTCGGTCGGCTGCTTCTTGTCCTGGCTCTCTCCCCTCATCTTCTCATTGTCAGGGCGGCTCTGCAGAGCGGTCCGGGATGTCTTCACAGGCGCATACAGTTGCCCCCTAGCCTGGTGTCTGGTGCATTAAGGCAGCATGCATTTAAAAAAAAATCAATCCTGGAGGTTATTTAATAATCCGAATCCCCAGCGAGTGACTGGGGATCCGGATTTTGCCGCTCCCCTTGCCCTGACGCTCTAGGCAGCCGCCTGATCCGCCTATTGCTAGCGCCGGCCCTGCTGCAGGCATTACAACCAGAGCTGCTTCAGAACCATGATGGGTGTTTACCAGCAGCATTACAAATTCCGTGTATGTGTTACCAATCTGGACAATGACAAAAGGAAATACTTTTCTCTGATTAATCTTTGCATGTTCACTATACATAAGTGGATACTTGTTTACAATAAAATAACTGCACACATGTGTATGGAATTAGCAGCACTTTGTGTGATTAGTGCAGACTGAATTTATAGTGATCATTTTCCTTAAAGGAGTTGTAAAGGAAAAAAAATATTTGCCTAAAGTTAATGGCCCAGATTCACAGAGCAATTACGCCTGTCTAACTGGTGTTAGACAGGAGTAATTTCACATTTCGCGCGCCGTATCACTAGTTTGAATCCTCAAACCATGATACGGCGGCTTCGGGCTTCGATCCGAGAGGCTTACGTCTTCGTAAGCCTTCGGATCTACGCTGCAATATTTTTGCGGCCGCTGGGAGGAGTCCGCGTCGTTTTCAGCGTCGGGATATGCAAATTCGTTTTTACGGCGATCCACGAAGATACGAGCGGTCTTCGCAATCGCTTTCGTCTATTTTTTTTTTTTTTTTACGTAACTCGTTCGGGAATAGGAATGTCTGTAAACGACGCTACTCAACAAAAAATGACGTAACGACGTGATTTCGTGCAATGCACGGCGGAAAATTTCTGAACGGAGCATGCGCAGTTCGATCGCCGCGGGAACGCGCCTATTTTAAATGCTTCACGCCCCCTACTCGCGTAGATGGCTTGCGCCGGGAGAAATACACTACGACGCCGTAGTTTACTGGACAAAATCTACCGGGATTCCACGTAGAGCCAGGTAAAATACGGCGGCGTAGTGTATTTCAGATACTCTACGCGAATCTAATTGTATGTGAATCTGGCCCAATGTCTGCAAGGTAGACAGACAGAAGAGTGTATTGATTCTGTTAACAAACGAGTAAATACCTATTAAATTCCTTCATCTATATCGCCTCCGGCGTCCTAGTTTCTGTTCTCTCATTCACTTCCTGGTTTGCATCACTTGCTAATGTAAGAACTACATTTCCCAGTATGAATTGCGGCACGCCCAGTATTTCACACCTCCTTGAAGTCTCTAAGGCCCCGTAAACACGATCAAATCTATCTGCTGGAAACGGTCTGACAGACCGTCTCAGCAGACAGATTCGATCGTGTGTACGGGCGAGCAGACGGATTTGTCCAGCAGACAGATTTTAAAGCCTGCTTTAAAATCTGTCTGCTGGGAACCCATCGGACCGATATGTCTGCTGGTTAGTACGCTAACCAGCAGACATATCTGCTCGCACATGCGTCGAATGGATTCGACGCATGCACGGAAGTGTTTTACTTCCTGGTGCGGTGACGTGGCGGCGTCAACGTGGCGTGGCGGTGACGTTGACGTGGCGGCGTCAACGTCACCGCCACGTCACTGCGCTGTCTGCCGGCAGGGATTTTGGTTTGATTGTGTGTACAGCGATCAAACCAAAACAGCCAGCAGACAAATCTGATCAAATCGGTCTGTCAGACCGATTTGAACAGATTCATTTGCTCGTGTGTACGGGGCCTAACATGTTGAGAGCCTCCTGACACACAGATGTAGTTCCCAGAAATGGGAGAGCACGTTACTGACAACCGCAGTAAAGTCTCCCTTCACAGTAGTCAGTAAAATAAGACAAGCAGGAAGTGAACAGAACAGAGAAGAAATAGAGCAACTTCTGAGCAAAAAAGAACAATGAGGAAGTGAAAAGTGGAATGTCTGCAGGTAAAGGATGCTTATTATGAAAAAAAATGTTTTCCTTTACAACCCCTTTAAGGATGCTTCAAATGTATTCATGTGTGAGTAAACCTTTATGTAAACATGAATCTGCAACATTGTGCTAATTTTTGACATGGGTCACAGGTGTTGATGTGCTTGAGTGAAGCTACAAAGAACAAAGGGCAAAGGGTCTGTGAAGGTTCTCATTTATCCAGAGCATGGAATAGCTAGTAGTAGTTAGTCACATTCAACTAGACTTGTTCTGTAATGTTGAAGCTTTTTTGTAGTTTCTCCAAGCCCCTTCTTCAGTTCAAGCAAATGCAAAATTCTTCAGTTGATAACCTCATTGTTTAATTTGAGTGACTTCTGCTAGATGAACGTCTGACAAAGCAATTAAAGATGAATTTCCGGGCAGAAATTGTATTCCCTGTCTGGTGCTTTTCTACCTTTATGTCATGTGTACAGCATTTATTTCCCCAGAAAATCAGTGTGCATTATTTGAATCACATGCTTCATTCACTGTTACATCTGTTTTGTAAGACCTGAGACCACTATGCTGTGTAACCCCCTGGCCAATGCTCTTGTCTCTTCCCACTTTATTTTTTTATGTCTCTGCTTGTGTTAGTGGATTGACCCGAGATGGACTGATAGCTCGGGAGGAGCTGCTGTACTAACTATGCAGTGTTAGTAAATCAATATCCCTGGCTAAGCTATTGTGTTCTCACAAGGGTGACAGGCAGAACATGCCAGTCAGTGCTCTCAGCCATTGGCAGATGTAGATTCACAGATCCATGCTCCTTCTATCAGACCAGCTGCCGTGCACAAGGGCCGAATGTGTACTAGGCATTAGACTCCTGGTCTGAACTACATCCTGATGCAGCATAATTTAATTGACAGGACAGGGACTCCTGATCAGTCATAGTCCTTCATGCCCGCAATTTGCAGACTATATAAATAAGTACTAGGTTCAGTGTAAGCACCCCTAATCACAGCCACTAGCCAATTTGTAATGTAAGGAGCAGGTAATGTGCTTTTAAAACAAAAGCGATGTATGTTTTTTTTTTCCAGAACCATACTTACCTAAGTGGATGCAGCATCGGCACCTCTAACACTGAGAACCGATCAATCGAACGTGGCAGATTGCTCGGTTCTCACAGCTTCCTGCTCTGCTTACTGGAGCGCTGGGCTGTGGAGGGGGCGGGAACGGCTGGCTCAGGCTGCTGGAGCCAAGACCGGCTCTGTGATGTCAGCTGACAGTTGGCTTCAGCCCACTGTCTGCTAGGGATGAACTGAACACCCCTGGGTTCGGTTCGCACAAGAACCTGCAAACAGACCAAAATTTTGTGTGAACTTTAGAACCCTGTTAAAGTCTATGGGACTCGAACGTTTGAAATCTAAAGTACTAATTTTAAAGGCTAATATGCAAGTTATTGTCCTAAAAAGTGTTTGGGGACCCGGTCCTGCCCCAGGGGACATGTATCAATGCAAAAAAGTTTTAAAAACCTGTAGTTTTTTCAGGAGCAGTGATTTTAATAATGTTTAAAGTGAAACAGTAAAATTTAAATATTTCTTTAAATTTCGTACCTAGGGGGGTGTATAGTATGCCTGTAAAGTAGCGCTTGTTTCCTGTGCTTAGAACTGTCCCTGCACAAAATGTAATTTCTGAAGGAAAAAATCATTTAAAAATCACTTGTGGCTATAATGAATTGTCGGATATCAGCAATACAGAGAAAAGTCATTCATAAAAAAAGAATGCGTGGGGGTCCCCCCAAATTCAATTACCAGGCCCTTCGGGTCTGGTATGGATATTAAGGGGAACCCTGCGTCAAATAAAAAAAAATTATGTGGGGTTCCCCCCAAATATCCGTTCCGAAACAAGCACTACTTTACAGGCATACTATACACCCCCCTAGTTAAAAAATTTAAAGGAATATTTCACTTGTATTGTTTCACTTAAAGGAATTAGTAAAATCACTGCTGCCAAAAAAACTGCAGTTTTTAAAACTTTTTTTTGCATTGATACATGTCCCCTGGGGCAGGACCCAGGTCCCCAAACCCTTTTTATTACAATAACTTGCATTTTAGCCTTTAAAATAAGCACTTTAGATTTCAAACGCTCAAGTCCCATAGACTTTAACAGGGTTCTAAAGTTCACACGAACTTGCCGCAAACACCCCAAATAGTTTGCTGTTCGGCGAACAGGCAATGTTCGAGTCGAATATGAGTTCAACTCGAACTCAAAGCTCATCGCTACTGTCTGCTGAAAACGGGACACAGGAGTGCAGAATGAACTGCACTCCTGTAATCCACAGGAGAAGTACAGCCAAACTAGCTTTAGTATTAAAAAAGTAACTTATATTGTGTTTTAAAATAATAAAAATAGGCATTACATCTCTCTGATCAGTGTGGGTGGAGATATTTGAAAAGTACACTAGCTCATTTAGTGCAATATTTACATGCTCAATGTAATTGCCCACATTTACATCCACTTACTACAACTGAATGATGGGAACTGTAGTTTCTTATAGCAGTGGCACGAGAAGGCAGGTGATGGCGTGATGCCTCGATGTTTCTCCTAAACAGTGAGGTTTATTGATTTGCTAAAGGTTTATTGATTACATACGTCAGTGAAGAATCAGCAAGGTTGCTTTATATAAAAAGTATATCAGTGATGACATCTCCTGGAAAGTGCACTGAGAACTGCAATTTTCGTTTCGAAAAACAAATGCAGCCTACAATGTCTGCAGTGCATGTGTAAATAATCAATTGCAGCCAGAAAATAATTGGAAATATCTGTAAAAAAACACATGCAGCCTGTCATGATTGTAAACAATGCATGTGGAGAGACGATAAAGAAGCTTTAGTACACACATCAACAGCATTAGGCTGTAAAAGCCCCCCACCCATGCACAATGTTTTGTCACCTAAAGGACACCCACTAACTTTTTTAGTGAGGGAGCTGGCACATAACAAAGCCACTGTTATTGGGCATCCTCACCTGACCTATCCTCAAAAGCCAGAAATCACATTATTGCTAGTTGGGTTTTAATAGCGGTGAACAGCTGTATTAGTTTGCGATTTCTGCGAAACCGCAAAATGGGTTGGGTTTGCCTTAAACACAATCCTAGTTGAGATTTGCATACCATTTCAGCTGCCTAAATCAGTGGTCATCAATCCTGTCCTCAGGGCCCACTAACAGGCCAGGTTTGCAAGATAACTGAAATGCATCACAGGTGATATCATTTGCTGCTCAGTGATTGCAGCATTCCAGTCTGCATCTCCCCAAGGTAATACATAAAACCTGGCCTGTTAGTGGGCCCTGCAGGACAGTGTTGATCACCACTGACCTAAATCGCTGTACAAACTGAACCTTTTAACATTTGGTTTGACTTTCCCAGGTTTATGGCCAGGTGAAGACCATAATCCCTTTTAAAAAAAATGTACCACATTTAATTTTTGCCAGTCTACTGGCATCAAGCCAGTCATTTAAAAATTCTCTACAAATTAGAGATAACGGCCTAAAATTGCCTACAAAATAAAAAATTACTTACCTTATATACTGGAAAATTTGAAGATTCCAAATCTTACTAGACTAGAGTGCACTAATTCAATGTGCTCAACTCCTGCCCTGATCTCACTAGAAGGCCAAGTGATGGCAGCTTCCAGGTTTTAATGCCAAAACCTAATTGAACAAGAGGTTAGAAGCTCTATGCAGAAGTGAGCCCGATTATGCACTCTCCCATTTTAGTAAATAAACCCCTTGTGTCCAGTTGCAGTAGAGTTGCCACCTCATCCCTTTAAAACCGAACACATATTAATTACACAGGTTCTGTGGCTAATTAAGGTGGTAATTAAACTCACTTGGTGCTTTACCTGCATTCAATTTGCCTCAGAACCTGTGTAATTCATTTGTGTTCGGGTTTAAAGGGATGAGGTGGCAACCCTAAGTTGCAGAAACAGTACCGTATTGACATAAAAGTTTAGCAAAGCACAGACGACAAGCTAACAGTGCGCACTCAAAGAATGTTGCAGCAAAGAGTGTAAATGTTGGGCCGCGTACACACGATCAAATTTATCTGCTGAAACCGGTCCGACGGACCGTTTCAGCAGACAAATTCGATCGTGTGTACGGGCGAACAGACAGGTTTTTCCAGCAGACAAATTTTAAAGCATGCGTTAAAATCTGTCTGCTGAAACCCGTCCGTCCGACATGTCCGCTGGTTATTACGCCTAACCAGCAGACAAAAATCTCCCGCATGCGCCGAATGGATTCGGCGCATGCGTGGAAGTATTTTACTTCCTGGATCGGTGATGTGGCGGCGTCAACGTCACTGCACTGTCTGCCGGCGGGGATTTTGGTTTGATCGTGTTTACACGATCAAACCAACATATCCCAGGAGACAAATCCGATCAAAACGGTCTGTCAGACCGATTTGATCGGATTTGTTTAGTCGTGTGTACGCGGCCTTGGTCTTGGGTAACAGCATCTGTCTCATGGACAGAGAGAATCAGAGAAGCTGCTGTATAAAATATATATATATAACTTGCTGGACAGCATGACGGTTCCTCTGCATCCATCTTCCTAAGCCTAATACGAGCCTCTCCATCGCTATTTACTAGGCTCCAATGTCCTCTGACTCCAGCAGCATATTTATATCTGGCAACAACACACCCTGCTCACAATTCTGCTCGGAGATGTCGTCAGACACTGGCCAGGCCAGCAGACTCGGATCATCTGGAAACCCATGCTTTTAAATACATGATCTACTGCCGACGGGACTTGAAGTATCATACAGTTCACTAGCTGTGAATCCTGGAACACTTCCCCTGAAGAAAGGGACTATGTCTCCCTGAAAAGTCGGGACCACACAGGGCATCACATCACACAGCAATATATGTTGAACTATATCTGTTTCATTATTTTGTACACATTTTTTACCAGTATCATATTACATGTTTTTATAGACTGCTCATGTACCGCTTGGTATCACTCGCACTTTTATCTGATACTTCGATTTTTCCAGAGCAATAAATTATATTGTTACCTACTTAATACTATAAAAGTTTTCTCTAATGCTACATTTGACACACCACAGCGTGCCTTTAAAGTCGGACTAGGGGGCTTTGCCTTTATCCTGCTTCATTTTTCCAGTTTGGGAGCTGATGGGAATCGGCCTCAAGGAGATCAGCTAAAATAGTTGATCTGATGTGGCACTTTAGAAAATCGATTAACTCGATTAAAAAAAAAAACGATAATCGAACCCAAAATTTCTTGACATATATATATATCTATATATATATATATATATATATATTATAGTGGTTACATCTCCTGGAAAGTGCCCTGAGAATTGCAATTTTACTTTTAAAAAACAAATGAAGCCTGCAATATCTGTGTGCATGTGTACAGGGACAGGCTGTGTAACAAATCAATTGAGACCAGCAAAAAATTTGAAAAATTACATGTAAAAAACACATTCAGCCTGTCATGACTGTAAACAGTGCATGTGAAGAATGTAACAGTAATCTCTCGGGTGCACCAACAGCATCTGTCTTGAGGGATGGAATGTGGCCTTGCCGATCAAAGCCCAAACGAGAAGGCTTCTAAGTAGGATGGCGTGTCCCTGCTCTTTCCCTTCTTGCCTGCACACTCTCCCTGATGCTAATATTGTCCCTGACAGACAGGTGAACTTTACCTACACTACCAACACTCAAAATGAGTGCCAAGCCTGGAAGCCAGGGTTGAAATAGACTCTGCCTGCGCCAAGGAGAACTACTTGGTCTTCAGGAGAAAGATTAAGACGCATCTCTTTTGATCTCAAAGGAGACAGGAACAACAAGCGCCCAGAGGCGATTTACTTCGCATGTGCTGCGCTATACAAGTTCTTCATTCATTCATTCATTCAAAATGGCTGCCAGAGTCACATGGGGTGGATACATCCAATCAGATAGCTCCCCCAGTGAGTCAGGAAACCATAGAGGAACCATGTTCCTATCAACTTAAAGTCAGCTTTAAGAAATGTTTTAAATGGTCTTCAGCACTTCAACAACCTGCCATTCACCCAAAGACAGCAAAGAATAAAAAGCCCTTTAGAATGTAAAAAAAAAAGAAGTTTCAAAAGTCGTAAAAAAAATTCAAGATCAAGAGAAAATGTATCACATGGTAGGCAAACTAGCACAACAGCTACATTTTTTTTAACTCCCACCTTGTTCCAATTTGTAATCACCTAAGGAATTTTAAAATGTGTTTAATTCTACAGAACTGCACCATCATCAGCCCTCCTCTACAGTGACAAAGCAGAGCTCTGAGCTATATGCTCCAGACACAGAACATAACCACAAGCATTGCAAGCTGAACAAGTATCTGGAAAGTAGTTATGTCAGAGGGTAAAATAGTTCCATTTTAGAGAGCACTCACATAACAGAACTAACGTCACGCTAATGATTTCACCATTCCTCATGTAATATCACATTGTTAAATGATTACTAATTTATACAGCTGTGCTCCCTCGTAAAAGTGTGGAAAATCTGAATTGTTACCTACATAACTTAAGAAACAGTGACATAAATCAATCAGCATTGTTCCAAATTGAACCATGAGTAGTGTGAGGGATAGTAAATCAGCTTACTATAAATGGGAAACAGTGATCAGATATTCCTGACGCTGGTCGTCTTGGGAGGAAGTAGCTATCAGAAAAATAAGCTTAAATATCAAGGAAAAAATGTAAACTGTTGAAATGTGCATAATGCATACCTAATAATGCATACCTTATTATACAAATTCAGGCCCGGACTGGGACAAAAAAAATAGGCCCGGGCATTTTAGACTGAGCAGCCGGGGGGGGGGGGGGGGAGATAGATATAGATAGAAAGAAATAGGGTAAGGAACGAAGATAGATCGATAGATAGATAGATAGATAGATAGATAGATAGATAGATAGATAGATAGATAGATAGATAGATAGATAGATAGATAGAGATAGAAAGATAGATAAAGATAGAAAGAAAGAATGGAAGGAAGGAAGGAAAATAGATAAAAAAAGAAATATAGATAAAGAAAGAAAGAAGGGAAGATAGATAGATAGATAGATAGATAGATAGATAGATAGATAGATAGATAGATAGATAGATAGATAAAGAAGGGAAGGAAGGAAGATAGATAAAGATAGAAAGAAAGAAGAGACGGAAGATAGATAAAGATAGATCGATAGAAAGAAGAAGATAGATAGATAAAGAAAGATAAAGATAGATAGATAGACAGTGGCGGTGCGTCTATAGAGGGCGCCAGAGCGCCGCCCCTCTGGCTCAGCCACGACAATGGGCACAGTGGCGACAATGGGCACAGTGGCAACAATTAAAGGGCACAGTGGCATCAATTGGCACAGTGGCAGCAAATGAAGGGCACAGTGGCTGTGTTTGATGGCATGGCACAGTGGTGACAATTGATGGCACAGTGGCTGCTTTTGATGGCATGGCACAGTGGTGACAATTGATGGCACAGTGGCTGTGTTTGATGGCATGGCACAGTGGTGACAATTGATGGCACAGTGGCTGTTTTTGATGGCATGGCACAGAGGTGACAATTGATGGCACAGTGGCTGTGTTTGATGGCATGGCACAGTGGTGACAATTGATGGGCCCAGTGGCTGCGTTTGATGGGCACAGTAAGGCTGCAATTGTTTTTCATTTGCGCCCCCCCAAAAATTTTGAGCACCAGCCTCCACTGTAGATAGATAGCTAGATAGATTATTATCTATCTAGCTATATCTATCTATAGTGGCGGCTAGTGGGGGGGGTGCAAACCAAAAAAAAAAAGAGAAAAAAGAGAGAGAGAGAGAAAGAAAGAAAGGTGAAAAGAGAGAGAGAGAGAAGGGAATGAAGGGCACCCCCTACATCAGTGTACAGTACTCACAGTACTCACTCAGAGGCAGGAGGGACTGACTAGATGGATAGATATCAGACTCCATCTTTCCTTTCTGTTTGGCTTTAGCTTGACACGGGAGGAGAAGAAGAGAGGAGGGGGAGGAGTAGAAGCAGCTCCTCTCCTCTAACTGGCCATGGGGGCAGCAAGGGGAGGGGAGAAGTGTCAGAGCTGGCTTTGATACCCCAGCTGATCTCTCATTATCTGGCGCTGTGTTGGTAGTGAACACCCCTGGGGAGACTTGACATACGGCTCGCTGGCCGCCGAGGGCCGTTCGCGGGCCGCGATCGGCCCGTGGGCCTTTCGCGGGCCAAAACCGGCCTGACTCCCACAGTTTTAAAAATGTGTACATATCTATCCAGGGCCATTTTTAAGGCAGGGCAAACGGGACACCTATCATTGTTGTGGGGCCCAAAGCATCTGCCTCATACTTGCCAACTATCCTGGTTTAAATTCCCTTGTCCCTTGAAGTTTTAGTCCTGTGCTGTGTCCCGATATCTCAGTGTGAAATTCTGTTACTAATTCTGCCCAGGTCTGCCCTATTGTGTACGGTTGACACACCTGTGTTTACATGTAAATAACCGGGATTCACATGTAAATAGTGGTTGCCTTCATATGTAAATAATGGCGGTCCGGTGGAATTAATATGTAAATAAAGGTGGCTTTCATATATATAGCATGCCCCCCTAAAAGGTCATATCCACCATCACCTATACCGAATGCTGCTGAATCCCTAGGAGTTTTCTGTTTATTGATGGGTCCACTCACCTCCCCAGTCCATGGTGTGCAGGCAGTGAGGAGATGATGTGCTATAACCTCTAGCAACCTGTCAGTAAGCGGTAATGATATGCTGTAACCTCTGGCAACCAACCGCTGCCTGATCTGATACAGTAGACTGATTTGAGTCTAGATGCTATTTATTGTATGTCTCAGAGCAGATGGAGAGCGAAATGGGGGGGGGGGTCCAATAATTTTTTTCTTGGCTACCTGACGAGTCGGGTCCCATTACGTTGGCAGAATGGCACGGACAGGCACATCAACGTATATATACGTTGCTGCCTTGACGTGGGTCGGGGGTCCGATCGGGACCCCCCCCGGTACATGCGACGGTCCCGGTGGCTGTAGGAGCGATCCGTGCTGAGGGGGCGGCGGTTCGTTTTTGTCCACCCCCTCCGGATCGCTCCCAGCTAATGCGCGCGCTCCCCTGCAGTATCACTTCCTCCTCCTGTGTAAACACAGGAAGAGGGAAGTGATGTGATCTCTGCTCTCAGCGTTTTTTTCAACCGCCGCTGAGGAGAGATCACATCACATAGTAAGTCTGCACAACACTACACTAACACCAGGACACGCAGGCACATTAACCCCTTGCGATCACCCCCCCCCTCCCCCTGTCACAGTGTCACTAAAAGCAGTGATCATATACAGGGAGTGCAGAATTATTAGGCAAATGAGTATTTTGACCACATCATCCTCTTTATGCATGTTGTCTTATCCAAGCGTATAGGCTCGAAAGCCTCTACCAATTAGGCATTTTAGGTAATGTACAACTCTGTACTGGAGGTGTGTGGCTAATGACATCAACATCTATATCAGGTGTGCATAATTATTAGTCAACTTCCTTTCCTTTGGCAAAATGGGTCAAAAGAAGGACTTGACAGTTCTGAAAAGTCAAAAATAGAGAGGTATCTAGCAGAGGGATGCAGCACCTCTTAAAATTGCAAAGCTTCTGAAGCGTGATCATCGAACAATCAAGCATTTCATTTAAAATAGTCAACAGGGTCGCAAGAAGCGTGTGGAAATACCAAGGCGCAAAATAACTGCCCATGAACTGAGAAAAGTCAAGCGTGCAGCTGCCAAGATGCCACTTGCCACCAGTTTGGCCATATTTCAGAGCTGCAACATCACTGGAGTGCCCAAAAGGACAAGGTGTGCAATACTCAGAGACATGGCCAAGGTAAGAAAGGCTGAAAGACGACCACCACTGAACAAGACACAAAAGCTGAAACGTCAAGAATGGGCCAAGAAATATCTCAAGACTGATTTTTCTACCGTTGTATGGACTGCTGAAATGAGAGTGAGTCTTGATGGACCAAAGGAATGGGCCAGTGGCTGGATTGGTAAAGGGCAGAGAGCTCCAGTCCGACTCAGACGCCAGCAAGGTGGAGGTGGAGTACTGGTTTGGGCTGGTATCATCAAAGATGAGCTTGTGGGGCCTTTTCGGGTTGAGGATGGAGTCAAGCTCAACTCCCAGTCCTACTGCCAGTTTCTGGAAGACCCCTTCTTCAAGCAGTGGTACAGGAAGAAGTCTGCATCCTTCAAGAAAAACATGATTTTCATTCAGGACAATGCTCCAGCACACGCGTCCAAGTACTCCACAGCGTGGCTGGCAAGAAAGGGTATACAAGAAGAAAAACTAATGACATGGCCTCCTTGTTCACCTGGTCTGAACCCCATTGAGAACCTGTGGTCCATCATCAAATGTGAGATTTACAAGGAGGGAAAACAGTACACCTCTCTGAACAGTGTCTGGGAGGCTGTGGTTGCTGCTGCACGCAATGTTGATGGTGAACAGATCAAAACACTGACAGAATCCATGGATGGCAGGCTGCATGAGTGTCCTTGCAAAGAAAGGTGGCTATATTGGTCACTGATTTGTTTTTGTTTTGTTTTTGAATGTCAGCAATGTATATTTGTGAATGTTGAGATGTTATATTGGTTTCACTGGTAAAAATAAATAATTGAAATGGGTATATATTTGTTTTTTGTTAAGTTGCCTAATAATTATGCACAGTAATAGTCACCTGCGCACACACAGATATCCCCCTAAAAGAGCTAAAACTAAAAACAAACTAAAAACTACTTCCAAAAATATTCAGCTTTGATATTAATGAGTTTTTTGGGTTCATTGAGAACATGGTTGTTGTTCAATAATAAAATGAATCCTCAAAAATACAACTTGCCTAATAATTCTGCACTCCCTGTATGTATGATCACTGAATTTAGTGTCAGTGTGACAGGCAGTTAGTGTTAGGTTCAGGGTAGCCCCCGTACCCCTCCTAATAAAGTTTTAACCCTTTGATCACCGCCCTAGTTAACCCTTTCACTCCCTATTGCCAGTGTCACTAAGCGATAATTTTTCAGATTTTTCTGGTCACTGTATTAGTGTCGCTGTTCCCACTAGGTAGCTATTTTTTTATTTATTTTTTATTGTGATTTTTTTTTTACTAAGACATGTGGCTAACTAAATTTTGGCCTAAATGTTTGACTAAAATTTAGTTTATTTGATTTTTTTTTTCAAAAATGTCGCTCTATTTTTGTACATAGCGCAAGAGGCGATCAAATACCACCAAAAGAAAGCTCTATTGTGGGAAGAAAAGGACGCAAATTTTGTTTGGGAGCTACGTCGCACGACTGCGCAATTGTCTGTTAAAGCGACGCAGTGCCGAATTGTAAAAACCCATTGGGTCATTTAGCAGCATATTGGTCCGGTCCTTAAGTGGTTAACATTTTCTGATTCTAGACACATTCCTGAAGTTTTAGAAGGCACATCAATGGCAACGTAATTACATTTCCCAGTTAATGTCATTGCAGAGTTACAATGCTGGACGGTACACACTCATAAGATGGGCAGTACAATCCTAAATGTCAGAAGAGGTTATGCTAAGTCCTGGACCTTGTTTAAAGTCAACCTGTCATGACATGCATTGTTGGCATCCTTCTGATAAGAAATGTTGGCTTACTGGGAAAATGGAAAGAAAAATGAAATAACTGAATGATTTTCTAATACTATCTAAAGCCACAATCGCAATAGGCTAAGAAAGCAATATTTTATCCCGGGAATTATGCTGACAGCTTTTAGGCAGCACAATGAGTTTTTTTTTTTAATTTTTAAATTGGCAACAGTTGTGCGGGGAGTTTTGTTTTGTCGTGCTCTGGAACAAAACTGCAGAAATGCAGTTGTTTTGAAAGACTGAACTTGATGGACATCCATGTTTTATCATCTATATTTCTCCTTCAGGATTCATAAACTCCGCCCACGTGTAGAATTGGCGGGAATCCGCGTCGGATCCCCGTCGCTTCTATGACGCGCTCGCTGGAATGTACTTTTACTATTCCAGCGAGTGCGAGATGTCGGCAGCCTGTCGCCGAGATTCAGCGCGATGCTGGCGTGCTGAAAACACATTCTCGGCGGCAGGCACTGTATCAGCTATCTAACTATGGCTGACTGTTATGCTGTACCCACTGGTTTAATATTTTATAAGACACAGACCTGGAACAAGGATGCAACAGAATCCATAAAAGATTTCAAGTATGCTCTTTATTCTTGCTTTTGTTTAACCACTTAAGGACCCCTTCAAGCCGATATACGTTGGCAGAATGTCACGGCTGGGCACAATCACGTAGCTGTACATGAGTCTTTAAGACCAGCCGTGGAGGTTTGCGAGCGCACCACCAGTGGATCGCTTGCGGCCCGGTCCTAAGCTCCTTGATCGCGCCCGTGGTACCCGATCGCCGCCGGTGTAAACACACCTTCCCTGTTCTTCACTGTGGCAGTGTCATTGATCGTCTGTTCCCTGATATAGGGAAAGACGATCAATGACATCACACATCCAGCCCCACCCCCTACAGTTAGAAACACATACAGTTATACCCCGCTTTGCGGACACTCACTTTACGTACACTCATGAGTACGGACATGCCCGCGAGTGTACGTAAAGTGCCTCGTAATTATGGACATTCCGGACAGCCACATAATGACCTGGAGGGGCAGAGCTGCCGCCTGGAGTTGTGAGGGAAGAGGCAAAGTTCCTGCGAGTTGCCAGCAAGCCAGCCCAGCATTGCCCGTCGGTACCGAGGTACCCGCCAGCCAGCCCAGCATTGCCCGTCGGCCCACCCTCCAGCCAGCCTAGCATTGCCTGTGAGCCCCGAGGTGCCCACCAGCCAGCCCAGGATTGCCTGTCAGCAATCCCAGCGCTGCTCAAAGGTGCTGCCAGCCCAGAGGCCCAGAGCTGTTCACCAGCCACAGTCTGTATAAACGTACTGTATAGCCCCCCCGCTACTACAATAAATTCTCTCAGCTGCTCTGGCCTTGCAACAACAATGAGATGGGGTAAGCTTACAATTTTTATTTTAATATTGTGTTTATTTTAGTTATCGATGCATTATTCATATCAGTTATGCGTGTAAATGACTATTGCAATGCAGTGCACACATTTAGAATTGAAAAAAAGTATTGCTTCACTGTAAGTACATTTTCATTTTACATACATGCTCTGGTCCCATTGTGTACTTAAAAGCGGGGTATGCCTGTATGAGATCACACTTAACCCATACAGCGCCCCCTAGTGGTTAACTCCTAAACTGCAATTGTCATTTTCACAGTAAACAGTGCATTTTATAGCACTTTTTGCTGTGAAAATGACAATGGTCCCAAAAATGTGTCAAAATTGACCGATATGTCCGCCATAATGTCGCAGTCACGAAAAAAATGCTGATCGCCACCATTAGTAGTAAAAAAAAAATGCAATGCAATAAAACTACCCCCTATTTTGTAAACGCTATAAATTTTGCGCAAACCAATCGATTAACGCTTATTGCGTTTTTTTTTTACCAAAAATATGTAGAAGAATACATATCGGCATAAACTGAGGGAAAAAAATAAAGTTTTTTTATATATATTTTTGGATGATATTTATTATAGCAAAAAGTAAAAAATATTGCATTTTTTTCAAAATTGTCGCTCTATGTTTGTTTATAGCGCAAAAAATAAAAACCCGCAGAGGTGATCAAATACCACCAAAAGAAAGCTCTATTTGTGGGAAAAAAAGGACGCCAAGTTTGTTTGGGAGCCACGTTGCACTAACGCGCAATTGTCTGTTAAAGCGACGCAGTGCCGAATCGCAAAACCTGGCCGGGTCCTTTAGCTGCCTAAAGGTCTGGGTCTTAAGTGGTTAAACTTAATTTTCCAAGTAGTAGCCGACTCCATTCACTTATTAAGGTCCCCTTGTAAAATTTCTATATCCTGCTGTGTTGTTATTGCCCTGCATATTTTTGTGTCGTCTGCAAACACTGAGATCGAGCTATTTATCCCATCCTCAATATCATTTATAAATAAATTAAACAGAATTGGTCCCAAAGCAGAGCCCATTCTCGTAGAATGTTAATAGGTTGGTTTGGCAAGAGCAACCTTTCATAAACCCGTGCTGAATTCTGCTAATTATACGGTTTTCATTAGCAAATTCTTGGACATGGTCCCTTATTGTCCCCAGGAATAGATCTCTGCCCTTTTTTGAATATTACTACCACATGGACTCTTCGTCAATCAGCTGGTGCCAATCCTGTAAGTATGCTGTCCATGAAGATTAGGAATAGCGGTCTGGCTATAACCTGACTGAGTTCTTTAAGGACCATATGGTCCTGGTGATTTATTTATGCCAAGCTTCTCTCCTTTCTGTGTAAAGACCGAAAAGAAAGCATTTAGCACAGCTACCTTGTTCATCCTTTATCAGGCCTATGTGTTCCGTCCTTTTTTACTATTAATATATTTAAAAAACTTCTTTGGATTATTTTTACTCTCCTCTGCTATGTGTCTCCCATAGCCTTTTTTAGCCACGCTGGGCCAGATTCAGGAACAGTTATGCTGGCGGATCGAGTGATCCGCCAGCCTAACTGTGACTTTGAGCCGGCGTTTCTGTTTTCTGTAACCAGAAAACAAGAAACGCCGGGTTGAAGTTCCGATGCGAGCAGCGTAACTGAGTTTCGCCATCGCATCGTTACTTCAACTTAAAAATGGCGCCGGGGGCGTTCCCGCCGATTTACGCTCAAAAAATATGTTAATGAGCGGAAATCGGCAATTCACGATCGAAATCCGGCGCGACGCAATGACGATACGACGTTTCCGGACGGGATACGCGGCGCATAGATATACCTACATGGGGTTGGAGTATCCTATGTTAGGTATAGGCGTCGTCATCGCGTCGAAAAAAAAAAAAAAAACGTCGCTGGCGTAAAACGGTCATGAATGGGAATGTGACGTCATTGACGTTCATTCACAGATTTTGGAGCATGCGCACGGGGATGTTTTGACACTCGACGCATGCACAGTACGTTGGCGGCGGGATCGCGCGTAGTTAGCATACTACACGCCCCGTACCCGCTAAATTTGAATTCCGCCGGCTCATTTGTGATGCGCTGCCGCAACTTTAGGAGCAAGTGCTTCGTGAATGACAGCACTTGCTCCTAAAATTTCGCAAGCGCAACGCAAATGAGAAGCGTTACTCCAGAGCAAAGATGCTCTGGACTACCTGAATCTGGCCCGCTGATGGCATTCTTACACCTAACAATGCATTCCTTGTTATGTTTGAATGCTGACACTGACCCCTCCACTTTGTACTTTTTAAAAGGCAATTTTTTTGTCCTTTATATGACATTTTACGATTTGGTTCAGCCACCCAGGTTTAACTTTTGTTCTTCTATATTTATTAACCCCCGGAATGCACTCGTGATACATTTATTTAATATATTCCTAATGGGAATGCTTTAGGAATATATTAACCACTTGCAACCCAGGCCATTCTGACATTTCTCTCCTACGTGTAAAAATCATATTTTTTCTGCTAGAAAATTACATAGAACCCCCAAACATTATAAATGTTTTTTTAGCAAAGACCCTATAGAATACAATGGCAGTCGTTGTAACTTTTTATCTTGCACGGTATTTGTTTTGTGCTTTAAAAAAAACAGTTAGACCAATGTTTTTACATAATGATGAAGTTACGCCGAGTAAATAAATACCTAACATGTCACGCTTCAAAATTGCACACGCTCGTGGAATGGCGCCAAACTTCGCTACTTAAAAATCCCCATAGACAACTATTTTTTTTTGGCAGCATTTTACAGGGCACAGTGGCGACAATTGATGGGCACAGTGGCTGCGTTTGGCATGGCATAGTGTGACAATTGATGGGCACGGTGGTGACAATTGATGGCACAGTGACGACAATTGATGGCACAGTGGTAACAATTGATAGGACAGTGGCTGTGTTTGATGGCATGGCACAGTGGCTGTGTTTAATGGCACAGTGGCTGCGTTTGGCATGGCACAGTGGTGACAATTGATGGCACAGTGGTGACAATTGATGGCACAGTAGCTGCGTTTGATGGCATGGCACAGTGATGACAATTGATGGGCACAGTGGCTGCGTTTGATGGCATGGCAGAGTGATGACAATTGATGGGCACAGTGGTGACAATTGATGGCACAGTGGCGACAATTGATGGCACATTGGCTACGTTTGATGGCATAGCACAGTGGTAACAATTGATGGGCACAGTGGTGACAATTGATGGCACAGTGGCTGCATTTGATGGCAAAGTGGCTACATTTGATGGCACAGTGGCTGTGTTTGATGGGCACAGTAGCTGCCTTTGATGGGCACAGTGTTTTCATCCGATCTCTTCATAGGAGACAGCGGCGCTGTACAAGCACCTCCCTGCTCAGTAAGCAGAGAGGGACCTGTCATCCACTGGATCAGCAGCTGTCTGCCGGTGGGGATTTTGATCTGATGGTGTGTACACGCCATTGGACCAAAATAGCCCGGCGGACATATCCGATGAAAACGGTCCGAGGACCGTTTCCATCGGATATGTCCCTCCGTGTGTACGCGGCCTAACAAGTTACAAAAACAGAACTAAATGTAAAACGGAGGAATGTCAATATGATAAAATAAATAAATCTAAATAATGTTTTTTTTTTTTAATACCTGCTAACATACTTTATCAATGCAGCCTAATACAGTCACAATGCAGTTGCTCCCTGGAGTATTATAATCTCTGTGGGATAAACTCTAGATCAGGGGTTCTTAACCTGGATGGGTTTGAGGAGGTCCGTGAGGCTGCGATAAAAAATAACATTTACAGCCCTTCCCTTATCCCAGTCAATGGATTCCCATTGAAAAAAAAATAAAGAAAATGCAGCCTGCAATTGCACATAGCACCGACCGCAAAGCATCTCTTTTTTTGGCCCATGTTTACCATCTAAATTTGCATCCTTGTTCTCTGTTCTCTCACATTGCACCACTCCATAATAGCAAGTGCTAATTCTAATTTTCTAGTAGTAGTAGTAGTAGATTTGAGCAGTATTAAAATAGTTTTGTTTATTTTGGTTTGATTGTATTTAATTTTTGTAATAAGTGGCCATTATTTTTTGCATGAAAAGCACTGCGTTAAGATTGATTACTTCATTCAAATGTGTATGTCATATATGTAAGAGGTAATCTTTTTTTGGGGGGGTAAAGTAAAGTACATATATTCAATGCATGCAAAGTTGTTTTTATGTGAATATTCCTGGGGAGAGGGTCCATAGCTTTCATCTGATTCCTAAAGGGGTCAGTGAATGAAAAAAAAGGTTAAGAACCACTGTTGTAGATTGTAGTCCTTCTTCATATTGAGTCTGGCAGTCTCAGGAATTTGCTTGCGTGTACACTATAAATGCATTTAGTACTTAAATATGTGCCAGTGATTAGGGTATATAAAATATGCATTGAGACTTTCGTTTTGCTATAGTCTAAAGATGAAATCTGGTGGCCATATGTTGAAGGACTTTCAAATTCCAATGATGCCAATGCACCGTCTGAATAAATAAGCCTGAATTAGTCTGTAGATATGAAGAACACAGGATGTATCTGGAAACAAGCCAGTTTCTATTACACACATATAAAAGTAATATCTGTGTAGTACCCTCTAGTGCAGTGTTTCCCAACTCCAGTCCTCAAGGCACAACAACAGGTCAAGTTTTCAGGATTTCCCTCAGATGAAATGGCTGTGGTGATTACTAAGGCAGTGAAACTGATTAAATCACCTGTGCAAAATAACGGAAAGCCTGAAAACATGACCTGTTGGTGTGCCTCGAGGACTGGAGTTGGGAAACACTGCTCTAGTGTACTAGAAGTAAATAGTTTTTTTTTTTGATAGAGTAGGTCAATTGTTCAAGCTTGGCTGGCAGCCAAGCCTGTGTAATTTTCTGATTCAGGGATTGAGTGACTCAGGGAGGGCTGGATGACTCACAGGCAGCATATTTTAGACCCCCAAAACACACACACGCAACACTCTGGGTCAACCGAGCTGTGGCAGTGGCATTTGGGTGGAAGCTGGAGATGCAGTGTTAGGCTGTCAGTGGCCCTTGAGGGTAGCCCGCTAGTCTGGGGAGGGGGGGTGACTTCAGGCCTGGGCTCGGTTCAGAAGGGACCCTCTTCACGACACACAGAGGTGTCCTGACCAGATGTATGGGAGCAAGTGGAGGACAGCAGGTGATCACTGCCGGGAAATCTCCAGGAGGGAAGAAAGCCAGGTGGGTTGGTGACTGTTGTAGTCCAGAAGACTGAGAGGCATGCCTGAATGGATTGGGTGCAAGCAGTCTGGGATGGTTGCAAAGTCAGTCTGGGAGCACTGTGGAGCCTTAAGCCAAGAGAGCTAGTGAAAGGGGCAGCTGCAGCCTTCGGGAATTGAATTTGTACAGTCTGGTGGAAAGAAGGGATAAGGGAGACATGATTGAAACCTTTAAAGCGGAGTTCCATCCAAAAGTGGAACTTCCACTCATCTGATTCATCCCCCCCTCCGGTGCCACAATTGGCACCTTACAGGGAGGGGGACAGGATACCTGTCTTTGACGCTACCGCTGGGCTTCCTCCTCCTCCCCCAGCATGCCCAGTAGGGTCCTCGGCCTGAAGCCAAAAGTCTACACTGCCGAGTTCCCTTAACCGCAATGGCGGCGACAGCACGTTGAAACATTAGCTGCGAGTGCCGACATCGCTGGACTCCAGGACAGGTAAGTGTCCTATTATTAAAAGCCAGTTGCAGTATGTATAGCTGCTGGCTTTTAAAAAAAAATTGGGTGGAACACAGCTTTAAATACATCAGGGGGGTGAATAACGTTTAGGAGGGCAGTTTTTTTCAATATAAAATCAAAATCAAGAACACGGGGACATAACTAACTGGAGGAAAGATCAAAACTAATCTTAGAAAGCATTGCTTTACTGAATGGGTGGGTGGTAGTGAGAGAGACAACAGTAAATGGCTTCAAACATGCTTGGGGCAAACACAGATCTATAGTCAGAAAATCAAGTTAATAAAAATAAAAATAAAAATAGGCAGACTCGATGGACTACACTACAGTCTTTTTCTGCCATCACTTTTCTATGTTTCTATGTTTCTATGTAACAAATACATTTTCTTTACTCCTGATGACTGAACGAAGCAGCAGAGAATGGAAGGGAAGAGTAAGCTACTGGTGGGGCCTGTTATTTTAACCTGTATAGGTTTTGCATTGTATTGTAACCGATCATACAACTGTTGCAATATGTGAGTTTTTTCTTATGGAACCCCAACAGGAATTGCCAAATGATTCAAACAATAATCAAAAGCTCAGCCAGTGCGCAGTATCCAGAAGATTAAACATTTCCATTCACAATGACTGTTTAGCACAGGGGTGCAGGGGTGTATTTAGGTTTTGTGCTGCCCTAGGCCTGACTAAATTCATGCACCCCTAATTTAAATACGACCCACCCTTCCTGTCAAAGCCACACCCCTTCCTATTTAAGACCCGCCCTATCATCCCGGATCGCTCCCAGAGCCACGGAGACCGCCGCATGTACCGGGGGGGTCCCGATCGGACCCCCGACCCGCGTCAAGGCAGGGACGTACAGGTAAGCCAATGTGCCTGTACGTGCCATTCTGCCGACGTAAATGTACATGCGGCAGTCCGCAAGTGATTAAAAATAGCCCTCATTTTTAAATGGAGTAAAAGTTTGAAGTGATTTTTTTTTTTAAAAGAAAGGCGCTGCACCTGCACACGCTTATGTGGATACATTTGAAGAGCCATTGGGTCCTTGAGAAGTATACTATCTATACTCTCATGGTTATCAAGACCTGCGGACATTCCCTAGGGATCATCTAACAACAGGCGACTTCTGGCCGCTCATTATCCACACAATATTACTGATGCTGTCTGTTCTATTTAAGGGACGAGATATTTGTTACGGCTCAAGTTATGGAGAGAACATTTATGCTTTTTTTTTTCTGTGTCATTGCAGGCGATATCTACTAAACCATTAGAGGGGGGAGTTGAACTCAACTTCCCCCTACCATCACCATCTTTTTATTATTATTTATTACTTAGAAAATATAAAAATTCAAGGAAAAAACAAGCGACAGGATTGGTTAAGACAAACTCCTCCCCCCACATGTTAATATTATACATATGCCGCTGTGTCTTTAGCGTGTGAGCAGAGGGTCATTGTGGGGCACAAGCAGCTTTGATCCCACGCCTCATCTAACCTCTCCGTGGTTGCCCGGGGAACGTAAACACTGAGGGGGTTGAGGTAGATGAGAAGTGGGGGGGGCGGCTGCGAGGGGGGAGGAGCCAGAGCAGACACCTGCTGCTGACAAATTGAAGCCGGCCCAGATAGAGGAAAATGTGAGTACAGCCCCCGGTCCTGTAACCTGGATAGAAGGAGCAGTGAAGGCGGCTGCATATTAGACATGTGCAATTAGTTTTGTTTATTTTCTAATTCATTAATTACGAATTTTCGTATTTCCGAAAAAAAATGTGTTTTCGGAAATTCAAAAAATTCGGAAATTTTCGAATTTTCAAAATTTTTAAATTTTCGAATTTTTCACTTTCTTGAAATTTTCGAATTTTGAAATTTTCGCAATTTCGAATTTTTCAATTTGCGACATTTCGAATTTTTCAATTTTCGAATTATCGAAATGTCCAATTTCGAATTTTTCAATTTTCGAATTTCGAATTGTAAAATTTTCGAAATTTCGATTTTTTTAATTTTTGAAATTTGGAAAATTAAAAAATTTGAAAATTTGAAAATTGAAAAATTTGAAAATTGAAAAATTTGAAAATTGAAAAATTCGAAAATTAAAAAATTAAAAAATTTGAAAATTCGAAAATGTTGCATGGATTGCAAGTCTGTGCATGCATAGACCTCCTGGGGGCCCCCCTTTTTATCAGCATGTACAGACTACATTCCAGGGCCCCCCTTTATATCAGCAGCATGCACAGACCAGGGCCCCCCTTTGTATCAGCATGCATTGCATAGACCTCCCCAGGGCTAGGTCCCCTTCCGATTCCCCCCTTAGAGTGTGTAAAAAAAACCTTACCTTTCAGGAGCCGCTGCACTGCATCAATGTGTACGAACCTGGGAGCAGAGTCTAACACTATGCTCTCGTCTCGAGTCCTCCCCTCCTGCATAAGTGTCCCACGGCCCGCCTGGTTGCTAGGATACAGTCCCTTCACTGTAGAGTCGGCGGGACAGGACTCGGGAAAAAGAACAAGACACAGTGACCCAGGGGTCACATGGCTGCGCTGCCTGCACGCACGTATGACAGGGGGGACGCTAACAGAGAACAGTGCCGTGTGGGCGGCACACTACTCAGACAAGCTGGTGAAGGCGTGGAGCCGAGCCTGGAGAGATCATATAACAGAGAGACTAGGAGACACACACACAGTGTGACAGTCAGGGGTGTATTTAGGTTTTGTGCTGCCCTAGGCCTGACTAAATTCATGCACCCCCTAATTTAAATACGACCCACCCTTCCTATCAAAGCCACACCCCTTCCTATCAAAGCCACACCCCTTCCTATTTAAGACCCGCCCTATCATCTGTAAATCACACCCCTTCCACCCACTTCATCTCCCCCCTAGCAGAAAAAATACTCCCTTTCAGCACAAATCCTCACCCTCCTATAACCCCTTCCAGTGAAAATCCCCCTTCTCAGCACAAACCCTTGCCTTAACCTCCCCTTTCCCAGCACAAATCCCCCTCTTAGCACAAATCCTTCCCCATCTCCCCCTCACAGCATAAATCCCCCCTCCCATCACAAATCCTCCCATCTCCCCCTCTCAGCATAATTACATCTCTCGCCACAAATCCTCCCCCATCTCCCCCTTCCAGCAAAAATCCTCACGTTCAGAAAAAAAATCCCCCCTCATCTCAAACCTGTGCCTCCTTCTCTCCCCTCCCAGTACACCCCCAGCTCTTTCCCTTGTTCTGTAAGAGTATCCTTCTATGCTGGGACTTGTAGTGCACTCTGGGGGGCTGAGATATGACAGTCTCCTATGCTGGGACTTGTAGTGCACTCCGGGGGGCTAAGATATGGCAGTCTCCTATGCTGGGACTTGTAGTGCCCTAGACTACAGGGGATGGAATCCCACTCTGCTGGGACTTGTAGTGCCCTCAGTGGCAGAATGAGGATTCCTCAGTCCCCCCACAGTCTAAGGCACTACAAGTCCCAGCATAGGAGGCTGCCATATGTCAGCCTCCACAGTGCACTACAAGTCCCAGCAAGACCAGGGCTGCCATATTTCAGCCCCCACAGTGCACTACAAGTCCCAGCAAGACCAGGGCTGCCATATTTCAGCCCCCACAGTGCACTACAAGTCCCAGCAAAAACGGGCACTACAAGTCCCAGCAAAATGGGGCTGCCATATTTCAGCCCCCACAGTGCACTACAAGTCCCAGCAAAAACGGGGCTGCCATATTTCAGCCCCCACAGTGCACTACAAGTCCCAGCAAAAACGGGGCTGTCATATTTTAGCCCCCACAGTGCACTACAAGTCCCAGCAAAAATCTGCGCTAACTCAATATAACCAAAAACTGCTAGAATACAAACAAACAAAGCCAAGAAACAGTAACGATTAAAAATGCAGCGCTAAACAAGTTAAACCTCAGCACAGAGTGGTAATGTATTCCAGCTTGCTGTAGATAGGCCCAGCATGTATATAAAAAGTCTCCGTGAAGGAAAAATACTTAAGTGTATAGTGCCTGTTGATAACACCAACATATGTAACTCATAAAGAAGAGTTGGATATATATAAAGTACCAATGAAGGTAACCAAATTATATAAAGAAAATGTGCTAGGTGTGAAAATAAACAGTCTGTATAATCCGTGATCAAATGGATAGCTCTCCAGTGGCAAATGCAAACCAATATTAACAATGAAGGTAAAGTTGTCTGCTAGGTGTGAGAAATCAAAATAACTGTATAATCCTGATGTCAAATGGGGTAAGTAAGAACACTCTTACCAGATAAGGTGGACTCAGATACTATACAGTAGAGAGTCAAGAAAGTAGTGTGGTCTAATGAGACCGGAATCACTGCAACGTTGATGGATAACTGGTAAGAGTGTTCTTACTTACCCCATACATCAGATGTTATTATGATCTCTACAGACAACTTGTGAATATTGGTTTGCATTTGCCACTGGAGAGCTATCCATTTGATCACGGATTATACAGACTGTTTATTTTCACACCTAGCACATTTTTTTATATACCGTACTTATCGGGGTATTGCGCGCTCCGGCATTTAGCGCGCACCCCTAAAGTGGACCCGCATTCCTGTGGAAAAAATATTTTTATACTTACAGTTTTGTTGTCTTGCGCGGCGTCCATCGGCGGCCTCGTGGGGTCCGGCTTCGGGTGTCCTCTTCGCCGGGTCCCGCGTCCTTCTGCAGAGTCCTCCCCGCTCGATCCCCGCTTTCCTGTGCCGAGTTTGAATACTGCGCCGGCATATACCGAGCGCAGTACACTCGTGTATAGTGGGGCAGGCTCGGCTACTCTCGTGCTCACGTCCTGTATGTCCAGGACGTGAGCGCGAGAGGAGCCAAACCTGCCCGACTATACACGAGTGTACTGCGCTCTGTATATACCGGCGCAGTATTCAAATTCGGCGCGGGAAAGCATGTATCGGCGTATATCGTGCACCCAGGGCAAAAAAGTGCGCGGTATACGCCGCTAAATACTGTAATTTGGTTACCTTCATTGGTACTTTATATATATCCAACTCTTCTTTATGATCTTTACATATGTTGGTGTTATCAACAGGCACTATACACTTAAGTATTTTTCCTTCACGGAGACTTTTTATATACATGCTGGGCCTATCTACAGCAAGCTGGAATACATTACCACTCTGTGTTGAGGTTTAACTTGTTTAGTGCTGCATTTTTTATTGTTACAATACATGATATAGTTCTGCCCCTATATTCACCCACAGGACCTGTTTAGGTCTATAAAAGTCTGACTGAGAGCTACCTTCCCCATTCTCTGTATAAAGCACAAAGATCAGAGGGACGGTGCGTTTGCTTCCATGTATTGGCGTCAGTAAAGGAAAATTACGGTATGTATTTGATTCAATTTTCCATTTTCCTAACATCAACATTGCAGCATACATATGATAAATAATGAGCTTTTGAGAGGGAAGGTTTAATGCTGCAAACTTAGGGCCAGATTCAGATACACTTAATATTGCGCTGCGTAATCTAAATATTCTACGCTGCCGTATTTTACCAGGCTCTACATCAAATTCTGGTAGATTTTTGCCCATATGCTACAGCGGCGTAGTCTATTTCTCGCCGCGTAATCGAAATACGCGATTAGGGGACGTGAAGCATTTAAATTAAGCGCGTCCCCGCGGCGATCGAACTGCGCATGCTCCGTTCAGAAATTTCCCGCCGTGCATTGCGCAAAATCACGTTGTTACGTCATTCGTTGTTTGAGTAGCGTTGTTTACGAACATTCCTATTCCCGGACTACTTACGTAAAAAATAATAAAAGACGTTGGAAAACGTAGAAATTTGACGCGGGAACGACGGCCATACTTAACATGGGCTGTCTAATATTAGAGCAGCAAAAAGCTGGTATAGTGTTACGCAAAAAAAAGATGACTAAAGGTGCTGTAAGAGATTGCGAATGAAGATCGTAATTTCGGGGATCGCCGGCAAAAGCTCATTTGCATACCCCGACGCGGAAAACGACGGGAAGTCCACCCAGTGGCCGCAATTTTATTGCAGCGTAGATCCGAAGGCGTACGAACACGTACTCCAGTCGAATTGAAGCCCGCAGCCGTCTATTTATGGTTTGAGGTTTCCGACTAGCTAAAAAACGTGCGTAATTTGAAATTACTCCAGTCTAACACCAGTTAGACAGGAGTTACGGCTCTCTGAATCTGGGCCTTAGTCTTTATTTAACAATAGATATAGAAGTTTGGATCGTTTTCCTCCCAAACTCTACTCTAGTAAGAGCTGCTCGATCTACCCTGTAGTGTTTCAAGACGAATGATGGGATGACCAGCTAGCTGCTTTGCAGACGGTCTCCAGAGACACTCCTGCCCATGCTGCCCAAGAAGAAGACATCATCCCGGTTTAGTGAGCTCTAACCACCTCCGGAGGGTCCTTCCTAGCCGCTCTATATGCCCTGTGAATAGTTTTTGCTATCCAGGCTGAGATGGTTCTGGCCGAGGCCGCTTTTGCTTTGAATTTTCCAGAAGGTATAATGAAAAGTCTATCAGAATATTTGACTAAAGAAGTAGCCTGGTGATAGGCTTTGCGGACCTTGGGAATGTCCAACCCATGCAGGTCAGCATCTGCTTCTGCTGGGAAGGCTGAGGTTAAATATTGATGCCACTTTTGGGAAAAGTGATCCAATGGTCTCAGCACAACCCTTTCTGTCAAGAACATGGTATAAGGTTTGGCTGCCCCCAATGCTTGGAGTTCCGACACTCCTCCGCCTGAAGTTATAGCTATTAGTAATGCCGTTTTTAAGGTTATATCCCATAGTGAACAATCTTCTGTCGGAGCACAAGGAGGGTTTGCTAGAAAATTGAGGACTACTGCCAGGTCGCATTGAGGAAGCCTATTTCTCTTCGGAGGGCGTAGTCTAAGTACTGCTCTCATGAAGCGTTCCACCATCAGGTTTGCTGCCTATTTTTTCTGGGTAAAATCCGACATGGCTGAAATCTGCACTTTATGTAAACTTAGGCTGAGCCCCAAATCCAATCCGGATTGCAGGAAAGACAGGATTTGAGACACCTTCAGGTCACTAGGGTCGAACTGACGCCCGGCTTCAAAGATTGTGAATCAATCCCATATTCTGGAGTAGATGGCATTGGTTGACCCCTTTCTGGAATTCTGTAAAGTCCTAATAACCTCAGGAGAACATCCTAACTATTGTAAGCCCTGCCTTTCAATCTCTGTAGATATCTCCTTGTGACATAAGATGAGAAGTCACCGGCAGAGTGATTGATGGGCACAGGCTGAGATCCATTGCCAGAGAGAACCATGGTTGGTGAGGCCAGTAAGGTAATACTGTGATGACTGTCAGATTCTCTGCCAACAATCTCTTTAGGAATTACAGAATTAAAGAAATCGAAGGGAAAGCATAGGCCTGCTGTGTGTCCTTCCCCCCGCTAATGGATGAGGGTAACCGGCTCACCGTGTAGTTGGTTGACGAGGCAAAGAGATCCATTGCGGATGCCCTCACTCGTTGGAGATCTGTTTGAACACTTTGGGGTGAAGGGACCATTCGTTGGGATCCTTGAATTTGCTCCGCTTCCAAATTCTGACAGCCTGGAAGATATATGGCCCTCAAATCTGGGAGATATTGTTGTGCCAATGTCATGATTAGTTTCACCTCTCTCGAGAGGGATTAGCCTTGTCACTGTATATAGGACATTTTTGCCTGCTGCTGTGTTGTCCCGACAGAGCAGGACTGAGCTACCCTGTATGTCAGGTAACAAGGTGGTCAACGCCATGAATGCTGCTCGAAATTCCAGAATATTGGAAACTAGGCCCTGAGTGGGAAATTTCCTTCTGCCCTGGATCTTGAGTTGCTTGCAGGTGGCATCCCACCCTGCTGTGCTGGCATCTGTAGTAACAGTGAAACATGGCTGCGGCCCTAATGGATGATGCTGTACTATCGTTTCTTGTCTCGATCACCACCAGAGACTCTGGTGTATCTGGCTGGTGATCGTGATTGGCTAAGCTAAACAAACCTTCTTCCACTGTATCAGGAAATCCTGTTGAAAATTTTGAGTCTCCAGTGAGCCCAGGGGATCATTGGGATACATGAAGCCATCATCCCAAGAAGACTCATGCACTGGGATGCTGACATCACTGATGCAACCAATGTCTGTTGGAACTTTTTGATGATTTGGGGGAGTTTCTGAAGAGGCAAAAAAACTGTGGCTGTCTGAGTATTGAACTGGGCTCCTAAGTAGATCATATTCTGTGTAGGTTTCAGCTGGCTTTTTTGATAGTTGACTATCCAGCCAAATGTCCTTAAGGTGGACAGCAGGAGCTCTATTTGCGTCTGAAAAAGGTCTTGGTCCTGGGCCAAGACGATGATGTTGTCCAAGAAATGGTGGACTCTAAACCCTTTCTCCCTTAGTGGGGCCAAGACTGCAATCAGAACCTTGTTGAAGGTTTGAGGGGAAGTGGATAGGCCAAAGGGAAGGCCGACAAATTGGTAATGCCTGTTCCCCACTGCGAACCTGAGGAACTGTTGGTATGACTAAAGAATAGGGACATGCAGGTAGGCACCCTGTAAGTCCACCAAAATAATTCAGTCCTTTGGTTGAATTATCTGGATTATGGTATGGAGAGACTACCCGGACAAATTGGTTCAGCTTCTTAACCACTTAAGGACCGCCTCCTGCACATTTACGTCGGCAGAATGGCACGGCTGGGAACATGCACGTACAGGTACGTGCTGTGCTAGTACCCAGCCATGGGTCGCGGGCGCGAACATTTGGCGCAATCCCGTGACCCAGTCCGAAGCTCCAAGAACGCGGGACTCGCGGACCCGATCGCCGCTGGAGTCCCGCGATCAGTCCCTGGAGCTGAAGAACGGGGAGAGCCGTGTGTAAACACGGCTTTCCCGATCTTCACTGTGGCGGCGTCATCGATCGTGTGATCCCTTTTATAGGGATACACAATCGATGACGTCACACCTACAGCCACACCCCGCTACAGTTGTAAACACACATTAGGTCACACATAAGCCCTTCAGCGCCCCCTTGTGGTTAACTCCCAAACTCCACTGTCATTTTCACAATAAACAATGCATTTTAAATGCATTTTTTGCTGTGAAATGACAATGGTCCCAAAATGTGTCAACATTTTCCGAAGTGTCCGCCATAATGTCGCAGTCACAAAAAAAATCGCTGATCGCCGCCATTAGTATTAAATGTAAATGCCAAATTAAAATAATAAAAATGAAATAAAACTATCCCCTATTTTGTAAACGCTATACATTTTGTGTAAACCAATCGATAAACGGTTATTGCGATTTTTTTTACCAAAAATAGGTAGAAGAATACGTATTGGCCTAAACTGAGGAAAAAAAATATTTTTTTATATATTTTTGGGGGATATTTATTATCCACTTAAGGACCCCCGCACGCACATTTACGGCCACAACATGGCTCGTACAGGCACAAGGGCGTAAATTTACGTCACCGCCTTCGTGCGGTTCGGGGGTCCCATCGGGACCCCCTCCGCGGCGTGCGGGGGTCCCCCTGGTTCTGGGAGCGATCGCCGACGAGCGGGCGGATGTCCGTGTTTTCCGCCCCCCCCCCGCGATCGCTCCCAGCCAATGGGAGCGCTCCCCCTTCGTTTCAGTTCCTCCTCCTGTGTTTACACAGGAAGGAGGAAATGATGTCACCTCTCATCGCAGCGGTGTTTCCCACCGCTGCTGATGAGAGAAGACATCCACAGTAAGTGTGCACCAACACAACACTGACACACACACACATAGGCACATTAACCCCTTGTGATCGCCCCCCCCCCCCCCCACCCCCCTGTCACAGTGTCACTGAATGTTGTGATCTAATCACTGCATTTAGTGTCAGTGTGACAGGCAGTGTAAAATCAGTTAGTGTTAGGTCCAGGATAGCCCCCCACCCCCCCTAATAAAGTTTTAACCCCCTGATCACTGCCCTAGTTAACCCTTTCACTCCCTATTTCCAGCATCACTAAGCGATTATTTTTCTGATCGCTGTATTAGTGTCGCTGTTCCCGCTAGGTAGCTATTTTTTTATTGCGATTTTTTTTTTGTACTAAAGACATGTGGCTGAATTAATTTTGGCCTAAATGTTTTACTAAAATTTAGTTTATTTGATTTTTTTTATAACAAAAAGTAAAAAAATAGTGATTTTTTTCAAAATTGTCGCTCTATTTTAGTTTATAGCGCAAAAAATAAAAATCGCAGAGGCGATAAAATACCACCGAAAGAAAGCTCTATTTGTGGGAAGAAAAGGACGCAAATTTTGTTTGGGAGCCACGTCGCACGACCGCGCAATTGTCTGTTAAAGCGACACAGCGCCGAATTGTAAAAACACCTTGGGTCATTTAGCAGTGTATGTGTCCGGGTCTTAAGTGGTTAAAGCAAATAGTAAAAAATATTGTATTTTTTTCAACATTGTCGCTCTATTTTTGTTTATAGTGCAAAAAATAAAAACCGCATAGGTTATCAAATACCACCAAAAGAAAGCTCTATTTGTGGGAAAAAAGGGACACCAATTTTGTTTGGGAGCCACGTCACACAACCGCGCAATTGTCTGTTGACGCAGTGCCGAATCGCAAAACCTGGCCGGGTCCTTTACCTGCATTTTGGTCCGGGTCTTAAGTGGTTAAGGTCAATCACTGATCTGAAGCCGCCCTTTTTTCTGGACCAGGAAGAGTGGTAAGTAAAAGCCTGTAAACCTTTGACAGGTCAGAACTGATATGATTGCCCCTTGAAGCAACAAGATGTTGATGTACTCCTGAAGAGCAGCTACCTTCAGGGTGACTGGGTTGTCTTATTGGGGGTGAAGGAGTATTCTGGAGGCTGACATTTGAACTACCAATAATGACCTTGTGCCACTGTGGACTGCACCCACTGATCTTGGCAGTGGTCTTGCCAGACCTGGGCAAATTTGAGCAGCCTGGCTCCAACCGTCTCCCCTGGGCAGACGTGGCATCAAAAGGGCTTCTGGGCATCTAAGGGAGCTGCAGGGGCCTTATCTTTCTATGATCTAACAAAGATTGACTGTGTACCCCTCTAACCTCTTCTGTAATCTTTGGACAGACTAAAACTTCTGGAATCCTGGTACCTGTTTGACGCCTCTCTGGTTAGTCGCCCCTTCTGGCGCCTGGACCTCCGATCTTGGGGTAAAAGGCTTTTCCTCCTGTAACCCTGGAAAGTTTCTAGCTTTTACCCGAACAGTACAGCCTGGCAGGTCAGGAAAGGTAGGGGAAGAGGGAGTGCCCACCCCCCTTCTGAGCCATACTAGTCCACGTGCCCTCAACATGGGGGGTGCTTTGAGGCAGGGAGCCCCGCAAGCACCTTGTCTCCATGTTGATGGGGACAAGGGCCTCTTCCCCATGTTGATGGGAACAAGGGCCTCTTCCCCACAACCCTGGCTGTTGGTTGTGGTGGTCTGTGGGCAGGGGGCTTATCGGAATCTGAAAGCCCCCTTTAACAAGGGGACCCCAGATCCTGCCCTCCATGTGAATATGTATGGGGTACATAGTATTCCTATTCATTCACCAAAAAATAAAGCTGTAGTGGAAGAAAATTATAGTAGGCAGTTTTTGACAATTCCTTTATTAGAAAAAAAAACAAAAACAATGTCCCCTGATCATCATCAATTACAATGTCTGACACCACCAGTTACCCGGGAAAAAAAAATGGTCCACACCCGCCAAATGCTTCCTCCATCTGATAGTGCTTAAATAACTAAGGGGCGAGGCCACCCGGTGACATAATCGGATGACTCTTTCCCTTGTGACATCATCCATGGAGCATGCTGGGCCAACGATGTCACAAGGGGGCGGGGTCACCTGGTGATGTCAGTGGGTGACCCCACCCTTAGTTATTTAAGAACTGGCAGATGGCAAAGCTTGCAGACGGGAGGAGCGGACCCCTTTTTTTGGGCTGGCGGTGGCGATGGGTTTACTTCGGGTTCATTGTTTTTTTTGTTTTTTTTAGAAACATGTACCATAGGAAACCATGTTAAATAGACTGTAGTACGTTTCTGCAATCTGCAAAACGCATGGGTGTGAACTAATTCACTCATTGTGAGTGCCAGTTAAGAGCTGAAATCCTCATACACATAAGGGTAATACAACATAAAAAGTGGGTATACTGCCCCACCTGAAAGTGACAGGTCATGTCCCAAGGTCTATTTAGGAAGTAATGGAGATGTTTTTTTTTTTTTTAATATATAACAATCACTGACACTGAGATTCTGGTTGTGCTGATTATGAAGAAATGTACTACAGAATATACACCAACTATTATGATTAGCTTTTATAGAATTTGACCTAAACTTACTTTGCAAGTCCAGCTTTTGAAAGCTCTTCTTTTGAGCATCGCTCCAGCGGGATTAGGAGTTTGTCTATTTGCCCTTACTTGATAAAATTGAAAAGCCTAATTTTATCCCTCTTTGAGGTAAGCACTCTGTGAGCATTATGTCACTGGGATCACCACCAAGTTCTTACGCAGAGGAATTATTTGACACATCACATAGAAGCAACGTGTCACTTTATGAAGACTGTTTATAAACTACTTTGAAGAATTATTGTTTCACATTTGTAAAAAGTGGAAGTTTTTCTTTATATCTATTTATCATATTTTTGTAGTTATTAATGTTTTTAGGAATTTGCTCTGATCACCATTTGTTTTTATTATCCATTTAGGTGCTATGTACAGCCACCCATAGAAATGAATGGCTGTATGTAGACATACGCTAGCACTTGTGTAAATGTGTGTGTGTGTGTGTGTGTGTGTATGTATGGCCATGGACGCAGGCAGTCTGCATTCAAGGGTGTACATTCATATGCATGTGTGTGTGTTCAAGCAAGTACAGGTGTATACCCACGTGCAGCCATTGATTTCTATAGGTGGCTGTACATAACACCTGTGGCTCCTGGGCTGAGAAACACACTCACATTTTTCGATGTATAGCCCCAGGAACCTGTGTACATGAGGCAACACAGAGAATGGTATGCTCCACCTGAGGCTGATCCCTCAGTTATTTTGTTTCCTGATAGATTCCTCTTATTGGACACTTTTTCATTATCACCAACAAACCTGCTCATGTCTGGGCAGCATTAGGTTTTCAAAAAGTTAAAGAAGCATTTCTAGACTTGGGGTCAATTCCACATACTGTATGTACAGAATTTAGTATTAGGCCTCATGCACACTGGATGTTTATAACGCTGCTATTAGGGGCATCCAGCCCCTGCATTGTAAGCCTATGCATGCATGCTGACATAAAGTAGGCATTTAGAGGCAGAAAAAAATGCTTGACGTGCTTAAACGATTAAAAAAGCACGTTAATGCTTGGCTCGTTTAGCGCTTGATTGTTAATTATCTTTTGTAGCTCCCAACGAATCCCAGAGCGCCGCGCATTCAGAGGCTGCATTTATGGTACTTGTGAGGCTGCATGCATGGTCCTTGTGAGGCTTCATTCAAGGTACTTGTGAGGCTGCATTCATTGCAATAGTGATGCTGTATTTAGAGACTGCATTCATGGTACTTGTGAGGCTGCATTCGTGGTACTTGTGAGGCTGCATTCATTGCAATAGTGCTGCTGCATTCAGAGGCTGCATTCATGGCACTGGAGAGACTGTATTCATGGCAATAATGAGACTGCATTCGTGGAAAACGTGAGGCCGCATTCAGAGGCTGCATTCATGGCAATTGTGAGGCTGCAGATGGGTACTGATTAGGCTGCATTGATGGGCAGTGACCCATATTTTGTTTCACAGTTCTTTTTTTTAAATATTTTTTCCTGAAACTTCCCTCTTAAAGTGAAGGTGGGTGTTATAAGCCTGTGCATGTTAAACGCTGATAAATACGGTATATCCAAATATAATGCCCAAGCTCACCCTTAGACTCTTCAACACACACAGCCACAAAGGCAAGAGAATTCTTGTTGGGCAGTGTATTAGTTAATTTGAATTAAATTTTAATGGTTCAAAGAATGTCAGGCAAAATGGTCGGCCTTCATGTTTACTTCATCAAATCTGGCCCTCCTTGAAAAAAGTTTGGACACCCCTGGTCTAGGGATAATCTCAACACTAGCATTGTCTTCAGTATTTGTACTTTGCTTTGCAAAATAAATAGTAACCAAGGCATGCTACTTTAGTAAAAAAACAAAAAAAAACAATAAATAATAACCATGCTATTGGTTTTCTTACCAGCACTCCATTCCAGATAGGACAAGCAATCCGTACACTCCAGCCAATAAATAAAGGCTTGTAACTAAAAACTGGAAAAAATGCTATGACCCCGGAAAAAATACTTAAAAGGCCAAATGCAATGAGGATTCCACCAGCAATCTGATAGCAGCTCGTCATTTTCCATAGACCTGCTACTTATGCCTGTCAGGCAGACTGGATAACTAATAGTGTTTTCCACACACTTTCAGTAAACTTCAGTTTCTTGGAGACTGTAGTTAAGACACAAATCCATTGTTTACATGTGTTAACTCAACCTGCTGTTTGCTTTTAATTATTTCCGGATATGCTAGGACATGGCCAACAAATAATCAAGCTTGCGTACGTAAAATGTATGAAAAAAAAATTCCCTCTGAGTCAAACTCTCATGTCTTTGTGTCAATCCCTTGTCTTTCCTGTGAAAAGAATGTGTTTTATAGTTACATCAGCTGCAGATTAAAGTCGTGTGGGGTAATTCATCCACACAAAGAATGTAGCAGCTTGGAACAAAGCTAGACACAGTCCTGTTACAAATCAATGCCAGCTAAAAGGAAAGTAAACACCAATAGTGAGCATAAACTTAGTTGTCTGGGAAGCATTTATGAACATAGGGCCAGATTCAGGTAGATGGGCAAATCTTTATTTTAGAGTAACGTTTCTCATTTACGTTACTCCGCCGAAAATTTAGGAGCAAGTACTGTTATTCACAAAGCACTTGCTCCTAAAGTTGCGGCGTCGTAGCGAAAATGAGCCGGCGAAATTCAAATTGGGCGGGTAGGGGGCGTGTATTATCATAACTAGGCGCGATCCTGCGGCGAACATACAGCACATGCGTCGACTGTCAGTGCGCATGCTCCAAATTCTGTCAGTGAACGTCAATGACGTCAATCCCCATTCACGGACGTTTTACGCAAACGACGCAAAAAATGTTAAATTCGACACGATGACGACGGCCATACTTAACATAAGATACTCCACTAGGGGGCTGCTTTATCTTTACGCAGCGTATCTCTTACGGAAACGTCGGAAAGTCACTGCGTCAGGCCCGAATACGATTGTGAATTGACGATTCTCGCTGATTAGCATATTCTCGGCGTTAATCAGCGGGAACGCCCCGAGCGCCATTTTTAAAATTGCAGTTCCGATACGACGGCGAAATACAATTACGCCGCTCGTATAGGAACTCCAACCGGCGTTTCTTGTTTTCTGCTTACAGAAAACAGAAACGCCGGCTCAAAGTGAGAGTTAGGCTGGAGTATCACTGATACTCCAGCCTAACTCTACCTGAATCTGGCCCATAGTCGTTAAAATCTGCTTTTTCATGTGCACTGCGTAGTTTATTATATTTGCATATTTTTTTGCTCTTTTTATATTTTTTAGCAGAATTTGCTACATAGATAATGTCACAAGAAAGTCTGTCTTTGATTATACATTTTTGCTATACTTATTTATGAACTAATGACTTGGTGCTCAACATGCAGCCCACAAACTGCCTGTGTGGCCCAACACATCCTAGGCTAGGCTTGCCACCTTTGGGCTTGTGGCTAGGGTGCCAGGTGCTGGGACACTGTTTTCTAGTAGCCTTCACTAAAATATTGTAGATCTTGTCAGGTGCAGCTCCATTCACATCTGCATGTTCCTTGAACACGTGCAGATGAATTGGCTTCTCTCATGCACGTCACACCAAAAATGTCCAAAACAACACATAAAAAAACGCAGGTGCACACATGGGGCCCTAATAACCATTAACCATGAATACTGGAAAGTTGAATTGTCAAGCCACTGAACACCAATTGTTACCACAAAAAACTGATACTGATTACCAGTTTTGGGGTTTACATAATACTGCTAATAAACACCTATGGGGGGGGGGGGATAAAAATGACGCCAACTGACCACCAATGTGGCAGGCTTAAAGTGATTGTTATTTAAAAAAATAAAAAAAATCTTTACAAACATATTATACTTACCTGCTCTGTGCAAGGGTTTTGAACAGAGAGGCATCAATCCTCCTTTTCTGGGGTGCCCTGGCGGCGCTCCTGGCTCCTCCTCTTCATTGGGTGCCCCCACGGAAAGCCGCTTTCCAAGGGGGCACCAGTCCTTCTGCTGCGTCCATTGACACAGACAGCAGGACTTAGCCCTGCCCCCGTCTCCTGTGTCACTGGGTTTGATTGACAACAGCGGGAGCCAATGGCTTCTGCTGCTATCAGTCTATCCAATGAGGACCGAGACATCGGCTGGAGCTGCTGGGCTTGGGTTTAGGTAAGAAAAAGGGTGGGCTCTGTACAGAAGGTTTTTCACCTTAATGCATAGAATGTGTTAAGGTGAATAACCATGAGACTTTACAACTCCTTTAAATAATACTGCCACTGACTACCAATGCAGGGCGCTTTAATAAAAGTCACCAATATGTGGTTTACAGCTCAACTCTGAGCAATAAAAACGTTTCTTTGCAGTGGGGTTGTGCCTGCACTGCAAGGATTAAGTGCTCATTTTAACCAGGGGAGAGGAGAAACCCTTATAATCACAAGATCCTCCACTCCCCCGTGATCTAGCTGTGGACTGTTCCTGGCATCCTCACATCCCGAACAGATCTGTGGAGCCTGCTCTGGGCTTTATGACATCAGAACGAAAGACTGCTAGAGCACTGGAGTGCAGGAGCTGAAGGAACTGTTTTTTTGCAGGGAAGATTAGAGGATCAGGTAAGTAAATCTCCCTTCATCTCCCCCCTAGACAAAAATGAGCAATTAACCCTTGCAGTGTGAGCACATATGCCCCACTGCAAGGGAAGCTTTTTTTTTCCTAAAGAAAGAAAAAGAAGAGGGCGCCAATGGGTTAATCGACAGGTAGCTTTAATTTGTTATAGACAGCAGCATCCACTTACATTTAAAAGATTGGAAGTCCAGTATGTAGATCCTGTATAAAAGTCTCTGGTTTGGCGTCTTTCCGCGCTAGTTGTTGGCTAAAAAACAGTGCTCCTAGGCCTCATGATATCCGTCCGTCCGAATTATCAGTGAAAAGGCTAGTACAGAGATACTATCTGAAAGCGAGGCCAGGAGCGCAGCTGAATCGCAGCTGAGTCGCGGTGACGTCACTAGTTTGCGACGACGTTTCGGAGCTTGCGCCTGTGGGTGGTTGGGCGCGCTCCTTTCTATGCTTGAAAAATTTCTATGCCTGAACAATTTAACTTTACACATAGTAACCTTATTTAAAACGTCAGTTTTGCCACGTTAACATGCAGCGTTTTGCCACGTTTGTGTTTAGAAGCGTTTCTAAAATACACCTTTTTTAAAAGCCAAAAACGCCTGTAAATGAAACGCGGTCAATCATGTTTAGAAGCGTTTGGCACTTGAAATGCCTCTAAACGGAGCATCTGAACAAATTTTTTTCCTTCCAAAAAAAAGCCTCTAAACTCAGCTACCTAAAACAATGATACATGAACCAGTGTACTGATAAGATAACATAGAGGAAAGTTCAGGAGCAGTTGAAAAAAATGCCCAACTGCTTCTAAACGTCCATTTACCAGCAGCATAATGCCTCATACACACGATCGGAATTTCCGATGAAAAAAGTCAGACAGACTTTTTCCATTGGAAATTCCGACCGTGTGTATGCCCATCTGAGTTTTTCCATCCGAAATTCTGAGGAATTCCATCGGAGTTTCCTCCGATGGAATTCCATGAGAATTTCCGATGTGAGTTTGGTCGGGCAAAAGCCTCATCGTGTGTACGAGGCATAAGATTGAATGTGACATGCAATGTTCAGGCTGAACCCAGCCTTGTATATCCATTGATCCTCTTTGCTTATCCCAGCAGAGTCACTCCTCCGTTATCGGGACAGAGTATAAAGACCTGCTGCAATGTGGCCTAAAAGTCATATAGAACATTAAGAAGTGTCTTAGTATGGTAAATAGATTAGGTTAGTTCAAGTTAATGTAATAAGGCTGATATTGTTGGTTATGTGCCAGCTGTACATGAATTGGCTGCTATACCAGAGTAAACCTGAAGTGTTATTAATGGCAATGAGTCATAACTAAGTGTCCACTTGTAGTACAAAAACAGACAATCCATGTAATTATTTTTCATTTCAATGTGTAGCTATTATATAAGACATTACCATTTACCACATAATACTAGTAATAGCTGTAGTCACTGTATTCCTAGCATGTACAGTTCTAATTATATAAAAAAAAAAAAAACTAGCCCCTTTTTGTTCAAACTATATCATTTCTGTGTACATTTTCTAGGCAAACTTCAGACATAAATCCAGTAACTGTATCTCATTGAAATAATAAAAAAATATTCTTTATTTGGAAGATGCCGAAGAGTTTCTGCCACCTGCAGTTTATCACCCTCAGTGTTACTGATTTCCATGGACCGACGAAGCATGGAAGTCAGCCCCAGCATCCTACAAAACTAAGTGCATTTAGCTGTGGTTCACTATAAAGTGTGACTCAGTCATTAACCCCTTAAGGACCGCCGTACGACTATTTATGTTGGCAGAATGGCATGGCTGGGCATATGGAGGTACATGTATGTATGTCCCCTTTAAGAAGCCCAGCCCTGGGTCACGAGAATGCCGCCCGCGCCGTGCTTGCAACCCGGTCCTGTGGTCGCTGGCGACGTGCTCTCTGGACCTGGTCCTGTCCTCCATGACCGCACCCGCAAAACCCTCGGACCCGTTCGCCGCCGGTGTCCCGTGATGGGGTCACAGAGAGGAAGAACGGGGAAAGGTACGTGTAATCAAACTCGTGCTTCCTAGTAAGCCTGTCACTGATCGTCTGTTCCCTGTCATAGGGAACGACGATCAGTGACGTCAGATGCCCAGCCACGCCCCTCTACAGTAAGAAACACAAATTAGCTCACACTTAACCCCTTTAGTGCCCCCTACAGATTAACCCTCTCACTGCCCATGTCATTTTCACAGTAACCAGTGCATTTTTATAGCACTTTTCGCTGTGAAAATGACAACGGTCCCAAAAATGTGTCAAAAGTGTCCGATGTGTCCCTTGCCATCCGGGGCCCTGGGGACCTCTGGGCCCTTTAATAAAAATAAAAAAAGAAGTAAAAAAAAAATATATAATTTTTTTTTTTTTTTATAAAAAAAAGGGGGGTTGCCATCCGGGGCCCTAGGGACCCCCGGGCCCCTGGGGACCTTTGAGCCCTTTAATAAAAAAATATATTAATTATATATATATATTATGGCCCGGATTCACATACCTTCGCGCATCTTTATGCCGCCCTAGCGTATCTCTTTTACGCTACGCCGGCACAGCGCGGAGAGGCCAGCATGGAATTCACAAAGCAAATGCTGCCAAGTCTGCGCGTAAGTGGAAGTAGGTGGAAGTGGGCGTGATCCATGCTAATGAAGCGTGACCCCATGCAAATGATGTTTTTCTGGGCGACAGCTGGTCTTGTTACTTGTCCACCCGCCCGTCTGCTCACGCTCGGGGCAGGGGCTTCTCGTTGAGAGCTACGGTTTTGTGGAACAGTGTTCCCGCTTTCATTCAGTCACTCTCATCTATCATGGCCTTCCGGAAAAGAGTAAAAACATGGTTCTTTGAGAAAAAGCATGCCGAGGCGTGCTAGTCCCTCTTGTTGTTGGCCCGCTGATTTATTTCTTAGTTTAATTGTGCCCTTTTATTGCTCTTAATTTCTTCTCACCCATGGTTTGATTTACTTATCTCCGGTCATGTTTTCTGCGCTTGGGCACTGCCCTGACGGGTCAGTATTTGGCGCATTATAAATCTAAATCAATCAATCAATCAGAGAAGTACTTAAAATGAACTGCGCATGCGTCGGGACATGGACGTTTCCCCGTGCGCATGCGTACAACCACGTCGGAACAACTGCCTAAGATACGCCGGATCACTGTGTACGCCGTGAACGTAACCTACGCCCAAGTCGGCCCATATTTACAGACATCCAACGTAAAATACGTAGGCTTGTGTTCCCTGGTCCAAACCTTTGCATGGGTTGCGCCTCATCTATGGGGAATAACTTTACGCCGAACGTAAAACTTACGCAAACCGCTTAAATCATGCGCCGGGCGCAAGTACGTTCATGAATCGGCGTATCTCCCTCATTTGCATATATGAATAGAAAATCAATGGAAAAACCACATGCGTCCAGCGTAAATATGCGCCCACTCTACGCCGGCGTAGGCAAGTTACGTCGGTGGAATGAAGTCAGTTTTTATATATATTAATTAAAAAAATAAAATTAAAAAAATTATAAAAAAAAATTAATTAAAAAAGGGGGGTTGCCATCCGGGCCCCTTAAAGGTGTACTGCCTGTACCCCCCGATGTTGGCCCTGCAGAAACAATCCAAACTCAATGTAGCCATTCCCACAATTTGTTGTTATCCTGAAATGTGTTGTTCCATGTTGCCTTTTCTGATAAAGTGATCTAATTTTTCAGTCTTGGTCATCGCCTAGGCAAGAGGTTGGTATGCCTCTTAGCTTTTCAGTGCATTACATTTTCTATGTTCAATGTAATATTCTCAGATGTCAGCTTTAACCATGCCAGTTTTGAACTACACAAGAAAGTGTTTGTTTCTTGCTGAATATTGTGTGCGACCATTAAAGCCCCATTCTAGGCAAACTCTCCAAGTTGTTGACAGCTACCTGTATTTTCAGAAATGAATTAATGTGGGGCACAGTGCTATAAAAAAAGGTGAGTATAACAGCCAGTTTTCAGGTGATGCTAGGGGGCTATTAGATAAACCATACCCCTGAGGCCGCGTACACACGATCGAATATATCTGCTGAAACTGGTCTGATGGACCGTTTCAGCAGACATCTCCGATCGTGTGTGGGGGCTAGCGGACATGTTTTCCCAGCGGACAAATTTCAAAGCATGCTTTGAAATTTCTCCGCCGGAGACATGTCCGTCGGATATGTCCGCTGGTTATTACACTAACCAGCGGACAGAAATCTCTGCGCATGCGTCGTGGAATTATTTTACTTCCTGGAGTGGTGACGTGGCGGCGTCAACGTCACCGCCACGTCACCGCGTCCTCAGCCCGAGGGGATTTCCGTCCGATGGTGTGTACACGCCATCGGACCAAAATCCGATGAGACATGTCTGCTGGAAACGGTCCGTCGGACATGTTTGAGCGGACATGTCTCATCGTGTGTACGCGGCCTGAGATGGGCTTTTAGGAGCCCTCAAAGGATGAAAGATTCTTGAGCCTAATTTGGGATTTTCTTTTTTTTGTTTACAAACTTTTATTGTTGAAAATAAATGGTGGTAGAGATCCATATACTTAAAGAGGGATTCCACGGGGCGTGTCCAAGATGGCGACGGGAGAGGACGTGTAGTGACCGAGCTCCCGCTCTGAGAATCCTTCCTGCATTGTTCCCTGTGTGGATTCCGGGCCACCTTCTCACAAATCCTTCCCCTGTCTCCTAGGGAATGCGCCGGAATAGCAGGGGCTGTCGGACGCGCCGCAACACCGCCGCAGGACCTACCCCGCCGAAGTCCGGGCCTAAACACACGCCTGCCCCTCTGCGGCCTCCCCCTCCTGTCCACATGGCATCCCATCCGGACGTTCCGCGGGACGATGCGATCCAGGCCGGGTCGGCGGCCTTTGAGGCACTTATGGCGGCGATCTCCACCTGCCAATCAGCCCTAACAATCAAGATTGATCATGTCCAGGCGGACACAGCGCTCATACGCCGCGACCTGGATGCGTTCAGGGACCGCGTGGCGGAAGCAGAGAGACGGGTCTCGGACCTGGAGGACACCCAGAGGGACCATCACACTGACATCCAGTCCCTGAAGGCCAGGGTGAGGGTCCTGGAGCACAGAGCGGAAGACGCCGAGAACAGGAATCGCCGCAATAATCTCCGTGTCCTTGGCCTCCCGGAGGGGGCAGAAGGTACCGATCCTGTGGCCTTCATGGAGCAAATCCTTCCCACTATCCTCCCGGCCGCCCGGTTCTCCCACTACTTCTCTATTGAGAGGGCCCATCGCATCCCGGCGACCAGAGGCCCTGTAGGAGCGCCGCCGCGCACCTTTATTTTTAAATTCCTCCACTACCGCGACAGAGACACTCTTCTCAGAGCAGCGCGTCTGCAAGGAGATCTCAAATACCAGAACGCCAGGCTCCTGATTTTCCCAGACTACTCGGTGGAGACACAGCGCCAGCGCAAGTCCTTTGACCACGTCCGTGCCATGCTGAGAGAACGGGGGATCAAGTACAGCATGCTCTTCCCTGCCAGGCTCAGAGTTCAAGATGGTGAGAGAATCCATTTTTTCACCTCCCCGAGAGATGCAGCGGCCTGGGCCGAATCCCTCCCTGGCTGAGAGTCCGGTGATTCACCCCTTCTTCAACTTTGACAACTGACTGTGAGTACACTATTCAGGGGTCCCCCCCTGGGGTATTGGGGGTTCATTAAGGTCCTGGCGGGCCCGCTGCAGATATGAGGCCTACTGACTGCCATCACCACAACACCCCTACCTGACTAACGCTGCGGAGGCATTCCCCCTTTGCTCCTGGGGGGTTGAGGGGGCCGGACCCCACCCTGTCACCTTGTTTGGCTGCCGCCTTTCCCCCCCCGCCTGCATCTCCCCAGCAGTGGACCAGAAGCTATAGCTGATCCTCCTCCCCATCCCCCTTCACCACCCCCATGTCCCCTGTCCTGCAGACATGTCGAGGGGGGGCCCCCCCCTCCCACCTCCTCCCCCTGAAAGTTGACTCACACATGTCTTTCCCCCCTTTTTATTTTTAGTTTTATTTTTTGACTCCCTGTTGGATGTCCTTGTTACTAGTACTCAAGAACTGCACCCCCGGGAATCCGGGTGATCCACACACCTCATCCTTCTGTGGATTCTCAGGACCACTAACTGTTTTGTTTACAGTAGCGGGTAACCGCTTGGACACTGCCCTCGTGTCCGGCCTTAGGGCTGGGGTTTGTTTTGGGATGCAAGTCCTCCTCCATGTTAGGGGGGGGGCGGGGTGGGGGGGGGGTTGGGAAGCCCGGTTGGCGCCCTGTTATGTTTGATTGTGTTATACGTTATGACAGTACTGTTGATTTCTTGCATATTGATTGCTCTAGAGTTGGGCCGACGACTCTCCCTCGCCCCGGTGTTGGGTCGGGTGATCGGTTGGAGGCTCCAGTGTAGCTCTACCCCTGTGGTTACCTGCCTAGTGGTCTGCAATGGCTGCTCTTGATGTCCTCTCCTGGAACACACGGGGCCTGAACTCCCCAGTCAAGAGGTCCCTAGTGTTCCAATTTATTAAAAAACATAGCCCGCATGTTTGTGTGTTACAGGAGACACATCTGATGGGTAGCAAAACCCTCAGCCTTAAAAGGCCCTGGGTAGGTCACCACTACCATTCCACTTATTCTAACTATGCCAGAGGGGTTAGTGTTTTAGTGCTCAAATCCCTCCCCTTTAAGCTCCTTGATTTAGTTCTTGACCCCGATGGCAGATTTGTGTTGGTCCATGCTATGATCTACAATCTCCCCTGGGTACTGGTGGGCCTGTACCTGCCCCCTCCCGCCTCCCTGGCGGTCCTGGGAATACTCGCGGCCAAGTTGGCGCAGTTTCCCTGTGAAAATGTGGTCCTAATGGGTGACTTCAACCTAGTCCCAGACACTGGTATGGACAGGTTCACCCCATCGGGCACCACTCGCCAGGGACTGGCGGAATGGGCTGACACGTACGGGCTCACGGACGTTTGGCGCTGGAGGAACCCGGGGACTCGGGCCTTCACCTGCCACTCAGCCACCCATAAATCCTTCTCCCGAATTGACTTAGCATATGTGGGGACGCCAGTACTACCCCGGGTACGTGACATTACTATCCTCCCTCGCGGGATTTCGGACCACGCCCCACTCCTCCTCTCATTGACTTTGACGACGGATCCGGCCAGCAACCTCTGGCGGCTCTCCAGGTTCTGGATCTCGGATCCGGAGGTGGAGCCCAAAATTCATGACACTCTCCGGTCCTATTGGGCGGAAAACCTGGGTACGGCTGCGGAGAACACGGTGTGGGATGCCTTTAAGGCCTCCTCCCGGGGTCACTACCAGTCCCTGATTGCGGGGGTTCGGAGGGAACGCAGGGCGGAACTCACCAGGGTGGAGGGGGAGGCGGTTAGACAGGAGGCCCTGTATGTCAACACCCGAGACCTGCAACACTACTCCTCCCTGCAAGCCCTAACGCAACAGGCAGTCCTCCTCCGGACAGCCTTGACTCAGAAGAAGCTTCTTCATCAGACTCAGCGCATTTTCGAACAAGGGGAGCGGACGGGGAGGCTATTGGCCTGGCTGTCCAGGGAGCACTCAGGTGCCTCTGCTGTTGCCCAGGTGAGGGATGGGGAGGGGAACTTACACTCAACTCCGCAGGAAATCAACCGATGTTTTGCGGAGTATTACCAGCAACTGTACACCTCTAGAGTAAAGTATCACCTCCCGAACCTAGTGGCCTATCTGGAGGAGGTGGACATCCCGGTCCTCACGTCCTCTGCGGCGCGTAAACTAGACGCGCCATTTCAGATCGAGGAGATACAAGCTGCCCTGAAAACGATGCAAGGGGGTAAGACGCCGGGCCCGGATGGGTTCCCGGTTGAATTTTACAAGACTTACGGAGAAGACCTGGCCCCCAGGCTGTTATCCTTGTTTGCGTCGGCCTCGGATCTGGGTGTACTCCCGGACTCGATGTGTGACGCGGTCATTGTGGTAATCCCCAAGGTCGGTAAAGATCCCACTTTATGCTCCTCATACCGTCCTATCTCCCTCCTCAATGTTGACGCGAAGCTCTTTGCGAAGATCCTTGCCAATAGGCTTAACACTGTTATTACAGCCCTGGTCCACCCAGACCAGACGGGCTTCATGCCGGGTCGGGGGACCGACATTAACCTTCGACGTCTACACACCCACCTCGCGGTGGCGGTCCCGGACGGCGCAGGCGTGGTGGCCTCGCTCGACGCTGAGAAGGCCTTCGACTCGGTCGAGTGGGGCTACCTCTGGGCGGTTTTGTCGCGCTTCGGTTTTGGGCCCCGGTTTTTATCCTGGATACAAATGCTGTATGCTCACCCAAGGGCACGTATCCGCACTAATGGGACCCTGTCGCCCCCCTTCTCCTTGGAGCGGGGGACCAGGCAGGGTTGCCCACTTTCCCCGGCTCTATTTGCCTTGGCCCTGGAGCCCCTGGCCGCGCACATCAGGCGCGACCCGGGGGTCCGAGGGATCAAGGTGGGATCCCTAGAGGAGAAACTATCACTCTATGCTGATGACGCCCTTCTGTACCTGGCAGATGCGTCTGCCTCACTTGGTGAGGCACTGTCCCACTTTGAAAAATTTGCATCATTTTCGGGGGTGAAAATCAACTGGGACAAATCAGTGCTCCTTCCTCTCCACCCATCGCTCCCTCGCTCCGACTCACACACCTCCCTGCGCTGGGTGGATGAGTTCACGTATCTGGGGGTTAGAGTGGGCCTCGAGCCGAGGTCCTACATGGAGAAAAATGTTCTCCCGGCGTTAGAACACCTGTCCGGACGTTGTGCGGTCTGGCGTACACTTCCCCTTTCGCCGGTCGGACGGGGTAACCTCATAAAGATGGTGATACTCCCCAAGTTGCTCTATTTCTTTCGCCAGACCCCTGTCACTATCCCGAAATCCTTCTTCCGACGACTTGACAGCATAGTGACGGCGTTCATATGGGCGAACAGCCCTCCCCGGGTCGCCAGGCGCTTCCTCTATCTCCCCCTATCCCAGGGGGGTCTGGCCTTCCCAAACTTCCTTGCCTACTACTGGGCGGCGGTCCTGGTGACGGCCCGTTGGTGGTTTTCCCAGGCGCGTCGGAACCCAGCGGTGTCCCTCGAGGCGGCTATCCTAGGCTCGTACGCTGCTTTATCTAACCTTCTGTTTCGGGGGCGTAGGGCACATCCATCGGTCACGGGTCCTATGGCTACTGTGATTCAGGTGTGGCGGTCCTCCAGGGCGCGTATGCTGAAGCCCAATACTATATCCCCACACACCCCGATTTGGGGGAATCCCTTCCTTCCCCACCTGAACATGGTCCCTGACCCGGGGTCTGGGCGCGGCGGGGCATCCTAGCCCTCCGGCATATTATGCCGGACGGGGTGGTGTTGTCCTTCCGGGACCTAGCCCTTCGCTACAGGCTTCCCCCCTCCCTGGGATTTAGATATGCACAACTGAGACACGCGCTTGCGGCCCAATTCCCGGATCCGGTTGCGCTCGAGTCGGACTCGGTCGAGCGCCTCCTGATTTCGGGTGTTATGGGGAAACCTCTCTCATCCCTTTACCTGCGATTTACGGTGGCGTACGACGCGGACACAGTGGGAATCCTGGCCAAATGGAACGCTGACATACCTGACCTGGACGAGGAGATCTGGGAGGAGTGCGTCTCTTCATTCCTCCCGTCCATGATTGCCTCTAGAGACCGATTTATCCAACTAAAATTTTTACATAGGGCCTATTACACCCCGCAGAGACTGGCGAGGATCTACCCCTCCAGGAGCTCCTTGTGCACTAGATGTTCGGGGGATACTGGGTCGTTCATTCATATGGTTTGGTCCTGTCCCAAATTGGACGCGTACTGGAGAGAGGTGGCGGATACTCTGTCGGACCGCTACGGGGTGGAGCTCACGATGGACCCGAAGTTGTTCCTCCTTAGCTACCTGGGTGAGATTGAATGTGACAGATATACCAAACTGGGCATCACCTTTGCCCTGTTCTACGCCAGGAGGGAAATCCTACTCCGTTGGCGGGGCACTGACCTCCCAACTGTGTCCTCCTGGCTGGGGACGATCAACAGAGTCCTCCCATTATACAGACTAACGTATGAAAGCAGAAACTGCCCGGCAAAATTTGACAAGATCTGGTCAAACTGGATCGATGCGTCTAGCTGAGTAATTGACGGGTCCCCTGTGGCGCATCCTATTTGTAAAGTGTGGTGGGTGGCTGTTCTCCCCCTCCCCCTCCCTCCTCACCTTCCCCTTACCCCCCCCCCCCCTTCCCCCTCTCCTCCCTCCCCCCTCTCCTCGCTCCCCCCCTCTCCTCGCTCACCCCCTCTCCTCGCCCCCTCCTTGGAGTCACCCCCCCCTCTGTTCCTCCCCCCCTCGTCCTCCCCTTTCTTGGGGGGCGGGGGTCGGCGGTGCTGGAGGGGTTGCCCTGATGGTTCTCCATCCCCCCCTTGCGGGGGGGGACCTCACGAGTGGCGACTAATATTTATAACTATGGGGTAGAGTTGTCTGTGTCCCCTTAGCTTCTGTATCACCGGCTATGTGTGTAATTTATGTCCTTTTTTGATATGCCCTGGTGCAATCACTTCGTTACCTCTGTTATCTATGTACTGTCATTGGTTTGTGTGTATGTTTGTTGTTTGTTTGAAAAAACAATAAAAACTTTTTCTGTTAAAAAAAAAGAGGGATTCCACCCGCAATTTTTTTTTTTTTAAAGTCAGCAGCTACTAACAGTGTAGCTGCTGACTTTAAATAAGGACACTTACCTTGTCCTACTTGTCTGTGCTGAGGGAAATCCTGAAAACTTGACCTGTTGGTGTGCCTTGAGGACTGGAGTTGAAAAACACTGCACTAGGGGAAACAGGCAGTGAAGCCGTACGGCTTCACTGCCCATTTCCTACTGTGCCTGCGTGAGTCTCACGCTGGCTTGTGAATGGGCGGCTGCTCTCTGAGAACACACACAGTTCCCAGAAAGCAGCGCGCCCCATTCACAAGCAGAAGAAGCAGAAGAAAAGACACTGCAGTGTGGAAGAGGCAGATTACGGACTTCCGCATAGCAACAGGTATTTCGGGTGAGTATTTTTATTTATTTTTTTCACGTTTTTTTAATTTAATTTTTTTAGGCTATATGGGCAAATGTTGTTTTTCTAGGTGGAACTCCGATTTAAGGCATATACAAAGAGATGGATAAAACATATGAAAAGTCAGTCTGTGAACATACATTAATATAGAGCTTAGCCTTAGAGGGCACAGTCATATTAGTAGAAAAATTGAAGACTGGAGTGATAAGGTCTCAGGCAGAAATCACACAATATCAACTAGCATATGACAAGCAAGGGGAAACAAATGGTCTAATTAATTTGGGATTTCAACACATATTGATCTTTTTTTATAAAAGTGTGTTAAATAAAGAATGATCTGTTTTGCCTATTGAGGGACAAGGTTAAGAGAGAGTGGGTTATCAGTTCACAGCATAAAGAAATAGAAATCTACATAAAAGATTAGCAAGGCTTTACAGACTTCCTGCAGACTGCACAGTTGAGGATTTTCATTAATTGGGGATTTCAAGTTGTGGAAGATGGGTCAACAGAATAACACAAATTTAATTTGGATGCTCCTACTGATAGGAACAAGTCTGACTAGTATACTGTTCCTTTACAATAACTAATCTGAATTTAAATCTGCAAGATACAATCACAGCCAAGGTAGTCTGGCTGGCTAATAGGGAGCCATGTCAAAAGCTCATGTTTAGATACTCTATTAACATACTGATAAGGAGCTATACTCTACAACTAAAGGTGGGAAAACAATGACTAAAGCATGCTAGACATTGTACATTGGCCAACTGGCTGCACAGGTGGGCAATAGAAGGTACGCCAGGTTTCTGGGAGGTCAATGCACATACTCACAAGCACATCATGGATCTTTAATTGCAGTCCAAAGCTTTTATTGCAGAGAGATCATATCACAAAAGAACAAGTGCAAGGTGCAGCCATGCAGGACATCTTCGTCAGGCAGCTTTCGGCACGTATCCTCAGCTTCTTTGCAGAATGACCTGGAGCCTCTAAAGCTGGGATATTCTTATTTGGAAATTTCAACTAAGATGTAAGTTTTCTCCCACCACCAAAGCTTGGCTATTGGCTAGTAAGGTTGTCCATCACATTAATTAGCTTGTAGCTATATACAGGAAGCAAGGCCAAGCTCCAACTTCCTAACTGAAGCCAGTATATATTTATAAGAGTGCCTCAGGATTTTGGGGCTCTTGGGGTACCATGCCACAGAACTGAAAATACATGCCTAGCACTACCCCCGGAGGAGCTGCTGGATTGTTTTGGGCAGCATGTTACCTCTATTTCCTCGCCGTCTAGGGTATCAGATGAGAGTTGAGAAAAAAGTGTCCACACTTTTTCTTGGCTTTATTTGTTGAACTTGGTAAAAGAATACAATAAGTAGTTGAAGACGTGGAAAGGTAATAGGTAATAGGTTCAGGTGCACAATTTCTGTTCGGAAACACTCCTGCTTCCAGCAACACAGCTTTTTGTCGCCACTCTAGCCAGAGCGGGTATTGCGCACCCGGATAGGCCTGTCTCCCTAGCCTAGCAGCCGAGATGGCATACGGAAATTTGGTAAAGTCTCTGCCACAGACCTTCCCACAGATGGAGGTATGTTCCGTCCAAAATCCTCTCAATACAGGATTCAGCACCTGGATCTCTCCCAATTAACTTCTTATGAACATAGAACTGACAGGCGACCATCATTCAGCCTTTCAGTAATGGTGTGTCCTTCGATGAAGTTCAAGGCCTCTCCTGAGATACCAGCCTCGTGCTCGATGCTCTCCAAGATAGGTTCTTCATCGAGTGGCTTCCTCTCTCCAGGACTGACAGCACAGGACCACTCTGCAAACGTAGACCCAGTCTGACTACGGAGCCTACTTAGTAGATCACAACCCCGGACCAACGCGGTCCCGGAGCCAGAAACACTTGAACATGCACCCCCCAGACAGGTGCCAGAGATTGGTTTGCATTTGCTCAATGAATGCAAAGCATTCTTTGATTAGACAAGGTGGAGAGGTGGGCAAGTTTCATCATGCTCTCAAACTCATCCAGTAGCTGGAATGCCCAGCTCTGGGCTATATATTATTTTTGTTCCTAAAAAGCCCAGCACTAGTGAAAATAAAGCAACTCTTACTGCAATATTCACCTCCATCCCCTGAAGTCATGGAGCTGCCTGCTGAGAGGGTATCACTATGTCACCCAGCACTCACAGTGTAATGATACAAAGAACAGCACTGATTTTGTTATGTCATCATTGAGGACTGAACCAGAAAAGTGGTGGCCCCCCTTGCACCCCCCACGCTACGCCACTGCCTTAGAGGCACTCTGCACATGCTCAGTTTGGTGTGTATTGCTAGAGAGTTGTTGTTTTTTTGGGAGGGTGGATGTGATCAGCACAGGGCCAATCAGTACTGTTTAGACAGAGGGCAGAGGCAGAGAGTCACGCAGCCTCATAGGCAGGGGTGGACTGACAACTTATGGGGCCCCCGGGCAATAGAAAATTATGGGGACCCCAGGCTTACAGATGGCCAGGAGGCAGTGCAGAGGCGAGGCAGCTAAAATCTCGCGATTTTCACAACAAAAGCATGTCGGTATCAGACATATCAGGGACAGATGTAAAAAAAACTGAATTTTACATACTGTCCCTCGTTTTACTGAGCCTGGCAACCAGGGGCGGACTGACCATTGAGGAACTCGGGCACTGCCCGAGGGCCCCATGCCACTAGGGGGCCCCATCAGGGTTGCCAGGCTCATTAAAACCAGGGACAGTATGTAAAAATCTGTGTGTTTTTTTACATCTGTCCCTGTTATGTCCAAAACCTACATGCTTTTGATGTGAAAATCCCAAGATTTTAGCTGCCCCGCCTCTGTACTGCCACCTGGCTTGGTGGCGATCTGTAAGCCCGGGGGCCCCATAATCTTCTATTGCCCGGGGGCCCCTTGAGTTGTCAGTCCGCCCCTGCTGGCAACCCTGATGGGCTCCCTAGGTGCCCAAATGCCCGAATGGTCAGTCCCCCCCTGCTCATAGGACAGTCAGAGGGGAATGAAAACTCCTCCTACAAGCTTTGACAATTGCTCGGCTGGACACTGATAGGAGTCAAAAGACTGCTATATACTGCTGATTTACTAAAATAATTGCATTTCCATGTTCTGTGTATAGTGGGAGACCATATATAGTGAATGCAGGGTCCTGGGTTTAGTAACACTTTAAACACACACCATGTGTAAAATATCTGCAATCTTTTTTTATGAAATTGCTTCTTACTATGTGTTTTTCTGCTTCTTTTTACACCCTCACTGAGCTCCCAAATGTCTAATTTCTCCCTCACTTCCATTTGTTTGGAACAAGTAGTGCACATCAGTTGCGGTCAAGTGTACTGCTCTATGCACACTACAAATTCCCTACATAGTCCCTAGTACATTTCAGCAGCCAGGGGTGGCTATGTTCCTACATACAGTGGGACCACAGATAACGCACAAAGACATCCTCTAACAGGAAATAAGATCACAGCAGCAACAAAAATAAAAGGAATTTTGAAGAAGGTACTTTTTGAGTCAACCGCACATACTTCAAAAGATTTTTTAAAACCCGAGTTTAGTGTCATTAAAAAAGAAATAAAAGAAATTGTAAAGATTTATATACCGGCCCTTTAACTTCATATGTATAAAAACTTACATTTCAAATGTTTGAAGCTTGTTTTGGATTTTTTGCAAAAATCCTCTCCCAAACCTCTCAAGTGTGTTATTCAACTGAATTTCATACAGCTGCTGCACAGGAATGTTCTCACAGAAAAAAATCCACAATGCATCCATGTAATTGCCTCATCCAACAATGTTAGCAGAGGCTGTCAGCCTTGCTGGGGAGTAGCCTGTAAATTGGATTCACACCAATACATGTGAATGATGCTGTAGCATCAGGACAGCTGATGGTAGCGTTGGTCAGCTTGTTAGCTACTCTGATTAGTTCAGCATTCCTAATGTATTAATATCCAGGAAGTGCCCATCTCATTTGCCAGAACATTTTCTTCTGTTCAAACCCAGATGTATACAATGAAAACAAGCAGAGCTTTGCTCAGACCAAGCTTTGCTCCTTTGGGTTCACATGCATTGCTACTTCCCATGTTTTTACTTGATGGGGCAAATATGTCCATCCTCAACGTATCGATTATTCATGCTTTGCCACAGAGCTTTATGGGAACCTAAGCTGTAATGGCAGAAGACATCTGTAATAAAAATAGTTTTTTTTTATAAAGTTATTAAAAGTACAACGTAGGTTTATTATTATTATTATTTTTTTTTTTTTTTACTTCTGCAGAAAGCAATACATAGTGCAGAAGGGTGCAAAGATCGTGTCATTTGATATACATTGTAGAGATTTTTCTGCTGCACCCTGTGGTTTTCGTGTACTGGGGAACGCGTGTCTTTACAAAACACTTGTGCATAGTGATTGTTACTACAATTCATTGCAACGCACCTGTACTTGCGTTGGTGCGTGTTGATTCAATATGAATGGCACAGCACAGCACAACGCACACACAGTACCACATGTTCAGGAGAACTGCATTGCTTTAACCACTTCAATACTTACCACTTTCGCCCCCCCCCCTTCCTTCCCAGACCAATTTTCAGCTTTCAGCGCTCTCGCACTTCGAATGACAATTGTGCAGTCATGCTAAGCTGTACCCAAATTAAACTTTTATCATTTTGTTCACACAAATAGAGCTTTCTTTTTGGTGGTATTCATTAACGACTCTTTTTTAAAATTTTTGCGATAAAAGGGGAAATTTGAAAAAAATATATATATATATATTTTCTTCTTTCTATTTTAAAAAAAATCCAATAAATTCAAATTTTGGCATACATTTAAGTTAAAATGTATTCTGCTACATAAAATAATGTTGAGTGTATAATAATTGGTTTGTGTGATCACGGACATGGTTACACAGATAATCATGTACAGATGTTAACAGGTGATCACAGACATATGTGTGCAAATGATCATTGGTAAATGTTTTTTACTGTTACATATGTGGGGCACAGGTGTTTTTAATGTGTGGGGACTTTGTATGTTTACACTGTGTGGGGACACTGGGCCGGTGATCAGTGTGTAAAAAGCTGTAAAAAAAACGCTCATACTTACTGATCACTGGCCGGCTGCTACGATCCGCTTTCCTCTCCTCACTGACAACTTCTGTGTGAGGAGAGGAGAGCCGATTGCCTAGAAACTTGCTCTCTATTTACATCACGTTGGGTGACATAAGCGTATTGGGATCGTGCAGCCGATCCCCCGCCTTCTGAGGGACTTTTCTGAACATCCACTCAGAAGGAGGAAGCGCCCACCCGGCCATATATGTGCAGTGGCCAGGTGGGAAGAGGTTAAAAGGGTCATGTGCAGTGTTGTAAGTAACGGAGCTACAATAAACGCAGTTACCTAACGCAGCCCCTTTTGAGGGTAACGAGTAATCTACCCGATTACTCTTCCCCTCACGGTAACGCAGTTCCCATTACTTGGGCGGCATTACCGCAATTACATCTACCGCCACTAGATGGCAGCAGAGTAATTGCTTCTGCCGGCGCTGTGAACATAAATATGGGTGGAACTCTGCTTTAGAATCATGTGACCGCTGTGATGGCCTGTCACAGCAGTCTGAAAACTCCCAATCGCAAGGAGCCCTGGATACAATGAGCCCCACCCGCCTCACACTGACCTATCACCGGGGAACAACTCACATCGATCACACACACTGTGTGCGCAACCTGATCAATGATCCGGGGAACAAATGGCCGGAAAAAAATGTTGCACAGAACAAACGTTCCCTATACAACACAGTGTACACAGCGACATCTAGTGGTCAATATGGTAAGTGCAGGACACCTATACAGACCAATGATCAGCAGGTTATTTTTGGTCAGTGATTTCATCTCTTCATCAGACAATGAAAAATCTGACATCCCCATTCCAGATCCCTTGCACCTAATAAAAAACTTATATAAGATAAATAAAATAATAAACAATAAACTATAGAAAATTCTAATAAAGCCTAATATAAGATTTTAAATTACAGACTGTGTAAACGTCAAGGAAATGTATATTATAAACATACATTTTAATCCAGCTTATAATTTGGAAGTAATATGTAGCAGATGGATAAGGGTTTTAAGTCCTATTAGCTGCACATACATGGTGGGACGGATGCACCTAGGCTGGGATATACAGGAAATCACCATTTGTTTCCGTTTTTCTTCTCTCAAGGATCTGGCATTCTTTTGTCTTGGAGTATTATTTCACTGCTCCCTGGCAAGCGCCCGTCATCTGCTTCTCAACAAAGCATTGTAGAATATTAAAAAAAAAAATCAGTTACTTTGCTGAGTAACTAATTACTTTTTCAATGTAGTAACTGAGTCACTAACGCAATTACTTTTTCGGAGAAGTAATTTGTAACTGTAACTAATTACTTTTTTAAAGTAAGATGAGCAACACTGGTCATGTGTCCTTTTTCATCTGTTGTAATGTGTTAAAAGAACTGCATTAATGTAAGGTACAATGTGCTGTAATGCTTGTTAACACACCACAATAGAATGCTTAAATATGAATCGGGCCCAAGGAGCTGACCCTGTCACTGTCCATTTCAACAACAATCTCCCTATAAGATTTTGTGTACATTTAATATGTTTAAGGCTTGTTATTTACCTTTAAATGCCTCACATAAAGCAGGACTGAAGTAAAATATTAAAAGACAATGAGCAGGCAGGCTCTTTATAGCAGAATAGACATGCATCTTCTGCAATAAAATAAACCTAACTGCCTGCACACAGTCTTTTTTAGAATATACACTGAGCTGCTCATGCGCCCAGTTTACATTCTGTCACATTGCCTGTGTGCTCATATGACATGCACAATAGTGATGTAATCCCACTCCGGCCAATCAAGGCAGCCTTAGACTGGTATTTGGAAGATGTCAGGGAGAAGATGCCAGTGACGGCGAGGGAACTCATAGGCGTCTAACTTCTGAAACAAAGCTGTTTTGTTGTGTATAGGTCTGCTTTAATAGATATTCAAAAGTCCCAAAAAATACTGCTGATATCAGCAACCCCAGCAGACTCAGAACTGTTATTCAAGTGATATTCTTTATTTATTTTTTATAGTAGAAGGATAATGTAACCAGGATGGGTTTTATTTTTTAGATGCAATTAATCAGTTTCACAAACCACTGTTAAAAATAAAATAGCTTTTATTTAGAAAATACGGTTAAACTACATAAATACATAGGTTTAACCATATGTTGGTGTGTAACATGGAGACATTTCCATCACACTTGTAGTTCATATTTCGCCATCTTTGGCTTCTTCAGGAAAGTGTGATAATAGTACTGATGAAACAACAAAATACAAATCATCACAGTATTCAAATCAACACCATAGCAATATAGATTATTCATTTTAAACATCAATTAAGGAAGCCTGTACCTACCAAGAAAAGAGCACCCAATCCCCAAATGTGTTTTAGAGAGAACCATAAAAGTACAAATTGTTTCTAAAAAAACACATTTCGGGATTGAGTGTTCTGTATTTGCTTGGTAGGTAGAGCCTTGCTTAAATGGTGTTCACAATGTATTTATTTATTTATTTTTGTCCTATATTGCTAGTGTATTGATTTGAATACTGATGTATTTTGTTGTTTCATCAGTACTATTATCACGCTTTCCTGAAGAAGCCAAAGATGGTAAAACATGTTGAACTAGAAGCATGATGGAAACTTCTCCATGTTACATACGAAGCTATGGTTAAACATATGTATTCATGTCTTTTAACCATATTTAGTAAATCAAAGGTATTTTATTTTTAATAGTGATTTGTGAAGCAAGTTAATTGCGCCTAAAAAAATGTAAAATAAATCCCATCCTGGTTACACTATCCTACTATATGATTCAAGGGATGATGCCGCTAAATATTTTAATTTTTGGCAGTTTTCACAGATTCTTTAATTTTTCTGTTCACTTTTTCCCAGATGCTACATAATAGGTTATGTTGAGAGGTGAGGGGTAGATAAGCTAGGCCAGCGCAGGCAGTAATTAGACACTCCCAGATAAGGAGGGGGCTATGACGTGCAAGTTGGGAACTATGCTACTCTTGATAGAGTCGTTTAAAAGCACTTATGGAACAGTGACACACTGTAAGGAAGCATTTAAGCAATTTAATGCAACACAGACCGAAAAAAATAAAAAATAAAAATGGTTTTAATTTGTCTCCATAAAAGTTTTGGGTATACATACACGGTAAGGGCCAATATACTTTTATGCATTACAGTAATGTTCTTTTTTTAATTACTTTATTGTGGATTGTTTTGCATTCTTTATTTGAGTTTATTTTTTCACATTGTTGTAAGTGAAAATACTTTATTTGTCTATGTTGCTGGAAAATTCCAACAACATAGACATATACAGTATTTTTCACTTACAAAAATGTAAAATCCAAAAATCTATTTGACCACAATAACAACTCAAATATAGCTTGACGGTCAATCATGAACAAGAGAGACCAAATATATTAAGGTGTAGCAAAGGATTTGTATAAAACAGGACTGCAATATAGTAGTTAACTGTATCAAGAGCACTCCATTGGGTGCAGATTCTGTTAGGTTTGATACTATGGCATTGGCATACCATTCTGCAGGTTTTCCTCTTGCCATCTAGACTTAATTTTTAATGTCACACTGACACATTGTTACAGTGGCAGGCAATGTTCCTGCACTTAACACACCACAGTAGATGAAAAAAAGCACACAGCCTTCTTACCAGTAGTTTACAACAGGTGTCAGCAGTGACTTCCTGTCCCTTTAACAGGAAGTAAGGGGAAATCTCTTCATATAGAATGCATATAACAATGAAAACATTTTACTCTGTCCACACTAATATTTTCTATCACTCTAGACAGTATGCAAAGGGAAATCTCCCCAACAGATACAGACACATCAAAAAAAATGTGTCTGAGGCTCTAACCAAACCACTGGAGTTGTTCTTTATGGGCGGAATGTTGACCTGGGAGGCCTGGCTACCATTGAAGTTTTGAAGGCAATTTTGAACCCCATTTTAATGTTAAATAATAAATGTACTATTTTTATAATTGTTCTCCTATATTGAGCCTATAAAGTCCATGTTCATTCTGGCCGGTATCTGACTATTGTCAGACTGTACTTTCTTGCATTAACAAATTTGGATGTGGCTATAAGTCAAAAATGTATGGGCCAGATTCAGGTAGAGTTACGCTGGAGTATCAGTGATTCGCCAGCATAACTCACACTTTGAGCCGGCTTATCTGTTTTCTGTAGTCAGAAAACAAGATACGCCGGGATTGAGTTCATATACGAGCGGTGTAATTGTATTTCGCCGTCGTATCGGAACTGCAATTTTAAAATGGGCGCTCGGGGCGTTCCCGCTGATTTACGCCAAGAATATGTAAATCAGCGAGAGACGGAAATTCACGATCGTACGCGGGCCCGACGCAGTGACTTTACGACGTTTCCGTAAGCGATACGCGGCGTAAAGAAAAACATGCCCCCTAGGTGGAGTATCCTATGTTAAGTATGGCAGTTGTGATCACGTCGAATTGAAAAAGTTTAACGTCGTTTGCGTAAAACGTCCGTGAATGGGGATTGACGTCATTGACTTTCACTGACAGAATTTGGAGCATGCGCACTGACAGTCGACGCATGCGCAGTACGTTCGCCGCAGGATCGCGCCTAGTTTAAATAATACACGCCCCCTACCCGCCCAATTTGAATTCCGCCGGCTCATTTTCGCTACTTTAGGAGCAAGTGCTATGTGAATAACAGTACTTGCTCCTAAAGTTTCGTCGGAGTAACGTAAATGACAAACGTTACTCCAAAATAAAGATCCACTCTCCTACCTGAATCTGGCCCTATGTGTTCATAACTATAGCAGATCCAATTTTTTACTGTGTTATTGAATAACTGCCCATGTAATATGTTTTATAGACTCTAGCTTTTAAGAACCGTAACCCATTCATTAAATATGTGTGTTGCAGCACCAGATTATAAGTGCATCTACATTTAGGCCATGTACACACGGCAGAGAACCTCGACGGGCAGAACACATCGTTCTGCCCGTCGAGGTTCCCTGCCGGCCGTCGAAATCGGCGACCCGCCCGTCGGGAATGGCAACCAGCCATTCTTCCAGGCGGGCCGTCGAGCAAATAGAGAGCGTGCTCTCTATTTCTGCTCGACGGGCTTCCCGACGGGAAGCTCGCCGAGAGCGTACACACGGCCGAGGTCCTCGCTGGAATGCAGCTTCCAGCGAGGTTCTCGCTGGTTTCCAGCGAGAACCTCGGTCGTGTGTACGCCGCCTTACAGTTTTTTTTTTAGTCCCCCTTAAAAGTCTCACAAATACAGTACCTGTTCATCCTGCCAATGAAGTCTACTTCATACATCCTAGTTTACCTTCCTTAAAAATGTATTTATGTCCTCTGAGTGAACCAAATCCTCCTTCATTTAGGTTTCACATACTCCCCCTCCCAGTCACTGTAGCTCACAGTGGGAGGGTTTCAGTAGTAGAAGCAGTGCTGTCAATCCATAAAGCAGTAGGCAGGACTTGGTGTGGTCAGGTGCTGATGGACAAGCTCCATGCTTATGAATAAGGTTTGACAATGCTCATTGTCATCCAACCACCCCCCACTCCCTGCAACATGTTTGCATCCCACTGTAGTGCAAGCAGACACAGCACACACAAGAGTAGTGACGGGGCTGAACTCAGAGCAGTGCAGTAGTGTTTTCACACTTCTTTTTCTGTATATGGCCATTTACACAAAAATTCACTGCATTTATTATTATTCTAACCCTACATTAGTACTAAGAAATTACCATTAATAATAGTGAATCTTCTTCTTAGGTTCGATTCGCAGCAGGTTCATCGAATCCTTTGTGAAGTCAGCAAAACATATACTAAGGGCCAGATTCACAGAGCGATTACGCCGGCGTTACAGGAGATGCGTGGCGTAAGTCTAATTTTTTGCATGCGTTTCAATGCGCCGCATCCCCAAAACGAGATACGCAAGAAATCTACTTTTTTTTGACCGGCGTAATTTCGATAGACCGGCGTATCCGTCCGCGCAAAATTGCGCTAGACACACCATTGATTTGCTATTCAAATATGCAAATGAGGGAGTTACGGGGATCCACAAAAGAACGTTGGTGCAGCGCAGGCTACGCACTGTGCGCAACAGCTGCACGTCCTGTCTAAAATTAGACCATATAAAAGGTGGTATAAAATTGGAAAATCCGTCTACATGTCAGCTAAAGCAACACTGTTAGTGAGGAGCTGAGCAGTCACACTTGCTGAACAAAAAACGTTATGCCAAGATGCCCGGGGCATCCTTGCTCATAGCTATACTAATGACTTTAGAGGAGCAAAGAAGGAGGAGGGCACGGAGGAGGGCACGGAGGAGGGCACAGAGGAGGGCGCGGGAGAGGATATACCGCACCCGCATAGACATCTTTGGCATGAGTGATTCTGAGGTGTATCGCATCTTCAGATTCACCCCTCATGCCATCCTGGAATTAACCATAACCCTGCAGGATGACATCACCAGCCGAACACACCGCTCACATGCAGTGCAGCCACTGGTCAAGGTCATGGCAACACTCCATTTCCTTGCCAGTGGCCCTTTTCAAAGAACAAGTGGAGTGGTGGCTGGGATGTCACAATCCTCCATGAGCAGATGTGTGCACCAGGTTGTCCCTGCAATCCTCAGACGCATGGCCAACCAAATCATCAAACCCACCACTGAGGAGCTGCGGCTGAAGGCAATGACAGATTTCTACAAAATTGCCAGATTCCCACGCACCGTGGGGGCCATTGATTGCACACATGTGGCACTCCAGCCCCCCCATGAGACAGAGCACATATGGCGCAATCGGAAGCATTGGCATTCCATCAACGTACAGGTGATAGTCAATGCCCAAGGCCTCATATGGCACGTCCGTGCCAAACACCCCGGATCCAGCCATGACAGCTACATATACAATCAGAGCCCCATCCCAATGGAATTCGACCAGAACGTGTATGGGGACACCTGGCTGGTTGGTGAGTGACATGGGTGGCAGGCATGACTGTCCCCCCCCCATGATGCACACATCACAAGGGGCACATGCATGACTAACATCCTCCTGTCTTTTCCCTTACAGGTGACTCTGCATATGCACTGGGACCCCATCTCATGACTCCTATCCGGAACCCCCAAACCCCAGGAGAGGAAAGATACAATGAAGCCCACGCCCAAACACGTGCAGTGGTGGAGCGCACCTTTGGCCTCCTGAAGTCACGTTTCCGATGCCTGGATAAGTCTGGGGGGACCCTGTTGTATTCCCCAAACTTTGTGTGCCAGATCATCGGTGCATGTTGCATTCTGCACAACTTCGCAGTGAGAGAGGGCCTGCAGATTGACATACGTGATGACCTGACCCCTGAACCAGACAATCCCCCCCTAAGCGAGGATACCCCGTCTTCTGAGAGAAGAGCAGCCAGGAGACAGCTCACATTAGGCATCTTTGCACGTTAAACACACACATTAATCATGGCACAATGAGAATGCATGCATGCACACCACTGTGGTCCCTAGCACAGACACATCACATCCTCATCAAATTGGATTAGCACAAGCCCACCATGCTGGCCTTGTGAGCAGCAACGCCACGCCACGGCTCCAATTATGTCACTGTACATTCATACACCATTCACACGGACCTGGGGATCACTTCCCCCTGGTCCTGGGGAACCCTTCTCCACCACAAATGAGGGTGACACCCCTTTGCCGGCAGGAATGTCACCCCCACATTCAGAAATCATTCACAACACAAAAAAAAAAAAACAGCAAAAAAAGAAAAAAAAATGAAAAAAAAAAATCAGGAAAAAAAAGGCCAGAAAAAAAAAAGGAGGCTGCTGCCAGCCAGAGAGGAAGACTCCTCCAAAAATAATAATCCACTGGCTGACATGACATCCTCCTCCTCCTCAAACTCCTCCTCCTCCAACTCCTCCGAGGACTCCGGCCTTGTCTTGGGGTCCTTATCAGGCTGTTGTCCCTGGGATGGTGCGGTCAGCCCAGATGGCCCAGCACCCTCCTGCACATCTGTGGATGACACAAAACATTCACAGGTTGGAGGATCCACACACTTGCCACATATTCCTTTCCCCCCCTCCCCCACACATGCTACACACCAGATAGGAAAACAAAAACCTTACCTGGCATCACGCCTTCATGACTGGAGTCATAGACAGGCAGGCCCTCCACTTGTTCTCTATGAAAGGTCTGGGCCACGGCACGCTCCTCCACTGTCAGCCTAACAGGGCATGGTGGGCCCCCTCCTGTGCCCCTGGCATGAGCTGCCATTTTGGCCAGCTTCTTTCTGACCAGACGCCGGAGGTCATTGATTTTCTTGAAGATCCCCTCGCGTGTCCGGGTCCCCCCCCCCCCCAATGCATTCACCTGGTCAGTAATGTTCTGCAAAATCTCCTTTTTCCTGGCCGGGGGGGTTTGGCACTCTCCGGGCCGTGGAGGAAATGCCCATATTGGGTAATGGCCCGTGCAATAATTTGTTTCTCCCCCAAAGAAAAATTGTTCTTCCGCTTCCTCTCAGTCATACTCATAAAAAAAACTCTCTCCCAAAAAATCACAAAAAATCACTCACAAAAACAAGCAGGAAAAATCAAGCAACAAAACAAACAAACCAAAATCTATCAACCAAAAAGTCTTACAAGCAGTCACCAAAAAACACTTTCAAATATATTCTACCAAACACTAGATCAAACAGTCAACAAATATCACAAAGACAAGTCACAACGCAACAAACAACAGAACAAAAGCACCTTGCTGTATAGGAAGGGATACAAAGGGATGTGCAAAGGAAGTGCGTTTGTGTCTGTCTATTTATGCTGTCTGCGTAGTTCACTAAGTTGCCAGGGTCCACTTCCAATTTCACTGATTGCGCCGTTCCCGAGTTGCGAGCATGCGCACAGAGGTGCTGACCATGGTCTGCTTCATGTGCGCATGCGCGAGCCGGCCGGCCCTTCATTTGCATGGGGTCACGGCTCATTTAAATGTAACACGCCCACGTCCTTCCCAGTTTGAATTACTCCGCCTTACGCCTCGGAATTAACTTTACACCGGCGCTAATTTATGCACAAATACTACGAGAATACGGTGATTGCGCCTCTACATTGTGCCGGTCTAACGTAAAGGAGGTGCGCTACGTGAATCTGGCCCTAAATGCCTAACCCCAAAGAAGTCTATAGGGAGAACACTGAAAATGAATACCAGCTAACTATTGTCAAAAAATGTAAGCAAACAGCCAGGGATCCCAGGTGATGTCATTGACCATATATTCTCAGCTGTCAATTATCTTAATGCAGCCAGGGCACCTGTTATTATGCAACAGCTCATCATGATTGATGAGAAGATTACATCTCTGGATGCCATGATTGACATGCATTTACTTCAAGGGGCATTAATAAACTTTATTTGTATGTGTTTGTGTTTTATTTCAATTAAAGGACTTTTTCCATCTGTGTGTGTTTATTTACTTTTTCTCTTTGCGGGAATGGGTAGGGGTACAAATGAACCCCTGTTCTCATTCTCCTGGGAGGGGTGGATAGCTGGGCAGCCCTTATTATAAAAGTAGCCTTTAGATTCCATTCTAAGTCTTCCCATATTTACTCCACTTCCTTCTTGGGGCAACAGAAAAGACAAAGGCCGTGTGTGGGCCCCATCAGACTTTTTTCCATCAGTGTAAAAAAAATAGAACATGTTTTAAATTTTTCCAATGGAAAAAAAAACGATAGGAAATTCCGATCGTCTGTGTGGAACTCCATTGGAGAAAAATACACGCATGCTCAGAATCAAGTCGACACATGCTCGGAAGCATTGAACTTTTTCGGCTCATTATAGTGTTTTACGTCACCTCTTTTTGCAGGGTCGGAATTTAGTCTGATCGTGTGTAGGCACGACTGATGAAAGCCAGCTTCATCAGAATTCCGATGAAAAATTCCATCAGATTTTATTCCATCAGAAATCCGATCATGTGTACACGGCATAAGAGGCCACTGTCCCTTAAAACTGGGATGAGGGCACACTGCAAGGGGGGCAAGGTTCTTCCCCACTCCTCTTGCAAGGTAATCGTAATGTTGAAAGGCATGTGGCCTGGTCCAGAAAGGGGGGGGCTCACGTGCTCACTGCCCTCTCTTTTCTGCCAACTCAGGCCACATGCCTAGATAAGGGTCTGGTTGAAATTTTAAGGTGAACCCCATGCCATTTTCCTAATTTTTAAAACATACTGTCACTCTAATTTTTGAATATTATCTAATTCTAGAATAAAACTTAATTTTTTATATACATCACTAAAGGGGTCCAGGGAGTTTCTATGAAACTCTCATTATAAATGTATTATACTGCAAATGATAAAGCAGTATAAAATTGGCCAGATGCATGACAGTTTTAATCAGGTCTAATAGACCTAACTGGTGTATACCTAACTTTTATTTTATGAGGGTAGGGGGTACAAGGAATGTAAGTGATATAATGTATGATGATTTAAGTGGACAGTAATGCCGCGTACACACGATCACTTTTTGTGATGTAAAAAAACGTCGTTTTATCTGACGAAACAAAACGTTGTTTTTCAAACTTAATTTTAAAAAACGACGTTGCCTACACACCATCGTTTTCTGAAAATGCTCTTGCAAAGCGCGGTTACGTACACCACGTTCGACGGCACTCTGTTCCATTCAAGCTTGCGTCATAACTTGCTTCTGAGCATGCGTGGGTTTAAAAACGTTGTTTTAAACGTCATTTTAGCCCACACACGATTATTTTTTATGACACAAAAAAGGACATTTTGAAAAACGACATAAAAAATTGAAGAAGACATAAAACAACGTTTTGCCCACACACGATCATTTTAAATGACGTTTTTTAAAACGTTGTTTTATTTCATCACAAAAAACGATCGTGTGTACGCGGCATTAGCGTTTTCTTTCTTTCAAAGAATGAAGTGGGATGCTGTGAACAAAAGAAAGCCCCAAGATCTGATATTCAAAAAAAAATGCACCCCAAACTTTAAAAAATCAACATAAAAGAAAAGGGGGATGCTGCACTGCTAAAACAATAATGTGAATCATATAATAATTACAACCACGTGCCTTAATAAAATATATTTAAACATCAAACTGGGTGTTACAGTATTTATTTGCAAAGAAGCAAAGAAGACTTAATTTATTGGCGTATAACACTGACTTTTTTACCCTGAAAATAGAGGGTATACTGTGCCTGCGTGTTATACGCAGGGGGCTGTGGAACGTTTTTTTCCTGAAACTTAACTCTTAAAGTTAGGGTGCGTGCTATACACCTGTGCGTGCTATACGCCTGTGCGTGTTATACGCCGATAAATACGGTAAATAAAGTGAATAACATTTTTATTTTCATTACAGTTATTTATATAGCGCCATAAATTTTTGCAGAGCTTTACATATATATTGTACATTCACATCAGTCCCTGCGTATGACATCACCCGTTTCTGCCTTACGTGTTATGTCACAGCCCACGTGACTTTAAGCAACTTCCTAAAGAAATTCAAACCCACCCTCCTTTTTTTTTTTTTTTTTTAAAGGAGCATTGCAGCAAAAAAGGCTGCTATGGACAGGAGAGCAGCTGAAAGTGACTACTGACCTTAAAGTGGTTGTAAAGGTAGAAGATTTTTTACCTTAATTCATTTTATGCAATAAGGTAGAACAAAATTCTGGGTGCAGGCCATTGGCTGAGTTGCACGGTTTTGGATCAAGCATGTGTGCCACAATAATAGGCATCGTCCTATGGTGGCACACTTAGAAGAGGATGAGCCAAGAGCACCGGGATCCTGAGAAGAAGGAGACTAAATCAAGAATAGGAATTTTCTTAAAGGATAAAACATTTTTTTTATACACTATCAAAAATTAATAAAAAATGTACATATTTAAATAAGGCATGTACCTGTATATAGACTGGTCAATGATTGTCATCCATAGTATGTATGATGATACGCAGTGTTTTCTGTCATCCAAAGCGTTTCAGATAAAAACAAGTGTCCTTCATCAGGGTTGAAGACAGGATTGCATTTAGTCACTTAGACAGTCGTAAATATGGCGTGTTGCCGTGCAAAGAATAAAAACGCATGGGCTCTTGGTCCTGCCTGTTTGCCACTTATGTAATATATAAGGAAAGAAAAGGAAATATCTGTAGAGAGTGGCACGGCGGTCACTGGGGACAAAAACCGTCCAGCCCATGGGCTTGCGGTTGTATCGCTTGGGATGAAACTCCCTTATCCAAAAAGGTATTACTCATCAGATATGGCCCACAGGGTAGATAGGTATCTCTTTATAAATCTTTCAGACATGGGACAAAGTGCCGGCTGGTACATGCAAGACAGGATAATAGGCACATGGCACATATTTAACAGAACATAACAACCACCACCCCCTTTTTCTAATTGCCTTTAGTAAATCAACTTCTATGCATACCTAATTCTAAATTCATGCAAGCCTGGGAGCAAATGCCTGCACAAAAATAAAAATCACAAGGAACATTTTTTGCTTGTATAGACTGTGCATAAAACTGCTCATTAATGCATCATATTTTTCTTTGTGTACAGTAATCTTATTATCAAAAGGTAACTGTAATAATAAAGGATTATTAAATCAATAATTTTTCCGTGTATCCTTTTTTTACCAGAAGAGGTCACTGTGTGCTCATTTTCGGTCCTCAATTGACACTTCAACTCTGTATTGCTATAAATGTGTAAATTGCTACACACTCAAACAGCTTGTTTATGAAAGAGAAAACTTTCAGAACAGTAAACCTTGGGAAATCTCAAGGGATGCCTGTAAACAGACACTAGGCCCTGATGGTCAAAAAAGTACACAATCTTCTTTTAGGCATTAGAGTATATTTGGCCCCATAGACTTCAATGGGAATGCCTGAAAAAAATGCGACATGAGCATTTTACAACTGATTTATGAGCAATTTATCATGTGTTTTCTGGCAAAACAGCAGCCCTCCATCCCTAATCTCCTCGCAAAAAGCGATTGTGAGCTTTCCTTTAGTTTCCGGCAACAGTTCCAGGAGCACACAGGGCATGCTCTCTGCACAGCTGTCTGCTAATTGGTACGCAAATATGCGGCTGCTCTGCGCCAAGACCCACCAACCGAGAGGCCGAACATTTGCATACTGTCAGGGCCTAGGGGCTAAAATGCAGCGTAAGTAGTGTTTATATAAATATATATATCTTAATCGTATGATATGCAGAGTAATCCAAGGAAAAAAAAAAGGAGTGTGTCATGTGACCAAGATACATAACCCTGATCGGGGGCTGGGAGACGTTCCCTTGGTATTGGGTTAAAAGAAACCTATCAAGACAAAAATATGTATTCCAGGGTGTGGCAAACCTAGCCACTTCTGGAACGCTGGATTGCTATGTATTCTGCTGGGTCTTATGTGGGCATAGTAATTGGTATGCTGGCAGCCGTAAGCCACTAGCATTCAAGTACTTTGTTTTATGTTGCCCAATCGGTGTTCGGCAGTTTTAAACCGAACTTCCACAACACATAACCCCAGACCCCAGCTCTCAACCTACTTTTTCCTCGTGCAGCAATGCCTGATGGGAGAATTATCCAAAATGTTAAGTTTCCCATGTGGTCCTCCCTGTATTACCCCTGCTAAATCTATTTGGCTGTTTGGAAACCCCTTGCATGGGGAATTAAATATGGAAGCCTGTGAATAAAAAGTCAGTTGACTCTCAGAGCTGTGTTTCGTCCGGTTACTGGGGGGGATTTGGGACATTGCCTTACTTTTCAACGCTGACTGTGGATTTACCCTGGTTACCAGCGGAGATCGTGGAGTTTAATATTGTACTCCGCTACACAGGGATTCTGTCCCGTTTCACATATGTGCGATTCCAGTTGGGGTGACCACATTTCCAAACTACCATTCAGGGACACCCCCCCTTCCCAAAAATCAGCTTGTGTCCTATAACGAATCACAGCAAAGTGAATGGACACAAGAGGCATTTCATTTCTCCAATGACAAGCAGGGGGTGGGGATTGTGCTTTTCCAGGCATTCCCGGCCAGGGCAAATACTGTCAGTGAGTAAAGCGGTGATGTGGCGGGCTTTTTTGGGGGGGGCATCAGATTGGCCCGGGGGGTGGCTGTGTCAGTTTCATTACGGGACACTGTATTGTCCTGGCATAAAGGTACCCGGGACAGACATGCAAAATGCGGGACAGCAGTGCAAATCACCTGCGATATCTAACATTGCACCAGTGTGAACCCAGCCTCTGACTTTCTTCTGGTTTCTACAGAACCTTTTTAACCCTAATAACTAAGTTTTTTTTGGAACCTACAGTATATATGGGCCTGTTATTTTTACCTGATTACCAGCAGAGCTCCCTTTTTATCTCAAAAAATTGTTGCTATTAGCATCTGCACTGACCTTTGCACATGGAACTTCTTTGGCCTGGGGGAACCACTGTGCCTTCATTCCTTAGACTGTTCTTTAGATCATAACAGTAGATCAATGTCTCATTACCAGTTACCAGTTTGTCCAGAAAATATGACCGATTCCTTGAAATTTTTTCCAAAACAGCCACCGATGTTTCCACATGTTTCCTCTTTTGTTCGGTTGTCAAAAGTTTTGGGATCCACTTTGCTGCAAGCTTTCTTATTTCAAAATCGTTGTGGATAATGGGACCAACTCCCTCACGTGATATTCCCAGATATGTAGCAATACTTTTGGCTGATATTTGGTGGTCCTCCATGATCATGTCATTCATGGCTTTCACATTTTTAGGCACAGAGACCAGGGCCGCTGATAGGGCAGTACAGCCAGCCCTGTTGTACCGGGCCCGGGCCCCATCAGCTCCACAGGGGGGCCCGGGCAACAGTTAATTTATGCATATTAAAATTTTGAAACCATACCCCGCTTTTACTTGCTTTGAAAAGGGGGGGGGGTTGTAATTACATTTTCCTGGGCCCCATCTGGTCTACAGAGGGGCTCAGGATATGGGCGCAGTTTTCGGACTATTTCTCCTTTTTCGGGCGCATTTACATAAAGCCGCGCCGCACATTGCTCTGCAAGTTAATTAGTCCCGGCTCCCACTGCCTTCCCAGGCGGAGTGATACTACGAGGCTCTGCTTAGCTCCGCCTCCCGAATGCCGAGACTCAAGTGAGGCGACAGGCAGCTCGGTGTATGAGAGGGAGAAAGAACCTGGAGGACAGCGACGCGTGGCTGCACATGAACTGCACACAGTGAGTGTAGCACACAAGGTAGAATCCTTCACTGTCTGTGTCTCTCACTGTGTTCTGTCATGGATCTGTTACAGTGTGTCCTGATCTGTTGCTGTTTGGTGCTGACTTTGTTATAACTGTACTGGGTTATAGATTGTAACACACAATACAGCCATAAGTTAACAAAGTCATCATCCAAAACCCAAGTGACACCGTGAGATCTGTGACAGAGCACATGCTGACTGTGCTGCCTGTACAATTTTCATAATGCTGATAATTGTAAGACTTAGTGAGATGCTACTATACATTTGTGTTTGGGAGGGGGGGCAGTAAACATGTTCCGCCCAACCACCCCCTTTAACAGCAAAGTAAAGGTGATCTATTTTGATCATTGCTGCAGCGATGACCAAGATATCACCCTTCTAATCCAGCAACGTACTGGTACATTGCTGGATTAGAAGGGTGATATCTTGGTCATCACTGCAGCAATGATCAAAATAGATCACCTTTACTTTGCTCTCCCATGCAATCAGGGGTCCCATTAAAGATGTGAGCAGCAACATCTAGCTCCTGGGACACAGTATGCGTGCATATGTAAACAGTGACAAACCTGCAGAGGTTGGGTCAGGGGAGGAGCCTGGGGTGGGGTCGAGGGCGGAGTTAAAGGGGGCCCAATCGGGTAAGCTGTACGGGGCCCCATGATTTCTAACAGCGGCTCTGACAGAGACAGAAACAGGCCTTCCACTAGGTTCCTCACATTCAACACCGAAATGGGCAGTGTTTAAATTGACAACCCAACATTTAACAGTTGCATATGAAGAGCCACTGTCTTCCAAAGTTTGTGACATTTCATCATGGATCTGCTTTGCACCTTTCCCTTAGAAAAACAGGAACTTGATTATGGTCCTATGCTCTTCCACACTGAATTTTTCTGAAGGTGCTGCCATGTTCACTTTGGACCTGAAAAATAAAAATAAGTTAAAATTAAAAGGTAGTTTTTTTTTTCCCGTGTAGAGAGGGAAAGAAACCACCACTGACACTCAAAAAACAATGCCTCTCACCCTCTTCTGTGGACCCTTATTATAGGGTTCAGATGAGCCTTGGATAAAATAGCCTTGTCATCTACATTCAAACGATCAATATACCAAGCAGATTTAAGCAGGGGCGATGAAATCTCCACAATCCGTCCACTAAGCTCATATCACCAGCTCCTCTCATATAGGTAAACCATGGAATACAAAGGAATAATACCTCATGGTGCAGTAACCTTTAAAAGCATTTATAAATAGTAAAAACGAAGGTTTGTGCACTCACATGTTCGCTAGTAAAACACGCTTGTTTTTTATACAGTTTCCTCAGCATGAACTGCCAACAAGATGGCCTTCGTATCCTTACATAGACCTGCTCCACGTCTGGTCACAAGCTCATACCTACGTGTTTCATCATAAATTGACGTCGTCAGGGGCGTGGCCAGACATACAAAGCAATGCATTATATAGATGGGATAATAAACTGACGGCGGAAATGTATTGCATTCCAACAAATAGGAAGTTGCCTTAGTAAGCAAATGGTAGCTCAAAGTCTGCCGAAAGTGAATAGTGGTGCATTCCAACCAACAGGAAGTAAATCTGGCAACGAAAACCAGTCAAATAGATCCTCAGATGGATAACCAGTACGCCAAAATAACTGAGCTAACATAATAGAACCGCATGCAACCATTATGACATGTTTGTATATAAAAATATATGACTGAACAGATTGTGATAGTGATTAATCTTATTACTTTAAATATAACAAGCTCCGCATGCTGGGAGACGGCGCCATCTTGTGGAAATTGTACAAAGTTCAACAACAAAACTTAAAAAAAAAATGAATATAAAACTTAATAAAAAAACTATTAACAAAATAAGTAAAAGAAAAAATGAATATGATAGCATAAGTATAAAATACTACACCAATCTATAAAACCAATACCCCTAAATATATTTTAACTGCTATACGAAACATATGCAAAAAAAAAAAGTCAAGCATTATTGATAAATGCATTAACATCCCATTCAACATTGATACCGAACAGACTATAATGCCCCATACATACGAGTAGAAATTCCGTCAGCAAAAGTCTGATTTGAGCTTTTCATCGGAAATTCCGACCGTGTGTATGCTCCATCAGGCCTCGTACACACGAGGCAATTCATTTGTTCAAATCGGTCGGACCGACCGATTTGAACAAATCTGTCTCTTTGGATTTTGGTTTGCTCGCGTGTACACACGAGCAAACCAAAATCCCCGCCAGCAGACGGCGTGCTGACGTGTCGGTGACGTGGCGGTGACGTTGATGCCGCCACGTCACCGCACCAGGAAGTAAAACACTTCCGCGCATGCGCCGAATCCATTCGGCGCCGGTGCGAGACGACATGTCTGCTGGTAAGTGTACTAACCAGCAGACATGTCGGGCGGACGGGTTCCCACCCGATAGATTTGAAATCTGTCGGGTGGCCAAATCCGTCAGCTCGCCCGTACACACGATCGAATCTGTCTGCTGGGACGGTCTAGCAGACCGTTTCCAGCAGACAGATTTGATCGTGTGTACGTTGCCTCAGACTTTTGGTGTCAGAATTTCAGCCAGCAAAAGTTTGAGAGCATATTCTCAATTTTTCAAACGGAAAATCCATTCATCTGTATGGAATTCCGACGGGAAAAAAAACGTGCATGCTCAGAAGCAATTTGAAGCATGCTCGGAAGCATTGAACTTATTTTTCTCGCCTCGTCGTAGTGTTATACGTCACTACATTCTTAATGCTCGAAAGTTCAGAGAACTTTTGTGTTACCGTGTGTATGCAAGCCAAGCAAGCAATTCCGTCGGAAAAAACATCCAACTTTTTTCCAATGGAAATTCCGCTTGTGTGTACAGGGCATGTCTTAGCTTTATATATCCATTCGGTCTCAAGGCTCGAGACCCCTCTACTCATATGGCTACCTCTCCAGTTATCTGTCTGTACAGGCCTGATTGGTGCCAATAGCTTTCATTTTGTGCAGACAGGATCTTTTTTACTTTACAGTTAAATAGCACTCACATTTAATATATATTTAATACCAATTTATATTTTTATGAGTTTCTTAGTGAGTGTAATCAAGCAAAAGGAGGACATGAAGGAGGGAGTTTATATTGCTTCATGTTGACTCTATAGTCACATGGGCTGCACAAATAAGAAAAAGGAGGAAATGAATAGATTAGAACTGAGCATGCTCAGTAGAGGACACCAGCTAGTCTACACGATATCAGCCTGCAATGGGGACACAGAGAAGATGGGAGAGACAGATGAAGGTGTGATCAACCAGGTATAATTCACTCTACACAAAAAAATCTTTGTGAGTATAAATACTCTGTTATATAGCATGCAATGAGAGCCTTTCATAGTCTAGGTTTAATTACACTTTCCATACAGTTATAACTATTCAGCACAACTGTTATTACTTCATTTAGGAAATGATCTTTCTTATCTTTTTTACAGTTAAAAAGTTTTGTCATGTGACCATGCATCTCTTCTTTCTGATTGGGGGGGGGGGGGGGAAGCATAGTTACAGGACGCTATGCAGATATACCTGTATTACATTCTCCGTTCAGGATAAGCCTGGAGCTCCACTTTAAATGTGCTGGAAAGCCTCACTGACCAATAGGATAAATTGGAAGGTGAACAGGAGTGGGTTCAAAGTGGAAGTAAAAGATAATAGAAGACTGCTTAAAATGATTGCCTCCTCCTCATGCTTATGCTGCATACCATTTGTAAAAGGAATCTGTGTAATTGGCTTCGGTACAGTCAGGTGTTTGAGAAGCTGTAGCTCCCCTGTGTCAGGGAGCGTTCAACAACAGGGCTAAATTCACTGAGCTGTGACATCTTCCATTGCCATACCGTTGTTTTTGCCACTGACCTGACAAAGGGAAGCCACAGCTTCTCCATCATGTGACCAAACTGTATTTGATTGAAAAAAGGTATTTAAAGCGGAGTACTACTCAAAAGGAACTTCCGCTTATCCATCTGCTCCCCCCTCAGGTGCCACATTTGGTACTTTTCAGGAGGGGCGGGAGGAACCGGTACCTGTTTTTGGCAAGTACCGTTGCCCACTTCTGGGAGACGGGGCCGCAGCCCCCTCCTCCTTCCTCCTTCCTCTGCCGCCGCTGGTGCACAGTAGGGTACCGGCTGTGAAGCCTAAAGACTTCACATTCCCGACATCGCTGGCTCCCTGGGATGAAGGAAAAAATCCTGGATCGCCGCACTCCTCGGAAAACGATGTCTTTATTTAAGCATAAGCAAACAAAATTTCAATAGAAAAAAACAGCCAAAATGCATGCAGTCAAAAACGGTGAGTGGACAAGGAGAAAATGGCTGACATGTTTCACATCATGTGATGCTTACTGGCTCCCTGGACAGGTAAGTGTTCATATATTAAAAAAGTCAGCAGCTACAGTATTTATAGCTGCTGACTTTAATTTTTTTGTGGGGGGGGGGGGGGGCTGGACCTCCTCTTTAAGTAGATCTCTTTTACAAATATTATGCAGTATAGGTATGAGAAGATGACAAGCAACATTTTTAGGCAGACTTGTATTCACCTTTATGTCCACATTATGTCAGCGTTTGGATAGACAGTTAAAATTTGCTTATACCCCTTTATATGTCTGGACTAATTTATTATTTGGACAAAGTTGTCACAGAAAGTAACTCATGATATTTCCTCTGTTGGTTAAAAATATGCCTAGTTAGGTGATCTCTGACAGGTGTGATCACTGTTAGTGTTCTACACTTGTGAGTGATAATCTACAAATGTTGGCCGGAACTCCCAGGAGCTTTAGTTCCTGCCTTGAGTAAATGTGTGATAAGATGTACAAGTTGTAAAGTGATTGCAATTTAACCGTTAGCTGTCAGTAATCAGTAAATTTTACATTTGTATACCTGAGTGCTAACTATTTTTCATTAATTCATTCAAACATAGATAAAGCTAATCTCATTAATCTTAAAAAAAAAAACATTGCCGTCTTTACCTATAGTATGTTATCTGCAGTACAGTAACATGTGTAGCTGGCCAGCTAGAACCTGTCCTAGGTAGCTAATATAACTTACATGTATATACAGTTAAACCTGCTTAGAACTTAATGTAGTGCACATGTTTATATGTGAGAGACAAAGGCAGAGTTATTTACTGTGATTTTGTGTTTGGATGTTATATAACAGTTGTATGTTGTGTTCACAGAAGCAAAAGAAAAAATATGCCTTTAAGAGTCATTTGTTTGTATGGGACAGAAGAAGCAAAGCAATTCACAGTAAAATTCATGCCAGCAAGCATAGAGTTAAGCTTTTGTGACTCATCAGAAGCCTTGGCCCAATCACAGCTAATCTCACATTGAGCAGAGTCTTGACCAGTCACAGCCAGCTTTACAAACACTCTGTCTGGGAGGTTCCTAATACTCCATGTGCTAGTTTATTCCACCACATGCAGAGACAGAGAACAGACACACAAGGCCAAAGTTTTTCTTATGGAAGCCAGAGGGTAAAATTAGGTAATTATACAGTTATATATATGTTCTTATTGTTAATAGTGTGATTAGAACTGTATACTGATTTAGCTGTGTGTTCACTTGTAGTTCCACCAAACTAAGCTAACCCTGTAACCCCGAACCATATCAAACCTTCATACCTTCAAACTACAGTTATACCTTTCAGAGAAATCAGAGAATGCTTTGATAACTTACAGAGAGAGAGAGAGAGAGAGAGAGAGAGAGAGAGAGAGAGAGAGAGAGAGAGAGAGAGAGTAAATACTGAAGAAATAAATATATCCACCATCTTATGTTAAATGACAAGATTGAATATTTGAAGCACCATTTTCTGTTGTACTTTATTCATCACGTGTTTTGTAGTGTTGCTCACGAATATTCGTATTGCGAATATTCGGCTCGAATATGGCATATTCGAGTATTCGCGATATATTCCGAATTTCGCGGTGAATATTCGCTATTTCGAATATTCGTATTTTTTCAATTTTTTTTTAGAACAGATCACATCCTAGAGATCCCCATCGACGTCTAAAAGCATTGCTGGTATGATTAGAGACCTTGGGCCGAGTAGCTGCAGCGATCATTTTATATTGTCGAAAAATCGCAATGCGATTATTCGGCAATAGCGATATCGTGCGATTATTTTCGAGAAATTCGCAATATTGTTTTTAGCTAAAATAACACATATATTCGATTTCAGAGTGTTACTGTCGAAATTCCGCAATCAATTTCTCATTCGCATTTTTGCGAAATTACGATAAAATATCAAGAATATTCTGAGCCAATCAGAGTGCTCCTTCCGCATTTGCCGAATATTCACAATTATTTTGTATTGTAATATATCAAGAATATTCTGAGCCAATCAGAGTGCTCCTTATGCATTTGCCGAATATTCGCAATTATTTTGTATTGTAATATATCACGAATATTCTGAGCCAATCAGAGTGCTCCATTCCGCATTTCTCGAAATTTCGCAATTATTTGGTATTATAAAATATCACGAATATTCTGAGCCAATCAGAGTGCTCCATTCCGCATTTCTCGAAATTTCGCATTCGCATTCGCAATAGCGAAAATTCGCAATCATTTCATTTCCAAAAAATATCACGAATATTCGTATTTAGCGAATATATCTCGAATATTCGACTATATATTCGAGATATATCGCGAAATCGAATATGGCATATTCTGCTCAACACTAGTGTTTTGTACATGGACTGTCTGCTGCAAAGCAGCAGTATTTTATATGAAGAAAAGTGAAGTTATTAAAGAAGTTATTTTAAGCATTTGGTGTGCTCTTTAAACCTACTGCTTCCATAGAACGGCAATAGAGGAATTTCAGAGTAATAGACAGTCTTGTTGGACTGAAAAGTCAGAGATATCACAATTCTTCTAATGCCACAGCGCATGAGGCACTTCGCTTTTTTCTATTTTATCTCATCTGTATTGATGAGCTTAAGCCTACCTCATTTAACTTACATGCCCCTTTTTCCTTACATCTAGCAGGAAATAATGCTTTAAGACAAGGGTGCCCAAACAGTGGTCCATGGAGCCCTCTGATCTGGCCTGCGACCTCCTGCTCTGGGATGGAGGGTTGGCATGCCCTGATCGTGGGTTGTCAACCCACCATCCCAGAGCATCAGTGTTGTGAATGAAGTTAGCAGTAGAGGAAGCAAACGGTTGTGGAGCAGAGCCAACTCCTGTCACAGGTGGAGTGATACCAAACACACTCTGCCTGGGACAACAACAGACGGCAATACCTGAATGGAAGACTGTTATTAAAGGTAAGTTTATTACTAAAATCGCAGTGTATATATGGGCATATCTGTTCTGCAGTGGTTACCGGGATCCTTTTAAACTGATCTGCAGGTGCAGCACAGTGTACCTGTGGGCTACCTACACTGAGCCATAGACTTTTGGTATTACCTTTTTTTTTTGTGCACTTTCAGAAAAAGTGCACCACACCTGCAGGAAATAATCAAAGTCTTTGGCAGGAAAGCCACAGGTTCACTGCGCTGCATCATCAGTGCGGGTAAACCACAGCACATCAGTTTGAAAGCAGCCTTAGGCCACTTAGACACGATTGGTGTGACCCAATCGGAACCTCCATTTACCTCAATGGAGTGGTATATGTAAACAGACCTTTGGCAGTTTACACCCGCCTACCTCCAATCCAATCCACAAAAAAAACTGAAGGGGATCTGTCCCTTTCCATCTGAACAGATCAGATTAAAAGGGATCGTAGAGCAGAGCGGGCATATGCAGAGTGGACACGGACCTGTCATCTGCCCCCTCCGCGCATTGTGGCCCGCAATTGGTTACCAAGTCGCTTAACAGACCCTGATGCCGCGTACACACAATCTTTTTTCGGGTTGTAAAAAACTACGTTTTTCAGGCTCTAGAAAAAAACAACTCAACTTGATCATTAAAACGGCCTTGCCTACACACGATCGTGAAAAAAAATGCTCTAGCAAAGCGCGGTTACGTACAACACGTACGACGACACTATAATGGGGAAGTTGACGCCACCCTTGGGACTGCTTTAGCTGATTTTGTGTTAGTAAAAGACGATTCGCGCTTTTCTGTCTGTTACAGCGTGATGAATGTGCTTACTCCATTATGAACGCTAGTTTTACCAGAACAAGTGCTCCCGTCTCATAACTTGCTTCTGAGCATGCGCGGATTTTTCACGTCGTTTAAGACCACATACGACCATTTTTTACAACCCGAAAAACGACAACGTAAAAAACATTTTTAAAAATGTTCGAATTTTTTTTTGCCCGTTTTCCAGAACCCGAAAAATGCTCTGAAGCCCACGCCGGCGTAATTTTGATAGACCGGCGCATCCGTGCACGCAAAACTGCGCTAGACACACCATTGATTTGCTAGTCAAATATGCAAATGAGGGAGCTACGGGGATCCACAAAAGTAAGTTGGTGCAGCGCAGGCTACGCGCTGTGCGCAACAGCTGCACGTCCTGTCTAAAATTAGTCCATATAAAAGGTGGTATAAAATTAGACAATCCGTCTACATGTCAGCTAAAGAAACACTGTTAGGGACGAGCTGAGCAGTCACACTTGCAGGACAACAAACTGTATGCCAACATGCCAGGGGCATCCATGCTTATAGCTATACTACTGACTTTAGATGAGCAAAGAAGGAGGAGGGCACGGAGGAGGGCACGGGAGAGGATTTTTTTTTTCCAAAATCTTTTTATTTGCTTTTATAAACATTACAAAAAAATATACATACATATATACATCAATACATAACATACATACAAATTACAAACACGGTCTCACTATCTTTCAATAGCCCTTTAAAACCTTGATGGAACTAAGAATCTAATCTAATACAATATTCTTATCTGATACAAGCCCCTCACTCCTCACTCTTCACGGGAGAGGATATATCACACACGCATAGACATCTTTGGCATGAGTGATTCTGAGGTGTCTCGCATCTTCAGATTCACCCCTCATGCCATCATCAGCAACGGGCTGAACAGACCCAGGAACTCAGGGCTTGCCCTGCACCGACCGCAAGTACTTTGTTTGGATTTTACTACCTGCAAGCTGCAATCTGCACTCACTTGCAATTTGCAATCTGCACTCACCTGCAATCTGCCTTCTAAAGTCTCAGCCTACTGCTGTCTCTCAGTAGTGCATACGCATTGGCCCGACATCCAGTGTGGGCAGAGCCACTCCCAGAATCCTCTTTGATTGGAGCGTTGTCATCACTTAACCGGCTGTGCCGCTGTGCGCCAGAGGGAAGCCTGTCTGTGCCCGTCCGGGCCAGGGTGGGCGGGCGGGCCACCTCTTGTTAAAGCTTTTTTCATTATTTTTTCACAGTGGTTAGGCTATTAATTAATTTATGATCGGCAGACTTTATTTGTGTTGTTGTTGCAATAATATTTTATTCTGATTTGTTCTGCGAGGTGTTTCGTCCCATGTTGGTGTTTATATCATTAATACAATCTTGGTTATTTTTGAGTAATACTTAGTAAGACGGTACCTCGCCTTAGTGGCGAGGCGCTTACTATGATCAGTTATTCGCCTTATGAATTGGGAAACCTAAATTTCAAAGGCACCCTTTCTAAGCATATCTTAAATAAGCTTAAAAAATGTAATATATTATGTGATCGATTTAACTTAAAAGTTTCAGAACCTATCAAGTCTTTGGTTATTGATCCTCTGTCTATAGGTACAACTTGTCCCTCCTTGAAGGGCGGTCTGGTTAATACTAGATCGGCCATTAAACATTCTGCCCTCTTATATGAATTAATCGGAACACTTGATTATTTGGTGATGACTGAGACCTGGTTCTCGGTGGTCACGCCCCCTAGATTGGATGAACTGATCCCAGCGGGTTACAGCTTAATATCTGAAGATCGTCCTGACAGACAAGGAGGAGGAATAGCTATTGTTTTTAAAAGTCATTTAAACATTTTTAAATCTTCTTTTTTAATTAAATATAATTCCTTTGAGCATTTATCCCTCATTTTTAAAGTGGGGGCAGAATGCTCGATAGGCATAACTATAGTATATCACCCTCCTGATAAAAAGACATAATTTATTGATGAACTCTGTGACCTTCTGTCCTCAGAATCTATAAAATATAAAAAATCGATAATTTTAGGGGATTTTAACAGCTGGGCAGAAGATGTTGACCATATAGAAGCCCAGAAAATTCTGGACTTTGCTACTAGTGTGGGATACAGACAGGGCGTTTCTGGACCCACTCATTGTGCTGGCCATACGCTTGATTGGATCCTGTACAAGGAAGCCATTCAAAAAATACATATCCTCATTATGGTGCCTTGGAGTGATCATGCTTTTATCAAATTTGAGCAATTAGGTCTCCCTACTAAGAAGGAGCCACATATTCCCTCAAGAGTAAATACCAACAAGCCTACGCGTAATTACTCCAGACTATCCATTAAAGACTTTCAGACTCAGTTTTTAAAGGCTATAAATAACACTGTTTTTTATAAGACCTATGATGTTTCCATCAAAGTAGAGATTTTTAATCGTGCGATTACCAATGCACTTGATATTGTGTTGCCTTTAAGAAAATCTCAAATATTTAGAGCTGAGACAGCTAACCCACTTTGGTTTACCCAACAAACGAGGGAACTGAAGTGGGCTTGCAGGGCTAGCGAAAGAAAATCTAGGAAGAACCCTACCCCAGAGTCCAAGGTGGCCTTCAACACTAATTTAAAAATCTATAAACTAGGAATCGTTGAGGCTAAAAAGGTATTTTTTACAGGAAAAATTAAAAAGGCGAATAACTCGGCAGCAGAGCTCTTTCGGATCGCAAGAACTCTTGCTAATCCGTCATGTACCCAATCTCCGGAAGAAGTGTCAGGTGACTTCTGTCAGATGCTTGCTGACTATTTCAGGGATAAGATTCAGAGTATTAGAGATGATATTGAAAATATTAATTACTCTGAGTCTATACCTGTGTATAGTGGCAATCGTTTTGACAGTTTTTCTCCTGTCACCCCCCTGGAAATAAAAATTATTCTCAAGTCTCTCAGGGCATCGTCCTCTGCGCTCGATCCCTGCATTGCACAGTTGATGAAGGATGCCTGTGAGACCATGGCCCCTTTTATAGCGGACATTGTAAGCACATCTTTTTCATCTGGAGTGGTGCCAAGTATTCTAAAGCAGGTGGTGATTATACCACTGCTGAAGAATTCTAACTTGCCACGCTCCGTGCTCAGTAACAATCGACCTATTTCCACCTTACTGTTCCTTGCTAAGATCATGGAAAGAGCAGCAGTATGACAGTATCAGCCTTATTTGGAATCTAACAACATCTTTGATGACCTGCAGTCAGGATTCCGACCCGGTAGAAGCCCTGAAACTGCTTTGGTTAAAGTCCAGGATGATCTCCTCTGGTCTTTGGATAGGAATGACGCCTCGGCCTTAGTACTTCTGGATCTGTCTGTAGCCTTTGACACCATTGATCATACTAGACTGCTGGAAAGACTAGGGACTGTGGCTGGCACTGATGGTACTGCTTTGGCATGGATGGCCTCTTTTCTGCAGGAGAGAGTTCAGAGGGTAAGACTGGGACCGTATATCTCTGCTGATAGTTCTCTCTCCTGTGGGGTCCCTCAGGGTTCGGCATTATCGCCCATCCTGTTTAATATCTACATGAGACCATTGTTGTACATCATACGCCGCCATAACCTTCTCTTCCACGTCTACGGAGACGACACCCAGATATACTTCCGCCTTCCCAGGACCAACGAGAGGCAAGTTGATCTTGCCTCTTGTTTGGAGGAGATTAGAACCTGGATGGGAGCCAATTACCTCAAGCTTAATGGCTCCAAAAATGAAACTATGATCTTCAGTAACCATGACTGCCCTAGTAAGATGCCCGACTGGCCAGACTCCTTTAAACCGAGTCCAGTACCGGTCTCTAAGGTCAGGGACCTGGGGGTTATCCTTGATTCTAAGTTGGCATTGCGTAGCCAGGTGAATCAAGTGGTAAGTGTATGTCACTTCCACTTAAGACTCCTGAGATCTACGTTTGGCTTTATTGAGGACTCTGATAAAATCTCTATGGTCAATGCAATGGTTGGTAGTCGACTTAATTATTGCAATGCCCTGTATATGGGTGTGTCTAAGAATATCTTGCACAAGCTTCAGCTAGTGCAGAATGCGGCTGCCAGGCTACTCACGGGCGTGGGCCGGTACGATCACATCACTCCATCCTTACAAGCATTACACTGGCTGCCCGTGGCACAACGGGCTCAGTTTAAGACTGGGTGTCTTGTGCATAAGGCCATCCATGGTTTTGGGCCAGGCTATCTTAGAGAAAAATTAATTAGACATGTGCCTACTAGATCGCTGCGGTCTGAGAATTTGGCTTTGTTGAATATTCCGAAATTTGTTAAAAACAAATGTGGTGGGAGGACCCTGGAAGTTCAAGGAGCTCAGTTTTGGAACTCCTTGCCCCTTCCTATAAGACTGGAAAATGATCTCCTAAAGTTTAGGAGATTGTTAAAAACATGGCTATATATACAGGCTTATGGGTTGCCTTAAATACTAAGGGCCAGATTCTCATATATTTTCGGCGGCGTAGCGTAAGCCATTTACACTACGCCGCCGCTGCGTGCTAGAGCAAGTGCTTTATTCTCAAAGCACTTGCTCCGTAGTTTGCGTTGGCGTCTCGTAAATCGCCAAGCGTAAACCCGCGCAATTCAAATGGGGCGGCTTGTATTTAAATTAAGCGCGCCCCCGCGTCGAACGAACTGCGCATGCGCCGGCCGGGGAAAAAGCCCAGTGCGCATGCTCCAGCTCACGTCGGGAAGCGTCGTTGAAACCGACGTCAAAACGTCGTGAGCGTCATTTACGCAAGTCCCTATTCGCGAACGAGTTAGTAAAACGATGTCAGCGACGGAAAAAGCCGACGCTGACCCGACGCCATACTTAACATGGCGTCCGACGGGACACGACGGCATCCGACGGGACCTCGTAAGGTTACTCCACATAGAAGCTGGGGTAACCTTATGCGAACGAAAACGACGTACGCGACGACGGGGCAGCGTAAAAGCGATCGAGAATCGGCGTACTACTTCATTTACATATGCAAATGAAAAAACAACGTAAAGGCCACCTAGTGGCCGGAGTTGTCATTACACCTACGATCCGAAAGTGTAATGCTTTTACACTTGTCGGATGTAGAAGCGTATCTATGCAAAAGTGATGCTCAGCATCACACGCATAGATACGGGACAAAAAAAAAGGCGATACGACGGGGTATCTGAGATACTCCGTCGTAACGCCTCTGAGAATCTGGCCCTAAGTATTCTAATAGCTCAAAGTGTTATATATTTAGTTTTGTATGTTTTATATTTTTTATTCGCTGATTGTTATTGTTTTATTGTTACTGATTTGGTCGATGCAGTTTTTGCCCCTTTTCTGTTCTGTGCATCGAGGCACGTGTGTAAGACTGCGCTGTTGTTTTACAAGCGTTTTAATAAATAAATAAATAAAATCATGGAATTAACCACAACCCTGCAGGAGGACATCACCAGCCCAACACATGACACCACCCATGACACCCATGACAGCTACATATACAATCCTAGCCCCATCCCCACAGATTTCGAACAGAACATCCTCCTGTCTTATCCCTTCAGGGTGACTCTGCATATGCACTGGGATTCCATCTCATGACTCCTATCCGGAACCCCCCATGGTACCCTGTTGTATTCCCCAAACTTTGTATGCCAGATTATCGGTGCATGTTGCATGCTGCACTAATTCGCAGTGAGAAAGGGCCTGGAGATTGACATACGTGATGACCTGACCCCCGAACCAGACAATCCCCCCCTAACCGAGGCTACCCCGTCTTCTGAGGGAAGAGCAGCCAGGAGCCAGCTCACATTAGGCATCTTTGCACGTTAAACACACACATTAATCATGGCACAATGAGAATGCATGCATGCACACCACTGTGGTCCCTAGCACAGACACATCACATCCTCATCAAATTGGATTAGCACAAGCCCACCATGCAGGACTTGTGAGCAGCAACGCCACGGATCCAATTATGTCACTGTACATTCATACACCATTCAGACGGACCTGGGGATCACTTCTCCCTGGTCCTGGGGATCACTTCTCCACCACAAATGAGGGTGACACCCCTTTTCCAGCAGGAATGTCACCCCCACATTCCAAAATCATTCACAAACAGAACCAAAAAAAAATAAAAATAAAAATGCCCAGGAAAAATATAATTAAAAAAAAAAACACAACAAAGAAAACACAGAAAAGACAAAAATCACTCTGCAAAACACTATCCTAAACAGTCAACAAATATCACAAAGACAAGTCACAAAGCAACAAACGCGAACAAACAACAGAACAAAAGCACCTTGCTGTATAGGAAGGTATACAAAGGGATGTACTTTTGCAAAGGAAGGGCGTTTGTGTCTGTCTATTTAAGCTCTCTGCGTAGCTCACTACCTCGCCCGGGTCCACTTCCAATTTCACTGATTGCGCCGTTCCCAAGTTGTGAGCATGCGCACAGAGGTGCTGACCATGGTCTGCTTCATGTGCGAATGCGCGATCCGGCCGGCCCTTCATTTGCATGGGGTCACGGCTCATTTCAATGTAACACGCCCACATTCTTCCCAATTTGAATTACTCCGCCTTACGCCTTGGGAATTACGTTGCACCGGCGCAAATTTCTGCGCAAATACTACGAGAATACAGTGATTGTGCCTCTACATTGCGCCGGTCTAACGTAAAGGAGGTGCGCTACTCCGGTCAAAATATGCGCCAATGTACCTGAATCTGGCCCATAGTGTCTACGAAATAGGGGATAGATTTATGCCATTTTTATTATTATTATTTATTCTACTAGTAATGGCGGCGATCAGCGATTTTTATCGGGACTAGAACATTGCGACAGGCAGATCGGACACTTTTTTGGGACCATTGTCATTAATACAGTAATCAGAGCTAAAAAATGCACTGATTACTGTATAAATGTCACTGGCAGGGAAGGGGTTAACACTAGGGGGTGATCAAGGGTTTAACTCTGTTCCTTAGGTGTGTTTCTAACTGCGAGGGGACACGACTGACTAGAGGAGGAGCCAGATCGTTGTTCCTACTAAGTAGGAACAGACGATCTGTTTCTCCTTCCATGTCAGAACAGGGATTTGTGTGTTTACACACACAAATCCCTGTTCTGGCTCTCGTGTCCATGATCGTGGGTAGCCTGTGGCGAATGGCCACGCGCATCATGTCCCACTCCGTGCAGGAGAGCCTTCCTGCCGCCGTATATGTACCGGGGCCAGTCGGGAAGTGGTTAATGCATATAATGCATTAGGCTGCTGCCTTTTTCAATCACTTTAACTGAACAAGCTGAAGTTAGCATCTGACTGGCTACCATGCACAACTGCACTTGATTTTGCGCTCTAAATTTTTAGAAAATAAGCCCCATAATCGTCTATCTAAACTAAAAACAAAACTTTATATATTGCAGCTTACCAATCCTTATGCCTCGTACACACGATCACTTTTTGTGATGAAAAAAAATGTAATTTTTCATCATGAAAAAAAACGACATTTTTCAAACTTCATTTTCAAAAATGACGTTGCGTACACACCATCATTTTTGGAAAATGATGAACAAAGTGATGGCACTCTAATGCCGCGTACACACGATCATTTTTTGTGCTAAAAAAATTGACGTTTTCTGTGAAGTAAAAAACGACGTTTTTGAAACGTCACTTTTGAAAGACGATGTTGCCTACTCACCATCGTTTTTTTCACAAAAAGCGAGGTTACATTCACCACTCTTTTCCATTGAAGCTCGCTTCATAACTAGCTTCTGGGCATGCGCGGGTTGAAAAACGTTGTTTTAAACAACGTTTTTGCTACACACGGTGACTTTTTGTGAAACAAAAAACAACGTTTTGAAAAACGACACAAAAAATTCAAGCATGTTGGAATTTTTTTTTGGTCGTTTTTTTTAAGACAAAAAACAACGTTTTGCCCAAAAACAACCGTGTGTACGCGGCATAAAGGGGAAGTTCTATTTGCCTTGAGGCTGCTTTTAGCTGGTTACTTGTTAGTAAAAGACGATTCCTGCTTTTTTGTCTGTTACAGCGTGATGAATGTGCTTACTCCATTATGAATGGTAGTTTTACCTCCCATCTCCTAACTTGCTTCTGAGCATGTGAGAGTTTAAAACGTCATTTTTTACGTAGTTTTGCCCACACATGATCATTTTTTATAACACAAAAAATGACATTTTGAAAAATGACATAAAAAATTTGAGCATGTTCGAATTTTTTTTTGGACGTTTTTCAGAAGACATAAAATGACATTTTGCCCAAACACGATAATTTTAAATGACATTTTTAAAAATGTCATTTTTTTTCATCACAAAAAGTGATCGTGTGTACGCGGCATTACAGGTGGTGGCTGCATTTATTTTCATTTTTCCAGGTAAGAACATTTTCAGTGAGTACAGAAAATACCTGCTGCCCCTGCCCCTGTGAGAAAGCACAAATATCTTTATCTTTCTTATGTAAAATACTAGTCCCCTCAATCAATCATGTAATGGAAGGGCAGACATGTTTGAAATCCACTATGTGTGACAACCATAGGTCATTATTATTATACATGATTTATATAGCGCCAACAGTTTATGCAGCAATTTACAATGTATAGGGGGGACAGCACAATTACAGGTCATGCCGAAGATACAATGTAAAGATGTGTAGACATGGAGGGACAGGAAGTATGCTGTTTGCATGATCACTGGGTGAAAATAATGAGAAAGAAGCCATATCTAAGCACTGGTAAGCACCAATATATTCCATTTTTGTTTTTGGGTTTGGATATACTTTAATGCCGTGTGCACATGATCGGTTTTCCCGTCGGAAAAAGACAGATGTGAGCTTTTGGACGGGAATTCCGACTGTGTGTATGCTCCATCGGACTTTTTCTATCGGAATTTCCACCAGCAAAAGTTTGAGAGCAGGTTCTCACTTTTCCAGACGGAAAAAAATCCTAGCGGAAAAAACATTTGTCTGTATGGAATTCCGACACGCAAAAAAACATGCATGTTCATAATCAAACAGAAGAGCTGAACTGCCTATTGAACTTCATTGATCTCGGCTCGTCGTAGGTATTGTACGTCACCTCGTTCTTGACGCTGCCGGAAAAAACATCCAAGGTTTTTCCAATGGGAAAAGCAATCGTGTACGCGTCATAAGCCTAGCCTGCACATTACACAGTAGTGGCATTAAAATAGAAGTGTGGGATTAAAAAAAAAAAAAGCATGCACACTTACCCAGTTGGATGCAGCATCGGTTTGATGCTGTATCTCTCCCACCACTTCTAAGACTGAGAACTGAGCTAGCCAAGACCTCCAATGAGCAGAAAGCAGTGACTGCCAATCACCGGCTCTGTGCGCTGCACCTCCAGTTCTCACTGGTGTGTCAGGCTGTGGAGGGGTGGGAGCGGCTGCCTCAGGCTGAGAGGGTGAGCATTAATTAATGTCAGGATCCCTCCAGAGTCTGGACCAACTTAGTGACTTCAGCCAAAAGCTGACTTTAGCCCGCTGTCAGCTGAATCTTGGATGCAGGAGTGCAGAACTAAGTTAAATCCTGTGACCCACAGGAGAGGTAGGGCCAAAAGAGCTTTCTCTTTTAATATCTCTTTGCCACTGAGAAAAGTAACTACTTGTTGCTTTATTTTATTAGAAACACACTAATTCTAGTGTGTTGCAAATAAAGATGATGTGAATTGTGAACCAAGCAGTTAAATCTTTCAGTAGCAAAGAAATAGAGATTAAATCGCTCGTGTAGCCCCAGGTTTATTCAGATTGGCCTGCGACGCTCTAGGCTCCAGCTCACACGTACAACTGAATGAGTCAGATAAGTCCCCCTCCCTACTGTTCAGGCAGCTTCTGTATCAAGGCTTAGTCAGAGACACAGTGGAAAAGAAAAAAAAATGTTGTCTATTAAAAACTTATAATACTTTTTTTTATCTAGTGCCCTCTGTATTAAATGTTTATTTTTACAACTTTTCTTTATTTTATTATTATTATTATTATTTTCAGCATTTCAGAAAATTCCAAACATTATCTTGAAACATATACAATGCCATTTACCTTATTAGTTCCCGTCCTCTCCCCTCCGATAGCAAAGTAGAGGGAGGCGGGCAGAAGCAACACAAAAAGAAAACATAGAAAAACAAACGAAAGGAAAAACGAAAAAAAGAAGAGGGAGGTTAGGGGAGAACCTACGACAAATATACCCTGTAGATATAAAACTGTGAGGGTATAAAAACAATAAGATTAAGATTATATTCACAACTAAGGTTTTATTTATTTAGTAATTAGTCAAACGTAAAATAAAACATCAATGAAATACGTACAAACTTAAACTGAAAGTAAAAGCACCAAAAAAGGCCCCAGGAGTTTTTAGACATAATGTGCTAGCATAGCATGTTAGTACATTATGCTGCTCCAGATTTAGGTCTTTAGCCACTTGTTCAACCAGGCCCAAATGACGTTATTGCCAAACAAGACTATGCTCTGAGGTGAGTACACTGCCTAGGGTACAGAGTGTTGGCAGGTAAATAGCAGCATGTGTGATAGAACAGAAAAAAAGCCTACGTGTCAGCACTTTTTTATATATATATATTTTTTAAAGGGACTTTATTTCCACTTAAAAAAAATGAAAACAGCAATAAGACCAAGAACCTTCATAGCCTCTCTTTATAGAAGAAGCACCTTTTAGACAGCAATGCCCTGTGAACCCTCTTAACATTTGTTGTTTTGTAACTACTGTCTGTATTTATATTGTAAAGCACTGCACAGACTGTATAATAATACCTGATCAGTGTCTCATTTTCATGCTGGCATTTATATTCTGTACCTAGCAGCCATACTAGCTGCAATTATAATGCAAATGTTTTAAATGGTCTTAAAGCCCATCTGAACTTTCAGTTTCAATCAGCAAAATATACTCTCACCACATCAAATGAAAACATGTATAAAGTCTTACATTTAGCCTGTAACCTGCCAAGCATGCTGCAGAGAAGTACCCATGCTCTCTGTGTGGAAGCAGGGATCTCTCTGCAGGGCCACTGATAAGTCAGTACACTCAGCCTTCCTGTACTGAGCCCAGGCCTCATCAGTTCAAAAGGGGGGCCCGGGCACCTGCTAAACAGGAGGGCCAGCAGTACTCCCTTATCGATGACACTTGTGACTCTTGTGCAGTGCTGCAAACTTGTACTTTTCTTTCTCCGGCTGTGCTACAGGATCAGTTCTAGTAACTGTGTCCCCTTCCCCCTGCTGTCTGGGACTCCTATGTGCCCCTTTCCCACACAGTGCTGCCGTTTTCCCTCCTCTCCTCTCCCATCAACAGCTACTGAGAGCACACAGGCGGGTTATTTCAGATTGGTGGGGGGCTTGTGGCAGGCGCAGCACTATGAAGTGCCTCATGCGCTGTGGCATTGGAAGAATTGTGATATCTCTGACTTTTCAGTCCAACAAGACTGTCTATTACTCTGAAATTCCTCTATTGCCGTTCTATAGAAGCAGTAGGTTTAAAGAGCACACCAAATGCTTAAAATAACTTCTTTAATAACTTCACTTTTCTTCATATAAATAACTGCTGCTTTGCAGCAGACAGTCCATGTACAAAAACACGTGATGAATAAGTATAACAGAAAATGGTGGTTCAAATATTCAATCTTGTCATTTAACATAAGATGGTGGATATATTTCTTTCTTCAGTATTTATACTCTCTCTCTCTGTAAGTTATCAAAGCATTCTCTGATTTCTCTGAAAGGTATAACTGTGGTTTGCAACTTGGTTTGCAGGGTTAGCTTAGTTTGGTTTGAAGGTATGTGAATTAGTTCGGTGACTTGGTTGTTCGGTTAGGAGGTATGAAGGTATGATGAGTGGTTCGGTATAGTGGAACTACAAGTGATCAGTAGATCAGTATTCAGTTCTAATCACACTATTTACAACAAGAACCTATATATAACTGTATAAATACCTATTTTGCCCTTTGCTTCAATAAAACTGATCTCTGTATGTCTGTTCTGCTTTGCTCTGTCTTCATGTGGCTCTGTCTCTGTGTGGAATAATCTAGCACATGTGCTGAGGAACCTCTCAGACAGCATGGATGTAAAGGTGGCTGTGATTGGTCAAAACTCTGCTCAATGTGAGATTGGCTTTGATTGGGCCAAGGCTTCTGATGAGTCACAAAAGCTTAACTCTATGCTTTCTGGCATGAATTCAACTGTCATTGCCTACCTACTGCTGCCATACAAATAAATAATTCTTAAAGGCATAATTTTTCTTTTGCTTCTGTGAACACAACATACAACTGTTATATAACATCCAAACACAAAATCACAGTAAACAACTCTGCCTTTGTCTCTCACATATAAACATGTGCTCTACATTAGGTTCTTAGCAGGTTTAGCTGTATATACATGTAGGTTATATTAGCTACCTAGGACAGGTTCTAGCTGGCCAGCTACAGGGCTCCCCATCCTGATTAAACATAACACCTTGAATAAACGCAGTGAGCGATATGTACCAATGTAATATTGCCCCTGTACCATTATTCACTTGAATAGGTCAATGGGGGTATAACTTCTGCTATGGCTGCAAAGCATAGCATTTTGGGCACTGCATTGTAGCAAAAATATAATTTTATATTTTCGGAGGGGGGCTCTGTCAGGTAGACTGTATGGGGCCCTGTGATTTCTATCAGCAGCACTGTCTCTATGCAGAGGTCCAACATATGCCCTGCTCAGTAATATTTATAAGCTCTTCCACCAGCAAAGCTCATGCTCCCCACTGATTGAAGAGCTTTAGCTCAGGCCAAGGCTGGTCTCTAAAGAAAACAAACTATAAAGCCGCGTACACACAACATTTTTCATGTCATGGAAAAAATGTTTTTCTCGACGCGATTCTTGTCAAGCCTGTCTTGCATACACACGTTCGTGAAAAAAAATGTCACACCGTATTTGCTCAGCCGTGTTTTTTTTTTTTAAATACACTTTTTTAATAAAAAAATAAGACAACAGTAAAGTTAGTCCAATTCTTTTTAAAGTTAGCCCAAAATATTGTGAAAGATGATGTTACACTAAGTAAATTGATACCCAACATATGCCCCTTCAAAGTTGTGCTCGCTAGTGGAATGGCGACAAACTTTTACCCTTAAAAATCTCCATATGCAACATTTAAAAGATTCTACAGGTTGCATGTTTTGCAAAAAAAAAAAAAAGAATTCTTATTTTACACTGTTCTTTAAAAAAAATATCGTGTCACTTTTATTCCTATTACAAGGAATGTAAACATTCTTTGTAATAGAAAACAAGTATGACAGGACCTCTTAAATATGAGATCTGGGGTCAAAAAGACATCAGATCTCATATTTACACTAAAATGCACTAATAAAAAAAATGTTGCTTTAAGAGCTATGGGCGAAAGTGACATTTTGACGTTGCTTCCGCCCTGCAATGGTATAGAGCCGAGTGGAGGCCAACTTCCCCTCACTTAGCTCTATACCACAGAGGCCAAATTGTATTCTGATACATTTCTTTGGTGAAAATAACCCAAATCTATACGCAGGTGTATATTCTAAATTTCCACAAACTATGGTATACAGTGGGGATCGAAAGTTTGGGCACCCCAGGTAAAAATTTGTATTAATGTGCATAACGAAGCCAAGGAAAGATGGAAAAATCTCCAAAAGGCATCAAATTACATATTAGACATTCTTATAATATGTCAAAAAAAGTTAGATTTTATTTCCATCATTTACACTTTCAAAATTACAGAAAACAAAAAAATGGCGTCTGCAAAAGTTTGGGCACCCTGCAGAGTTAATATCTTGTACTGCCCCCTTTGGCAAGTATCACAGCTTGTAAACACTTTTTGTAGCCAGCCAAGAGTCTTTCAATTCTTGTTTGAGGTATCTTTGCCCATTCTTCCTTACAAAAGTCTTCCAGTTCTTTGAGATTTCTGGGCTGTCTGTCACGCACTGCTCTTTTAAGGTCTATCCATAGATTTTCAATTATGTTGAGGTCAGAAGATTGTGAAGGCCATAGCAAAACCTTCAGTTTACACCTCTTGATGCAATCCCCCGTGGATTTTGAGGTGTGTTTAGGATCATTATCCATTTGTAGAAGCCATCCTCTCTTTAACTTCAGCTTTTTCACAGATGGCATCAAGTTACCATCCAAAATGTGCTGAAATTTTATTGAATCCATTTTTCCTTCTACTCGTGAAATGTTCCCTGTGCCACTGGCTACAATACAACCCCAAAGCATGATTGATCCACCCCCATGTTTAACAGTTGGACAGAGGTTCTTTTCATTAAATTCTGTGACCTTTCTTCTCCAAACGTAAATTTGCTCATTCTGGCCAAAATGTTCTATTTTAACCTCATCGGTCCACAGAACTTGTTTCCAAAATGCATCAGGCTTGTCTATATGTTCATTTGCAAAGTTCAAATGCTGATTTTTGTGGTGAGGACTTAGAAGAGGTTTTCTTCTGATGACTCTTCCATGAAGACCATATTTGTACAAGTATCTCTTTATAGTGGAATAGTGTACCACAACTCCAGTGTCTGCCAGATCTTTCTGGAGGGATCGTACAGACAAACGTGGGTTTTGAATTGCTTTTCTCACAATCCTGCGAGCTGTTCTGTCTGATATTTTTCTTGGTCTTCCAGATCTTGCTTTAACTTCCACTGTTCCTGATGACTGCCATTTCTTAATTACATTCCGAACAGAGGATATTAACATCTGAAAATGCTTTACTATCTTCTTATAGCCTTCTCCAGCTTTGTGAGCATCAACTATTTTCAGTTTCAGTTTTCTAGACAACTGCTTAGAAGAACCCATGGTGCTGATTGTTGGGGCAAGGTCAGATGAGTCTGGGCATTTAAAACCTTTGAGATTGACATCACCTGGTCTTCCCAGACGATGATTTAGAACAATCCATGACACTGGCAGGTCTCAGCTTTGCAAAGGGGGCAGTGCATGCTATAAATTCTGCAGGGTGCCCAAACTTTTGCAGACGCCACTTTTTTGACATATTATAAGAATGTCTAATCTGTAATTTTGGAGATTTTTCCATCTTTCCTTGGCTTCGTTATGAACATTAATACAAATTTTTACATGGGGTGCCCAAACTTTCGATCCCCACTGTATATCTGAAAATGTATCAATCAAAATGTATCAATCTCAATGTACTGACGTCTACTTGGGATGCCAAGTAATATAGGTTGAAGTCCAGTAGGGCCGGGATTTCTGAGTAGCCGGCATGCCAGTTTGTGCCTATACTTTCCCCAAACAAAGGGTTTGAGAATTTACATCTATGGTTTTGAAATACTTCAACGGTAGATAGACAGGGGTGTGCCAGAGAATATATAGAATTTTTGGGAGGTGTATCATTTTAATAAGGTTGATATGACCTAGCACTCCAAGAGGGAGAAGTGTCCATAACTGTGTTTTAGATTTAATCAGGGTAAACAGTGGTTCCAAGTGTAGGGTGGAGCTCAGCTTTAGGTGTTTCTTTTTTTTCTGGAGAGGGATCTATAAACCCAAATCTGATATTCTTCAGCCATCCTCCTTCCACGTCCCTCGATGTCTTCTCCTGCCCTCGATGACGCTTCAGCCAATCAGGTTACCGATAACCAGAACCGGTGAACCTGATTGGCTGAGATGCCTGTCAGTCTTACCCAAGGAACGCCCCCCCCCCCCGTAGTCCCCTGGATAAGCATCATCCGACTACAGCCACTGGCTCTGATAGGCACTTCCACACAGCCAACCAGCTGCCGTTATTCAGGTGGCCGGCGCTCACCATCCGGCCATCTGAATAGTCGGCGGGAGCGGTGAAAATACATAGATTCATGCAATGCATGAATCTATGTATTTCAGTGGCAGTGCGAGAGCCAGAGGGGGCGGCGCTCCGATGCCCCCTATGGACGAACCGCCACTGGGGGTGTCCCTGAATGGCAGTTTGGAAATGTGGTCACCCTAGTGCCATACACACACTGAGATCATTAGATGTCCCTTGAAGTCACCACCAATATTTCTGTCTGCCTGCAGTGAGCCAGAGCCAAAGGCGGGAGCTTAAAGGCTCAAAGGCTGGCCTGGGCCTACTGCAACAGTTGACGCTGCTTGTATTACGGGCCAAAAAGTCTTAATCCTCAGTAGCATACAGGTTTTGCAGTTCAAATTCCACTGATCTCATAACCAATTAGAAATCTCTTAATTATGTGTGCATGTATCTGTCAATAATTACTGAGAGCTAACAAAAAGAGTTTCCTTCTCAGAGATGTATTCCATGTAATAAAATGTAGATACAACAAATCACATGGCAGTTTTCTGTATCTTAGATAGTTAACCACTTAAGGACCGCCGCATGTACATTTACGTCGGCAGAATGGCACCGACAGGCACATCAACGTATATATACGTTGGTGCCTTGGGGGGGATCGGGGGTGCATGCGGCGGTCCGCGCGGCTGCAGGAGCGATCCGACAAGTGGGGGCGGCTATCCGTTTTCATCCGCCCCCTCCGGATCGCTCCCAGCCAATGCGCGCGCCCGCCTGACCTGTCACTTCCTCCTCCTGTGTAAACACAGGAAGGAGGAAGCGACGTGATCTCTCCCTCGGCGTTTGTTTCAAGCGCCGCTGAGGAGAGATCACAACACAGCAAGTAAGTCCTGCACCAACACTACACTACACACACACAAAATCACATTTAACCCCCGCGATCGCCCCTCCCCCCTGTCACAGTGTCACTGAATGCAGTAATCATACATGTATGATTACTGTATTTAGTGTCAGTGTGACAGACAGTGTGACAGTCAGTCAGTGTTAGTGTCAGGGTAGCCCCCCCCCCCAATAAAGTTTTAACCCCTTGATCACTGCCCTAGTTAACCCTTTCACTCCCTATTGCCAGCGTCACTAAGCGATCATTTTTCTGATCGCTGTATTAGTGTCGCTGTTCCCGCTAGGTAGCTAATTTTTTTTTAATGCGATTTTTTTTTTACTAAAGACATGCGGCTAAATAAATTTTTGTGGGAAAAAAAGGACGCGAATTTTGTTTGGGAGCCACGTCGCACGACCGCGCAATTGTCTGTTAAAGCGACGCAGTGCCGAATCGCAAAAACCCCTTGGGTCATTTGCCAGCGTATTGGTCCGGGTCTTAAGTGGTTAATGTGTGGGTAGATCTCATCTCACATCAGCTTTTGTACTTGAATTCTAAGCAAAGTGTCATTCTCTTTTTTTTTTTAATTAAAACTATATGAAACAAAACTATGCAATCAGGTTTGTTTATAGAGGGCAGGTTTTAGAAAACCAGATGAGGTTTCAATAACATGAATAAAGGGTACATTTTATATATTTTTTGAATCCTATCAGTTGCTGCTTATTTTAGAACAAATTTAAACATCTAAAAATGAAATAAAAATGTATTATGTCATATACAGTACATTGTTGTTATCATAGGCGTGCGCACAGGGTGTGCCGGATGCGCATCCCATGCACTTTAGGGTTATTACTCTGTGTAGCAACAGAAACATGGGAAAGATCTCCCTCCTATCGGTTCTGCCATAAGAGAAGTGTTTACGCTCTTCTCTGTCGCTGTGCCAGCAGGGAGATAAATGTGCCGGGATCATATATATGTAGACAAATACACATGCATGTGTGTTTGAGCTTAAGGCCCCTTTCACACGGTCAGACCGTTCAGGTCTGCCTGTCAGTTTTGTTGGCAGACCTGAACGGCCGCTCCATGCAAGCCTTTGGAGCGGCGGATGTCAGCGGTGACATGTCCGCCGACATCCGACACGATTCGATCCGCTAAAATCAGACGTATGGCGATACGTCGCCGTCCGACCATGGCGGATCAGATCGGGTGAGATCTGATGAAAACGGACATTGTGCGTTTTAATCAGATCTCTCTAAAGGAGACTGGTAAAGCTCCTCTCCGCTCAGTGAGCAGAGAGGGACCATTCATCTACCAGCTCAGTGGAGATCAGTGGAGAGATCTCCCGCTGAGCTGGCTGACTCCGTAGCGTCTGAATGAGGGCTAAGTGTGCAAACCCTAATGCATTAGGGCTCTTTCACACAGGCGGACCGTATGTCCGCTTTTTCATCCTTCCGTGTACAGATGAAAAAGGGATATACATTGATCCCTAAGAGAGTGGGGTTCATCCGCTGAAACCCGATCTCATCTGGGTCCGCAATCCTCTGATTCTGCAGACAGAGGAAAACCCTATTTTTCCATGCGTCTGCAGATTGGATCGGGTGAACACGGACAGACGGTGGGGACCGCCCTGTCATCCGCTGGCTCAGCGGGGATCAACGGAGCGATCCCTGCTGAGCAAGTGGAGGTTCACAGGGCAGATCATCGCGGATCCATCCCCTGTGAAAGAGGTTTTAGGCTGCGCACACCTATGGCTGTGATGCAAATTAATAATTTATAACTCTACTCAGGGCTTTTTTTCAGCAGGAACTAAGGGGAACCACCACCTCTGGCTCAGGTCTTCTGCTTACTTCTCACCGCTATCACTTGGTAACACAGAAGTCCAGCTTCTGCGTTTAGTGATAGCTTTTCTCCCAGTAGCCCCCACAGGTCAGATTTCCTGAGCAGATTCCACTGAGTGCAGGACAGGAACAAGGGAGATACAGAACAGGAAAATAAAAGAAGATGGAGGGAGAATAAAATAGGAAAATGCAGAAGGGATAAAGGGTGAAGGGCAGAGGGGGGAGAAAAAAAGGGGAGAATGGAAAGGAAAGGAGAGAAGGAAGGGGGTAAGCTAGGTGAGGAATGAGTGTAGGGGACGTCCCATCTACACTGGCACATAGAATATTTTAAACTGTATATCACCGAAAATTATGTTTAAATAAAATAAACTTTGTATATTGTGATATTGCTTTTAGTATGCCTATAAAGTCCATTCTTTCCCAATCCAATATTCAATGTCTTGAATAGGAAGTGGCATATTATATCCCACTACAATGTCCACAGCTCCATCCTGTGGTGACAGCATTAACACATATTGACACCAATGATGGGGGACTATTCCTATAACTGTAACCAATGATGGAGCACTATTCCTCTTACTGACACCAATGATGGGGCACCATGCCTCTTACTGATACCAATGATGGGGCACTATTTCTCCCACAGATACCAGTGGTGGGGCATTGTTCAATACCACTGATGTTAGGGTGTTTTCCAATTCCACAGGGTGTTTTCCAATTCCACAGCCCACAGTCTTGCCCCCGTAAAGCCCGAATGGCAGTTAACTGGCCCTTTGCTTAGAATATTTGGATGATCGTAAACAATAAAAGGGAATAATTGTAAAACACAGCAAGGGCTGCACTTATCATAATGCCACGCATGGGCCAGTGCTTATGGCACTTAGTTTATCCCTTGTAAGTGCAGTTGCTGCAGATCTGAGGGGGACATGCAAGCAAAATAATAAAAAACAAAATGTTTGCTTTTACATGATTGGATGTTAAAATCAGCAGAGCTTCCCCTCATTTCAGAGCGACTGTACTTACAAGTGCACTTGTAGCGCAAAGTGGATTTTCCTTTAGTAAATCAACCCCAATGTTTCCTGATTTCCAATTCCATTTTGGGAATGCTCTGAACAATTCAAGCCAGAAAACTATAGAGGGAGGGGTGCAGGATATTTTGAGATGACTCAGAATGGTCTTTATTGTTCAGAAAAACATGAAACCCATTTTTCTTTCTCTTGTTTGGTCACCTGTACGAGTCAGAGGTCGTTTGTGCTAAAGTAATCACATAGGACATGGGGTGGAGTATGTAGAAGACGTCTTGGAAATGCAGGTGTGCCTGAGGCTGAACGATGTAAAAAAAAAAAAATCCTGGAGTAGCGCACTGACAACCTCAGGCTGTATACAATGAAAAGCACAAGCTGCACGGCCTGTCTGTCTGGTTTTCAGTGGTGCTGACCTGGTAATCATTACGCCTCAACCATTTCACAACTGATTGAAACTGTTGCATGGAAAAGGGAATTCCAATTTCCACCCAAAAATCTGTCATACCTCTGCTAGAAATGATCCAGGCTTATTCATTTATAACATGGTATAACAAGTAACGCTTTAAAAGTATGCCATCATATAAATTAGCATCTTCATGGATGTATCTATATCTAAAATAGATTTTATATGATTGATTTTCTCTTGGAAAGAACTATACATGAATAACACAAGCAATTTTTTTTAAAATAAAAAATGGTCTATTGGAAGACAACGGCTATAAAGAAGGTAAACAGGAAGGTAAGAGCTATGAGTTATTAGTTTAACTTGGGAGGGTGATGACTAATCTTTGCCGTTTTCAAACATGTGTGTGTCTACAAGTATATTTTTCATTGTGAAAAGCCTCTTTAAACACGGGTTTTATAATACATGGCAAACAATAAAAAGAACACATAAAACTGTGCCCTTTTAGATCTTGTTTCTCAGTTGTATGTCTTATGCATATTTATTTGTGAAATGACCATGCATTTTCAAATGTAGATCAAAACTATGGGGGGGGGGGGGGGGTATTCATAAAGGGGGTGGTGCTGTAGACACCCTTTAGCATGCCATGACAGTGCCGCACCCAAATTGTTTGTGCCTGCACCTAATTCATATACCTGTCAGAATCTGTCAATGCTTGGCACCAGGCCCAGACTGGCCATAGGGCATACCGGGCATATGCCCGGTGGGCAGCTGTGGCCCGCGGCCCTTATGTCACGCCTCCTTCCAGTGTAACATGCAGGGGTTCCAGAACTGTTAGGGGGGTGTCTGTGTAACAAACTGTGGGGGGCTGTGTAATGCAAAAGGGTCCAGAGGTGCAAGGTGTTGTGTAATGTAAAGGGGGCCAGAGGTGCAGGGTGCTGTGTAATGTAAAGGGGTCCAGAGGTGCAAGGTGCTGTGTAATGTAAAGGGGTCCAGAGGTGCAGGGTGCTGTGTAATGTAAAGGGGTCCCGTGGTGCAGGGTGCTGTGTAATGTAAAGGGGTCCAGAGGTGCAGGGTGCTGTGCAATGTAAAGGGGTCCCGTGGTGCAGGGTGCTGTGTAATGTAAAGGGGTCCAGAGGTGCAGGGTGCTGTGTAATGTAAAGGGGCCCAGAGGTGCAGGGTGCTGTGTAATGTAAAGGGGTCCAGAGGTGCAGGGTGCTGTGTAATGTAAAGGGGTCCAGAGGTGCAGGGTGCTGTGTAATGTAAAGGGGTCCAGCAATAGTACCAAAGTTAATGCCTAAAAAGATACCCTGTATAAAGCCTAAATAACAGAAATGTGTTTGCTGTACAGAACAACTGAAGCATGGAGATAACATTATGACTACACCTGCTTGACTCCCTAAGACCTCTTTCATGAAAGCCAACCTTCTAAAAAAGAAATCTGCAGTGGAGCACTTTTTCAAAGGTGGCTAAGAACCAGGTTAAAGGTTTTGGCATGTGATTGCAGCACAGTCCCATTGACTTTAAGGCTGGGTTCACACTGCTGCACGGAGCGGGTCACAGCAGAGGTCTGGTGTGTCCCTGTTCATCATTTCAGGTCCGATTTCCGTCCAAATATTTGGCTGAATTGGGACCTGAAACGGACCAGAAGACGCACAGGACACAGAAGCTCCGGAGATGTGTGAACTGGCTCCATAGAGAGCTGGTCACATTCTCCTGACATGCAAATTGGATGCGGGGAAACCAGTGATCAGCAGATCGCTGGTGCTATGCATGTCTCCTGCAGATCTGTCAGTGTACCTGTGTTCCTGTACATCCCGTATGGGCAGGCAGATACACTGACAGAAAAAAACAATGAACTGCCACGGTGCTCCACAGCACGCAAAGGATACCTTGGGGCTTGTAGATCACAGAGCTGTGTGAATGAATGACAGTTGGAGCCCCGCACAGCCTTGCTGATTTAAAAAAGTTACAGCTAGTACGAGGAACTTCTCCCCGTACTGCTGTCATGGGGGTGTGGGGGGTTGGGACTGGGCAGCAGCTGCAGCATTAGGAACATGTTACTTGTTCTACCTTGAAAATTGGTAGAACATGTAACATGTTCCCATAGGTGAACTTGTCCTTTAACTGCCTGCTTTTACTGCCCACCAGCCATCCATGTGAAGTTAGCCTTACTGTAGTTAAAGTTCACCTTTAGCACAGTTTGTATTTAGGTTGTAACATATTGCAAAAAATCTTTAATTGCTATGTAGCACTACTCCATGGGTGGCATGTTACCTCATGGCTCCTCCGCCGTCTAGGGGTGTTTGGTGCATATAGCAGTAATGGAATGCCCATGACAATAAAACTTGTGGTGAAGAGTAGAGATGAAGCAGAAGGAGAAATAGCAGATTCAGGAGTAATAGTAGGGAAACAGTCCTGCTTCCAACGACACTTAGTCTTCTTCGCCACTCCAGCCAGAGTATAGTGTACCTGGACAGGTCTCTCTCACTGACCTGGCAGCCAGAGTATCACTCGGAACTTAGAGGAAAAGTCTCTGCCACAGACTCTCCTTAGGATTGAAATAGCGGAGATAACTCTCCTTAAAAGACTTTGGTCTGGATCTCCTTCAGGTAGTTTGCAGGTTACCGACTGACAGGTGACCAACGTCCAACCTTTCAGTAATCGGTTCCCTTGATCCCCGGTGGATTGTCGAGACTCCGCAACGCTTCAATTCCCAATTCCCTCACCGAGGATGGTGGCTGGTGCCGCCGAGGGACAAGCAATTTCTCGGCCTTCGGCTGCTGACATTGCGGGCATGCTGGACAGGTAAATGTTCATATTTTAGAAGTCAGTAGCAGCAGTATTTGTAGCTGCTGGCTTTTTAAAAAAAAATATTTTGGTGGAACCTCCGCTTTAAGGCTGGGTTCACACTGAAGCATGGAGCGGCTCACAGCAGGGGTCCGGTGCGTCCCTGTTCACCATTTCAGGTACGATTTCATTACAAGTTTTTGGCTGAATTCAGATCTGAAGCAGACCAGAAGACGCACAGGATGCTTCGGAGATGTGTGAACCAGCTCCTTGGGGAGTCGGTCAAAATCTCTATCCAATTTGCAGCAGTGTGAACTCAACCTTAAGCACACAAGATTGATTTGCTCTTCATGGGTGTGGCAGCTCGATAGCACGCAGCTCATTTTTAACCCCATGCAGTCTCCCGTAAAAAAAATTGTTCACCTAGGCATGGTATCACGCTACAATAGATCTGTATATTCCCAGTATTTCTGAGATAGCAGACTTGTTCTGAGAAACACATTGAGAAAAAAACCACCCTCCTACTATCCTCTGACCATCGGCATATTCTGGAAAGAAGATGAATGGCTCTAGGATAGCATTATATGGGTGTATATTCTATACTATACTGCGGCAAGTCGGCACAATTCGGCCTGATTCCGCGAACCGTCGAAGCTGTATGTCGGTCGCTGCACAGCGGCGGGAGCCAATGCTCGTGGACGGTGGTCGCTGGCAAGAGAGGCAGAACAGGGACGTGTGTGTGTGTGTAAACACACACATCCCAGTTCTGTGTGGAGAGGAGAGAGAGATTGTGAGTTCCTATGAGCTGGGAACCACAATCTCTCTTCTCCTATAGTCAGTCCCATCTCCTACAGATAGAACACACACATAGTGAACACAGTTAACCCCTAGTGTTAACCCCTTCCCCGCCAGTGACATTTACACAGTAATCAATGCATTTTTATAGCACTAATCGCTGTATACATGGCAATGATACCAAAAATGTGTCAAAACTGTCTGCCATAATGTAACAGTCCTGATAAAAATCGCAGATTGCCGCCATTACTAGTAAAAAATAATAATAATAAAAATGCCTATTTTGTAGACGCTATAACTTTTGCGCAAACCAATCAATATACGCTTTTTGCAATTTTTATTACCAAAAATATTTAGAAGAATACATATTGGCCTAAACTGAGGAAAAATTATTATTATTTTTTTTAAAAAGATTGGTGCTATTTATTACAGAAAAAAAGACAAAATATTTGCGCCTTTTCTGTTTATAGCGCAAAAAATCAAAACCGCAGAGGAGATATATCAAATACCACCAAAAGAAAGCTCCATTTGTGGGGGAAAAAAGGACATCAATTTTTTTTGGGTACAACGTCGTGGGACTGCAAAATTGTCAGTTAAAGCGACGCAGTGCCGTATCGCAAAAAATGGCCTGGTCATTGAGCAGCCAATTCTTCCTGGGCTGAAGTGGTTAGAAGACTTCACTATGCATTATTTGTATAGGAATCTTCAATTGACTGTTTTGACTCTTAATTTGATATGCACTGTGCTTAAGCCCTGGTTCACACTGGGCTGCGGGAGTGAAGCCGTGCGAGTTCAGCTGAACTTGCACAATTTCACTCACGCTGGCAGTCACGATTTTAGCTGCGATTAAAGAGACATCTGTGCAGGTTTCTGCACAGATGTCAATGTAAATCGCGTCCTGAAATCACAAAAAGTAGTACAGAAACGACTTTCTGAAATCAGTGCAGCGCCACAGATGCGGCGTCTCACCGATTAGGACAGTGTCATTGCTGGCAATTGCCGGAAAATGCCGCCGATTTGAGATGCGATTTCACACGTGAAATCGCATCTCAAATCAAACTAAATCGTACCCAGTGTGAACCTGGGCTACATGCATTTTACTGCACAGGGCAGCACCGATCGGCGCAATAGTGGTGTGAAATGCTCCTATTGAAATACAACAATTTTCATTGTATATGCACTGGCATGTGTTGATGTACCATAAATAAACTCCCATAGTGTGTATGTGTGGTAGTATATGAATAATATAAAATGGGGATGGGGATACAAATTTTAGGGGCCACATTATTTATGTTGTATGTGTTGAGTTTGACACTTTGGGCCAGATTCTTAGAGGCGCTACGACGGAGTATCTCAGATACCCCGTCGTATCGCCGTTTTTTTTGCCGGGTATCTATGCGAGTGATTCCTTAAATCACTTTGGCATAGATACGGCTGAAGATCCGACAAGTGTAATACCATTACTTGCGGATCGTAGTTGTAATGACAACTCCGGCCACTAGGTGGCCTTTTCGTTGTTTTCTCATTTGCCTATGCAAATGAGGCTACTACGCAGATTCCCGAATGCTTTTACGCCGCCCCGTCGTCGTGTACGTCGTTTTCTAACGCATAAGGTTACCCCTGCTAATATGAGGGGTAACCTTACACAGTACCGTCGGATGCCGTTGGGTGCCGTCGGATGCCATGTTAAGTATGGCGTCGGGTCAGCGTCGGCTTTTTCCGTCGCTTACGTTGTTTTACTAACTCGTTCGCGAATAGGGCATTGCGTAGTGACGATCACGTCGTTTTGACGTCGGTTTCAACGACGCTTTCTGACGTGAGCTGGAGCATGCGCACTGGGCTTTTTCCCCGGCCGGCGCATGAGCAGTTCGATCGACGCAGGGGTGCGCTTAATTTAAATACAAGCCGCCCCCTTTGAATTAGGCGGACTTACGCTGGGCCATCTACTTTACGCATCCGCAAACTACGAAGCAAGTGCATGGAGAATACGGCACTTGCTCTGTTACGTTGCGGCGGCGTAGTTTAAATAGCTTACGCTACGCCAGCGAATTTCTATGAGAATCTGGCCCTTTATCTGTATTCTGATGCCTCGTACACACGGCCGGACTTTCCGAGAAAAAAGTCCGACAGACCTTAGATACTTGTTCTCTATCTTTCTGTCAGACTTCCAACGGACTCACGGCAGACTTTTGCATTGGTTAGAAGTCCGACTGTGTGTACAAGGCATTACAGTTCTGGCTTCAGACTACAGATACAAATGTTGAATGTAATTGTTTCATAAAATGTAAAGATCATTCTGGGAACTTATAAAGGAAGTACCTCTTGCCTGTACATTCTGAGCTGTACACGGTAAATAATATGACTGTGACACCACATACACAATACAGAGGGTGTTTCTCTAGTACACTGAGGTTTTAAGTTTTCATATGAATGCCCCTCCCTTTGTCAACTGCCTGCCCATTATATACTTCTAGAAAGACGATTGAACTTCTCGTTTCCTGATTTCACAGAAGAGAGCAGGGACTACACTAATAATGTGACAGTCCCATGGTGCCCGATCATTATCCGTTCACTGATGTCAGGAAGGTGTGCAGGAAATTTATTACAGACAACTAAACACCTGGAACATCTGGGATCCATCCCACCATGTGTATGGTTCTAGTGTCCTCTGCTACTGTTCTACTTTTACTCTTCTTTGGCCTTTGTTGATGATTAAGGATCATATATCCTGAACACATCAGACGGTGGAATTGGACCAATAAAGACTAAGATCCTGATTATCATTGCGTTGGATTGTCATAACTGCAACAGATCAGCACTAACCCTGTACCAGAGAACACTGGATGTGGTCCCATTGGATGGAATGACCTACGCTTTACAAGTCTGCTTATACAAACAATATACAACTTTAAGGTGGGCCTTTTTTCTCGCTTGCAATGCATAGGGTTGCAACACAGAGTTGTGCAGGTTTTTACGGGCAACTGGTGACTCTTTTGCCTCCTGTAGTTATCTACAGGAAGCCTGTATTTAGTAGGTCTCTCCCTTGCTCTGCTCTCAACACAGGTTATATACAGTACAATGATGATGTCACTACTAGTTTAACAAGGTAATAACTGGGTTTGTAAACAGGCCCGTCTCAATAGTATCATGGGCCCCTGGGCAAAGTAATGCCCTGGGGCCCCTACAATGATGACAGTGCAGGTAAACAGACATCAAGTAGGTAGGAGGCAGACTGCCTCCACTGTGTATCTATCACTCTCAGTGCCATCATGGGGCCCCCAATTTTGGGGCAGCGTGGGCTTAAGGACCAGCTGCTTTGGGGAAAGCGCAGGGGCCCCCCATGCAGCTAGGGCCCCTGGGCAGTGCCCAGGTGTGCCCTCTCATTAAGACAGCCCTGTTTGTAAAGGCATTAGGTGCACACAAAAAGGATTTATATTCTTTGTGGCTGTTGAGTTGTATATTTCCATTAATGTTTTTGTGCCTGAATTTTAGCTTTGCAGTCAGATTCCCTAGTGGTGGCCATAGATGAAATGATGTTATATACCATTGTATCATCGACAGATTACTATCCGATGAGATATATAATCAGAAGATAATAAAAGGAGATGAAAAATAAAATAAGATCAGAAAAGGTTGCTCAATGCACCATAGGCTTAAAGGGACACTAAAGTCAGGGCTTTTAAAAAAAAAAAAAAATAACAAACATGTTATACTTACCTCCACTGTGCAGTTCGTTTTGCACAGAGTGGCCCGGAAAGCTGTCTTCTGGGGTCCCTCGGCGGCTGTCTGGGCTCCTCCTCGCAAAAGTTTTCCCTCTTCATGCGAGCGCGCTCCCGTGATACAGCGGTGGCCATAGCCGCCGACTGTATCACTCGGCTCCACCCCCCGGCGCGCCGCGTCATCCGCTCTGATTGACAGCAGCGCTAGCCAATGGCTGCGCTGCTATCAATCCGCCCAGCCTAGCCAATCAACGGCCAGGCTGGGAACCGAAGAGGACGACGTGGACGCGCCCGGGAGATTCAAACGGTCAGGTAAGTACAACGGGGGCTCGGGGGGGGGGGGGGGGGGCGGCGGTGCTGTGAGATGTTTTTTTAACTTAATGCATAGGATGCATTAAGGTAAAAAAAACTTGTACCTTTACAGCCCCTTTAATGATCATACTGATCTATCAACATTCCTACTATCAGATTTTCCTTTCAGGCTGATCATAATAATTGTAATTAAAATGATCGGTTTCGCTCACAATATTTACGAAAGGCAAATCCACTCTGCACTACAAGTGCAAAGTGTGCTTGAAATTGCACTGAAAGTGCACTTGGAAGTGCAGTTGCTGTAAATCTGAGGGGGACATGCAAGGAAAATAAAAAACAGCATTTTAGCTTGCACATGATTGGATAATAAATCCAGAAGAGCTTCCCCTCATTTCAGATCTACCCCTCAGATTTACAGCAACTGCACTTCCAAGTGCACTTTCCGAGGAAATTCAAGTGCAGTTTTCACTTGTAGTGCAAAGTGGACTTGCCTTTCGTAAATAACCCCCAATATGTGTCTTTTTGATAATTCATAAATCCGATCATATTATCAAATTTTGTGAATATTGTTTTGTGTATGGCCAACCTAAGGTCCAACACATCATTCAAACTACAAATAACTGTAAAACAGCTATAGTGCAAATAAGATATTATATTACTAATACAAATAGCCAAATTAAAGTATTACCCAACCCTCCCTCCCTTGTTTTTCCCTCTTGTCTGTAGTGCTGTGTCCCGCCATCATACCACATGCCCACCAGCACAGTGATTCCATTATTGTCCCACTCTGTTTGCATGACATACGCCAGGCCCTGTGCTGCCATCTTGGTTCTCTTCAGTTGGCTCCCTCTTTCAGGTGCAGGCAGCCAGCTACTAATGACATGCCATGCCCGCCCTCCTGCTGGCTCCTGCATAAAAAAGTCCCTGTCCCTTTCTATAAAAGGCACAGATGTGAACGTGACCCATAGGAAATGTTAAATGGACTGTAGTGTGTTTCTGCAAAACTGAAAATACACAAAAAATGCATAGGTGTGAACCATGGGTAACTCCATGGAACTAGTTCCATACCATTGTTCCCTTAGGTTTTTCAGATATCGACTCCACTTGTGATAGTCACTTCACAGGCATGCTGTGTGAGACATTTCTGTCAGAGTTGCGACTGATTCAAATACATTATTCCCACACTACATGAATCAGTGACACGCTCAGACATTTGCACCACTACTGAGAGACAGACACCTACAGAGTACCTACAACCAGGGTTGTCTTTGATATTGATTGGACCCTGGGAAATCATTCCCCCCCCCCCCATGCAATTTCGCTCTCCACCTGCCTGCACACCATGGACTAGGGTAGTGAGGGGACCCACCAATAGTCCAAAAACTCCTAATATCTGTGGCAGTGCTGGGGGAGAGGAGGGTGTGATCAATGGCAATGCTGATTTTTTTTTTTTTTTACCAACTACTAATATAAAGAGGAGTTTCAATACTGGCCACCAATGTAATGGGGGTTTACACTGAGCACTACTGTAATAGAAGCATTCACAGTAACCACCAATGTAAGGAGGGGGACCTTCACACTGGCCACTAGTGTGAATAAAAAGATTGTACACCAAGCCCCAATGTAATGAGAAGATTTACACTGATCACCAATGTAAAGGGGATTTACACTGACCACTAATGTAATAGGAGCATTCACAGTAACCACCAACGTAAGGAGAGATTTACACTGATCGCTGATGTAAGGTCAGTGGCGTACTAAGGGGGGCGGGCCGCCCCAGGTGCCACCCACTGGGGGTGTCAGGCCGGCGCCCCCTCCCTCCGACTGCATAGGAGACATCGGGCGGGTTTAGGCAGCGGCAGGCACCCCGCTCCGCGACTGAAAATGAGACAGCAGGCGGGATTAGGCAGCGCCAGGCACCCCCCTCCACTAAGCGGGACTGAGCAGGTGGGTGTAGGCAGTTGGCGGGTTTAGGTAGCGGCGTGCGATGACAGCGCACACGCGGAGAGAGCCTGAGGTAGACAGGTAGTGGCTTTGTAGGGGAGATGAGCGAGTCGCACTGGAGTTACAGCCGTCAGATTCCCTTCTCTCCGTGGTCGGGGGCGGTTTTGATCAGTCTCGGCATAGAGTGAAGCCGCCTCCCCCTCCTCCTTTACGTCTACACAGGGGGAGGGGCCCCGACCAGTCCACTAGTGCTGTGCATGTCCCGGTCATCTGAGGTATATTATGAGACTGTGGAAGGGGGGTCTGTATTGGTACACACAGAAGCGCACCTCATCTGATGGGGGCATGTCATCACCTTGACTGATACCCGGGACATGACATAAGGCTATATCTGTCATATGGGCTCATACCAAGGGGCACACATCACCTGGGGCACCTCTTCTCTGTCACTACTACTATGTTAGGGATGACTTCTTCACATTGCCCACTGCAAGCCAATGTCTAATGCCCCCCCAGTTAGTGCCAACTACATCTACATGTCACTACATAATGCTTTCCACATGTCCCCAGCCAGTGCCTACAGCATGCCACTGCCGAATGTTTGTCTCATGTCCCTAGCCAGTGCCTACTGTACCCAGTAATTGCCTCATGTTGCCAGTCAGAGCCTACTGTATGCTTCTATTTAATGCTTGTCTTATGTCACCAAGCACTGCCTACTGTACTCTCTACCTAATGCATGCTTTATGTTAACAGTCATTGCCTAATGTATACCCTAATGCTTGCCTCCAGTGGTGTCACCAGTCATTGCCTAATGTACCCATTACCTAATGCTTTCCTTATGCCGCCGGCAGTCAGTGTCTACTTCTACCCAATGCTTGCCTCCTGTCAGCGGCCTCTAACTAGCGATTGGCTCCTGTACGTTGACTGTACAGCCCCTGATTGGTTATGTTCTCATGACATTTTGTTATTATGATGGGCAGTGACCATCCAAATCAAGAAGATTGATTTGATCTTTGTTTCTATAATTATATGATCTGTTTTCTGTATTGTTAGGGGGTGGGTCTCTATTGGTAGAGGGGTCTGTATTGGTAGGGGGTCTATATTGTTAAGGGGTGGGTTTGTATTTGCAGGGGGGTGGGTCTGTACTGTAGGGGGGTCTGTACTGTAGGTGAGTCTGTGTAACATGCATGGGGTCCAGAGCTGTTGGGGGGGGGGGGTGTTGGGGGGGGTGTCTGTGTAACATACAAATGTCCAGAGCTGTGGGGGCCTGTGTAATGTAAAGTGGTCCAGAGGTGCAGGGTGCTGTCTAATGTAAAGGGGTCCAGAGGTGCAGGGGGTTGTGTAATGTAAAGGGGTGCAGAGGTACAGGGTGCTGTGTAATGCAAAGGGGTCCAGGGTGCTGTGTAATGTAAAGGGGTCCAGAGGTGCAGGGTGCTGTGTAATGTAAAGGGGTGCAGGATGCTGTGTAATGTAAAGGGGTGCAGAGGTGCAGTTGTGGAGAGGGGGTAAACAGTGGTGACAAAAAGATATTGAAGGATACAGAGGTATACAGGGGGCACAATGGGGTGTTTTTACATTTTAAGGTTGGGGGGTGCCAGATATAGGATCCGCCCCGGGTGCCAAATGCTCTAGGTACGCCCCTGTGTAAGGGGGACCTTTACACTGGCCATTAGTGTAAATGAAAGGATTGTATGCCAAGTCCCGGTGTAATGAGAAGATTTACACTGACCACCAATGTAACTGAGACATTTAGCCTACGTTTACATTTGTGTGTGTAGCGGGGTCACCCTGTCTGATTCTAATGACAGGCCATCCCGCTAGAACTTTATACACAATTGTACATATGTTAGACACTGTTGTGAAGTTATGCATTGCGGGACTACAGGTAGCAGGAGACATGGACTCCATTGACTCGTAGGAGAAATGGACTACATTTCCTGCAATGCTTTGCCTGTAGGAGCATGTGACACCTCCGCACAGACTTGTGGGGGGGGCTACTTAAGGGGAGGGCGTGGTGCTCTCTCGCTCTCTCTGGATCGGCATTGTCTCCTCTGCGGAGCTGTGGACAAGGACAGTCGTGCTGCTAGGCCAGAAGCCTGGGCCTACCCACCGAGATACCAGCCATCCAAGGGGAAGCCATGACCAGTGTAGTCAAGATAGTAGTCAAGCTATTTCTAATTTTGTTACCACCCTTTAACCTCACACTCACATTACCATACCCCCATACAATGATAAGACCAGACAAGAGTTTGGAGTATAAATGGCCATAACAGCCTTTTATTATTAACCAAAATATTTTAATAATTTCCAAATAATTTCCAAATAACCTTTTGTAACGACACTTTTAAACCCACAGCCCGTTGGTCTTTGACGTCACATTTTCCACCACCACACTGCGGGACCTTTTTACCATACCAGGCCTCCAGCCGAATCCAGCTCGGAGACAACCCCTTTTCTGCAGTGCAACCAATACCGTTTTCCAGCAGACACCGTTCCACTGGAATACCCCAGAGGGGCCCATACCACGGATGAGCCCCCCACCACTTCCATCACATCTGTTTTCTGCCACCATCAAAGACCAAAGACACCGCTGCTATGACGACCCGACATCCATTGATCCTGAAATAAAAGAAAACAAACAAAACACACAAAGACAAACCACAGGGAGGGTGGGTGGGAAAACTGCTTCCTTCTGTCTCCCTCACCAACTGAGAATGTTCCCGGAGGTACCCGCCTCCACCTTTTGTACAGCTCCTCCCCCTCTCCAAGACTTTACTCCTGAATCCTCCCCTTACATTCTTGCCAACTTAACCCTTTTGTTGACTCTCCTTTCCATCTAGTCATGCCCGGCCCTTCACTATTTTTCCTTTGTCTTTTCTCGCTCCGGGCCTCTCTTGACCAGTGTAGTCAAGATAGTAGTCAAGCTATTTCTAATTTTGTTACCACCCTTTAACCTCACACTCACATTACCATACCCCCATACAATGATAAGACCAGACAAGAGTTTGGAGTATAAATGCCCATAACAGCCTTTTATTATTAACCAAAATATTTTAATAATTTCCAAATAATTTCCAAATAACCTTTTGTAACGACACTTTTAAACCCACGGCCCGTTGGTCTTTGATGTCACTCCGAACTTCACATTTTCCACCACCACACTGCGGGACCTTTTTACCATACCAGGCCTCCAGCCGAATCCAGCTCGGAGACAACCCCTTTTCCGCAGTGCAACCAATACCGTATTCCAGCAGACACCGTTCCACTGGAATACCCCAGAGGGGCCCATATCACGGATGAGCCCCCCACCACTTCCATCACATCTGTTTTCTGCCACCATCAAAGACCAAAGACACCGCCACAGCCCGCAAGGATAACACCTTATCCTTAAGGGCCCCTCCACACCCGCAGGCCCCGCTGACTCTCATCCAGAACATCCAGCGCCCCCCTCTCTAACCCCTAACCTAGAGTTAAACTCTATAAAGCCGCAGGTACAATTCCCAAATTAAACTCCAACTCTGTCTGTATAATAAGCCAAACCCCCATTGCGTGAAACAAATCCACCCACCAGCTTGTTCACTTCCAGTCGAGCCTAATAATCCACCCCTCACCTTGCAACACACTATCTCTGTAATGTCTAGCCACCAATTACCCACCTCCCTCCAGAGAGATGCCCCGACTATCAATGGTCTAGCCTTGGTACTCCTAGCCCCCCAAAACCATAGCATGCCTCAAGAACCAGACAAGACGTGTGTAACCTATATCTGGAATGACATAAACAAACAGACAAACAATTAAGGGAAAGCCCCAGCACCAACACAACACCCATAACGTAACTGCAGTACAGGTGGAACCACCCCCTTTCCACCTGTACCCTCCCACCAAAACTCGAACTGTTAACGATTAAAATGGCCACAAGCCTATTTTATTTATTTCTTTAAACTCAAAATAAATATTTAAATAAAATTAATTAATTCCAAATAATCCAAAACTGTATTCATTAACATTTTTAACCAAAACAACTTTTATTAACACCCGACTAATTGGTCTATTACAGCAACCCCCACTTAACCTTTCTTTCCACCATTACACTGCGGTACCATGACCATACCCAGCCTCCAGCTGACTCCAGCTCGGAGACACCCCCCTTTCCCCGCAGTGCACCAAAACTCGATCTGTTAATCCGTGTGGTCCCCCGGAAACATACATATCCTGAATTCCCACCACCCACGAACTTGTTCCACCGCCGCCTCATCCTACCCACACCTGGCCGCCCCTGTGGACACCATGATGCGGAAGGAGTGTGAGGCCCATTGCCCCCCGCTTGAAGGTACTCCCTGAACAACCGCCACTAAGTTGAACCTGTGCAAGCCTGTCCCCCCTAAGAGAACGGCCCCAACTCTCAAACAAACATATCCCAGAAGAGTCCCATACCCTTCGCCCGGGCTGTAAAAGCCGCCGAAACACTCACCCACTTTTTATTTGTAACCTGTGCCTACGCACCCACACCCTATCTCCCGAAGCCCACACACATCATGGGCCAGGGACCCCCTTCTCAACTCGCCTGGACAAATCCATCTACCCCACTCTAAGTGCCCCCAAAACCCATGAAAAACAGCTGTAAAACAAATTACCTCGTAAACCCCATGCAACATATTTTCAACAAGATTCTAACCAATTACCCCAAAAATTGAAAAGAGGCCTGTCTCCCAACATCGTTAGTGGTTGCACGTGCGATGCCTGTATATCCCTTGTTTACCCCAAAATCATGTTTGTATTGATTTTCTTTCCAGACATGGACCTCTATTCATACATGCCCCCTTTCCACAATATATCCTCAACAACCTTGCCTCGGACCCTCCAGCTCAGCACCCGCCAGCCACGTGAAAACAGACCCCCTCCTCCATACTTATATTAACCCATCTCCTGGTCCTTTCCCCTCTACCGACTGTACGGGCTCCCTAAACTTGTCCCTTAAAACTAGGCCGAGCATCCGCCCTCCGCCCTCGTGACTTCAGTGCCCAGGAGCTGCGACAGCCTCGGAAAGAATTGACCCATTTATAAACAATGCCCACTAAATGGCGCAGCAACCATACCACCGTCTGTAACGATACGAAAAACTGGTTCTATAACTTGAACCACCTCCCTGTTGCCACAGTACCCCCAATCCTCAATTCCCCAACATGCCTCCCCCAGCTCCATAGCCAGGACCACCGGAACAATCCCCACAGTACCTGCACCGAAGGAACCGTGCCTACATCCATTCACTAGATAAAGATTCCGCACCCCACAACCCTCGCCAGAATGCCCCCATACACGCAGACCCTGCCGCCTCGTGACTAACTTTAAAACAACTTTACACCCCGGATTCAGCCATCCCAGGCAATGGCCCGTTGTACATCCCCTGACAAGTGCAAAAGAATCCCCCCCTAAGCTCCGTTGCAATAAACTGATATCTATATTATGGCGAAGAATTTACCGGTAGCCGCCGGCATAAAGACACCACCCATGACATGAATTCAACATGCAAATGGACTTACCCCCCAATCCCGTAACTTTTTTCGCACGTCAAGCTTAGCCCTATTACCCGTACTCCCACTCATGAAACTCTCTACCACGGCTCTCGGCAATAGCCCTCCCAGCCCCCCATGTCAACGATGCTAGAAAAACAAGTACCATAGACGGGCCCACCAGGCCGGCCAACAGGCAACCGACCCTAGAACTTACCCCCCATGCGTGCCAACGATGACAGGAATAGTTCACACCTTATAGGAAGGGCCCCCCCCGGATATAAAACTGGGGGGTGCCTGGCTCCAAGCCAGCCACCTCCTTTTTTTTCTTCCTGCCGCCATACTCACCATCACCACTTCCGACGTAGCGGTGCCGATATCCGCCAGAGCCGCGTTGCCCTCCCCCTAACCGTTACACCGTACACAATGCTATCCTTGTCACCTCGGCCCCCACCCACATCCCTCATAAAATATACAGTAAGGGTCCTTTCACACGGAGCGGACCGTTTTTCGGTCCGCTCCGTGTGTCCGTCAGCTCAGCGGGGGGTCTCCGCTCAGCTGTCGGTGGACAGGGCGGTCCCCGCACACTGTGCAGGGACCACCCTGTCTCTCCTCCGCCCCTCTGCACCCGCTGGACGGCAGAAACACGGCCAAAGACCCCCCCCCCGTTTTTAAAAGCGAGTGCGCTTGCTCTGCTGGGGGGGGGGTGTGCCCCCCTGCAAATAGCCATGATTGCAGTAGGCAAAACAGGGCTAAGCTAAACGCAGCGGAGGCGGAGGCCTCGAGCGAGGGAGAAACCCCATCATAAAAGACAGCCCCGCCCCCGACCCGCAGTGTAACTAAAGAAACCTACCCCAGAGAGTCCCCTCGTAGCCGACGCCTGCCTTGCAAAAGGATAATGTCCCTGGCAGCCATGACAGAGGAGTAGCATGTAAAACTGCTTCCTTCTGTCTCCCTCACCAACTGAGAATGTTCCCGGAGGTTCCCGCCTCCACCTTTTGTACAGCTCCTCCCCCTCTCCAACACTATACTCCTGAATCCTCCCCTTACATTCTTGCCAACTTAACCCTGTTGTTGACTCTCCTTTCCACCTAGTCATGCCCGGCCCTTCACTATTTTTCTTTTCTCGCTCCGGGCCTCTCTGACCCCAGTACCCAGCCTGTGTTCTGGGAGGTGGAAGAGGCAGCCCAGCTGACACCCAAAACAGCGGAGAACCCTCGTCTGGGGTCCGGTGTACCGTGGAGCCGCACCTCACCAGCGCGCCTTCTTGTTCTGAGGAGAGATCTGGCGGGTCGGCCTGTGGGGTGAGAGAGCATCTGCTCAGCTTCTGACTTTTGAGTTACCACAGACATCCAGTCTCATTTCTTAGGCCTTAGACATATGCTCGGCCCACAGCTGGAGTTTAGAGACCAGTAGGTTATTCCAACACCTCCCAGAGGTGATTGACACTGATGAGTGATTATCGCTTCCTCGTTCTGTTTCCATAGGCCCTCCGTGGTGTGATTCCTTCCTTTAACTGTTATCCGTGGATTACAATTTTGATGTGCACCAACCGGCCGCTACGCGAACATTGACTAATCTGTAGGATTGCCCGCTAGGGGTGCTCGCGAGCATAGACTGACTTCTAGTTTAACCGAATGATACCATTCTTAGGTTCAGAACATCCCATTAATCCATCTTAATTGCTGATTCTTGCAAGGGCCCTTGCGAATCAGACTGAGTTATTACTGATTGGTTGTATTTGCATTTAGATTCCAAGTTTCTATGCAGTAAACTTACCCTTTTTCATTATCCAATTATATTCACTGTGTGGAGTATATTTTCTTGCCTGGAGGGACCATTCCATTATCACAGGTAATTTACTGTCATGTTGTCATTACATGTTATGTGCCTGCTATTGTGACTCCAGCCTGGCAGGGGTCACAATATTCTATCGCCAGGTTTCTGATGTGTCAGGGGCGGGTTCGAGCTATTTAAATAAGGGGTGATTTGAGTCAACGAGAGTAGATCCCAAATTAACCAGCGGCTCCTTCGGGGGTAGTGCTACATGTGTGTCGGGAATAGTGATGAGCGGAATACGCCATATTCGATTTCGCGATATTTCACGAATATATAGAAGAATATTCGTGAAATATTCGCTAATATCGAATATTCGTGATATTTTATCAAAAAATCAATATTGCAAAATTTCGCTAATGCGAATGCGAAATTGATTGCGAAATTCTCGTCAACATGTGAAAACGGAGATCATTTCCTGGATTACTAAACTAATATGCACTAAACACTAACTCTACTTACACAAACTTATATGACTAAACTAAAGCTAATTTTTTTTTGTTTTTTTGTTTTTTATACACAAAACACAGAAGGGCAGAGAAAGTATTCGCGAATATTCGTAATACGAATATTCGCATTGCGAATATTCGGCAACATAAAAGGATCGCCTCAGCTACTCGGCCCATGGTCTCTAATCATACCAGCAATGCTTTTAGACGTCGATGGAGATCACTAGGATGTGATCTGTTTTAAAAATAAATTTGAAAAAATACGAATATTCGCAATAGCGAATATTCACCACGATATTCGATTCATTCGCGAATACTCGAATATGCAATATTCGTAACGAATATTCGCAATGCGAATATTCGTGAGCAACACTAGTCGGGAACGCATGCACAATCAGTTTCCTGACACCACAGATACACATCAGTGCCATGCATTGTTAATGACACCCTGACACATCTTCTGACGTGCTGTACAACTGTTATTTTAAAAAAAGTGTAAGGGACTTTCTTCAGCATTTCTAGCGCATAAAGCAGCCTGTTGAAATAATTGGGCTGCCCTACACATGACCTACATGTGTATCCACCCTGTCAGTACACCTTTGCATTCTAAAACCTCAGGTAACCTCTGCACCCCAAACCTCCCCATCCTCTCCACTTCAATCCTCCACCCCTTTAACTCTGCCTGCCTCCTCTGCTCATCGTTGCACCCACCTTCCTTACCTCCATACATCCCCTCCTGATGGTGGATATGACCTCAGGAGGGCATGATATACATAGGAATGCCTCCTCTATTTACATATGAATGCTCCCGGTCTATATCAATGCCAGTATTCACATTTAAACAGGGTCTACAGATGAGTCATCTGTACACAACAATAGGGCAGAGCTGGGCAGCATTAGTAGCAGCACTTCACACTGAGATATCGGGACACAGCAGGGGACTAAAACTTCAAGCGACAAGGGAATTTAAACCGGGATAGTTGGCAAGTATGAGGTAGCTGCTTTCGGCCCCATAACAATGACAGGGCCCAGGGCAGCTTCCCCTTTTGCCCTGCCTTAAAGACGGCTCTGCCTACAACACTGTTTCCTGGCACCAACATGGCAACATATATGTGGTAGTATGCTGGCATGGATTGGCACCAGAAAAGGAAAATTACGGTAACCATTTGATACAATTTTTAATTTTCCTCAGCATACTACTACATGTAGTGTGGTGCCAGGAAAGGAAAACGATGTTAGTAATATGATACATTTTCTGTTTCAGTGAGTCTCGGTTCACACTGGTGCGATGCGGGACCAGCGCAATTCCTGTGCGGGTTCTCGCATCACATCTAACTCACAGGCAGTTCACACCGCTCTCTGTGAACTGCTGCGGGTGTCGCTAGAAAGTTAATAACACCCCCAAAACAGTTTGCAGAACGCAGTTTGAATTGGGAAATCGGCTCACATGGGTGTGAACCCAGCCCGTCTATTTATGAAAGTGACATAAGCCATGAAAGTGACTTATCTCCTCTGTGCAGTGGTTTATGTAGTTGTGGTGAGGGGTAAGTTGTGATGAGATGCTGGTTTCTGCTTAGCATTGCAGCACAGTGAGAAGCTTTCAGTGATTCCAATACAAACGGACAGTTTAATAAGATTCAATAAGAAGCACCTGACTGGCCATTTGTGTAAATCAGGGGTCTCCAAACTTTCAACACATAGGGCCAGTGTACAGGGGCGTAACTCGTAATCACAAAGCCCTATAGCAAAATGTTGTATAGCCCCCCCCCCACAGCCACCCTAGTGTCAATGCAGCGTGACCTGTGCCCCATACAGCGTGACCTGTGCCCCATGCAGTGTAACCTGTGCCCAATGCAGCGTGACCTGTGCCCAATGCAGCGTGACCTGTGCCCAATGCAGCGTGACCTGTGCCCAATGCAGCGTGACCTGTGCCCATTGCCCAACACAGCATTGCCTGTGCACAATACAGCCTGGCCTGCCTGTGCCCAATACAGCCTGGCCTGCCTGTGCCCAATACAGCGTGACCTGTGCCTAATAAAGCCTGGCCTGCCTGTGCCCCATACAGTGTGACCTGTGCCCAATACAGAATTGCCTGTGCCCAATACAGCCTGGCCTGCCTGTGCCCAATACAGCCTCACCTGTGGAGAGGAAGAGGCAAGCCGGCCGGATCAGCAGAGAGCGGGATTGTCTGCTGTAATAGCTTTCATTTGAATTTCCCATCTTCCCGGGGCTCATCGTCACATATCCCCAACTCTTGGCCCGACGCCTTTGATGACATCACATGTCCCACATTGGACCGATGTTCTGTCTATCAAAGGTGCCGAGCCAAGAGGTGGAGCTATGTGAAGTGAGCACTGGGAAAACTGGAAGTTCTAATGAAAGCTATTACAGCGGCAATTCCGCTCTCTGCTAATACGGACAGCCAGGGCCGGAGTGGGACTCATTTTCAGCCCTGGAGTTTCATGCCTTAGACTAGCCCACTTTAGAGAAAGATAGCGTAGATGGCGTTATTCTGCATTGCGTTGTATATAATATACTATTGCTGGGATTTGTAGTCCTCTATAGATGGTGGTATTCTCCATTGCGCTGTATAATGATTATACTGCGCAATTCAAATTACCACTGACCAGTTATAGAGGAACTACAAATCCCAGCAATAATACATTATACAGCGCAATGGAGAATACCAGCAGCTATAGAGGAACAACAAATCTCAGCAATACATTATATAAAATGCAATGCAGAATACCAACAGATACAGAGGACTACAAATCCCAGCAATACATTATATAAAATGCAATGGAGAATACCAGCAGCTATAGAGGAACAACAAATCCCAGCAATACATTATATAAAATGCAATGCAGAATACCAGCAGTTACAGAGGACTACAAATCCCAGCAATGGTACATTATACAGGCTGCTTAATATATTATTGCAGGGATTTGGTGTTTTTTTTAAACAGGAAACTTTAAGGCCTCATTCACACTTGGTGGACTCCGTCGCCGTCCGTCGCAACGGAGTCCGTCTGTGTCCACCAGCTCAGTTGGAGATCTGTCCGCAGATCTCCGCTGAGCCGACGGATGACAAGCTCCTCTCTGCTCACTGAGCGGGGAGAAGCTTGTCGAGCCCCGCTGTCCTCTATGGAGCGATCTGATGAAAACGGACAACATGTTCGTTTTCATCAGATCTTGCCCAATCCGATTGGACGGTTGGGCAACCCACACACACTGCTGCCCCCCAGGACAAACCACCCCCCTACATTAGTACAGACCCCCCCTCAGGAAAAACCTCCCGCCTCAATTAGTACAGACCACCCCACAGGACAAACCACCCCCCCCATTAGCAGAGACCCCCCCTTACATTAGTACAGACCTCCCCCGGACAAACCACCCCTTCCATTTGTACAGACCCCCCACAATCATCCCCCATTAGTACAGACCCCCCCCACAAAACACCCTTCATTAGTACAGTCATCCCCCTCTATTAGTACAGAGGCCATCACACCCCCCCAGGACAAACCCCACCTCCTCCATTAGTACAGACCCCCCCTCAGGAAAAACCTCCCACCTACATTAGTTCAGACTAGGGGTGCAACGGATCACTGCCGATCCGTGATCTGAACGGGTCAGCCCCTTTGGATCGGCACCGCGGGCATAGCATTAGGAAAGGCCGCAGCTTCGGCCTAGCTCCAGAGTCGCGGCCATCTTGGTACACCCGGCGGCGGCGGCCCTCCTCTGTTTACACCCACAGAGGAGGAGCCCGCGCTCGAGGCGCACACACGCGCTGCTAACGGGGTCACTGCAAGTACTACGGGGGTGACTGTGCTGTACTAGAGGGGTCACTGTGCTGTACTGGGGGGTCACTGTGCTGTACTGGGGGGTCAATGTGCTGTACTACGGGGGGGTCACTGTGCCTGTACTACGGGGGGGGGTCACTTTGTCTATACTACGGGGGGGTCACTGTGCCTGTACTACGGGGGTCACTGTGTGCCTGTACTACAGGGGGGGGGGTCACTGTCTGCCTGTACTATGGGGGGGTCACTGTCTGCCTGTACTATGGGGGGAGGGATGTGGATATTACAGTGGGGGAGATTTTTTTTTTTGCTGATCCGAAAATTATCCGATCCGTGAGTTTTTTGATCCGTTGCACCCCTAGTTCAGACCCCCCCATAAATCACCCCCTATTAGTACAAACCCCCCCACAGGACAACCCCCCCCTTCCATTAGTACAGACCTCCCCCCGACAAACCACTTCCTCCATTTGTACAGACCCCCCACAAGCCATCCCCCATTAGTACAGACCCCCCCACAATTAGTACAGAGACCCCCCAACAAACCACCCCATTAGTACAGTCACCCCTCCTCTTCTAGTACAGAGGCCACCACAAACCCCCCCCCCCCTTAGGACAAACCCCACCCGGGCGGAAGCTGGAGAGAAGAGGACAGTGTGCAACTGTGCTGCCCGCCCGGGTGGAGAACATGATACGTGAGGAGGAGGAATCAAAAATGCCGCGGTGGTGGAGAGCTCAGAGCGCCTCAGCATTACACAAGGAGAGGAGGAGGGAGAAGAGCACTCTGGCGCTTGAGCGCCACCACCGCTGTGGCGCCTGGATGAACTGCACCCCGCACAGCGCACATAGTAGAAATGGCTGGCTGTATTTTTTCGCGTTCTGGAGGTCTCGTTCGGGCGGCCGCAACCCGGTGCTCTCATCCTCACCGGGCCGGGCCCCCCTTATCCTCTCTCGGCTGTGGGCCCCATAGCGCCTGCATGGGTCGCTATGGCGGTAGTCCGCCACTGCCAGTGTACTACCTTTAAACTCTAGGGGGGCCAGACTGTGGCCAGTGGGAGTAGAAAATGCCCTGGCATCGGTGGAAGTAAACAATGTCATAGACTTGGTGGTCAGTGGAAGTAATAGTGATCCATCTCTGGTGTCAGTGGACGGAACAGTGCATTGTGTCGGTGTAAGGAATAAAGGCAAACAAAGGGCCACATTTGCTGCGGTTTGGAGACCTCTGGTGTAAATGATTTTGTATCTCGCTTCAGAAGTGACAATAGCAGAGAGGTAAGAGAGAAAGGGCGGCAATGTAAGGAGGAATTATGTCCTCTGTCACTGCTCAGCAGCCCTTGGAAATGTTAGAGCACATTATATACAGTTTATGGTCATTACCCTCTGACCGAGAGAGATGTGGATCACATAAACACGCGACCTGAAGTGTGCCTTGGTGGTCTGGTCAGTATGCCAAGAAAAGGGGGCATACCCAAGGTAAGAAATGGGTAGTTAATTGAAGAAGGATATGCTGAGAAGTGCCCTGAAAAAGGGAAGGGCGGGAGGGTGTCGAATGCGATTGAATGCACAGACTCATGGACACAAGGTGAGCTGGGAAGAGTCGGCCCAGTGACGTGTAGTACTGCACACTGAACCGACAAAGAGCATGTGTGAGTGGGCTGCTTAAATACCCTCCAGGCTCCTCCCATAAACTCAGGCCACCATACTGGCCTTCTTATATGTACATAATTTTTCTGCATACAGCATATATATACGTATATATACACACACACACATTAATACACTCTATTGTCAAAAGTATTAGGACTACTGCTTTTACACACTCATGAACTTTAATGGCGTCCCAGTCTTAGTCCGTACGGTTCAATATTAAGCTGCCCCCCTTTGCAGCTATAACAGCTTCAACCCTTCTGGGAAAGCTGTCCAGTTATGTTGGAACAGGAAGGGGCCATCCCCAAACTGTTCCCACAAAGTTGGGAGCATGAAAATGTCCAAAATGACTTGGTATGCTGACGCCTTAAAAGTTCCCTTCACTGGAACTAAGGGGCCAAGCCCAACCCCTGAAAAACAACCCCACGCCATAATCCCCCTCCACCAAATTATTTGGTTGAGTGCACAAAGCAAGGTCCATAAAGACACGGATGAGTGAGTTTGGGGTTTGAGAACTTGACTGGCCTGCACAGAGTCCTGACCTCAACTCTATACAACACCTTTGGAATGAACTAGAGTGGAGAATACAAGCCAGACCTTCTCATCCAACATCACTGTCTGACCTCACAAATGCACTTCTAGAAGAATAGTCAAACATTCCCGCAGACACACTCCTAAACCTTGTGGGCAGCCTTCCCAGAAGATAGCTGCAAAGGGTGGGCCAACTCAATATTGGACCCTACAGACTAAGACTGGGATGCCATTAAAGGGGTTGTAAACGTTCAGGGTTTTGGACCTTAATGCATTCTATGCATGCATTAAGGTCAAAAACCTTCTTTGCTACAGCTGCCTCCAGAGCCCCCCTTTTTCTTACCCGCAACTCATCCATACCAGTGAGTCCAGCGGCTCCTCATTGGATAGACTGGTAGCAGCAGGAGCCATTGGCTCCCATTGCTGTCAATCAAATAGAGTGACAAAAGAGCGGGGGGTGGAGCCAATTCCCGCTGCCTGTGTCAATGGATGCATCAGCAGGACTCGGGAGCACGCCCGCATGGCTGCCTCCATGGAAAGCGGCTGTCTGTGGGGGCACCTGATGAAGAGGGAGGAACCGGGAGCTCCAACAGGGCACCCTAGAAAAGGAGGATCGGGGCTCTGTGCAAAACCCTTGGAAGTGTAACATGTTTTTTTTTTTTATAAGTCCTAGTTCACACCAGACACAGTTCCGTGCGCTTTTTTTCTGCACTAAAAATGCATGCACAGTGTTTTCCATGTTTTCCAATGCCTCTAGTTCACACCATGCAGTACGTTTTTGCACAGTTTCCGGTGCAGAAACTGACTGAATGGTGTGAACTAGAGCCATTGGAATACATGGAAAAAAGCGCACGGAACTAAACGGAACTGCGTCTGGTGTGAACTTGCACTAAAAATGCGAGCCTTTACAATCACTTTAGAGTTCGTGTGTGTAAAGGCAGGCGTCCCAATGCTTTTAGTATTATAGAGTGTATATATGTGTGTGTGTGTGTGTGTATATATATATATATATATATATATATACACACTCACAGTATATACTCTACTCCATTAATATACGGTATATTCATTCTCTCTCTCTCTCTCTCTCTCTCTCTCTCTCTCTCCAATATGTATTTTATTAACTACATTTTATTATGTAACTTGTTTTCCTGCCCCTTTTTTTTTTTTTTTTTTTTTATTGAGAAGCATTTGTCCTGGATCATGGGTACAAATCTCAGTTGTACTACACATTGTGGCCATTCAGTGTGTATTTCATTGACTTTTCAGTCAGAGAGGAGAAATGGAAATGTTACTAAACAGATTCCCCTGTGAGGGCTCTATCCGGGGTGAAGAGCCACCTTGCCATGTTACACCTTTCTGAATTGCCTTAATTAAGGAGGCAGAGCAGTGAGTGGAGGATCAATCCGAAGTGTCTTACTACATTCAGTAATGTTTTGTTAGCGGGTGTGTCAGTCAGGCTGCCTTGTGTAGCCGGATGTCTCCCCTGCAGCAGGGACAGGTTGCAGTGAGTTGCTGCACACATCACATCCCTGCTGCTTGCTAGGCTCATGGGACTTGCTCGCACACAGGTACAGTATGGATTATTACTAATGCATGTTGTCATTGAATGCCAGGGCATAGTGCTGCATTGCAGGAGCAGGAAAGGTGGCGTCCTGCGTTTGTTTCAGTGCACATCTTCAAAGCAATATGTTTACTGAGGGATAACTGGGCATTGTACAAGAGTACTTCATAAGCCATAATAATTCACATAGAACATGAGTCTTATCCCTGCAGCATGCTACCATCATCTTTAATTGGATACAAATGACACCTCATGTACTATTTAACATTTCAGGGAACAAATACAGCCACATGTGAAGACTTTCAGGAGAATGACTAGTCTTACCATTGACTGTGTGTGTGTGTATGTATGTATGTGTGTGTGTGTGTGTGTGTGTGTGTGTGTGTGTGTGTGTGTGTATATATATATATATATATATATATATATAAATATTCTCCCAGGTGTGGGAGTATTTTGTTGCATCATCTGGTAGAGGTGTATACTTCTCAACTGGCAAATACAGTAAAACCTTGGTTTGAGAGTAATTTGGTTTGAGAGCGTTTTGCAAATCAAGTAAATGGTTTTAAATACATTTTTGCCTTGATATACAAGCAATGTCTTGATACAAGAGTGGCGTCATGTCACAACTGAGTATAAAAAAAGGAGAGGAGCCTCGAAATGTAGCAATATGGTTACGTTTAATGAAGGTACAACATTTAGCAACTTATTGGAGAAAAACCGGGACGGCCGCACTCCAAAAAAATGGTTCCTTTTAATAAAACTATGAGCTATGAAAAAGCACTGTATGGTGTGAAACGCATTAGATTTTCTCCTGATTTTTTTTTTTTTTGCTGTGATATGTTCATGTTGTGACCAGTTTTATTAAAAGGAAACTTTTTTTGGAGTGCGGCCGTCCCGTTTTTTCTCCATACATTTTTGCATACTATTGCAGTGCCTGCACCCAGGCGTTTGGACCCCACCTTGCAGTTCCCTGGGACCTCTGAGCGGTAAACTTTCTTTCTTATTTAGCAACTTATTGCTACACTTGGAGATGCCTCTCTTTTCTTTTATACCCTGTAAAAAAAAAAAAAAAGGCTTTTGATATACAAGTGCTTTGGATTACAAGTAGGGATGAGCCGAACACCCCCCGTTCGCACCAGAACCGTCGAATGTTCGTGCAAACTTTTAGAACCCCATTGAAGTCTATGAGACTCAAACGTTCGAATTCAAAAGTGCTAATTTTAATGGCTAATATACAAGTTATTGTCGTAAAACGGGTTTGAGAACCTGGGTCTTGCCCCAGGGAACATGTATCAATGGAAAAAGTTTTAAAAACGGACGTTTTTTCTGGAGCAGCGATTTTAATGATGCTTAAAGTGAAAAAAAAAAATCCTTTTAAATATCGTACCTGCTGGGTGTTACTATAAGAAAAAAGTCATTTAAAACTGCTTGTGGCTTTAAAGGGGAGTTCCAGCCAAATATAATGTTTATTAAAAGTCAGCAGCTACAAAAAGTGTAGCTGCTGGCTTTTAATAAACATTCACTTACCTGCTCCACGATCCAGCAACGCGCCGGCCGGGGGGTCCGCTCCTCTCCCCCCTCCCCCCTTCCCAGCCGGTGTCTTCATTCTCACTGTGGGCACCCAGCCGTGACAGCCTTCGGCTTCACGGCCGGGCACCCACTGCGCATTGTGCGAGCCGCACTGCGCTTGCGCGCGCGGCTCGCCGCTGATTGGACAGGCGATCGCATGGGACCTGTCATGTGTCCCATGCGATCGCCTACAGGGAGGGGCTGCTGTAGGCGATTAAGCCTAATCGCCTAACTAGCCCCTCGGCGGAAGCGGGACAGGAAGTCCCACTCCTCCTATTTTTGGGTGCATTTTTCCCAATTGTTGTCATTAAATTTCGGGTAACCCTTTACATCCACATTCTCAATTATGTTTATATGCACGTCACCATAATGGATGAATCCATCTCCAATACACACATAGATCTATTCTTTCTGCCATTTACCATTGAACAAGTTGTTAGATAGATCTAGTGCTTCATTTCATTACATATGTTTTCATTCATATCGACAGACACATTCACATTTATTTTCACTTTTATTCATATTTATTTGTTCCATCACCATTATACATTTCATTTGCATAGTCTATCTTATGCTCTTTTTACAGCCTATTGTGGTTTGAATTGCATCGTCTTTAAGCCTTTATTTTATTTCATTCATCATTGCCTCATGTTTTATCATTTTGTGTCACTGTAGTACTATGTATGTACCACATATACAGTATTTTATATGTGCATTATGTCTATAATGTGCTATTATTTATACATTTTGATTATTGGTTTCACATTTGTGTGTATTTGTTTTTTCTTGCTTTGGTGTGCACAGGTGTAATGTGACTATCTCATTGGCATCAGGGGTTGTCCTAATATCATAGGCTCCTCCCGGGTAATTAATTGAGATTGGTCACATGTTCACCCTATGTTCTATATATACCTAACAGTTTTAATGCTTCATTAGCCATGAATAAGCACTGATCCAGTGCGAAATGCGTCGGCTGTTCCTTGTTTCCACTGCTGTGACCCTATTTTTGTACATGCTGTCTATTGAATAAAAGACCACCCATCAGGTTTTGGAGTGCGGCTATCCATTTTTCTTTGTCTTCATTTTGCTTAGTGCACCGCTAGCACCCTCGGTATCCTGCACCACCTGTAACCATTTAGTGATCCCACCTGGAGCGGTGACTCCTTTCCCCCCCACTCCCCCCCCCCCAAAAAATTACATGCCAAATGTGGCATGTAAGGGGGAGGGGAGTGGGATAAGCGGAAGTTCCATTTTTGGGTGTACCTCCGCTTTAATGTAATGTCTGCAATATGGATGAAAATCATTGAGAAAAATAGCATGGGTTTCCCCCCTCCCCCCTCGTCATTACCAGCCCCTTTGGCCCTATATACTTTGAACAGCAGTATAAAGGCGCTGCAAACAAGACAGGGAATGTAGGTTTGTTGTTAAGTAGAATCTGTTTGTAATTTTGAACTGGTACTTTTTTAACCACTTAAGGACCGCCGCATGTACATTTACGTCGGCAGAATGGCACCGACAGGCACATCAACGTATATATACGTTGGTGCCTTGAGGGGGTTCGGGGGTCCGATCGGACCCCCCCCCCCCGTACATGCGGCGGTTCCTTTAGCTCCGGGAGCGATCCGAGATGAGGGGGCGGCTATTCGTTTTCAGCCACCCCCTCGCGATCGCTCCCAGTCAATGCGCACCCCCCCCCCCCCGCCTCTTCCTGTGCTAAGTGTAAACACAGGAAGAGGGAAGTGCTGTGTTCCTCCTCGTGTCGGTCTTTTCGTCCGACGCCGAGGAGAGAACACATCACACAGTAAGTTGCACCACACTGACACAGGGTCACATAGGCACACTTAACCCCTTCCTGTCACCGCCGATTACCCCCCCAGTCCACTGTAACATTGTGTCACTAAATGCAGTAATCATTTTTTTTTTGATAACTGCATTTAGTGTCAGTGTTACAGTAAAAAGTGTCAGGGCAGTTAGTCTTAGCCCCCTTTAGGTCTAGGGTAGCCCCCTACCCCCCCCTAATAAAGGTTTAACCCCTTGATCACTGCCCTAGTTAACCCTTTCACCCCCTATTGCCAGTGTCACTAAGCGATCGATTTTCTGATCGCTGTATTAGTGTCACTGTTGCCGCTAGGCAGTTAGTTTTTTTGAGGTTCGCCGCCAGGTTCTATAGCGCTAGGTACCCCCATAAATAAAGTTTTTAACCCCTGATTGCCCCTAGAGTTAACCCTTTCACCAGTGATCACCATATAAGTGTCAGTGGTGACGCAGGTTAGCCAGTTAGTTATTTAGGTTTTTAGAAAGCGTTAGGTACCCCCATATATTACCTAATAAAGGTTTTAACCCCCTGATTGCCCCCTAGTTAACCCTTTCACCAGTGATCACCGTATAAGTGTTACGGTTGACGCTGGTTAGTTAGTTTGCTGTTTATAGCATCAGGGCAACCGCCGTATATAACCCAATAAAGGTTTAACCCCCTGATCGCCCGGTGGGTGATATAAATTAAATTTTTGCGTCAGTCAGGGTCTGCGTCGCCCCAGGCAGCGTTAGGTTAGTGCCAGTAACGCTTACACCCACTCGCAAAGCATACACCCCCCTTAGTGGTATAGTATCTGAACGGATCGATACCTGATCTGATCAGATCTATACTAGCGTACCCAGCAGTTTAGGGTACCCAAAAACGCATTGTTAGTGGAATCAGCCCAGATACCCGCTAGCACTTGCGTTTTGCCCCTCCGCCCAGCCCAACCCACCCAAGTGCAGTATTGATCGATCACTGTCACTTCAAAAACACATCACACACAACTGCAGCGTTTGCAGAGACAGGCCTAATCCCTGCGATCGCTAACAGTTTTTTTGAAGCGTTTTCTACATTTGCCTTTCTATAGCCATGTGCTTTTTTTTACCCGTGAATCATCACCAGTCTATGACTAAATTTAGAGCCCAAAATGGCAAAGCGAATGTACACTGGTGAAGAGGCTGTTTGGATCCTGAGCATGTCAGATAGTGATGAGGAGGCCAAAATGGTCCGGGGCTGAATTGGTTAAACAAGAAAAACAAAACACACAGGTCTATACTTGCCTGCTCTACTTGCACAGAGTGGACCCGAACTTCCTCTTCTTGGGTCCCTCGCCAGTGGGGTCGGCTCCTCCTCTTCCTCTGTCTGCCCCCATAGCAATCCTCTTGCAAGGAGACCAGATTTTTGAGTTCACTCCTAAACTAGTGGCTTCTGCTGATATCAGCAATGCCTGTGGGACCAGAAAGGCGAGAAGACTTGCAGCTGGGCACAGTGTTGGCTCAATAAAGGTCTCGGGTATGTGTTAGGGAGGGGAGGTAACAGGCAGTTCAAGTTTTTTTTTTTTTTTTTACCTTCATGCATTAAAGGAAAAATATGGCCAAAGGTCTTTTGCCCATACTTATCCTTTTGGGTCACAGGATTCACTTTGTTATGCTTGACCAGACATATGTCGACCTGCCATGCAGTTCGTTGGCAAGCGTACCTCAAAGACCCACACCAAAGAACAAAGCGGACCTCTCCTTGCTCCTCATCAGCTGGGATCTCCAACCCCACTATACCCTCAGTCCTCTCTGAAGCCTGCACTGATAGGAATGAAGGTGTAGAATTAGGTGTGTCACAGCCAAGTACTTGTGGGCAATCTATCGGTACACCAAAGTCAGATTGTACCAGGCAAATTTCCCAGCCCCAGCTGCTGCAGCGCCGAAAGAAGTTCTCTCCCAGCCATCCACATGCCCAGCGGTTGAATGCTAGCTTGGCTAAATTGCTAGCACTTCAACTACTGCCTTTTCAGTTGGTAGACTTCACCCCCTTTCGTGAGTTTGTGGAATGTGTGGTACCTCAGTGGCAGGTTCCCAAACGCCACTTTTTCTCATGGAAGGCGATTCCGGCTTTCTACCGACATGTGGAAGGCAATGTCCATGCCTCGCTGGACAGGACGATCAGTGGTAAGGTGCATATTGCCGCTGACCCATGGTCCAGCAGGCATGGACAGGGACGTTGCCTATCTTTCACGGCACATTAGGTGACTCTGCTGACAGCTGGTAAGGATGCAGGACAGTAGTGTTGGAGGTTGTTCTGCCACCACGCCTCCAAAATGCTACTACTGATGATTGTGACACACCTCTTTCTTCCACCTCTCTCCGGAGGGAGGAGGAGGAGTTTAGTCCAGGTGGATCACTGGCCAGAGATTGCACAGTATGTAATTGAGCTACTGTCTTGCATCCAGCGTTCTTTCGGAACGCACGTTCTGTGCTGCTGGAGGCTTTGTAACCGATCACACGGGGTGCCTCTCCACCAACTCAGTCAGTCGACTGACCTTCATAAAAATGACTATCCTTTTTCCTCCTCAATGATCATGCTGATAGCCTGTAAGAACATTTTTGGTTCTGGGCACCGCCACCAGTGGCTAAGGCCTAATTTTTCTGCCCCTGTTTAACAGGAGCGTGTAATTACAATTTTTGATGCATTACTTTGCAGCAAGGCTCATTCCTGCGCTCCAACTAGAGTATCTGTGAGGGGTTGCTGTGTTGTGGAACCAGTGGCTAAGGCCCAATTTTGCTGCCCCTGTTTAACTGGGGCATGTAATTACAGCACCCACCAAGACTAACTGTGAGGGCTTACAGTGTTGTCGCAACAACAACACCTAGGGCCGGTGTTTTTCTTCTCCCTCTGTGTCCCCCGCGGATGTTTTCCTTCTCCCTCCGTGTACCCCTCTGTCAGGATGGAGAGCGGCGGTAGGAGCCGGTAAACCCGGCTCCTTACTGTTCCGAATAGACAGTCAGTAATGATTCTGTCCATTCACATAACTGAAACATCATAAACTCTGTTTACGATGTTTCAGTTTATGAATGAAGAGAAGACGCTGTCTTCTCTCCATTCATTTTCAGCGCATCTGAGGCTGCTGAGAAAGGGACAGGGGAACATGTGTCCCTAGTCCCTTTCTCTGTCTCAAAGGTGAGATGTCAGAGGTCTGTTGAGACCCCTGATAACTCACCAAAGCCCCCTCAACAGGGCTGATTTAAAAAAAAAAAAGAAAAATTTGCAATAAATAAAAAATAGTAATACAAAATTAAACACACTGACAATCCACTACCTCCCCCCCCCCCTTAAAAAAATAAATATCACTGTAACAAAAATAAAAGTAAAAAAAAAAAACCACTGTCACATGACATAAAAAAAAAAAAAAAGGATCGGTGAGTACTTGAAAAAAGTATCGGTACTTGTACTCGGTCTCAAAAAAGTGGTATCGGGACAACCCTAGTGATATTCCTTCACTAAAGGAATATTTCACATATTTTCTTTTTCACTTTAACCACTTCAGCCCCAGAAGGATTTACCCCTTTCCTGACCAGAGCACTTTTTGTGATTCGGCACTGCGTCGCTTTAACTGACAATTGCGCGGTCGTGCGATGTGGCTCCCAAACAGAATTGGCGTCCTTTTTTTCCCCACAAATAGAGCTTTCTTTTGGTGGTATTTGATCATCTCTGCGGTTTTTATTTTTTGCGCTATAAACAAAAATAGAGCCACTATTTTGAAAAAAATGCAATATTTTTTACATTTTGCTATAATAAATATCCCCAAAAAAGATATAAAAAAAACATTTTTTTTCCTCAGTTTAGGCCGATACGTATTCTTCTACATATTTTTCGTAAAAAAAAATCGCAATTAGCGTTTATTGATTGGTTTGCGCAAAATTTATAGCGTTTACAAAAAAGGGGGTAGTTTTATGGCCTTTTTTATTTAATTTTTTTTTTTTACTAGTAATGGCGGCGATCAGCGTTTTTTTTCGGTACTGCGATATCATGGCGGACACATCGGACAATTTTAACACATTTTTGGGACCATTGGCATTTTTTTAGCGATCAATGCTATAAAAATGCATTGGATTACTATAAAAATGCCATTGGCAGTGAAGGGGTTAACACTAGGGGACAGGGAAGGGGTTAAGTGTGTTCCTGGTGTGTTCTAACTGTATGGGGGGGTGGTCTCACTAGGGGGAATCACTGATCTTCTGTTCATACATTGTATGAACAGGAGATCAGCGTTTCCCCGCTGACAGGACCGAGAGCTATGTGTTTACACACATAGCTCCCGGTCCCCGCTCTGTAACGAACGAGCGCGCGTGCCCAGTGGCGATCGCGCCCGCCAGGCACACGCGTGGGACTCGGGGGGCGTGCGCAAAAGATAGGAAGTAGAGCTACGTGCTCTCGCCTAGCAGTGCCGACCTGCCGCCGTATAACTGCGGTGGGCGGTCGGCAAGCAGTTAAGCATCATTAAAATCACTGCTCCCGAATAAACAGACGTTCTTAAAACTTTTTTTGCATTGATACATGTCCCCTGGGGCAATAACTTGCATATTAGCCTTTAAAATTTGCAATTTTGATTTTAAAACGTTCGAGTCCCATAGACTTCAATGGGGTTCTAAAGTTCACACGAAAGTTCGGTCCATTTAAAGGTTCTGGTGCGAACCGAACGGGGGTGTTTGGCTCATCCCTAGTGCCATGCTGCCGACGTATATAGTCGTGCGCTGGTCGGCAAGCAGTTAAACAAAGGCTTTACAATCACTTTAATATATAAAATATAGCTCAATCTATATGGTAGAAAGAATAATCACAATAGAAAATGTAGGTAAATAATCCTAAAAATGCCAACTTCTCAACAATCCTTAGTGACATTTACCAAAGTGCAGAGTAACAACCGATCTAGCAATCAGCCAACTTGAGAAAAACACTTTAACAAAAAATGGCTTGTGAACACAATAAATTTTTTTATTTTTTTAAGGTAAATAAAAAACTGTGCATAAAATTAGAGAAAATAGTCTCTATCGTGCATTAATTGGAAATGCCACCCTGATGACGTATACACTACGAAACATATGTCGGCGGCGAAGTTTGGCATAATCCTTACCCGGCTGATCCTCCAGTGCCCTGCCTCTGCCCGACCAAACATCGCACATCGCAACCAGATCCATCGGGCCAACTGTGCACCCAGCGGGTCCCCGGTGAGAACCTACATTGCGCTGTCAGTCCCAGTGCCAGGCAGGCACGTTACAAAGTAAGAGGCCACCCGGCTGTTTATTTGTGCATTTTAATTTTTTAATAAAGATAAAGCACTATGGGCTTTCCCCATATTCTCTTTGTTTTATTATGAGCGTTATGGTTCCAAGATCCTGCTGCTTCTGAGTCCCGGACTTGCCTCCAGTGAAACAGGCACTTATCCTGTTCAGCTTGCATGACCTGCTTTTAATTAAGAGGTCTTGATCTGTGGTAAGCGCACAATTATTTCTCAGCACGTTTTGGTGACATTAAGAATCTCGATGGTGAAAGGCTGGCAAGCACGTCTGTGATCAGATACCCTCACTCCTGCACATCTATTTTCATCTCAAGTTTTGCACTGGACTTTACTTTCTCTATATACATAATACAATTTCACAATTTTTCCTAATGTACCACTCTATTTGTGTAGGACAGAATTCCACTGTCCTATGAATTATTACGGGTGGCATTTTCCAATTAATGCACGATAGAGACTATTTTCTCTAATTTTATGCACAGTTTTTTATTTACCTTAAAAAAAAAAAAATTATTGTGTTCACAAGCCATTTTTTGTTAAAGTGTTTTTCTCAAGTTGGCTGATTGCTAGATCGGTTGTTACTCTGCACTTTGGTAAATGTCACTAAGGATTGTTGAGAAGTTGGCATTTTTAGGATTATTTACCTACATTTTCTATTGTGATTATTCTTTCTACCATATAGATTGAGCTATATTTTATATATTATTTTTTACAAAGCGCCCTCATTCACTTTCTATTCACTACTTGCAGCACATCACTCTACACACTGAGGAGCAGCTGTTTGCTACGTCGGTTGTTCAACGCAGTAAAATACTAATTTTCTATTACTTAGTGATACACCTTATCAATTTATCTCCTGGCGCGGAAATCACTTCACTTTACAATCACTTTAACTGTTTAGAGTTGTAGACTATGGTGGCGCCTAAGACAGGGGTGTGCCCAACCTTTTTAAAGAGCAAGGGCCACTTGAGCAACATGGTAACTGGTCACGGGTCCACAATGAGCAGAGTGGGTGGACGGGATGTCCGTTTCCACTCTGCATTTGCAGCGCGGACATGGACAGGGCCCACTATATACTTCTTTTGTACTGTGTGTGCACTTTGCAATAGACTTCTATTATATTTTGCAGGCTTGGTGCGCTTTCAGAAAGCTCACCAAACTCGCAGGTAACATAAGTCTATGGCTCAAAGCAGGTAACCCTCAGGTGCACTTCTCTGCGACTGCAGATCAGTTTGAAAGCAGCCCAGTAACCACTGCAGAAGAGAGATGCCCATATATACACACTGATTTTAGTAATACAATTACCTTTTAATAACCGTATTCTGTTCTATTCCATCCCAGCTGCAGGCTACATTTTTATATTCAAGCTTAAAAATATTTTTTCTTTGCTTGAATGCCTCCATCCATGAAGGCATACAGGTATGTTGGACTGGTTAGACAGGTTGTGGGAGGTGTTGTATAAATGCTCCAGGAAAAAGATTGGAGGAAATAAAAAAAAAAACAAAAAAAAACATCATTTCTACTTTTTTGGCGTACCAATTTTTTTTTCTGGCGAAAAAGATCAAATAAAATAAATATAGACACATATGTATACAGTATGTAGTAATGTGAGAAATATATATATATATATTGGATGTAAAATATATGGTCAAAATAATAGTAATGAACGAAGATGTAATATGTCATACCTAGAATATAGTGTCTGTTGTTGTTGTAATGTACCCAAAAAAGGAAGGACCAAAAATAAAAAGGAGAATGCAAAAAACGTGTATACCAAGGAGTGCCAGGAAAGTGAACAAAAGGGCATACATAATATATGTATAAGTATATGGTTAAATAACCAGAAAGCAGAGAGTGCAAAACGATTAATGTAGATACAATTATAATAAAACTGATAGTATATGTGTCTGACTTGTATGTATGGATCTCATATGTAATGATAGTATATGATATCAGACTTTGGATTATGAGGTATGGGCATGGTGGATGTAAAGAGGACAGGTATGTGTGTATGTACAATCACATATGTATAGAAACATAAAATGACAGTAGAATACGTAAATGGGTATACATGTAAATATAGACATATGTGAATGGACCTTGTAAATAAAAGAAAGGGGGACTGTGTATATTACACTCTGGTATAAATAAATGTTTTGTATACATATAAAAATGTCTCGTATTGGAATTATCAACATGAATCATGGAAAAATAAGACAATCGTATACAAAAATATATTCGAATGGAAATAGTAGAGCATGCCAGATTTCAATCAATATATATACATAACTCTTATTATATAAATAGATACATGATGGATTGGTTGCCCTCTGCCGGAACTCAACGATCAGACAAAATTAATGCAATGAACTGAAAAGCCAGATAGTCAATCGAATAGAGGTATCTTTGATGTAAATCTAGTAAAAACAAATATATATAAACAGATCATGAACTGTAAAGACATGTAGTAGTAATACCATATAAGTTAAATGAAGATGATTAATGCGCTCTACATGTGTACAGTTCATATGGAATGCTCAATATGGAGTGTTCATATGGAGTAGGCACGACCATCGGTTAAAAATCCATGCATGCTTGGAAGCATTGAACTTCGTTTTTTTCAGCACGTCGTTGTGTTTTACGTCACCGCGTTCTAACACGATAGTTTTTTTAACCGAAGGTGTGTAGGCACATCGGACCATCAGTCGGCTTCATCTGTTAACCATTAGACCATTCTTATCGGATGGACTGATCGTGTGTACAAGGCTTTAAGCATCACCCTTCTGCTAGGATCCCCTCTTATACAGAGCATCTTCTTGATAGTGAAAACCTGGCTTTGAATAGTGTCAATGTATATACATTTTTAGGAGATGACTATACTATTACTGATAACCAGGAAAAAAATGTGCACCATGCAACACATGAGCAAAATCTATCCTTTTGCTTTTTGTCTCCCATGGTCATAGGTCTTTTATTTATATTAAACTTATTTGGCAGTGATAAAATGCATATCTGCCTTTTTGATGTAGAAGGGTTGCCTTTGCACTTCTTTCATCATTGTAATCACTAAAGGTGTGGGTCCAAGCAGCCTGAGAAGTTGTAAGACTTCCTGAAGGTATTGCAATCTACACTTTTAGCTTTAATGGACTTGCTCCCAACAGATTACTGCATATTATTAGGTTGTTTGCTAACTGAAGCTTTGGGGCATTATAAACAGAATTGTAACTTATGTTGCAAAATTTTTGTGTAAAAAAAAACAACAAAACAAATGGGCCTTTAACCCTTTTACTGCCGGGCCCTTTTTGCAATTTTTTTCCATTGCTTTGTTGTTTTTCCCTTCCAGCTTTTAGAGTTTGTAAAAGACCCTTATACATTTTCTAAAAGGCACATGAGCTGTAGAATAAAAAGAGGGTGCTACTGATTTTTTAAGGCCCCACGATATTTGCACAAATGTTTATCAAATCAATATTTTCGCAAAAAATACACTAAAATCGTTATTAGCAGATACAAACACAGCAAATTTTACAAAATGTCCACCAAATGCAAAGCCAGCAGGAGGGCTTGAAGGTAAGCTGCCAATGCCAGTGATTAGCACGAGGGAGGGGTTATCTGTGCCACAGAGATCAGTGTAGGGGGAATTAGAGTGGCAGCGTGAATTTTATTCAATGCAGGGTATGTGGAGGCTGGTGAAGCGGCAGCAAAATGTACAGTGGCAGGTGTATGGGGGGGTCACTTGTTGGGTCAATAGCTCTGATCAGGGGATTGTCATCTGATGATCAGAGCTATTGTTTTGTTCAGCTGAGTCTAATGAACAGTTTTGCATAAGCTCGTAGTCGCTGAAGTGGACCTGGTCTGCTGGAAGCAGTGCTGTAGGTCTGTACGCCATACAGACCTGACAGCAAAAGGATTAAAAAGTACAAGGAATACAACAAAAGGGTAGCAATAAGGGCAGCTAACATTTTAAATCTGAGAAACCCATTGCTACGACAAGTAAAACAAATCCAAAACGGTTTCTCAAATATAATAATAGTTAAAGTGTTGGGAAGAACATCTAGGCCCCATAACAGCTGAACATGGGAACCAGGTGACAGGGAAAAGGCAGATGTATGATTTTTCTTTTTTTTTATTTCTTTTAGCTTTTACAGATGAAAAAGGCAAGTTTCATAGTCATAATAGACTAATGATGTTTCACAGGTCCCTCTGTGGCTAACTGAAAACCAGGCTTCCCTCTGGCATCAAAGCGCCCGCCCTTCCCATGGAGGCGGAACTGTTGCAGCTTTTTTTTTTGGGTCTGTCGGGAGGTGTGGATTTACATCGCTGGTCATTTTATTTATTTTTATTTTTTATGAAGAACTTGTCTCTTTTGGGAGCCTAGCCACATACAGGACACCAAAAACCAATCACGCCTTCAGGATTTCTAAGGGCGTAAAAGTTTGAGTTCACTTCCTCACTACCTATCACAGTTTTGGAGACCATGAAATTCCCAGATAGCACAACCCCCCCCCCCCACCCTCCCAAATTACTCCATTTTGGAAAGTAGACACCCTAAGCTATTTGCTGAGAGGCATATTGAGTATTTAGCAGATATTGCTTTTTTTTCACAAAGTTTTGAAAAAATAAAAAATATAAATATATATATATATATATATATATATATATATATATATATATATATATATATATATATATATATATATATATATATTTCTTAATTTTCCAAAACAAATGAAAGCTGCAAAATACCCACCATGTCTCTTAGCAAATTCCTTGGGTGTCTACTTTCCTAAATGGGGTCATTTGGGGGGTTTTGTGCTATCTTGACATTTCAGGGCATCCGAAACTGTGATAGGTAGTGAGGAAGTGAAATCGCCATTTTACGCCCTTAGAAATCCTGAAGGCGGTGATTGGTTTTTGGATTCCTGTACTTGGCTAGGCTCCCAAACATTTGGTATCCCCATACTCGGGAGAAGAAGCAGAATGTAATTTGGGGTGCAATTCCACATATACTCATGGAATGTTAATGCAATATATCATTTAGTGACAACTTTGGGACAAAAAACATATTTTTTTGTAATTTTCCTGAAACTTGTGGCAAAATTTTAAAATTCTTTGAAAGCTCTGTACAAACGATCCGATTATCATACGATCGATTCGAAAGCGGCATTTTTCGTACGATTTTCGGATCGTGTGTACGGGGCATTAGACTGAATTTTAATGGTTCAAAAAATGTCATGCAAAAAAATATCCTGTCAGCAGCATCTTTGGAGCGGTGAGAGGAGCGGCATGTATACCGCTCCTTAACCACTCCTTTCCCATTGAAAAGAATGGGAAACCACGGCAATACCGCCCCCAATGCGCCTCTATAGAGGCACATTGCGGGCGGTATTAACCCATTTCACAGCCGCTAATGGGGGTTAATACCGCACCGCTAGCGGCCGCAACTGGCGGCAATTCCGGCGGTATATCGCCGCTATTTTTAGCGCCGTTATACCGCCAGCGTGGCTCCTGCTGCAATGTGAAAGGGGCCTAAATCTTCTAATACATTTAACACCCCCCCTCCCGCAGACTGATAGTGCTGCTGCCTGCTCTTCCTCCCATGCTAATTCCTCAAGCTTTGTGTCTCATTAATACTGGGGTGTGTTATTGGCCAGATCACCAGGTGAAAATGTAGAGGGGGGGGGGGGGGGGAACAAAGGAAAGAAAACTGATGCAGCCACCACATCTAATGACTGGTAAGCTGCAATATATTACATTTTTGGGTTTAATGCTGCTCTAATCCTTCTGTATCCAAAGGTTACTGAGGTCTAGAAGCCCCGGAAAAGGGTTAAAACTGCCCGCAAAGCGCCGCTTTGCTGGTGGTTCGGCGGCGCTGCCCTTTGATTTCAATGGGCAGAGGCACTTTAGGAGCGGTGTATTCACTGCTTCTACAGCGCCTCAAAGATGCCTCTAACAGGACTTTTTTTTTTTTTACCGTCTTGCCAGTGCACCACTCCAGTGTGAAAGCCCTCAGGCTTTTTCACTGGAGTGAAAGGAGCTGCTCTTTCAGGGCACATGGAGGCACTATTTTTAGCACTATAGCGTCTCAGTCTGTATATGCAGCATAGCATGCTTGTTATACTCGCTGTGGAATTTAAGGGGTTAATCGTCTGTATTGTGTAAAAAGGCTGTTTTATCCTGTAAGCACAGATCCTTCCCTTCTGCACAGTCTATCTGGGGAAAGCCAGCTAACACAGGCAGGGTAACCAAACTGCACATACTCGGTTGTGTCTTTTATGCTTGAGAGAAAATATACTTGTTCTCGGAGATAGCCAGGTCACATGTTATTGGTATCACACATGTGAGCGTATGTATACAGGCTGAATTTTATATCTTGATGTGAACAAAAACATTATTAATAAAAATGCTTTAAAACTATCCCCTATTTTGACTCTATAACTTTTGCGCAAACTGATCAAACGCTTATTGCGATTTAATTTTTTACCAAACATATGTAGAAGAATACGTATCAGCCTAAACTGAGGAAAAAAGATTTTTTTTTTAATATATATTTTTGGGGGATATTTATTATAACAAAAAGTAAAAAATATAGATTTTTTTTTTTCAAAATTGTCGCTCTCTATTTTAGTTTATAGCGCAAAAAATAAAAACCGCAGAGGTGATCAAATACCACCAATAGAAAGCTCCATTAGTGGGGAAAAAAAAGACGCCAAATTTGTTTGGGAGCCACGTCGCACGACCGCGCAATTGTCAGTTAAAGCAATGCAGTGCCAAATCGCAAAAAGTGTGAAGGAATGATGGGGGTGGTGGCGCTGTCTGTATTGGTCAGTATTATACTAGTACCTAGGTACAAGAAGTAAATCTGACAAAAAGTGATAGTAATATGCTCTAAGTCTTAATGACTCATAGGGCAATAATTGCAAAACCGGTGCAGTAGAGAGTCACCTAAAGAGGGTAAACATGTGTGAAAATAATTAAGGTCCTGTGTAACCGATGAAGGTGACAGTCAGAAACATCCAATATACTTATGTGTACACACAGTGCTATATCATATAGTGACATAAAAAAACATAAACAATAATAACATAAAGTGATTCAGTGAGAAAATTGGTGAATAAATGGTAAAACAGTTAGTCCATAATCAATTCCAGAGATCCAACAATAAGGGGAAAACTTCCAGGTATTCCTGGTGTAAATGAAAATCACAGTTCACATTTGGTGCTATCCGCAGTGGGTCCGGTGCTCCCCCTCCTGTGTCCCCACTCACCAGAGACACTCACCCCTGCAGGGGTAAAGTGCACGTATAAACCAGGGCTGGTCCTCCAAACAGCTCTACCGTCCTTGTTCTCCTTAAGGGTGTTCTCTAGTTCTGGGTGCCAGATGTCATCCACTGTTCCTAAGTCATCAAAGCAGAGGAACAAAAACCTTGCATAGCGTAGTAGGTGGTATAAAATATGTGTTTATTAGCACTACCACTCAGCGGTGGGGTGCACAAAACCAAACAAGAAAAAATCCAGAAGTACAAAAATGTAAAATTAGCACTGGTCCAAGGTTGTGACCAGTACTACAATGAATTAAAAAGTAATAGTAATAAAACTAAAAAACGCTGGCTAGTAGGTCAGCGCAGCACACCACTGCCTGGAGAGTCTAAACAGCGTGCGTTCCACTTGCAGTCCAGCTGGTAGATCCGGGAGCGTGTGCGTGTATCCGCTTTACGCACGTTTCGTGTAGTTACGTCTTCTGAAGCGGGCATCGCAAAAAAGTGGCCTGGTCCTTGAGTTACAAAATGGTCCGGAGTTTAAGTGGTTAATTTAATACTTTTTGCAGTGTCTGGTGTGGATCCAGGTGATTTTTCCTTCAATGTAAGAAAGTGCAGCGCCAATGAAGGATCCACCTAGATGGGGGATCCCTGGTGATGTGTAACAATAGTAATCACAAAGTGAAAATAAACCTAATTTCTATTCCACATTGAGCCACAAACATGAAAAAATTAATCTATGGATAAACAATTTCTGTGAATTTTAAATAGAATAAAATATATTGGATCACTAAGTGAGCATATATTCAAAAGAAGGTGAGTATGATGCATATAGTCCCATTCAAACACAGGAGTAGTCCATATACTCTCATGGATGTTAGAAATGCAATATCACCTCAGACGGATATGAACACAGCCTCAAAAAAGCAATCCCTGGAGAAAAAGTAGGTTGGGTACTCTTAACAGTTGGAGTAGACCCGTAGCTCACCTTGCGGTGGGGGGTCCCAAAGGCTCGTATGGGCCGAATGCCCTCCCTGGTCACCGTCTCAGATGTGTATCCTTGGGCAGATATTCCGAGCGTAATCAAATCTCATCCGGATATTTCCGTGGCCAGCAAAATGACTCCAATTTTGTTACTGTAGGTAGTAGTAGTGCTTCTAAGTAATCCAATCAGGGGAAAGAAAAAGGAGAAAAACAACTCCTCATAGCGTAAAAAAGTATTTAATTAAAAAATCTGAAAACACACTGAAATCCTTTTTTAAAAAGTTCAAAAGAGATCCAAATAAGCACACTGAAAATATCCAAATGGATGTAAAAAAAATCCATAAACTTCAGCAATAATCCACAATAGATAATGAGAGAAGAAGAAAAAGTCCAATGCGCAATAGAGATTATTTAGGACCAGTAAACCCGACCAGTTTCATCTCGGTAGACTTCAACAGGGGGGTATAACTGAGCCCAGTATCCTACTGTGCTTAAATGGCCCCCACGATCACCCACGTGAGACCCTGTTCTCGTCCGCCTGGTTGTTTACGGCGCGCGTTCCAAATAATGTCACTTCCGCCCTCGAGTGGGAGAGTGCGCTCCAAGTGCCGGAAGTGACACATCGGAAGTTCCCCCAGTCACAAGTAGAACCCTGCGGTTCAAAAGGTGTGACAGGCCTCCCTCAATCCAAGCCTTCTTTTCCAGACTAGTGGGAGGGGGCGAGAGTGAACCGCACCATGACGTACGTCTCCAATATGTCCACCCTTAGGGACATGTCAATGGAGGGAGGAACGCAATGACGTCCCACGCTATCCCCGCCCGCCCTGAACGTAGCAACGCAGGAACACGATGACGTCATGCGCTCCATCCGATGCGTTCCAAAATTTAATTCATAGGTTTTAGGAAGCTGGGAAATTACAATTATATAAAACTCCCAAATATACTGCTCAATACAAAAAACAAAAATTAACAGGTAGATGAGCATAAATCTCTTAAAGCCTCGTGTTGTAGGATATTGCAGCTAAAAAACCTGCATATCCACTTATACTCATAGGCTAACCAGAAAAGATATTATTACTTATCGAGATCTCACGAGAGTGGGTGGGGTTAAGCAAATCACAATATTAAATATAAGTGTAATTTGGAATAGTAAATGAAAAAACCAAGGTAACAAAAATATCAATGAGTGATCATTTGGAGTATGCATAACGTTCAGGACTGGTTAATAAAGGAATTCACATCCCATTCAACATTAAGGTCATAAGGCACGTAACATTTTAATTAGTATATCCAGCAGACTTCTAGTCTGGATACACCACGAACACTAGGTTCACCTCTCCAATGAGGGACGAAGTGATCGATGATTTGGAAAGTAGTACCTTCCACTCGTTTTATTGTGCCATTCCAGATAGTGTCTTGGTACCGTATGTTTGGGGTAACCCTTTTTGATTTTGGCAATGTGTTCACCTACCCTTGTGGAAAAGTTCTGTATGGTACGACCCACGTACTGTTTTCCACAAGGGCAGGTGATAAGGTACACGATATACTTGGTGGCACACGTGGAGAAATGTTTCATTGAGAATTCCAATCCTGTAACAGTAGATCTAAAACTAATCTGTTTCTTTCTGCCACTTATGTTGTGTAAACAAACCTTGCATCTCCTAAAGGGATAATAGCCCTTGGAGAGAGGAAAAAAAGAGGGCTTAACCGGAGGATCTGATATATTTGGTGCGATTTGATTTTTGAGTGACATTACTCCTCTGTAAATCACACCCGCATCAGTAGGGAGAGAGGGTCCCTTCGATGATAGCAATCCGTCCAGGCCCTAACGCAGCAAAGCAGCCCCAAACCATGATGCCCCCACCACCATAGTTCACAGTTGGGATGAGGTTTTGATGTTGGTGTGCTGTGCCTCTTTTTCTCCACACACTTTGGTTTCATCGGTCCACAGAATATTTTGCCAGTACTGCTGTGAAACATCAAGGTGCTCGTGTGCAAACTAAGCGTGCATAAATTGTGTTTTTTTTTGGACAGCAGTGGCTTCCTCTGTGGTATCCTCCCATGAAACCCATTCTTGTTTAGTGTTTTACGTATCTTAGATTCGCTAACAGGGTGTTAGCATATGCCAGAGACTTTTGTAAGTCTTTAGCTGACACTCTAGGATTCTTCTTCACCTCATTGAGCAGTCTGCGCTGTGCTCTTGCAGTCATCTTTACAGGACGGCCACTTTTAGGGAGAGTAGCAGGCGTGCTGAACTTTCTCCATTTATAGACAATTTCTTACTGTGAACTGATGAACAGCAAGGCTTTTGGAGATACTTTTATAACCCTTTCCAGCTTTATGCAAGTCAACAATTCTTGACCACTGGGCACTTAAACCCCCTTAATAACCAGACCAATTTTCAGCTTTCGGTGCTCTCACATTTTGAATGACAATTACTCAGTCATACAACACTGTAGCCAAATGAAATTGTTGTCCCTTTTTCCCTTTTCACCCCTGTGGTTTTTATTTTTTTCGCTATAAATGAAAAAAGAACGAAAATTTTCTATTTTATAAAATTTCGCAAAAAAGTTATTCTTCATAAATTTGGCCTAAAATGTATACTGCTACATATCTTTGGTTAAAAAAAAAAAAGGGGTTATTGTTTAGTCTGGGTGGAATTTATAGGGTCTACAAGCTGTGGTACCAATATCTGAAAATTAATCAATTTGATCACATCTGATGTACTGACAGCCTCTCTCATTTCTTGAGACCCTAACATGCCAGAGAAGTACAAATACCCCCCAAATGACCCCTTTTTGGAAAGAAGACATTCCAAGGTATTTAGAAAGAGGCATTGTGAGTTTTTGAAGTTGTCATTTTTTTCCCACAATTCTTTGCAAAAATCAAGATTTTTTTTCATATGTGGGCGGGACTTGCGTGTGCGGTCGCTTCTGTATACGAGCACACGGGAATTTTATTGTTCATTTTACTTTATTTTAGTTTGACACGTTTTTCCCCAAAAATAAATGTTTTGATCACTTGTATTCCTATTACAAGGAATGTAAACATCCCTTGTAATAGGAATATAGCATGACAGGTCCTCTTTACAGTGAGATGTGGGGTCTTATTGAGTAGAGTATTGCAGGGGGGGTATTGCGTAGGTGGGGGGGGGGGTGTTGTATTGCAGAGTATTGCGCGCGTGGGGTTGTATTGCAGAGTATTGCGCGCGTGGGGTTGTATTGCAGAGTATTGCGCGCGTGGGGTTGTATTGCAGAGTATTGCGCGCGTGGGGTTGTATTGCAGAGTATTGCGCGCGGGGGGTTGTATTGCAATAGTCACAGATCCAGCCACAGCACTGCTGCCATCCGCTCTCTCCTCTCTCACACTGTACCGATCGGTACAGAGAGAGGAGGGAGGAACCGGCGTCATCAAATGACGTCGGTTCGTTTACATGTGATCGCTCCCGTGTGCGCGCGACTCTGGGAGGACGTCAATAGATGTCCTCCCAGGGTTAAGGAACTGCCTTGTAGCCGTAATTCGGCTATGGGGCGGTGACTAACTGGTTAATCGTAGGTCTTCTGAGAGCTCTTTTGTGCGAGGCCACATTCACATCAGGCAATGCTTCCTGTGAAATGTAAACCCAGAACTGGTGTGTGTTTTTTATAGGGCAGGGCAGCTGTAATCACCAATCTCATCTCATTGATTGAACTCCATTTGGTTGACGCCTCACTCCAATTAGCTCTTGTCATTAGTCTAGGGCATGGGTCTTCAAACTATGGCCCTCCAGTTGTTCAGGAACTACAATTCCCATCATGCCTAGTCATGTCTGTGAGTTTTACAATGCCTCATGGGATATGTAGTTCCGCAACAGCTGGAGGGCCAACGTTTGAGGATCCCTGGTCTAGGGGTTCACATACTTTTTCCACCTGCACTGTGAATGTTTACATGGTGTGTTCAATAAAAACATGGTAACATTTAATTATTTGTGTGTTATTAGTTTAAGCAGACTGTGATTGTCTATTGTTGTGACTTGGATGAAGATCAGATCACATTTTATGGCCAGTTTGTGCAGAAATCCATATAATTCCAAAAGGGTTTACATACTTCTTCTTGCAACTGTATCTTTTTGTAATCTCTGGAAGGGATGTTCAGCTTTTTGTAACGGATAAAACAAGAAGTGGTTTATTATAAAACTGTGGTGAACCCTGTCTCTAATCCCATGTTCACTTACTAGGGCAGCCATAACTGCTTGTGAAACATTCTATGTGTCAAGCTGAAGGGGAAGAGAGTGTCTGGCAGACGTAAAAGATAACATTTTTCCAAAGTCCTGTTTCATAAGAAGTTGCCTCCGGTGGACCACTTGTTCTTCTCGTTCTGTGGTCTTTAAAGTTGAATTATTAATCCCAGCTATACTGGGCCAGAACTAGAGTGGGATATGTGAGTTGTACAGACCCATCAATTGTCCAGGGCTGTAATACAGCATCCTTAGTCGTCTGGTCTGTTTCCATATGTGAGTTTTGATGTTAGTGTGACTGCCTCAGGAAGAACCTGGAAGGCTGAAAACAGCCAATCAATTTAACTTGGCATGCTTGATTGGTTTACCTGCCGAAGTAAAAACAAACTTCTAGCCTTTCCAATGGAACGAAAAGCTTGCTATATCTCGACTACCAATATAAATATATATTCTTTATAGCTTACAGGCTTGCTAAAACATGAAGCTCTGCTTCTTGAGCTGGGGAAAGGATCCAATGACTGGGTGATAAACTGCATACTCGGTATAAAACAGTAAAAATCAGTATAAAACCGGGATCAAATCTACAAAAAAAATAATATGCGGATCTTCAGGGAGGGTGTCCAGCCCTGGGCTCACAGCACCTGATTTCTACATTAATTTAACACGTGTAGTTTCCTTTTGTCTCCAGCCTCCTCCATTAGAGGCAATAAGGTGGCTGGATTCAAATGTACGCATTTTTCATTGTTGGATTTGTAACAAAACCAAAACAAATTCCTATTTTGAACCTTTCATTAGACGAACATTTAGCTGGCTGTATATTTGCTGTGTAGAAATGTGGGACCATTAAAAATTAAATATTTTACCAAAATAATGTCCAACTATTTATAATGGCACCTTTGCATAAAGCTACAGCTCTATTATATCAGGGTGAACCTTCATTCTTGGGTCCAGCTTACATAAATATATTACATTAGCTTGTTTTCCATCATGTTGTTTGTGTAAGAACAACTTTTTCCTGACAATATTATAATTTCTCATTGTTGCTAGTTTTAGCGAGATAACACAAGTACTTAGTTTCCATCTGACATTCTTTTCCTGATGTCATTACATAATAAATGATAATAATACCAAAGTATTCTTCTGCTTTATACCACAACACTTACAAGGGAAAGGGGCACATCATTTCACAATCCACACATTCTGCTTTGGATTTCAAAAATAAAAATACATAAACAAAAGGCCAACAATCCATATGATGGAACAGAAAGCTCTCAGCCAGATCAAAAACTATAAAACAACTGGCTGCAGGTGGCATCTATACTAACAGGGTATGTGGACTTGATGTGATGGGTCTCTTATATTTCCATTTTATTTATACTCTTGCATCATGGAACGCACATCAAGTTATCAGATCTTTAGATTTCATCTTCAACCAAAGGTTGTCTAAACCAATTACAATATATCTATATTATTAATATAATTGTTACTCATATCAGAAATTAATACTCAAGTGATAATCTCAACATCACATCCTAATTCTAATATATATATATATATCCACAGATATATTTCCTTAAAGGAGGACATTTTACTTAAATTTCCTTTTTAAAATGCCCTTTTTCCACTATCCAAGGATACTCAACTTATGTAATACATTCATTTTACTGTGTTTGGAAAACAGATTCAAACTGTTATAAATGTTTTGTTTAAGGGTGTACTTCCAGCTTATCACTGCTCTCTCAAAAATCACTTACATTTTTCCATTTGCATACAACACATGCATATCATTCTCTTAACTCTCTTTAATATTTTCCTGCCTTAAATCCTGAATTCCTTTTCCTTATATTCTTTGCATCCCATATATTGTAATCCCATACTTCACATACTGTACCTTCTATGATCAGACGGACAGCCATAGTGCTCATCTTCCCTGTAGTGCCTTACCCCAAATTCATCCCACAACTTAACATCAAAATGTTCATTTCTGTCTAGTGTTAATTGTCGCCCTTGATTCATCCTGCTCACATAGATAGCTGTTTCTCTGGCTCTTTACTCTGCATGATTCTTAGTCCCTGTGGACTTTGGTGGCTACCCAGTTACCTAGTTACCCATTGTAGATCTTTGATCACTTTAACCATTAACCTAGGGGCTCAGTATAGGCTGAACTGCACCTTCGGTTCATATATTTTATAGCACTCCTCTTGCGCTGGCCATGTTTGAGGGTTTTACCCTTCATTCCCTTTAATTTAATGCCCATAATTTAATGCCCATAATGACTGGCCAGTCTTTTCTACTTGTGCATATACCCTCTTGACTCTAAACTACTTTAACTAGCAGATGTACTACATATACCTGTGAACAACCTTACTTATCTATAACACTCCAATGGACAGTAGACAGTGACAATATAACATATAACCACCAATCAATATAGTTCGATTAAGGGGAGTAAAATAGATATCCTTTGTCCCGAAAATGCCTTACCGATCAAAGAAGTCTAATAACTCAAACGTAAGCAGAGGCTTCCCTCAGCTCGCTGATTATCATAAATTCCCGGATCGTCTCAAGCTCCGTTTTTTCAGATCCTCAGGGTCACCTGTAAATACTCCTGGCTTTTCGCCACTTGACCTGGACATTTTATCGATGGGCATCTCCTATCCTCTTATTGATTAGTGGTTCCAAATTAATAACTACTGCAGTGGGGAACGGACACAAAAGATACTCCGCATCTTTCTAAATAACTGTTCTGCTTTATTATGACACAATTGAAGGTTTTTACACATGATTATGTAGGTATCACATTAATATTACAATTGTATGTTTATGGTAACAAGGGGCGTAACATAGGCAGACTAATTCTTATCGGGACTCGAAAGAATGCAAACATGTAATGAAAACATTATTAGTGCCGTGTGCACAGTGAGGGCAGTGTGCAATACATACAAAATAGAACACAATTGTATACAGAACTTACAAATTTCCTTTACAGTATATAGTGGCAATATTTTAATGTAAAAAGGTTTATATACTGGGGGGGCAGGGGCAGTTGAACTATTTTCATATTACTGGGTTTAATAACACTAAGGCCGCGTACACACAATGAGACATGTCCGCTCAAACATGTCCGACGGACCGTTTCCAGCGGACATGTCTCATCTGATTTTGGTCCGATGGCGTGTACACACTATCGGACGAAAATCCCCTCAGGCTGAGGACACGGTGTCGTGGCGGTGACGTTGACGCCGCCACGTCACAACTCCAGGAAGTAAAATACTTCCACGAATGCGTCGATTCCATTCCATGATAAATTTGTCCGCTGGGAAAACATGTCCGCTAGCCCGTACACGCGATCGGATATGTCCGCTAAAACGGTCCGTCGGACCAGTTTCAGCAGATATATTCGATCGTGTGTACGCGGCCTAAGTGTTTGTTAAGTTGAATAACATTCAAATTTGCTTGCCTAAATTTTAACATTTTGTTAAAACATGTGTAAGAGTTGTAATTGGTAGACTGTGTTGTGTGTGTTTGTTTTTTTGTATCAAAACAACTCTCCAATGGCAACCATGGATCATTATATTGAGCTGACAGAGATCACTAGACCAGGAACCACTCTGGAAAAGTTTTGCCTTTCAAAAACAAGCAGGATAATAACCTAACCATGGTTCACTCTTCAGTTGTGCATGCTGAGGGAAATTAAGCGCCTGGACTGTACACTAAGCCTGTGAAAACAGGATATTTTTTATGGGATGAGCTGATTTAAATGATCTGTGACTGTTGGAGATTACACGTATTACAAATTGTTTGCAATGACTCATGGTGATTCAGCTGAGTAAATTGACTGGAACCACCAATACTTGGTTTTAAATACGCACATTGCATATACAGATCTCTGGGTTTAAAGGAGGATTACAATCTAAAAGCAGAAAGCAGGCCTCTTCTTCAGTATTTAGTCATCTTAAAGCAGAGTTTCAAAAAATATAAAACTCAGCAGCTACAAATACTGTAGCTGCTGTCTTTTAATAATCAGACCCTCCCCTGTCCCAGGGTCCAGCGATGCAGGCGTAGGAAGCCCTGCTTTTCTTCCTCTCTGTGGCGCCGGCATCACTACTGTCGGCGTCCGGCTGTGGCTTTACATCTTGACACACACTGTGCATTCGTGCGAGGTGCTCTGTGACAGGTCGGGCAATCATCTGGGACCTGTGACATGTCCAAGATGATTGCCGAGAGGGAGGGGGGAGAGGTGAACTTCCTTCTGGTGCATTTTTTTTTCAAAATTGTCGCTCTATTTTTGTTTATAGCGCAAAAAATAAAAGCCGCAGAGGTCATCAAATACCACCAAAAGAAAGCTCTATTTGTGGGAAAAAAAAGAGGCTGATTTTGTTTGGAAGCCACGTCGCAGGACCGCGCAATTGTCAGTTAAATTGACACAGTGCCTAATCTCAAAAACTGGCCAGGTCCTTTAGCTGCCTAAAGGTCCGGGTCTTAAGTGATTAAGTTAATTGGGCCAGTCAGGAGCAAAATGCTGAAATGTCTTGATGTTGCACCGTGTTCTTAGGTTGACCTATGAGCTGGAGGTAACTGGGCAAGAAGGTTTAATGTTTTCCGCCATTTTTAGAAAGGTCACCACTCCCTACAGGTCATACCATATGAAAAGGCTTTACCCAGAAATCCAGAGGTTCTGTCCTGGGGAATGCTGCTGGTCATGGACCTTGGAAGGCAGAAGTGTTCCTCTTTGAAATCTGTTACACCGTGGGTGGTCTTCTGCCCTGTCTCAACTCTCCAGACGGTTCCATTGTTCTGTGGCTGGCTATTGTGTACATTGATTGCCCTGGGGCTTCTGTCTCAATACACATAACAGTCTTTCTATTCAAACTATCCGACCAATCTCTGCTGCGTCATTTTGAAGTCCTCATTTGCATGGAAGAGGACGTGAGTGAGAACCACAAATGTACTTTACAATTGACCAATAGGAAAGCGGTTGTTGGGGGCGGGATCTTCCAAATTCTGTGTGTTGTGTACTTTCAATAAAGGAGTCCTGTTTGAACATACATACATCCTGCCTGGTGTGTGTTCTTAATGGATCCGAACGGCACGTAGTTCGGATCCCGGAACCTTGGATGACTGGACCATCAGATGTTGCAATCGGCAATCTGATCCAATAGAAGCAGAGGAGTGTCGGGAGAGCAGAACCGAGCGAGCAGGGGTCTCGTCACACTGCTAAAATATAGCTACTACTCTGATGGAGTGAATTGCCCTCTTTGGGGGGGGGGTAATGGAAGCCCAGCCAGTGTTCCCAGTGAGGCCTGGAAACCCTTATGGATTTACAAGTGCCATTAATGGACCTTTTTGCCTTTGTGGATTACTGACAAATCCTGGACTCTGAGGCCTCGTACACACGAGGCAATGTATCTGTTCAAATCGGTCGGACCGACCGGTTTGAACAGATCTGTCTGTTTGGATTTTGGTTTGCTCGCGTGTACACACGAGCAAACCAAAATCCCCACCAGCAGACGGTGCACTGACGTGTCGGTGACGTGGCGGTGACGTTGATGCCACCACGTCACCACACCAGGAAGTAAAACACTTCTGCGCATGCCTCGAAATTATTTGGCGCGTGTGCGAGAAGACATGTCTGCTGGTTAGCGTACTAACCAGCAGACATGTCGGGCGGACGGGTTCCCAGCCGACAGATTGGTAAGCATGCTTTCAAAATCTGTCGGCTGGCCAAATCCGTCTGCTCGCCCGTACACACGATCAAATCTGTCTGCTGGGACGGTCTAGCAGACCGTTTCCAGCAGACAGATTTGATCGTGTGTACGAGGCCTGAGAGTTGTGTTGCCTCTTGTGGATTATTGCCTAAATAGACTGGTCTTGAAAGGACTGCTTTATGGACTTTGCCTTTTGCTTAAGGTACACACACTTTGTGGGGCACTTGGAGACTTCTGTACAGGAATGTATGGAAAACATTTTGAGAATTGTTCATGTGTCATATTAAAGTACCTCATTAAAGGATTTTTCTTTGTTCATCTGATTTGCCTGGTCTGAAATCTCTTAAAGTGGTGCATGCACAGCGTATCAAAAGAACAGGGCTTACAACTTTTAAAACTTTTGGAACTGAGTTGAAGAGATACAGTACATAGAGTCCACCATGTAGGATGCGGTCCAGTGTAGGCTTTATTGCTGTTTCTAGGTACAACTGTATTTGTGTCATTTGCTTAAGCAATCAACCAGCCAGGGAATGTGTTGCATGGCAAAGGTGATGGTCACTGTGGTAGTGGAGGGGGCTATGTGCTTGGCACCATCACTAGTGGCTATTTCCAAACATTTTGGGACCGGAATAATGACAGAGTACCTAGGGACCCAGGCTGGAGTGGCGGGAGAGAAGGTGAACTGTCTAAGGTACCTTGTGAGAAAGAGTGTTTCCTGTATCCAGTAGCAACACTGGATTAGTCACTGAGTGTGAGGTGACAGGGATTTCTGAGTTGAAGACTGGTACAGGCTCTGTGGTACCAGTCCCTAAATGCTTCACACCTGGGAAGTGGTGGTCTCTTAACAAGTAGCTGTGTCAGCAGTGCATAGAGTTAACCATAAATAAGTTTGCCCACCAGTTACAGAAAGGTTAACTCTGTGAGTTACTGCTCACTTATAAGTCTGGAGTTGTGCCTTTAATGTTAATTTCACATGACTGGAAATTCTTGCCTAGTTTATGTCCCTGCTAGGGCACCACAAGTCCATCCAGGGACACGGATCTATGCCTTTCTCTAGTAAAAGCATCTCCCCATTACAGTTCTACACTAGCTAGACACACAGTTAACCCTTTGATCTCTGCTGATGTTAATCCCTTCCCAGCCAGTGTTATTCGTACAGTGGTGTACATATTTTTAGCACTGAACATTGTAATAAGATCTCTGGTCCCCAAAAAATTCTCAGTGTCCAATTCGTCTTCTGCAATATCGCAGTTCCTCTATTAGTCATTGATTGCCGCCAATACTAGTAAAAAAAATATATATATACATAGTTTGAAGACACTATAACTTTTGTGCAAACCAATTAATGTACGCTTTATTGGGATTTCTTAACTAAAAATATGTAGCAGAATACATATTGGCCTGAATTGGTGAAGAAATTTGATTTTATATATATATATATATATATATATATATATATATATATATATATATATATATATATATATATATATATATATATAATATTTTTTTTGGATATGTTTTATAGTCAAAAGAAAAACGTGTTTGTTTTGTTTATAGCATAAAAAAATAAAGACCGCAGAGGTGATTAAATACCACCAAATTAAAGCTCTGTTTGCGGGGGACAAAATGTGCCTAACCATTATTGTATAAAAAAATGTTTTTTTATTAATAAAGTTTTAGGTTTGTTTGTGCACAAGCAGACAGTTCTGCTGGCTTGCTGGAAGGTGGCCATAATCTAATTGATTGGTAATCTTTTGTTAATTTAAAAAATGCATTTGATGTAGTAAAACTACCAAAAAACACACACCCTCAGGTGCAAAAAGGCAGGAACCAAGTTAGGAATAAGGCCCTTTTCACACTAATCGGTTTTCCTTTCTTCCATTTGTGCCTTACCAAAAGCAGATGAAAAATGTGTTCCTAGTAAATCCTATGGAGCTGTTTATGCCAGTCAGTTGTGGTTTTAAAAGTCCTGCATGGTGCATGGTTGGTGCGGTAAAACAATGTACCAATAATGCACTTCCCCACTGAAATAAACGAAAATCGCCTCAAAAATGCCATTTTGGGGAGTTGCATGTCCTTCTTTTTTTACAGGTGCAAAATGCAGCCAAAACACATATACATTTTTACCACTATTTGCAGTGGAACAGTGTGAAAGCAATTTTAAAGCTGGAAGAGAAATAAAAAGCCAGTGTTTGGCTCGAACTGAAAAGCAAGGAATACGCCTAGTTTTAACGCACATCCTTTATTTTTCATTATTTTTATTTTTTACTTGAATAGGCAGCGAGGTCAAACAATTTGCAAGAGATGCCTGGTTTGCTTATAAACAGGATTTTTAGACACAACCTCAAACCAGGCTTTTTGTATCTTCTCTTCCTGCAGCAAATGCTCTTGTCCACCATTTACAGGGAACTTTAGGCTAGAAGAAAGCAAATTTTAACCTATGTAGTCCATTAACAATGAAAATACAGATGTGAAAATTGTCTTAAAGCGGAGTTCCACCCTTAAAATCACTTTGTTTCATTACATCCAGCATACTGGCGTCAGCGCCAGTATGCTGTTTTTTTTTTTTTTTTAATGCATGTACTTACTTTATATAAAATCATTGAATTTCAGGCGCACCGCGGAATGTCGCCGCTATAAGGCGTCACGCCTTCTGGAAACAGCCGATTAGCATTCGGCTCTTCTCGGCGCCTGCGCACAGACCCAGGAGCTGACTGCGCAGGCGCCGAAAATAGCCGGTCCTAGTTCGGCTTTTTTTGGAGGGCGTGACGCGGCTATATACGGCGCCTGCGCAGTCAGCTCCTGGGTCTGTGCGCAGGCGCCGAGAAGAGCCGAATGCTAATCGGCTGTTTCCGGAAGACGTGACGCCTTATAGCGGCGACATTCCGCGGTGCGCCTGAAATTCAATGATTTTATATAAAGTAAGTACATGCATTAAAAAAAAAAAAAAAACGGCATACTGGCGCTGACGCCAGTATGCTGGATATAATGAAACAAAGTGATTTTAAGGGTGGAACTCCGCTTTAACTACCAAACAAATATGTAAGTCTTTTCAGACAATTTTCAGTTCAAGATGGCACTGCCAAACCACATATACTGAAATGTCCAGACTATTCATTTTCTCCATTGCAATCAAAGCATAAATACGATTGAACAGCAATGGAGCACTGATGAGCTCATGCCTCTGTGCACTCTCTCTCCTCCAACCAAAAAGCTCTGTTTGTTAAATTTACAAATTGTTGGAAAGAACAGCAACATGGTTGCTAATAATCTGACAATACTGTATGCATTATATCTATGCAGCAGGTGGCGCTGTAGTATTATAGTGTGTTATCTATGATGGAATGTAATCAGAGAAAGTACCATCCTTATTGTGTTTATATGTAATTGTATGCTCCTTGTTCCTGTTCCACGAGAAGACATGTTCTGATATTCCTCCATAAAAGCAAAGGTTTTTGCTGTATACAAGAAGCTTCCATCACATAATTTTAGTACTCTGCACAACACAAATGCATTACTTATTTTTATAAGTCACAATCTAAAATCATGGCAGGTGGTGGGAAAGCTAACAAGGTACATTAAGTGTATAACAAAATTGAATCTGCTGCCTTGCTTGATATACAGTAAGTGGTTGTTTGTCCAACCACTAAACCATTAAATGGGTGGATTCAAGTGTCTAGTTACCCTCTCTGATGTGAACTTTCTATGATGTATGTTTTGGCCATACCAGTGTATCCTCAAATACAAAGAAAAAGAAACCAGTTCAGACTGCAGAAGCCAATGACAATATAGGCGGTTTTGAAATGTTGTTTTGTTTTTGAATAGTTCATTAGGCAAATTGTAGGGGAAAGCTGGCAAGGTATAACACCAGTACAAATATTGGGGTTGATTTACTAAAGGCAAATCTACTCTGCACTGAAGTGCACTTCGAAGTGCAGTTGCTGTAAATCTGAGGGGAAGATCTGAAATGAAGGGAAGCTCTGCTGATTATATCATCCAATCATGTACAAGCAAAAATGCTGTTTTTCTTTTCTTTGCATGCCCCCATCAGACCTTCAACGACTGCACTTCCAAGTGCACTTGTAGTGAAGAGTGGATTTGTCTTTAGTAAATAAACCCCATTAAGTTTTTAAAGCAGTTGTATACCCGCAAAAAGAAAAAAAAAACGGGCAAAGGTATAATGAGCTAGTATGGACCTTACCTTAGAACGAAGCGTCGGTATCGCAGTCACCGCCGAGGGGATTAAAACGTAGTATATCCTAGTGTAAATTTTGTGTGGGGCAGAGTAGAACATGTAGTCACGTTCTTCTGAATGATGCAACTGCCAAACTTTAATCAGTTGGGCTCCATGAATAGAGTTGGCTAATCGTTTCAGGGGGCCCAAGGGAACTGAAGAAGAGCCTGAGGAAGTGCCTACCGAGGGGAGCAGAGGGACATTGAAGTACCCACGAGGATCAACTGTCCTGTAAATTCCAGAAGCTTTTCTAGGGCATGATTAAGAAAGGCATCTTGGCGTTCATTGGCGGTGTATATAGTTGCCAGGGTCACTCGAATATTTCCTATAAGTTCCTTCGAGGAAAACATAGCGTCCTGCGGGGTCCTTAATAGAATCCTGGTATTTCCAGGGAAGTGTACTGGACAACAATATGGAGACCCCTTTTGACTTGGCTGTTGAGTTAGTGGAGTGATAGGTAAGAGGATAGAATTGGAAGGATTGGAAGTTTGCAAATTTTAAAGTGAGTCACTTGTATAAAAGCCACACCCGCATGGAATCTCTTTAAATTATTTAGCAGCATGCGTCTTTTCTCTGGTATATTGAAGCCCTTCGCATTCAGCGACATCATTCTAATGCTGCCCAAGATGATCAAGGGAAGAGGGAGAAGCACAGGAGAGGGTAGGGAGAGGGAGTTGAGTGAGAAAAGAAGGAACAATCCGATTCATGTGAAACTCGAAAAACTTGAATATCGTGCAAAATATAATTTTTTTTTACTAATGCAACTTAACCGGTTACAGGGGCGGACTGACGACTCATGGGGCCCCGGGGCAATAGGAGATTATGGGGCTCTCAGGCAATATAGATTATGGGGCCACACACATACAGTATACATACACTATACACACACACACACACTGAAAAGGTACTGGAGAGGTGGGGCAGCTATAATATTGGTATTTAAAAAACAAAACTGAGGCTGGCAAGTCTGATGGGGGGGGCCCCCTAGTGACATGGGGCCCTGACCGGTTAAGACCCGGACCATCATGCAGGTTAAGGACCAGGCCCCTTTTTGCGATTCGACACTGCGTCGCTTTAACTGACAATCGTGCGGTCATGCGACATGGCTCCCAAACAAAATTTGTGTCCTTTTTTTTTCACAAATAGAGCTTTCTTTTGGTGGTATTTGATCACCTCCTGTGGTTTTTATTTTTTGCGCTATAAACAAAAATATAGCGACAATTTAAAAAAAAGAAAAATAATATTTTTTTACTTTTTGCTATAATAAATATCCCCCAAAAATATATAAAAAAAGTTTTTCCTCAGTTTAGGCCGATACATATTATTCTTCTACATATTTTTGGTAAAAAAAAAAAACGCAATAAGCATTATATTGGTTTGCGCAAAAGTTATAGCGTTTACAAAATAAGGAATAGTTTTATGCCATTTTTATAAATATATATATATATTTTTTTTTTGTGACTGCGACATTATGGCGGACACATCGGATACTTTTGACATTTTTGGGATCATTGATTGTCCCTTTTCACAGCGAAAAGTGCTATAAAAATGCCCTGATTACTGTGAAAATGGCTGCCTCAATGTGGTGTGGCATGGAAGCTATCAGCCTGTGGCACTGCTAAGGTGTTATGGAAGACCGGGATGCTTCAATAGCAGCCTTCAGCTCTTCTGCATTGTTCGGTCTCATGTCTCTCATCTTTTTCTTGGAAATGCCCCATTGATTCTCTATGGGGGTTCAGGTCAGGCGAGTTTGCTGGCCAATCAAGCACAGTAATCCCACGGTCATTGACCCAGGTTTTGGTGCTTTTTTGCAGTGTGGGCAGGTGCCAAGTCCTGCTGGAAAATTAAGTCCGCATCCCCAAAGAGCTCATCTGCGGAAGGAAGCGTGAAGTGCTCCAAAATCTCCTGGTAGACAGCTGCGTTGACCCCAGATTTAATGAAGCACAGTGGCCCAACACCAGCAGATGACATGGCTCCCCAAATCATCAGACTGTGGAAACTTCACACTGGACCTCAAGCATCTTGCAGTGAGTGCCTCTCCATTTTTCCTCCATACTCTGGCTCCTTGGTTTCCAAATGAGATGCTGAGTTTGCTCTCATCAGAAAAGAGGACTTTGGACCACCGAGCAGCAGACTGGGTCTGTTTTTTTATAGCCCAGGAAAGACGCTTCTGACGTTTTGTTGGTCAGGAGTGGCTTGACAAGAGGAATACGACATTTGAAGCCCATGTCCAGGATCCGTCTGTGTATGTGTGGTGGTTTTTGATGCACCGACTCTAGCCTCTGTCCACTCCTTGTGAAAGTCCCTGACGCTTGAATGGCCTTTTCCTGATAATCCTCTCCAGGCTGCGGTCATTTCTGCTACTTGTGCACCTTTTTTCTTCCACATGTTTGCCTTCCACATAACTTTCTATTAATGTGCTTTGATACAGCACTTTGGGAACATCCAACTTCTTTTGCAATTCCCTTTTTGAGGCTTTGCCTCCTTATGGAGGGTATCAATGATGTTTTTCTGCACAACTGTCAGATCAGCAGTCTTTCCCATGATTGTGATTCCTACTGAACCAGACTGAGACCATTTAAAGGCTCAGGAACCCTTTGCAGGTGTTTTGGCTTAATTGGCTGATTAGAGTGGGACACTTTGAGCCGAGAATATTGCACCTTTTCACAATATTCTAATTTTCTGAGATTGTAAATTTGGGGGTTTCATGAGCTGCTATTAGAAAAGTTAAGAGTTTTGCTTGTGAGTTTTTTTGTTTGTTTTTTGCCAAAATAACTGGAGTTTTTAAGCCCAGTGTGCATGGACCCTGAATGGTATATTTAGCAGTCCAAAAGGGAGAAAACACAAGAATATCATTTTAGTCCTTAGTCCTTGCAATATTTTTAATTGCATGTGTTTAAAACCAAACAGTTGTTCGAGTTCAAATGAAACTCTGATGACAGACAAATGGACCATTATTCTTGCTTATGAAATATATGTCTGTAGCTGGACTTCAGTATACACTGAAGATGTATTTGGTGTGGCATGTTTGTGTTAGGCCAAATAGCTTGGTAGAGCTGGGCCCTCAGCAAACTTAAAGTGGCTGTAAACCTCTGACATGAAAAATTAACAAATCATGTCCTTCATAGTGTGTAGTTGTCTCAGTCCAAAGCACAGAGTGCGATTTTTTTTTTTTCTCTCTGCCGCCTTGTCCCACTGCTGTCTTCATGAGCACTTCTGACAGGTTTTTCCAACTCCCAAGAGAGAAAGGCAAATGGGTGAGGGAGCTCCAGCACACAGCCTGTGATTGACAGTCTCCAGTTGTGCTTTGTTTACTGCGGGGAGGGAGTGGTGACTCTTCCATCCAATCGGAGCTCAGATTACACTGAACTCTGTGCTCTAGCTCTCCAGTGGGTGTGTGACACCAGATCTCTGCCCCCTGTTGCTGAGACAAAACAATCCTTTGATCCGTGTGTGTTGCAAGACTGTCAAACGGAGGGCTAACTATAAACCTGTACAACTATGTAAGAGGATTTTTTAAACCTGTGTATCACCTGGGGCTAGTCCATACACTGGGTATATGTATGGGTTTACAACCACTTTAACTACACAGGATAAAAATAAAACATTTACCGTATGATGGTATACATTTTACACCAACGATTACCACCAAAATGTTTTAATTTGTGACCAACACTGGTAAGTACAGTATGTTCAATGTGGACATCAGATACTCATCCACTGATATAGTATAGAATGCCTGCAATCTATCTCTTGCCTCTCCCACAACACTTTGTAAGAACATGATTAGTCTTCCAGTAATCTACAGATGGAAATGCTTGCAATTCCCTTATCAATGTTTAGGGAGGGCTAAGCCAGTAATTTAGTGTAAACACTTTAAATACACATGCTTAGCGGATGACTGCAATCCGTATATTAACTTTAGTCATTGTGGTTACTTGTATATTGCAACTCCCTTGAGCAGAAAGCAGTGTACATTTCTTTAGCTGTATACAGAATAAGCATTCAATCAGTGAGATGGTTCTAACCCACTGTAGTTGGAGAGGTTTTACTAAATATTTTTTTTTACATGTTTGCAAGCCAGCAGTTGTCCTGCTATTTGTACCCCTATGAATTAGCTACGTAACGTGAGCCACCTAAAGCTCCAAAGCTTTTTTTTTATGACATATTATGGCCACAGAAACCTTGTGAAAGTAAACTGGACTGAGTTGAGCTGAGAAAAATCAATGAGCAGCTTGGATCACAGTAGTAGCCATGGAAATGCATAGTGCATAAAAGTCTGTGTGCTCAATTGGCCACATTTCAAGACATGGGTTCTTCTATTGGCACCACCCATTTTGACAAAAAACAAAGTATGTTTAATTGACAAAAAATTTCAGCTGAATGGTGACACTGGGCCAGATTCTCAGAGGCGTTACGACGGAGTATCTCAGATACCCCGTCGTATCGCCTTTTTTTTGTCCTCGTATCTATGCGAGTGATGCTTAGCATCACTTTTGCATAGATACGCTTCTACATCCGACAAGTGTAAAAGCATTACACTTTCGGATCGTAGGTGTAATGACAACTCCGGCCACTAGGTGGCCTTCACGTTGTTTTTTCATTTGCATATGCAAATGAGGCTAGTACGGCGATTCCCGAACGCTTTTACGCCGCCCCGTTGTCGCGTACGTCGTTTACGGACTCGTAAGGTTACCCCAGCTTCTATGTGGAGTAACCTTACTAAGTTCCGTCGGGTGCCGTCGGACGCCATGTTAAGTATGGCGTCGGGTCAGCGTCGGCTTTTTCCGTCGCTTGCGTCGTTTTACTAACTCGTTCGCGAATAGGGACTTGCGTAAATGACGCTCACGTTGTTTTGACGTCGGTTTCAACGACGCTTCCCGACGTGAGCTGGAGCATGCGCACTGGGCTTTTTCCCCGGCCGGCGCATGCGCAGTTCGTTCGACGCAGGGGCGCGCTTAATTTAAATACAAGCCGCCCCATTTGAATTGCGCGGGTTTACGCTTGGCGATTTACGAGACGCCGGCGAAAACTACGGAGCAAGTGCTTTGAGAATAAAGCACTTGCTCTAGTACGCAGCGGCGGCGTAGTGTAAATGGCTTACGCTACGCCGCCGAAAATATATGAGAATCTGACCCACTGTGCTTTGACACATAGGCTAATTTAAAGGGGCGTTTAGAGGCAGAAAAAAACAAGCCAGACGCACCTAAAAGCAGCATTTTTAACACTTTGAGCGCATGAGGCATGAAGCCCCATACACACTATTTTTTTATTTTTTTTCATTCAACGGAAAAATAACGGACAGCTCCAGTCAGAGCTGCGGTACTAACAATCTGATGTTGGTACAACAATCTCCCACTGAGCTATTGTGTTTTGACAGGGGGGTGGACCACCTGCCAGAACACTCCGGTCAGTGCTCTCAGCCATTAGCTGAGACCACTGATCGGGAGCTTGTTGGATGCTGTTTTTTCAGCATGCACATCCGGCTGTCATGCACATGGGCCGAATGTCGGCCAGTTTTTATTGAACCGGCCAATGTCAGCTGACATTCGGCCCATGTGTACTAGGCTTTAATCCTATGGGACTCTTCACACCACTGCAATACCGGTGCAGTGCGTTTTAAAAAGTCGTACATGCTGCATTTTTGATTTGAAAACTGCACCAAAAACGCAGCTTTCCATTGACATGAGTAGAAATCATAGTAGAAATGCACTACTTTTGGGATATTGCCACCAACCATCACAAAGATGTTTACTTCTGAACAGGCTTGACAACATATATTGGGAAAGCTAGCAGTCTTTGAAATGTATTGTGGCATTAAATAGAACTTGCACAAATGTTTATATACACTTTATTTGAGGTTAATATCAACTTTTCTATTTGAACATGATTTCAGAGACATAGTGCATATTGATGAAGATCATCTTTAAAGATTATTGTGGTCTCTCAATATATACCTGTATTCTTCTATACAGCGGGTCAAAATGGTTATCGTTACAGTTAACAGAATAAAGTCATAAGTCAGTAGAGAAACAACTATTAGCAACAGTGTATTATAAGCAAATTCTACTGTGACCATTAAATAATTATGTGCAAATTATACCACGTTATTTCCTCTAGCTAATATACATACAGTACATGCGTACATACAGTATCTCAAAGTGAGTACACCCCTCACATTTTTGCTGATGCTCATGACCGTTTGTCGCAAAGACTACTGGCCATGAGCAATCGCGGGCACGAGAGGCAGAACAGGGTCATGTGGGTGTGTGTGTGTGAGTGTGAACACACACATCCCTGTTCTGACAGGAGAGGAGCTGCAGATAGTGAGTTCCTACAAGCTGGTAACCACGATCTCTCATCTCCTATAGTGAGTCCCCTCCCCCCACGGTTAGAACACACATTGGGGTACACGGTAAACACTTTGATCGCCCCTAGCGTTAACCCCTTCCCTGCCAGTGACATTTACACAGTAATGGGTGCTTTTTTTATAGCACTAATCGCTGTATACAGCGGCGTTGCTAGGGGGGTGCAGTCCGCACCCGGGTGACACCCGCCAGAGGGGTGACACCATCCCGAGGGTGACAAAAAAACTGGTTCCATTATGCATTTTGTTTTCAGCCGGAACACCTCAGATGTGCACCGCAGCTGTGCCTGGCTCTGTTTCTTCCAGGTCCTCCCCTCAGGCTCTCACTACTGCGCTGCTAAACCTTTCACTAAAGTTTCTCCGCCCGGGCAGCGTGGCTGACGCTGCACTCTGTGGGTGTTCCTTCCCTCCAGCTGCCTGTAACGTGTACCAGAGCCGCTCGCCCTGGCCCAGAGCTAGTGCGCTAAGGGGCGGGGGGGTCAGCTTGCGATGGGGGTGTCCTCCGGAGCCCGAGGTGAGCTATTGCTATGGGGAGGGGGGGGGGGGTTGGCATGGTGTCATCCACCCAGTCACACATCCGAGCCACCCAGAGCTGGTGTGATGAAGAGGAGTGCTCGTGTCCGGCGCCCTGTGCCCTTAACTGGTCTGATAAGGGGCGTGGGGGGCACAAGTGGCTGCATTTGATGGGGCACAAGTGGCTGCATTTGATGGGGCACAAGTGGCTGCATTTGATGGGGCACAAGTGGCTGCATTTGATGGGGCACAAGTGGCTGCATTTGATGGGGCACAAGTGGCTGCATTTGATGGGGCACAAGTGGCTGCATTTGATGGGGCACAAGTGGCTGAATTTGACGGGGCACAAGTGGCTGAATTTGACGGGGCACAAGTGGCTGAATTTGACGGGGCACAAGTGGCTGAATTTGACGGGGCACAAGTGGCTGAATTTGATGGGGCACAGTGGTGGCATTTGATGGGGCGCAGTGGCTGCATTTGATGGGGCGCAGTGGCTGCATTTGATGAGGGTACAGGTGGCTGTATTTGGGGCACATGTGGCTGCATTTGATGGGGCACATGTGGCTGCATTTGATGGGGCACATGTGGCGGCACTGGCTGTATAGATGCCAATGGTCCCAAAAATGTGTCAAAAGTGTCCAATATGTCCACCATAATGTCGCAGAATCGCCGCCATTGCGAGTAAAAAAAATAATAATAATAAAAATGCCATAAATCTATCCCCTATTTTATAGATGCTATAACTTTTGGACAAACCAATCAATATACACTGTTTGCAATTTTTATTACCAAAAATATATATAAGAATACATATCGTCCTAAACTGAGGGAAAAATTTGCTTTTTAAAAACAAATTTGAGCTATTTATTACAGCAAAATGTACAAAATATTGTTGCTTCTTTTTTCCCAAAATTTACACTTTGATATTTTTGCTATAAACAACAACAAAAAAAACGCAGAGGTGCTCAAATTCCACCAAATAAAAGCTCTATTTGTGGGAAAAAAAGGATGCCAATTTTGTTTGGGTGCAGTGTCGCACGACCGCGCAATTGTCAGTTAAAGCGGCGCAATGCTGTTTGGCAAAAAAATGCTCTGGTCATTGAGCAGCCCATTCTTCCAGGGCTAAAGTGGTTAATGTCTAAACTGCTGGCAACAAAAGTGAGTACACCCCTGAGTGAAAATATCCAAATTTGGCTCAATTAGCCATTTTCCCTCCCCGGTGTCATGTGACTAATTAGTGTTACAAGGTCTCAGGTGTGTAAAATTTGGTGTTTTATAGCTCTCTTTCACACTGGTCACTGGAAGTGCAACATGGCACCTCATGGCAAAGAACTCTCTGAGGATCTAAAAAAAAAGAATTGTTTCTCTACATAAAGATGGTCTAGGCTATAAGCAGATTGCAAAGACCCTGAAACTGAGCGGCAGCACAGTGGCCAAGACCATACAGTGGTTTAACAGGACAGGTTCCACTCAGGACCGGCCTCGCCATGGCGTCCTATCCTGAGGTTGTCTTTGGGAAATAGATGTATAAGTGCTGCTAGCAATGCTGCAGAGATTGAAGGGGTGGGGGGTCAGCCTGTCGGTGCTCAGACCATACACCGCACACTGCATCACATTGGTCTGCATGGCTGTGGTCCCAGAAGAAAGTCTGTTCTAAAGATGATGCACAAGAAAGCCCACAAACAGTTTGCTGAAGACAAGCAGACTAAGGACATGGATTACTGGAACATGTCCTGTGGTCTGATGAGACCAAGATAAACCTTTTTAGTTCGGATGATGCCATGTGTGTGTGGTGGCGACCAGGTGAGGAGTACAGTCAAGCATGGTGGTGGGAGTGTCATGGTCTGGGGAGCTACAGTTCAGTGAGGGAAGCATGAATACCAACATGTACTGTGACATACTGAAGCAGAGTATGATCCCCCTCCCTTCGGAGACTAGGGGGTGTTCTGTTGTCGGAAATTACATATTACATTAAAGTGAGAAGCGGGGGGTGCTGACCTTCTTACCTCTTCTCCCATGCAGCCAGCGAGTTGAGAAGCAGGGTGAGGGGCCGAAAATGACTTCTCACCAGGCGGGTCTCTAGTAATTTGGGGGGGCCCTCCGCAGCTTTGCGGGGCCCTAAGCGGATTGCATAGTGAGCCTATAGGGCGGATTGGCCCTGCTTAGGAGTGTACTCACTTTTAGACATTAATGGCGGTGTGTTGAGTTATTTTGAGGGGACAGCAAATTTACACTGTTAGGCTCCTTACACACGGAGCGGTCCGTTTTTCGGTCCGCTCCGTGTTAACGTCAGCTCAGCGGGGGGTCTCCGCTGAGCTGTCAGGCGGACAGGGCGGTCCCCGCACACTGTGCAGGGACCGCCCGTCTCTCCTCCGCTCTCCCCTATGGGGAGTCGGATGGAAACGGACCGTCTGTCCGTTTGCATCCGATCCGTTTGGCCGGACGGAAGAAAAATAGGACATTCTTCCGTCCGCAAAAACGAATGCGGATCTGGCAGACGTTAGCGGATGCATCATCCGCTAACGGATCCGCTCCCATAGGGGTTCATTACAAGTCCGTAAACGGACTTGTAATGAGCGGACGGACGGTCCGCTAGTGTGAAAGGACCCTTATACAAACTATACACTCACTAATTTACATTGTAGCAATGTGTAATTTCTTCAGTGTTGTCGCATGAAAAGATATAATAAAATATTCACAAAAATGTGCGGGTGTACTCACTTTTGTGAGGTACTGTATGTACATACATACATTTTAGCTAAGTAAGTATGTCAGCAGCTCTGTATGATAAAAGAATTTGACCTTTTGTCATGCTGACTAAAATTCCTCTTTTATGATCCATTGCCAACCTCACACCATGGCATGTATTTATAAATACAATATATTAAGGTAGAATTCAGTAAGCAAATTTAGTTTTGTTTTTATTATTCCATCCTATATGAGGTTCTTACTGCGCTAATTTAACTGGCAATTGCACGTTAATGCAATACTCAACACAAATTAAATTTATTTCATTTTTTTTACTCAAATTGATTTTTCTTTTAGGGGCATTTGATTCCCACAGGTTTTTTATTTTTTGTTAATTTTTTTAATATATACAACTATCATATACAGGTACCCTCATAAAGTCTCTTTTTTACTAGTGAATAACTACCTTCTCTGCCGTTAAATTTACACCTATGAACTTAGTAAGTTACTGATCACCCCTCTACTGCATTACTGCCATATACTCCAATTTAGATACTCCCCTGCTGCCAGGCTCCACAACGCTATCTGTCCATCTGATGTCATTGGAAGCCAAGCTGTCACTTCTGGGCTTGGGCTGTCCCTGCCCATGCAGCTGAAAAATGTGATGTGCAGATCCCAGGAAGCTGTGGGAGCACACCCAGGCAGGGATGGCAAGAATGGGTGGTTCATTTCAGATTGCAGAAGATGGGGGGGGTTCAGGGAGGAAAACTCTCTTTTGGGACTGAAGGTCCTTCTTAAAGGGTATGTTCACCTTTTTGGAACAAAAAATCATTAGATTGCTGGTGCCATGCAGGTCTCCAGCAGATCTGCCAGTGTCTCTGCTTGCCAGTACATCCCACTATGAGTAAGCAGATACAATCTGACAGAAGCATGAATGAACTACCATAGGCTGCCAGACCTGCAGTTGTCAATCGGTGATGCAGGCGAAGCCCTGCTCGGCCATGTGTTTTTTTTTTTTTTTTAATACTGTGACAGCAGGGAGGAAGAACAACCCTGGTAGCTGTTACAGCGTGGATGGGAGGAGGTTCGGGAGCCTTTCGTTCATTACACCCTGAATTTGGGTGTAACATTTTCCCGAAAGGTGTCCTTTTAAGGACATATGCCAAACGTGCATATAAAATTGTGCCACTTCCGGTTCCGGCGCCGTATGGAGTAGCTGACTCCTTCTTCAGCTCCCGCACCAGACCCCAGGAATCGGCATATAAAGCCGGCAGACCCGCTTCCATCCACCCCCAGCACCATCCGGGTCCCCTCCCAGCACGGCGATGGACAAATTCCTTGAAAAAGGCGGCGCGCGATCGTACGCGGCCGCCGCGGCACGGACGGGGCAGCCGCAAATCGAGGCCCCGGCTTCGGCCTACTTGGATTCGGCCGCAGAATCGAATCCTGCGATGGAGGTGAGCGCTGCTCCAGCCCCTCCACCCCCCTCCCAGGCTGTCCTGCCCTCTCCATCCCCTCCACAAACTGGGGATCTGCAGAATATTGAGCTCATAGCTCAAGCAGTGGCCGCCCTGCTGTCTCCCATGATTGCCTCCTCAGTTGAGAGGGCTGTCCACTCAGGCATGCAGAAGATCCAGGCCCAACTGGGGGAACACACATCCAGGCTGAACGAAGCTGAACGAAGCTGAACACCGCATTACCAACATTGAAGAAGAACTCTATCAGACCCAATCCACAGAACAGGCTCAGGACAAGACGAATAAATACATACTCGATAAGCTGGATGATTTGGAGAACAGATCCAGGAGGAGCAACCTGCGTTTCGTGGGCATCCCTGAATCGCTACAGCCCTCAGTGCTCTCTGACCTATGCGCCAACCGCATCCCTGCAGCTCTGGGCATCCCAGGCCCCTGCATTGTCGAACGCGCCCACCGTATGGGTCTTTATAATTCTGACCGCAAATCGCCTCGCCCTGTCATCGCTAAGTACCTCAACTATTCAGAGAAGGCCCTCATCCTGCAGAAGTTCAGACAGTCCAGGTCTCTTCAGGTAGATGGCATCAACATCCTGGTTTTTGCAGACTATTCTGTTGAGGTCTCCAAGAGAAGGAAAGCGTTCCAGCAGATCTGCTCAGAACTCCACCGCCTACAGGTTAAATTCACTCTGGCATTTCCGGCGGTTCTGCGACTCAAAGGACCCAACGGGGAACAACTATCTTTCCACGATCCCTCGGCTGCGGAGGCTTTCCTGAGGTCGCTCCGGTCGGGCTCTCACCTCAACCCCCCACCCAGATCATCAACCACAAATCGGGCCCTGGAACATGGTAGCCCACGCAAGGACTCTCCAAAACGCTTCAGAGCATCTGGACCAGACCAGCAACGCGCATCCTCCTCCTGATCTACTCTGGACTTCTACACTTCTTTGCGGTAACTAAGTACCACTCTCGATGTTTCCTGGTCCCCCCCCCCCGGCCACACACCTTTCCAGGTCGGGCCTTCGCCCCTCCCTCGCCCGCGAGGGCTCCCGGTAGGCTTACAGTTTCTCCTAAGTTTTTGTTAACCGTTGCCCAATGTAATCCGCATGGGTGTTTTATTGCACTGTGTTCTGCCGTACGTTTGACTTGTATGTGATTTTCTTTCCGTTTCTTCCAGACGGCTCCCTGCTTGGGCCGTACCCCCCCCCCCCACGCTCTACTCCTGCTGCCTCTGCCCCCTGTCTAACTTCACGGGTAAGACACAGCATAGTGGGTCCTGGGTTGGGAGTTGGCCTAATCAGTGACTCCATGCGGAAAAAAGTGAAGTTCCCTGTTTTTGTTTTTTGCTATGTTCACTCCCACTCCCCCCCTCATTTCCCACCACCCCTGCCTTTGTACCTTCGCCCTGCCCTAGACGCACCGTCCACCTCTCCGAGTTCTCTCCAAAATAACAGTCGCTCCGCTCTCTCTCCTTGCTACTTGTCCATGCCATGCTGTACGCCCCCACACTCTGAATCTCCATTTCCTGCCCACATCCCCCTAATAGTCCACCCAACATGAAAATAGTCTCTTGGAATGTCAAGGGGCTACGCTCCCCCAACAAGAGAATGAAAATTTTACGCCACCTTAAACGACTTAAAACTGACATTGCCCTCCTTCAGGAAACCCACTTAGCCACACCTGACTTTCCACGTCTAAAAAAACTCTGGGTGGGCACGGTCCTCGGGTCCGACTCCTGTGGTCGCAAAGCAGGTGTAGTGATCCTCGTTAACAAAAACCTCCCATGCACGATCCTATCCACTGACTCAGATTCTGAGGGCCGCTTTGTATCTGCCCGTGTCAAACTGGGGACTAGGGTCCTTATCATTACTAACGTTTATGCACCCAACAATCCCACTAGCAAATTTTTTGGGGACCTCACGACTTGGGTTCTGCGCGACCCGGCTCTCCCCCACTTGCTGGGCGGGGATTTCAACTCCACCATGCACCTAACCGATGACAGATCCTCCGTTCGGAATACACGCCCCCCCTCACTGCCCCCCACCCAGACATTATTGGCCTCAACGATGGACTCCCTACTCCTCCATGACATATGGCGCCTACGCCATCCTGCAGACAGGGAATTCACTTTTTACTCCAACCCCCATAATGTATTTACGAGACTGGACTATTTATTCTGTTCTGACCCCCTCCTCCCATTGATCTCCGAAGCGGACGTCCACGACATTGTGATCTCTGACCACGCCCCTGTCTCCCTAGAGTTGGACGACCCTGACTTACATTCTAACCCCAGGTTATGGCGGTTCCCCTCCTACCTACACAATAACTCCGACTTCAAACAACATTTGGAAAAAGCTTGATCGGAGTTCGCTGTAAATAACGCGTCGCACATAGAGAATCCTAACCTTTTCTGGGAAGCTGGTAAAGCTTTCCTCAGAGGCTGTATCATAGCTTGCGCTGCATCCTTTAAACGTCATACCCTCCGCCATTACAAAAAAGCCAGCGCACTATTACATCAAGCACAACGTTCCCTATACACAGATGACTCCCCTTCCAATCGGAAGACCTGGTTTATGGCCAAACAATCCTTTGATACCTGGGCGGCGACACTTGAGCAGACCCAAAAGGCACGTCTGGATGCCTCATTACATAAATTTGGCAACAAGGCAGGTAGACTTCTCTCCAGACTGAGCAAAGGTTCTACCCGCCCAACACACATCACATCCCTGAGGGATGCGTCGGGTTCTGTGCATAGCGACCCGAAAGGCATCAATGCTACTATGCACCGATTCTATTCCTCCCTCTACGCCCCTGACCCCATAGACAAACCCACTGCCCTCGACTTCCTCCAAAAAATTTCTCTGGATCAGGTCTCTCCTACCCAGCTCGAAGCCCTCAATGCCCCCATCTCCATGCAGGAGGTTCTAAATGTCATTAAGAACCTTTCCCCCTCCAAGGCCCCAGGCCCCGACGGTTTCACGGGGGAATTCTACAAATCCTTCAGTGCTGCTGTCACCCCCACCCTTCAAGGCGTTTACCAGCACATCTGGTCGGGCGGCCCCTACCTACCCAATGGTAACCCAGCTATCATTAAGCTTTTGGAGAAGAAAGGGAAAGATCCGCTAGAACCCGGGTCGTATAGGCCAATTTCGCTCTTGAACCTCGATGTCAAAATCCTTTCCAAGATTGTTGCCACCAGGTTATCCGTCATCATCCCCTCCCTGATTCACCCCTCCCAAACCGGTTTTGTGAAAGGTAGAACAGCCACCATGAACATTAGGAAGGTAATGTTTGCCCTGGAACACGCAAAATGCGACCCGAAAGGGGACTATGCCATCATCACGTTAGACGCGGAGAAAGCCTTCGATAATGTTAGCTTCGAATGGCTCTCCATGGTTATGTCAAAAATGGGCTTCCTAGGCCCCTTTGTCCACCTCATCAGGTCCATGTACACAGCCCCGGCCGCAAAATTGGTGGCTGCGGGCCTCCTCTCGGATGAATTCCGTCTTTACAAAGGCACGAGACAGGGCTGCCCTTTATCCCCGCTCCTTTTTAATATGGCCCTCGAACCACTATCCCGCTATCTGACCCAGCTAGCCCCTCTTCATGGCATCAGGACAGGGGACCAGGACCTACGTACCTCCCTTTTTGCTGACGATGTCCTTATCTTTACATCTAACCCCTCCCGGGACATGTCCACTATAAAAGACACTTTCGACTTATTCAGACTGTGCTCGGGACTTCGCATCAACTACAGTAAAAGCGAAATTCTCCCCATAGGATCCCACTCTGCTCCCTCCTGGTCTCAAAACTCCCTATTCACGGTTGCAAAATCTCACATTACATACCTGGGAATCCAAATAGGTAAGCTGCCCTCTTCCCTATACCATCTCAACTACCCCCCCCTGTTTACGAAAATTTCCCGGGAATTGGACAATTGGATGGACCTGCCCCTCTCGCTACTGGGTAGATGCCACCTAGTAAAGATCGTCAGCTTTTCACGCCTGCTTTACCCTCTACAGACCGTTCCTTTGCTCCTACGACACAAAGACGTTAAGGCTCTAAATACAGCTATATCCAAATTTCTCTGGCGAGGCAAGAGGGCGCGCATTGCGTTTGTCAAGCTCCATCTTCCCAGGCGTGAGGGGGGCATTGCCTTGCCCAACATCAGAACGTATAACCTGGCCTGTTTGTTGAGAACGAGCCTAGACTGGGTGTCTCAATCCTCCCGCTGCTCCAACTTCCCCTTGGAATCGGCAATGGTCCGCCCCTTCTCCCTGACCGCCCTTTTACATTGCCGGTGGAAATCCATCCCCCCGCCCTTCCAACACAATCTCCTTCTCCGAGACACTGTCATCGCCTGGAGAGAAGTCAGGAAGGCCCTCAATCTCCCTCCCTTTATCTCCCGATACACCCCAATACAGGGCAACCCATGTTTTTTCCCCGGGCTAGAAAACCAGCCGTATCTCATCTGGAAAGCTGGGGGACTTGAGGACTTTTTCTCTTTGTGCGACCCACAGTCGGGTCGCCCCATCGGTTTTAGAGCCCTGGCAGACAAATTCTCACTCCCTCCATCCCACATATTCCAGTACGGGCAGTGCATCAGTTTCTTGAAAAACACCTGCAGGGATGATAGCAAACGGTTTAAAAGTTCTTTCATAGACACTCTTCTCGCCCAGGGTACTTACAAGATCTCGGACTTATATCTCCCTCTTCTTCTGCAAACCACCCCCCCTCTTCAGTCTTCTTCTGCAGCCAACTGGTCAAAAGACTTCCCCGACATGGAGCTGGTGGAGAAACTTCTGCATGGTCTCAACATGGTCCACAGACTCACCCCCAACGAGATCTGGAGAGAGACTCAGATCAAAATCGTCCATCGGGCCCACATCCCCTTCAACAGAACCCATGCCACCCCAGAATGCCCCCTCTGCCAGCATCCCAAACCAAGTTTAGCTCACCGTTTTTGGGCTTGCCCATACATCACCGCCTTTTGGGACCAAGTTATCCAATATGTCTTCAAGGTTACCCTGCTGAAGCTACCCAAGGACCCTCTACTGCTCATCTTCGGCCATTGGGACACACAACTGCTCCCCTGGTCGCCCCTATCTACACACCCTGGCAAAGATTGGACCTTGATCTGCCTGCTCCTCGCCAGGAGAGCCATCCTACAGAACTGGGTATCCGATGTTAGCCCGGCTCTTTTCCAAGTCCAACAGGAAATGTTGAAATTACTCTACAAGGACAAGCTCACCACGGACCTAACTCATGAACGAAGCAGGGCTCGTTTCTATCGCCTATGGAAACCCTACATGTTGTTTACACTCACCCCCACGGAGATGGTGAACTTTGAGAACATGTCTTTTATTTACCAAGATCCCCCCAGGGCGCTAACATATTTCCCCCCCCCTCCCCTCTCTTGTTGTTTCTAGTTGTTGTGACACTGATTTCCCTTATCTTTCCTTTTTTTTTATGATTGGCCCTCCTCGGCCCTTCCTCAGCCCCCTCCTCTACTCCTCTACCCCCCCCCATGTCGTACGGGTTTGTTGTGCTTCTTTAATTCCTGTACTGGGAGCTCCTCCACCCCTATGCTTATTTTTATACACTCGTAACTTACTGTGAGGACTCCCATCTTCTACTGTTAATCTGTATGACATCCCTGAAAAATGTTTATATGCGTTTATTGTATTTTGTATATGCAACTTCTTTAATAAAAACATATTTAAAAAAAAAAAAAATTGTGCCATATTTCTAAAAATTTTCCCATCCTGTTATTTAAATACTTATTGTTTTTAAGTAATATAAGCTGGAGTTGTAAAGGGTGATTCATAAATGTTAAGAAAAATTTGAGCATGAATTTTATGTTATTTTTTTTTAAATGCGGAAAATGGCACATAAAAACAAAAGTGTAAATTCTGAGGAACAATTGTAGGGTTCATTCTTGTACACGTTTGTAAGCTGGTTTCACATTGGGTCACATTGAGCACAGCCCAGCCTTTCCACTAGGTGTCGCCACTGGAGTTGTACTAAATAAAACATTGAGGAACTTGGTCATGAAGCAATTTTTCCTGTGCTGAACACAGACCAACAGCTCAGTTGGCTCATAAGTGAGGATGTATTGACACACAAGTGACTCAGCCAGTTAAACTGACATAATCACAGTGCTGATGACATGAAATCCGGTATTATATCAGTCCGTTTGCTTGTATGCAATCCAGAAAAAAAGAGGACTACGTTATTTGAGTCAAGGGACTAGGAAAGGTATAAATAACTACCGTAAATGTAAAACAAAGCTTAAAACGACAAAACTCACTTTTTAACTAAACCACTTGGATTGTGTATATTTCACTTTACTTCAATGGTGGACTGTCACTCGGCAGCGTCATGTCCAATGCAGGGCTAGGGACCCTACTATGATTTGATGTTGGGACTCTAGACCACTGGAGAGTGGGGAAGAAGCTGCGGGGAGAGGACCCTTCAATTGGGTAAGTAAATCCTTCTTTCCCTTTTCAATTAACCCTTGCAGTGCAGGCACAGCCCCCCTGCAAAAAAATTTTTTTACTTGCCCCGAGTTGGTAAAACTATACATATGTTTGCAACTACTTGGTGTATCGAGGTGAATTATACCTTGTAATTTAAATTTTTTTGAATTGTTCCTCTTTATTTGGCAGTAATTGGTAAAGCATATCTTCTATTTATTATCATTATTATGTCACTACTGACTTTATCCCAGATCTAGCAGCCTCACTGGCAGTGTAATCTCCTCCCCCTACAATTATTAAACCAAGACTGATGACGTCTAAAGTTGTAGTTTTACACCACCCCTTGCATGTTTAAGAAGAAATTACATGACATACAATTAGTATATGATGGCACAAACATATAAAATAAACCGTGCAGTACAATGCAAATGCACTAATATATATGGGCCATAATAAGGATAAGGTGGACAGGATATTCAGTGAGAGAAAAAGTATTTGATCCCCTGCCAATTTTGTACTTTTGCTCACTGACAAAGAAATGATCAGTTTATAATTTTAATGGTAGGTTTATTTTAACAGTGAGAAACACAATAACCACACACAAATCCAGAAAAAAAAAGTTAGTTATAAGTTGATTTGCATTTTAATGAGTGAAATAAGTATTTGACCCCTTCACAAAATATGATTTAACACTTGGTGGCAAAACCCTTGTTTGCAATCTGTCACATACCTGATGGTGGTGAGCCCGATATAGCAGAGGAAGGCCTCCCTTACGGCTCCTACTCTCAGCCCCTGTTAGAGTAACAGGAGGCACAGTGACAAGTGGTATGAGTGCCTGGCAGGATCAACAGAGGTAGAGGTAATCCGGACGTTCAGGAACTGGGAAGCTGAAGCAGCTGACAGGTTAGGCAGACAGGAGCTGGATCACTGGACCGGAACCAGGAACAGGCTCAATGCAGCAGACTGGAACAGCTTGGACTGGAACCAGGACAGACAGGAGTCATTCAGCAGACTGGACTGGAACTAGGAACAGACTGGAACCGTTCAGCAGACAGGAGCAGACTGGAACAGACTGGATGGTCAGACAGACCGGGTCTGTTATCAGGCAGTTGGTCGAGGTACAGGGGTGCAGACAGAAGGGTAGTCAGAACAGGCCAAGGGTCAGGTGCAGGCGGATGGCTGGAATAGTCACAGATAAGCCAGGGTCTTTCACAGGTTAAGTCACAGATCAGGTTTCAGATACACAAACGCTGTAGAGCAGACAGCGGGGATGGTGTGTGAGAGGCCGGCTTAAATAACCCACCAGGATCCAACAGGGGTGTGCACATGTGCACGCATGTACGGTTGCAGCCATGATCGGGAACCGCAAAGTCTGGGGCGCCTGTTTCTGGCAGGATCTTCATGACACAATCGCAAAGGTCAGATTTTTTTGTAGTTGGCCACCAGGTTTGCACACATCTCAGGAGGGATTTTGTCCCGCTCCTCTTCAGAAATCCTGGTTAAGGTTTTGAAGCTGACGTTTGGTGACTCAAACCTTTTAGCTCCCTCTCCATATTTTCTATGGTATTAAGGTCTGGAAACTGGCTAGGCCATTCCAGGACCTTAATGTGCTGCTTCTTGAGCTACTCCCTTTGTTTGTTTTTTGGGCCATTGTCATGTTAAAATACCCATCCATGACCCATTTTCAATGCCCTGGCTGAGGGAAGGAGGTTCTCGCCCAAGATTTGATGGTACGTGGGCCCCATCCATCACCCTTCTGATGCAGTGAAGTTTTCCTGGCCTCTTAGAAAAAACCCCTCCTAAGCATAATGTTTCCACCTCCATGCTTGAAGGTGGGGATTGTGTTCTTGGCTTAATTGGGAACATTCCTCCTCCAAACATGGTGAGTTTAGTTGATGCCAAACAGCTCAATTTTGGTCTCCTCTGACCACAACACTTTCACCCAGTTATCCTCTGAATCATTCAGGTGTTCATTAGCAAACTTCAGACGTGTCTGTACATGTGCTTTCTTGAGCAGATAGTCCTTGCTGATGCTGCAGAATTTTAGTCCTTCACGACGTAGTGTGTTACCAATTGTTTTCTTGGTGACTGGTCCCAGCTGCCTTGAGATCATTGACAAGATTCTCCCATGTAGTTGTAGCTGATTCCTCACCGTTCTCATGATCATTGACAGCTATTTTGTTTCCTCCATTTGTGAATAATTGCACCTACTGTTATCGCCCATTCACCAAGCTGCTTGGCAATGGTCTTGTAGTACATTCCAGCCTTGTATATGTCTACAATCTTGTCCCTGACATTCTTGGACAGCGCTTTGGTCTTGGCAATGGTGGAGAGATTGGAATCTGATTGCTTCTGTGGACAGGTGTCTTTTATACAGGTAACAAGCTGAGATGAGAAGCACTCCATTTTAAGAGAGTGCTCCTAATCTTAGTTTGTTACCTGTATAGACAACACATGGGAACCAAAAATCTTGCTGATAGGGGATCAAATAGTTATTTCACTATAAAATGAAAATCAATTTAGAACTTTTTTAGAACTTTTTTTAAATGTGTTTTTTTCTTTCGTTCATGGACGGACACAGCCTTAATCTTGACAAAGTGGGAATTAGCCTTTCTTTAGGAGTGACTAGGCAGAAAGTGTTTAACAACTTCAAAGCTGATGAGCCCCCGCCCAGGGGGCGGTCCTACTGGCTATATCAACTCAGCCTGCACCAAGCAGTTCAGTTTTTTTTCTGCCTATAGGCCATAGACCTAGAGGCTTTATTTCAAATCTACTTTGGATTTTTGGTATTTTTTTCCTGTGATCTTCGATCAATTGCCGACTGCGCGACAGGCTGGACCCCAGATCCTTGTAGTCCCCCCCCCCAGTTTCGGCCATCGAGCCTGTGCCGACCATAATTGCGCACTGGGTCGTCCACGACATGCCCGTCGCTCTACGGGTGGCCAGTGAGCTAGACGCTCCAGGGCACGCATAGGGCCGAGTCGCAGCAGCCGGGCCGACAGTCACCTCCGTTACCATGCGGGAGATGGTCTTTTCAGAATGCTTCCAGCACAACCCTCAGGAAGGGTAAGTAGTAATCCCCTGCTTCGGCAGGAAGACAGAGCTGGGCATCCCTGGAGAGGTGAGTAAAAGGGACTTATGCCCCTCCCCTCCCACCCTTCCATCCTCCTTAGACTCTCTGAGGTAGCTGTTGGGCAGGGCTTCCTCTGGGGAGCTTCACTTGGGGAACCATAAGTCACTGAATCAGTGTATAAAGCTGCATAAGAGATTCTGCTTACCAGTGTGTCCTGCTCCATGCTGCCGGCGGCCATGTTTGGTGTGTCCATGCTGTATTTCTTTACTTGCACTGGCAGCCATGTTCTTGTAGCCACATCTTATCACCGCAGTGCAAGATAATCAAAAAATAGAGGGGTCTGCAGAAGCAGCAGACGTTCCGGTCCCTTTTGGGTTCTGTAAGGCAACCCGCACCGCTAAAGTGTTTCCTTGTGTGTCTTGTTTAGACAAACTTTTATACAAGGAGTGGGATAAACCACAGAAGTTTTTTTTTTTTTTTTTTTCAGTCCCTAAAAATCTGGCACTGCTCTACCCTCTTGAAGAGAGTTTCTTAAAAAAAAAATGGACCTCGCCCCCGATAGTGGATCCTCCTGTGTCCAGATTTAACAAGCTTACCACCATACTGGTAAGACCCTGCGGACAAGAAGGCTGAGGCGATCACCCGCAACCTGTACATGGTAGTGGGTTTGGCGGTACGTCCAACCATAGTTAGGGCCCTGGTGTCTCCACTCACGGAATGTGCAAAGATGCTGCTCAGTGGGTTATAAGCACATCGGTCTTCCTCGAGCAAGGTAGCCCTAGCTGACCAACTAGTACAAGGCCTAAAATTCGTTTGCAAATCCGCCTTGGACACTATTCCTCTGCTGGCCAGGGCTTCAAATCAGGCGGTGGTGTTACTAATCTTCCAAGAAAGCCCTGATGGACTTGCCCTTTAAGGGCGACAGACTTTTTGGAGCTTCCCTGGATGACATAATTAAAGATGCTACAGGAGGTAAGAGCACACTGCTACCACAGTCCAAAAAGGGGAAGGAGCCACACCGTAGACAAGGGCCCTTCTTTACCGCACACAATCGGTTTCTTCGTCCGCTCATTACGGCGGGTAAAAGACCACAGGCCGATTAAAGTGCCTACTCGGGGACAGAGAGGCGTCCCTGGTTTCGCAAACCCAACAAACCTGCAGACAAAGCTACGTCCGCATGAAGGTTTGCCCCCACCCATCTCTCGGGTGGGGGGATGTCTTCGCAAATTTGCGACCCAGTGGACATCTTGGGTCCCTGACCGGTGGGTTTGCGAAGTTGTGTCTTCAGGGTACAAGATAGAATTCCTATCTTGCCCACCAAACAGATTTTTTTTCCCTCCAACCTCCATCTACAACCGGCTTGTAGGTTTCTGAGGGCCGCTTCAGCTTCGGAATTAGAGGTGAGCGTGTCAAACCCTCCGACACTTTGGTTGGGTACTGAACATTCAGAAGTCAGTAATGGTACTGACTCAACACCTAGTATATCTGGGGTTGATTCTGGACTCCTCAGAGGTAAAGGTTTTCTTCCCTGTGGAAAAATTGCAGACCCTCCGGGCTGCGGTGCGGCAGTTGACATCCCAGGAATGGTCGTCACTCCGCTTTTGCATGCAAGTCCTGGGCCTCATGGTGGCCTCCTTCGAGGCGGTACCATATGCGCAATCTAACACACGAGTGCTACAGAAGGAAATTCTGTCCAGATGGGACAAGCGCCCATCATCCCTGGATTATCAAATCCGGGTGAGCCACCTGGTCAGGACCTCCCTTGTTTGGTGGCTGACCTCACCGGCACTTCTGTCTGGGAAGTCGTTCCTTCCCTTTCATTGGATAGTCATCACGACGGACGCCAGCCTTACCGGTTGGGGGGGGAGTCTGGGGGGTTCGGTCGACCCAGGGTCGCTGGTATCCGGAGGATTCCCACTTGCCGATCAATGTCCTGGAACTTCGGGCAATCAGGCTGTGCCTCTCCACATGGTCGCAGAGGCTACAGGGGCATACAGTCAGACAACGCCACTGGCCCTGTCGGCCATACACATTCCGGGCGTGGAAAACTGGCAGGCGGACTACTTGAGTCGCCAGATGCTGGACCAAGGAGAATGGTCTCTGCACCCGGATGTGTTTCAGCTCCTTTGCCCAAGATGGGGCACGCTAGATGTAGATCTCCTGGTGTCTCGACACAATCGGAAGGTATTGAGGTTTGTGGCCAGGTCAGGAGACCCATGGGCAGACGCGACAGATGCATTGGTGGCACTGTGGAGTCAGTACCGGCTAACCAATGCTTTCCATCCTCTAAAGCTACTTCCTCATCTGCTTCGCAGAGAGGGGATTCCAATGATCCTAATTTCTCCGGATTGGCCTTGGCGTCCTTGGTACGCCGACCTAGTGCATCTAGTAGCAAACGTCTCTTGAAGTGTACTGCTAGGAAAGGACCTGCTGCCTCAAGGTTCCATATGCCATCCTGTTTTACAGTCACTGGCTTAATGGCAGGGCTATTGAGAGCCAGGTGCTAAGAGACTGGGGCCTGTCAGACTCGGTGATCTCTACCATGAGGAGTGCTTGGAAATTGTCCTCCAGGAAGATTTACCATTGCACTTGAAAGACCTACATATCCATTCGCGAGGAAATGAGGTGACATCCGCATGCTTATTTGGTTACCTTCTGTTCTTACAGCGTGGGGCGGACCAAAAATGTGCTTTAAGTGCAATTAGGGGGCAGATATCTGCCCTGGCTGTCTTTTTTCAATGACTCCTGGCGGCTCACTCTCTAGTGAGAACGTTTGTACAGGGGGTTCAGCATGCGGCCCCTCTGGTCTGTCCTCCACTACCTCTGTGGGGATTTAAATAGCAGACGTCCCTTGGCGTCTACCGCTACGAGAGTACCTGCTGTCGCAAAGTGCCATACGTCGTCCTGCTTTACAGTCAATGCAAATAAGGAAAAATATTGCGCTAACCAGGGTGAAAAGAAAACTATAAATAAAACTAAAACTAAAGCGGCTACACTACAATTTGACAAAAATTGAATAGAAATGTGGAAAAAATGTAGCGCTGTGAAACATAAAAATAATGACAACCTAAGTACTGAATGAATGGTGTAGTCCCAACAAACCACATGAGTGGAAAAAGTCCTGGTAGGGAAATGTTGAAGTACATCAATGATAACACAAAGAAAACATATATAAAAGTCCATCCACAAATGGGAAATCAGTAGATGAAAAAACACTGTACTTCATAGATCCTCGGATAGGATGACACTTGAATCAAAAAACAGAAGTGGTATGCTCTTACCGGAACAGTAGGACCTGTCTGTCATGAACAGCAGATCGGTACAGCCTGAGAACTCCTTGTGGCACAGTCAGCTGGGCTCATTCGAACACAGTAGAAGCGATACAAATCTTCAATGAAAAGCCGGACATGCACAATGTCTTGGTGGAGTTCTTGGAAGAAATGGGATGGCAATAGTGGAACTCTCGGATGGATAGGGTGGAAGCGTCAAAAAACGCAACCCAAATGGTGCAGATAAATGAGGTAACTGTTTTATTTTAATAAAACCAATGGTATAAAAGTGATCACAAATAAAATGAAAGCAATGCGGGAAAGGGTAATAAACTTGGTTTATTACCCTTTCCCGCATTGCTTTCATTTTATTTGTGATCACTTTTATACCATTGGTTTTATTAACCACTTGACCACTGGGCACTTAAACCCCCTTCCTAACCAGACCAATTTTCAGCTTTCTGTGCTCACAATTTGAATGACAATTACTCAGTCATACAACATTCTACCCATTTGAAATTTTTGTCCTTTTTTTCACACAAATAGAGCTTTCTTTTGGTGGTATTTGATCACTTCTGGGTTTTTTATTTTTTGCGCTATAAAAGAAAAACTACTGAAAATTCTGTAAAAAAAAAAAACTTGTTTCTGTCATATTAGTGGGTTATTTCTCACACACAGCATATGCATACCACAAATTACACCCCAAAACACATTCTGCTATTCCTCCCGAGTATGGCGATACCCCATGTGTGAGACTTTTACACAGCGTGGCCACATACAGAGGCCCAACATGCAGGGAGCGCCATCAGGCGTTCTGGAACACCCAGGCCAATTCTGACATTTCTCGCCTACATGGAAAAATCATCATTCATTTGCTAGAAAATTACATAGAACCCCAAAACATTATATATGCTTTTTTAGCAAAGACCCTAGAGAATACAATGGCGGCCGTTACAACGTTTTATCTCGCACGGTATTTTCGCAGAAATTTATTGAACGCATGTTTTTTAAAAAACTGTTTTGTGCTTAAAACAAAACAAAACAGTAAAGTTAGCCCAATTTTTTTTCATAATGTGAAAGATGAAGTTACGCCGAGTAAATAGATACCCAACATGTCACCCTTCAAAATTGCGCACACTCGTGGAATGGCGCCAAACCTCGCTACTTAAAAATCCCCATAGGCGGTATTGCAGAGTATCGCGCAGGGTATTGTAGAGTATTGGGGTATTGCAAAGTATCATGCAGGGTATTGGGGTATTGCCGAGTATTGGGGTATTGCCGAGTATTGGGGTATTGCAAAGTATCATGCAGAGTATTGGGGTATTTCCGAGTATTGGGGTATTTCCGAGTATTGGGGTATTTCCGAGTATTGGGGTATTGCCGAGTATTGGGGTATTGCCGAGTATTGGGGTATTGCCGAGTATTGGGGTATTGCCGAGTATTGGGGTATTGCCGAGTATTGGGGTATTGCCGAGTATTGGGGTATTGTTGAGTATTGGGGTATTGTTGAGTATTGGGGTATTGTTGAGTATTGGGGTATTGTTGAGTATCATGCAGAGTATTGGGGTATTGCCGAGTATTGGGGTATTGCCGAGTATTGGGGTATTGCCGAGTATTGGGGTATTGTTGAGTATTGGGGTATTGTTGAGTATTGGGGTATTGTTGAGTATTGGGGTATTGTTGAGTATTGGGGTATTGTTGAGTATCATGCAGAGTATTGGGGTATTGCCGAGTATTGGGGTATTGCCGAGTATTGGGGTATTGCCGAGTATTGGGGTATTGCCGAGTATTGGGGTATTGCCGAGTATTGGGGTATTGCCGAGTATTGGGGTATTGCCGAATATTGGGGTATTGCCGAGTATTGGGGTATTGTTGAGTATTGGGGTATTGTTGAGTATTGGGGTATTGTTGAGTATTGGGGTATTGTTGAGTATTGGGGTATTGTTGAGTATTGGGGTATTGTTGAGTATTGGGGTATTGTTGAGTATTGGGGTATTGTTGAGTATTGGGGTATTGTTGAGTATTGGGGTATTGTTGAGTATTGGGGTATTGTTGAGTATTGGGGTATTGTTGAGTACTGGGGCATTGCTGAGTATTGTTGGGTACTGGGGTATTGTTGGGTACTGGGGCATTGCCGGGTACTGGGGCATTGCCGGGTACTGGGGCATTGCCGGGTACTGGGGCATTGCCGGGTACTGGGGCATTGCCGGGTACTGGGGTATTGCGGGGTACTGGGGTATTGTTGGGTACTTGGGGTATTGTTGGGTATTGGGGTATTGTTGGGTACTGGGGTATTGTGGGGTACTGGGGTATTGTGGGGTATTGTTGGGTACTGGGGTATTGTTGGGTACTGGGGTATTGTGGGGGATTGTTGGGTACTTGGGGATTGCAGGGTACTGGGGGATTGCAGAGCTGGGATGTTTTGAGGGATGGCTGGATCTGTGACTGCATTTGTCACAGATCCAGCCACAGCTCAGCTGCTGACACCCCGCTCCCCCCCCCCCCTCTCCTCGCACACTGTACAGAGAGGAGAGCGAGGAGAGGGAGGAACCGGCGTCATCAAATGACGCCGGTTTGTTTACAAGTGATCGCGCCGTCATTCGACGGCGCGATCACGTGGTAAACGGCCGCTATCGGCGGCAATTTACCGTGATCCGTTATGCGCCTGGTCTTCTAGACCCGGCGAGCACGGACACTTTTGCGAGCGCGTCCCAGAGGACGCGCAATCGCGGAAGTGCACGAGGACGTCCCAGGGACGTCGTGTCAAAGCAACTCCACCGCGCCGTAGCAGTAAAATGCTTATGGCGCGGTGGGGAAGTGGTTAAAATAAAACCGTTACCTCATTTATCTGCACCATTTGGGTTGCGTTTTTTGTTTCTTTTCCCCTCTCTATATGGTGCTTGGAGCCATCCGGTTGCTTCCACCCTATCCATCCGAGAGTTCCACTATTGCCATCCCATTTCTTCCAAGAACTCCCCCAAGACATTGTGCATGTCCGACTTTTCATTGAAGATTTGTATCGCTTCTACTGTGTTCGAATGAGCCCAGCTGACTGTGCCATAAGGAGTTCTCAGGCTGTACCGATCTGCTGTTCATGACAGACAGGTCCTACTGTTCCTGTAAGAGCATACCACTTCTGTTTTTTGATTCAAGTGTCATCCTATCCGAGGATCTATGAAGTACAGTGTTTTTTCATCTACTGATTTCCCATTTGTGGATGGACTTTTATATATGTTTTCTTTGTGTTATCATTGATGTACTTCAACATTTCCCTACCAGGACTTTTTCCACTCATGTGGTTTGTTGGGACTACACCATTCATTCAGTACTTATGTTGTCATTATTTTTATGTTTCACAGCGCTACATTTTTTCCACACTTTACAGTCAATGGCCTTAACGGCATGACCTCCTAGGTACCTCAGAAACCACCGTTTGAGAACATTAGGGAAGTACCCTTGTTGACACTTTCTCAGAAAGTAAGTCCTTTTGGTGGCTGTTATGTCAGTTAAGACTGGTTCTCAGCTGGCAGCCTTGTCGTGAAAGGCTCCCTATCTGATCTTCCACAAGCATAAGGTGGTGCTGCGTCTTCAGCCTTCTTTTCTTTCTAAGGTCATTTTGACCTTCCATCTCAAGGAAGACGTTGTACTGCCATCCTTGTGTCCTCATCCGTCGAATCCTGGCATTCCTTGGATGTTGTCCGAGCTCCGAGAGTATACTTGTCTGTTACTGCTCCGTTCCAGAGTTCAGACCCACTGTTTGTTTCGGTGGCTGGTCCCAAAAAGGGTCCAGCGGTCTCATCGGCCACCATTTCGAGGTGGATCTGACAGATCCTGATCAGGCTTGCGCCATAAAGGATCGGGCGTCTCCCTGTCATGATGCATTCGACCAGGGCAATGGTGCCTCTTGGGCTTTCTGACATCAAGCGTCAGTTTCCCAGGGTGTAAGGCGGTGACCTGGTCGCCCGGTCACACTTTCACTAAACTTTACAAGTTGATGTGAGTGCATCTTCGGATGCTTTTTCGGCTGCAAAGTTTTGCAGGCGGCTGTTTAGAGTTACAACTCCTCAGTTGAGCTGCTCTGTTTTGTTTTTGGGTGAAGTATTTTTTTTTTTCAAATTGTTTTTATTAAGGTTTCCAAACAATACACAAAGAGAAATACATAAGACAAAACATAAGAACACAGCTCAAATGCATACATTGTAGAGATAAGAACTCAAGGTACAGTTATATTACAACAGTGCGCCTCCATCGGCAGCTGTGCAGGAATGGGGGGGGGGGGGCAGGGGTGCACCCAAACACAAACGAGCCATAACCTCAGTGTGTCGGCACACTAGCTCGGCATATAGCAAGAACAGACATAGCATTTACATTGTACCATCAGCCAGCAGTTTCGACCTCCGCCAGCCAAGCGCGCCAAACTTTGTCGTACTTCTGTGGGCAGCCCCGATTAATATACGTTTCCCTATACAAGGGAAGGCTGGTGTTCACCAGACGCCTCCACTGCACCAGGGAGGGGGGCGTGGATTTCTTCCAGTGCATGGCAATATTCTTACGTGCATAGAAAAGAAGCAGGCTGATCAATGTGCGTTTAGCGGAGGTCGGAACAATGTGTTCAATAATACCCAGGAGACAGATCTCCATTGCCAAGGGCAGTTGAACCGCCGCAATCTTGTTGGTCATTTCCAGTACCGCCTCCCAATACTGTTTCACTGCGGGGCATTGCCAAAAAATGTGAGAGAAGTCGCCAGGGGAGGCGCTACATCTCCAACACTCTGGGGAATGTGCAGGGTTCATCTTGTGGAGCCTGTGTGGGGTGAAATATGCCCTGTGGACAATCTTGAATTGCACCAGCCTGTCACGAATAGAGACTTTTTGGGTGAAGTTTAATTTTATGCTGTTCCCACCCCTCATTTTGACACTGCTTTGGGACGTCCTACTTTGTCAAGATTAAGGCCGTGTCTGTCCATAAACGAAAGAGAAAATAGGATTTTATACTCGCTGTAAAATCCTTTTCTCTGAGTTCATGGACGGACACAGCACCCACCCCTCTTTTTTTTTAAGTTTGTACTGCTTGCTAAGAACTGAACTGCTAGGTGCAGGCTGAGGGGATATAGCCAGTAGGACCACCCCCTTGGGCGTGGCTGTTAAGCTTTGAAGTTGTTAACACTTTCTGCCTTGTCACTCCTAAAGGAAGGCTAATTCCCTCTTCGAGTTCATGGACAGACACAGCCTTAATCTTGACAGAGAAAAGGATTTTACGGTGAGTATAAAATCCTATTTTTTGGATATTTTAGTTGTTATTCTATCTCCAACTGTTAAAATCTACCATTAAAATTATAGACTGATGGTTTTCTTTGTCTTCACTGTATCTAATTGCAGCTGGCTAACATAACAGAAACTCCACATGAGAAACTGATTAGTCTCAAAACGCAGTAGTCTCAAAAAGTAAAAGAGATGAAAAAGTAGTTTCAACATGCATATTTTTTCTTTCCTAGAAATTTGTTTCCTTTGACCCTCCCAAAATGACCAAACATAGGGCACGGACACTATTGCACTTGATCACTAGATGGTGCTGGCTCATTCATAACAAACTATGCAAGAATTTTAATTCACACATTGGAACAATCCTTGACATTTACCAAGCTGCGCTGAGGCAGAACAATTCTCAAAAAAATAGTAAAAAATTTCAATTTCGCTGTATAATTCTTTACCCGCCACCCAAAAAAATAACAAAATAAAATTTCCCACTCATGACGTTTACGGAGATACCAAACGTGTACATTATTTGTTGCTTGTACTTGTAGAAGGGCCAAGAAACAAGATGCTGAATATAAAAAAAATTAACTTTTATTTCCTTTCGAAAAAGGGTACATGGACAGGTTTTGGTCACTGTTATAGCCAATCGCACCAATCGCATGATTGGGAGCTGGTCCTCCTGACTCTGTCATTAATACTAGGACAGGAGATGTTGATTTCAGGTCAGTTTTTGTGCTGGGAGCGCAGTATGAAATGCCAAACATACAGGTAAACTGATTTTTGGTTTACCTATCCTTAAGGGGGAACGTTCATTCCCTTTGTTGTGGCTCTGTCCCCTCCAAAAGCATCACCATTTTCGATAGTCTGGTGCATGCACAGATGCGCCAAAGCACTCTGCCCAGCATTCGGGACCTGGCAGAATCCTATTTCGCATCCATGCACGTGCTGAGTTGTGCTCACACATGCTCAGTAGAGGAGGTACCAGACCTCCTTCACTGCACTGTTGTGTGCTTGTACAAAACAAAAAGCGCAAATGCACAAATTTGATAAAGGTCTATGCTGGGTCCTGAAGCTGTGGAAGAGACCCAGCAGGCTCCATCCACTAGAGACTGCCCTCAGAAAACTATTAAAGGGGCAGATACAAGACCAGTCACCCTTTACAAGGAGAGAGAGCAGCATTGGACCGGTCTTTATTACTAGATTACTGCACAGATCTGGAAGGAATACACAAAATGCACAAAGATTCAAATAAGATTAAACACGACTCTTGTATTTAGGCAATATTTTCTTATACTGGAGTTCAGCATTTAATATTTTTTTATAAATATATGCAGTATAAATCTTAAATCAATCTATATTTTAATATACCTTTTTAACACAAAAACCTTTCTTTCACTCATTGTTAGTGTTTGTCTGAAGCCATTTATTATCAATCAACTGTGTTTACTCTTTTTAAATCCTAATAACAGAAACTACCCAAATTACCTGATCAAAAGTTTACATAGCCCAGTTTTTAATAACATCAATGATAGCTTGAAGTCTTTTGTGGTAATTGTGGATGAGGCTCTTTATCTTCTCAGATGGTAAAGCTGCCCATTCCTCTGGGCAAAAAGCCTCCATTTCCTGTAAATTCTTGGGCTGTCTTGTATGAACGGCACGTTTTTGAGATCTCCCCAGAGTGGCTCAATGATATTGAGGTCAGGAGACTGAGATGGCCACTCCAGAACCTTCGCTTTATTCTGCTGTAGCCAATGACGGGTCGACTTGGCCTTGTGTTTTAGATATTTCAACATGACAATGACCCAAGTCATCCAATGCACAGGTTCCTGGCTGATGAATGCAAATGTTCCTCCAGTATTTTTTGAGGGCTCATTCACAAATACAGTAGACACTGCTACTCCTCTGAAAAGCAATCCGAGTGTGTTTCACAGGTGGGGAGGAGTAGATACAGTGAGGGGGGGGGGGGGGGGAAGTATTTGATCCCCTGCTGATTTTGTACTTTTACCCACTGACAAAGAAATAATCAGTCTATAATTTTAATGGTGTTTTTTTTTTTTTTTTTTTTTTTTTTTTTTTTTTACAGTGATCTCTAAAAAATGGAAAATTGTATCAAATACTTACCGTAATTTTCCTTTCCTGATGCCAAGACATGGCAGCATACCTATGATATAGCCCCGTCCCTATATCCACCCACAGAACACGGGATAACTCTCTATAAAACTCTGACTGAGAGCTACATCCCCCATTCTCCGTATAAAGTACAAAGATCAGAGGGAGGGTTCGTATGCTGCCATGTCTTGGCATCAGGAAAGGAAAATTACGGTAAGTATTTGATACAATTTTCCATTTTCCTGACGCCAGACATGGCAGCATACCTATGATATATGAAGAGCTTTCTAGAGGGAGGGTTTAATGCCGTAAACTTGAAAAAGACAAAGAAGCTTGAATAAACTTCCTCCCAAACTCTACTGTAGTAAGAGCTGCTAGATCCACCCTGTGGTGTATTAAGAACATATAATGTGATGACCAGCTAGCCTCTTTGCAGACTGTCTACAGAGACAACCCTGCCTGTGCTATCCAAGAAGATGACATCACCCTGGTTGAGCGATGAGCTCTAACCATCTCTGGAGGATCCTTACCGGCTCAACATGCCGAGTATTTTCACGATTCAGGCCGAGATGGTTCGGGCCGAAGCCACTTACTCTTTAAATATTAAACATTCTGAATGTAGATGTAGCCTGAGATAGGCTTTGAGGACTTTGGAATGTCCAACTTGTGCAGATCGGCATCTGATTGTGCTGGAAAGGCTGGAAGCACCCATTCACTGGAAAGACAACACATGGATGTCACGCTTTGGAACAAAATGATTTTAGCCGAACCCTGTCTGGGAAGAACATGGAATAAGGCTCAACCGCCCCAAATTTTGGAGTCGACGCACTTTCCCCCGAAATCATGGCTAATAGAGAAGCCGATTTTAAGGAGATCTCCCATAAAGAACAGTGTTCTGTCAAGAGTACAATGATGGTTTGCTAGAAAATTGAGGACTACTGCCAGGTCCCATTAAGTGAACCTATTTCTTTTGGGAGGGCGTAGTCCAAGTACCTCCCATGAAGTGATCCATCAGCAGGTTTGCTGCCCATTTCTTTTGGGTAAAAGCCAAGATGACAGAAATGTTCCCCTAAGCAAACTGAGCTCCAAATCCGATTCAGATTGTAGAAAAAAGACAGGATTTGAGATAAATTTAGGTCACGAGGGTCAAACTGATGCCCAGCTGCAAGCTTGTGAACCTAATCCATATTCTGGAGTAGATGGCATTGATTGACCCTTCAAAGAACTCTGCAAAGTTCTATTCCCCTCTGGAAAACATCTGGGAAACTCTTGTAACTTTTGCCTTATAATTTCCAGGCTGCTAAAGTTAGTCGTGATGGTTGCCGATGTAGTGCATCTCCCTCAGATACAAGGAGATAAGGAGTCACTGGCAGAGTGGTTGGTGTGCACACGCTGATACCCATTGCCAGAGAGACCCATGGTCTGTGAGACCAGTAAGGAAAACCTGTGATGACTGTCAAATCTCATCAATTTCTTTACTCCTAAAACTCCTTGAGGGAAGATATAGGCCAGTTGCCCAACCCAAGGGTTGGTAAAGGCATCTGTCCCCTCCACTAATGGATGAGTGTAGCGCGAGAGGAACTGGTTCCCCTTGTAGTAGGCCGATGAGGCGAAACAGATCCAGTTGTGGTAACCACCACTCGTGGATGATCCCTTGGAACACTTTGGGGTGAAGGGATCATTCGTTGGGATCCTTGAATTGCCCAGATAGACAATCAGCTTCCAAATTCTGATAGGCTGGAAGATATATGGCCCTCAAATCTGGGAGATATTGCTGAGCCAAAGTCATGATTGGTTCCACCTCTCTCAAGAGGGAATGGCTGTGCATGTCACCTTGTCACTGTATATAGGACTGCTGCCATGTGGTCCAGATGGAGTAGGACTGGCAGACCCTATATGTGTGGCAGTAAAGTGTTTAATGTCAATGCTGGTAGGAGTTCCAGAATATTGGAAACTAGGCCCTAAGTGGGAAATTCCCACCTGCCCTGGATCCTGAGATGCCCGCAGGTGGAGCCCCACCCTGCTCTGCTGGCATCTGTAGCAACAATGATCCATGGCTGCAGCCCTAATAGACTAGGCCATTTAGCAGTTTTTTTTTTTTTTTTTAATCACCTGAACTCTGGTGCCTCCGGCTAGACAAACGCTTCCACTGCATCAGGAAGCCTTGTTGGAAAACTGAGTTTCCAGTGAGCCCAGATGATCATCGGAATACAAGACGCCATTGTCCCGAGAGGACTCATGCACTGAGATGCTGACAACGCCTGTTGGAACATCTCCCTGACTTTGGGGAGTTTGAGATGGCAAGAAACTAAGGCTGCCTGAGTATGGTTGGTATGACTTGAGGATCGGGACATGCTGATAGATATACTGCAGGTCCACTGAAATCCCCCTGTAACCTTGTTGACTGAACTGGATTTATGGTATGGAGAGACTCCCTCTTGAGTCTATCCGTATAAATTGATTCAGCCTCTTAACGTAGTTCTGGAGGCTGCCGATTGAACAACCAATTGGTAATGATTAAGCACAAAATGAATGTGTGAAATGCGTCTATGTGACCTCGTGTTGGTGTCATCACTTTAAACAATAAAAGGAAAAGTCAAAATTACTGGATGCACAGCCATTTCTTTTCTTACATGGCCTTGTGCCACCGAGGGCTGAAACCACCATTCTTTGGTAGTGGTCTTACCGAAACTGGGTCACTTTGAGCCACTTGGCTCCAACTGCCTCCTGGGCAGGCCTGAAATGGGCTTCTGAGCATCTTGGGGAGCCGCATGGGTCTTGGCCTCCTGCGATCTTACGAAGGTTGAATATGTACCCCTCTAACGCCTTCTGACGCCCTTGGATGGGCGAAAGCCTCCAAAGTCACAGTACCTGTTTGGCGCTCCTCTGAATGATTGCCCCCTCTGGCTCTTCGATCTTGGGGTAGAAGATCCGATTTCTTTCTCGTACATCACGGGACACAGAGCGGCATATTCATTACTATATGGGTTATATGGAGTACCTTCAGGTGTGGACACTGGCAATCTCAAACAGGAAGTCCCCTCCCTATATAACCCCCTCCCCTAGAGAGAGTCCCTCAGTTTTTTCGCCAGTGTCTTAGGTGTTGGTCACGGAATAGCTTTGCTCCACATCCTTGGGATTAAGGGCGGGCTAACCGGATCTGTCCAAGGAGCCTCAGTGCCAAAGTGGACAGTACCCGGGCCCCAAACCGTGGGGTTTTGCCTATAATGCTCCTCTTTGGAGGGCTGGACCCTGGGCCCAGGACTTGGAGTTTGTAAAAACCATAAGTGCCTGTTTGCCAGGGTGCTATATAGGTCCAGGACAGTGGGTACCTTCATAGGACCCCAGGGCCTGAAGGTCTACTACGCTACCCATGGAGATGGGAGAAGATTGGATCGTTTTGCTGGAGCAAACATCCTGCAGCATGGAGCAGGTAAGGGGGAGCCTGCGGGACTTGGTTCGACAGCAGGCTCTCCGGGGTAACCTAAAAGGGGGGATAGCCTAAGTATGCTCTGCATTGGCAACCTTGCTCACTATGTCTGAGAAAGAAAGACAGGATGACCCTTTTTTTCCCCATCACTAGGTTCCCCTGTCTAAGAATGTGTTGCTAGCTAACCTGCTGCTTTCTTCCTAGGACTAGTAAGGATCCCTATGGGGCCTTTTGGAGAGTCCTACCTGGCCGGGGGTTTGAATCTGCCGCCTGATACTGCAGTCCTGGGTCTCCAGCAGCGCGGCTCCTCCATGTTCCTCCTGTTCCGGCATACGCGCGCGCGCACGTCTTATAGACGTTTTTTCGCGCCGTTCAGAGAGGAGGGCGGGGGGGGGGGCGTGCCTGCGGCGTCATACAGGGGCGCGCCTTGTGCTGTTATAGATCAGCAGGCATTGTCAGTGCTCAGTCTGAGGCTGATTTCAGAAGGAGAGGACGCAGAGCGGCAGAACAGTGACTCCCGGTGGCGGAAGAGGGGTAGTACATGCTGGACTTTGTTCCAATGCCTTTTTCGTTAAGCCAAGAAATTCCCCTTTTTGCAGCAGGTTGGAGGCTGACAAACTAAGTTTGGGGTCACTGTATGTTTTATAAAAAAAAAAAAAATATATATATAATATATATTTAAAAAAAAAAAAAAAAAAAAAAAAAAACATACGGGGCCCCATCAGTTTTTGGGCATTAGTGATCTATTGTCCCCTAAGCTCTGGTTTTGTACTCCTGGCCACTACAGTCTGTTGTTGTTGGCGGAGTCCCTCGATTTTGTATTATGGCTTCCAAAGGTTCGGGGTCAAAGGGTACAAAAAAGACCAAAAAACAAAGGGGTTCCCCCTCTGATTCTGATGATATGCCGATACTTTCCCCGCAACTTATTCCCATAAAGGTCGCCTTGGATGAGCCATTAGAGGGGTCTGGTGCGGAGGCTGGCCCAGATCAGCCCAGCCCTGTGTTTATCACAGAGGAGATGCTAGCCGTATCCCTAGGGGGGCTAGAAGAGAGAATAGCAGCATTGATCGCTAGAGCTATTCCTGGTAAGAAACGGGTTAGATCCCCATCACCAAGAGGTGTATCCTCAGATGCTGAGATTCTCTCTCCGGAGGAATTGGAATCACAGGAGGATCAACTAGACCTGAACCAAGAGGGTTCAGGGATTGAGGGATCTGCCTCTGAGGAACCATTTTCAGACTCCCAGACAGAAAGACTGTGGGTACAGTCTTTGACGGACATGGTCCGCTCGGCATTTAGTTTACCATTGCCAGAGCCTCAGGTTCCTCCGGTATCCTCTCTGGGCTCTTTGAAAGCTCCGTTAAGCAACGCAGTCTCTTGGAGGAATTGATCTTTCGGGATTGGGTACGGCCGGACAGGATTTTTCTGCCACCGAAAAGATTTGCGGTCATTTACCCCATGGAGGAAAAATTCTCCAAGAGGTGGAGGCTCCCAGTAGTGGATGCAGCCATCTCATGTGTGAATAAATCACTAACTTGCCCGGTGGAAAACATACATATGTTTAAAGATCCGGTTGATAAACGGTTAGAGACACTTTTAAAAGCATCCTTTGCTACGGCAGGAGCAGTGGTACAGCCAGCTGTGGCTGCAATTGGAGTTTGTCAGGCGTTAAAAGACCAGACAAAAGAAATGTTAAAGGACATGCCTACCCAACAAGCAGAAGAGTTTTCTGACATTCCCAGAGCTCTGTGTTTTGCTGTAGATGCTATAAAAGATTCCATCCAGCAGGCCTCTCGTTTATCACTATTTTTGGTGCACATGAGAAGGCTCTTATGGTTGAAAAACTGGGCGGCGGAGCCCCCATGCAAAAAGCTTCTGGCAGGGTTTCCCTTCCATGGAGGACGACTCTTCGGAGAGGATCTGGATAAATATATTCAGACTATTTCAAGTGGCAAGAGTACCCTTTTACCGGTCAAAAAGACATTCCGGGGTCCCACATTTAAAAGGCAGCTCTTTCCTGTCTCGGGGCCCTCAAATTCCAGGCAGTATCGACGGCCGCCTGCACGATCCAACGTTAACAGTAGATCGCAGGGACAGGCCCCTGGGGGTAAGAGGCCATGGTATCGCAAGCCGACAAAGACAGCCCCTAAGTCTGCCTTATGAAGGGGCGCCCCCACTCTCGCGGGGGTGGGGGGAAGGCTTCGTTGTTTCTTCTCAGAAGTTTGGGAAGCCAAGATCCCCGACAAATGGGTCCGGGCATCTGTAACCACAGGCTACAGACTGGAGTTTCTAAGGTGTCCTCCGCCTCATTTTCAAGAATCAAGGCTACCAAAGGATCCAGCAAGGAAGGCCTCATTGCTGGCAGCTTTGGATCACCTGCTTTGCCAGGACGTAATAATAGAGGTGCCAGCCCAAGAGCAAGGGCTAGGTTTCTATTCCAATCTCTTTGTCATACCAAAGCCCAACGGCGATGTCAGGCCAATCTTGGACCTAAAGAGGTTAAACGGTTACCTAAGGGTTCGTTCCTTCCGGATGGAATCCATCCGGTCAGCAGCCGCCGCGCTTCAGAGGGACGATTTTCTGGCCTCCATAGACATAAAGGATGCTTACCTTCATGTACCAATCTTTCAGTCGCATCAAAGATTTTTACGCTTCGCGGTGGGGCAGCGACACTTCCAATTCAGGGCGCTCCCCTTCGGGCTGGCCACGGCCCCCCGGGTATTCACGAAGATCCTAGCCCCAGTTCTGGCCAATTTAAGGATCCAAGGGGTCACAGTCCTAGCATACTTGGACGACCTTTTAATCATAGATCACTCACGGCCGGGTCTGCAACAGGCAGTAAACCTCACGGTTCGGTACCTCGAAGGATTCGGCTGGGTCCTAAACCGGGGAAAGTCAGCGTTCCAGCCTACAAAGCAGTTGGAATACCTCGGCATGAGGTTAGACACAGAACAGCAAAGGGTGTTCCTGCCCCTTGTAAAGATCGAGGCTATCAAGGGGTTGGTTCAGTTGGTTCTAAACAAGAAAAAACCAACTATTCGCCTGTGTATGCGAGTACTAGGCAAGCTAGTGGCCACGTTCGAGGCAGTACCATACGCTCAGATCCACACTCGCGTCCTACAGGCAGCCATTCTAGCAGCCTGGGGCAAGAGGGCACATGCCTTAGAATCCCCTTTGACGCTATCATCAAGGGTCCGACAAAGCCTGGCCTGGTGGTTGAACCCCCAGAATCTTCTAAAGGGAAAATCCTTCAGCCCTGTTGTCTGGAAGGTAGTTACCACAGACGCCAGCCTGGCAGGCTGGGGGGCGGTCTTCGAGGGGTTCTCTCACCAGGGAACTTGGGTGAAAGCAGAGAGGCAGCTCCCCATCAATATCTTGGAGATCAGAGCTGCTCGCCTAGCCCTTCTGGCATGGACCTCCAGATTAAAGGGGTTCCCGGTGAGAATCCAGTCAGACAATGCCACGGCGGTGGCATACATAAACCACCAAGGGGGAACCAGGAGTCAGGCCGCTCAGAGGGAGGTGAGCTTGATTTTTCAGTGGGCAGAGGTTCATGTACCCTGCATTTCGGCGATATTCATTCCCGGAGTGGACAACCTGCAGGCAGACTTCTTAAGTCGCCAGAGTCTGTTGCCAGGGGAGTGGTCTCTGCATCCCCAGGTCTTTCAGACAATCTGCCAGAGGTGGGGAATGCCGGACGTAGATATAATGGCATCCAGGTTCAACAAGAAACTAGACAGGTTCGTGTCTCGAGCGAGGGATCCTATGGCCTGCGGAACCGATGCGTTGGTTTGCCCTTGGCATCAATTCAAACTTCTATATGCATTCCCTCCGCTACAGTTACTCCCTCGCCTGTTGCGCAGGATCAGAGTGGAGCACAAGCCAGTCATTCTAGTAGCTCCGGCTTGGCCCCGGAGGACTTGGTACTCACTAGTCCTGAAGATGGCAGTGGGAGACCCTTGGACTCTTCCTCTACAACCAGACCTACTCTCACAAGGCCCGATCCTCCACCCTACATTACAGCGTCTAAATTTGACGGCCTGGAGGCTGAATCCCTGATTCTCAGGGGTAGAGTTCTGTCTAGGCAGGTAATTCCTACCCTGATTAGGGCTAGAAAGCCGGTCTCCAGGGTGATTTATTACAGGGTGTGGAGGAACTACGTAGGCTGGTGTGAATCCAAAAGATGGAATTCCCGCAAATATACTATTGATAGGGTGTTAAGTTTTCTCCAGCTAGGAGTGGATAAAGGCCTGGCACTAAGCACAATCAAGGGACAGATCTCAGCTCTGTCAGTGTGGTTTCAGAGGCCGCTGGCCACCCACTCGCTGGTAAAGACCTTCTTACAGGGGGTCTTGCGTATTAATCCTCCTGTCAAGTCACCAATTTGTCCATGGGACTTAAATCTTGTCCTGTCCACTCTACAGAAACAACCCTTTGAGCCGTTGGCTGAGATTCCTTTAGTTTTACTGACAAGAAAGTTGGTATTCTTGGTCGCCATAGTTTCGGCCAGGAGAGTGTCAGAATTAGCAGCCTTATCGTGTAAGGAACCATATCTCGTTCTGCATAAGGACAGGGCAGTTCTCCGGCCCCATTCTTCCTTTCTACCAAAGGTTATATCCAAATTTTCACTTGAACCAGGATTTGGTACTTCCATCCTTCTTTCCAAAACCCACATCTAGAAAAGAGGGGTTGTTGCATACCTTGGATATTGTCCGGGCCATGAAGGCCTATCTTAAAGCTACAGAAAAGATCCGGAAGACAGATGTGTTATTCGTTCTACCAGATGGCCCCAAGAAGGGGCAGGCAGCTGCAAAATCCACCATCTCGAGATGGATTAGACAATTAATCATTCAAGCCTACGGTTTGAAGAGGTTGCCTCCTCCTTTGTCGGTAAAGGCCCATTCTACCAGGGCCATGGGCGCCTCCTGGGCAGCACACCATCAGATCTCTATGGCTCAGATATGCAAGGCGGCGACGTGGTCATCAGTCCACACGTTTACAAAGTTTTATCAACTAGACGTGAGAAGGAATGCGGATTCTGCCTTTGGACAGGCAGTACTACAGGCTGCAGTTTAAGATCCTCGGGATCAGAAGCACCCTTGGTTGTAAAAAAGAAAAAAAAAAAAAAAAAGTTTTTTCTTGACTAAGTTGGAATTATTATTTGAGTATACCTCTAAATTGAATCCTTCTTTGGAAGATGTCTCCCTCCCCTCATTAAAGCATTGCTTTCGGACATCCCATATAGTAATGAATATGCCGCTCTGTGTCCCGTGATGTACGAGAAAGAAAAAGGGATTTTTAAATACAGCTTACCTGTAAAATCCTTTTCTTGGAGTACATCACGGGACACAGAGCTCCCACCCCTCTTTTGGGGAAACATTTTGGGAGGCATACTGCTTGCTACAAAACTGAGGGACTCCCTCTAGGGGAGGGGGTTATATAGGGAGCGGACTTCCTGTTTGTCCACACCTGAAGGTACTCCATATAACCCATATAGTAATGAATATGCCGCTCTGTGTCCCGTGATGTACTCCAAGAAAAGGATTTTACAGGTAAGCTGTATTTAAAAATCCCTTTTTTCCTCCTATAACCCTGGAGAAGATGGTTTCCAGTATTTTAGGCAAAACAGCGCCTTCCCATCAAAAGGCAGTTTACAGCAATTCTGCTTTGAGGATGGGCCAGCCGTCCAGGCTTTTGCCCCAGTGCACCTTTTGGCTGTGACTGAGCCAAGGATGGCTCTGGATGACCATCGAATGATGTCTATAGCTGCCTCACCTGTAGAGTCCGCTGAAAGTTATCTTATCAAGAGCCTTGATGACTCTTCTCTTTGGCAGCTGGTTTTAATCGCATACTCCAAGTTCTGCGCCCACACACTCACATAGTACCTGCTACAGATGTTACAGCAATGCGTCTCACAAGGATCTTGTGAAAGGAGGAAGAGCCTTCCGTCGGAAGTGTCACATTCTTGGTCAGTCTGGCGACTGCCGCATCCACTGTTGGTGGGTAGATAAAGGAGTTGCATCCTTCCCCATTCGTGAATACAACTTCTGCAACCTATTGCTAAGGAGGATTTTCTCTCTCCCTTTTCTCATTCCTCCTAAAACAGGCTTCCTATTTCTGTCATAAGAGAAAAGGTAGCTTACCTGCTTCTTTAGATTCCTCCTATGGAACCCAAAGGGAGTGTTTACACTTGCAGCAGGATCTGCCATTGCACTGAAAAGCAATCTGTGCTTAGGTCACCTTTCAGAGGTATTTGATTATGTCACTTAGAGTAGACCAATGTATATGCAATGCGATTTTCAAAGAGCGATTTGTACACAATGTTGCAAATCGCATGGGTGCAGCCCATTCACTTGGTTGCCCTATGTGCGCAAATAGAAGCCCCTGCTCCCATTTGAGGGCGACCAGCTTTGCCCAATGTTTTGAAAGGTGCGTTCTCCAACGTGACCTATCACAGCAGAATCGCATGGCATTTGGGGTGCCCTGAAAGAATAACGGTACCTAATGCATATTGTACAGCGATTGTCACACAATTTTAAAATCAGATTGTACAGTGTGTAATAACAGGCTTTCTCCTTCTTTGGAGGAGGTTCCGGATCCACCCAATATGTTCTTATTGTAACTAGTGTGGTTAGAACTGTATACTGATCTAGTTGTGTGTTCACTTGTAGTTCCACCATACCGAACCATACCATATCATACCCTCATACCTTCAAACAAACTCATAGAGAGAGAGAGAGAGAATATATACTGAAGAAATAAATATATCCCCCATCTTATGTTTGCTGCAAAGCAGCAGCATTATATATGAAGTGAAGTTAATAAATAAGTTATTTTAAGCATTTGGTGTGCTCTTTAAACCTACTGTTTCCATTGAACTGCACTAGAGGAATTTTCAGAGTAATAGACAGTCTTGTTGGACTGAAAAGTCAGAGATATCACAATTCTTCTAATGCCACAGCGCATGAGGCACTTCATAGTGCTGCGCCTGCCACACCCGAAATTAAACAAAGCCAGAATCGCGGCTGTCGGCATGTGATCGGTGATTTTATATTTTTTATTTACCAATTTCATGCTTGTAAGCCTGGAGGAGAGATGTGGGGTCTCATTGACCCCACATCTCTTCATAAAGAGGACCTGTCACAGTGATTCCTATTACAAGGGATGTTTACATTCCTTGTAACAGGAATAAAAGTGATCAATTTTTTTTTCAAAGTGTAAAAAAAAATGAAATAAAAAAAATACATTTTTTAAAACACCCCTGTCCCGCCCACATGTGAGGTATTGTCACGTGCGTTGGAGCGTGTGCAACAATTCTAGCACTATACCTCCTGTAACTCGAAAATAGTAACCTGTAAAAAAATGTAAAGTATCGCCTATGGAGATTTTTAAGTACCGAAGTTTGGCACCATTCCATGAGTGTGCGCAATTTGAAAGCGTGACAAGTTAGGTATCTATGTACTCTGCATAACATCATCTTTCACATTATACAAAAAAATTGGGCCAACTTAACTGTTTTGTTGTCTTTTAATTTATGAAAGTTTTTTTCTCTAAAAAAAAAAAAGCGTTTGAAAAATTATTGCGCAGATACTGTGCGAGAAAAGTTGCAATGACCGCCATTTTATTCCCTAGAGTGTCTACTAAAAATATATATATATATAATATATATATATATATAATGTTTGGGGGTTCTGATTAATTTTCTAGCAAAAAAATTGTGATTTTTACATGAAGGAGAGAATAGCCAAAATAGGCCCAGTTGTCAAGTGGTTAAATCGGGTGTGAGGTGGTGATGCTGTGTCTGATGATCTTTGACTTCTCCCATGTTGTTCAGGTTAATCTCCACCCATTTAAGTTTGCTTACCCCTGAATTGTAGAGCATCTAATTGTAATTGTTGTCCACCATTCTGCTTTAAAGTGTATGTATGGTCAAAATATAAAATCATATATTAATTTCTGCCTTGTATTTATTATTTCTAGCCTACGCCTATTGGGCTACTTTCACACTGAAGTGATGGGTGCGTCGGCGCTAAAGTGCCGCTATTTTTAGCGGCGCTTTACCGCCGTTTTTGCTGCGATTTTTTGGCCGATAACGTTGCGGCTTTAACCCCTGCTATCGGCAAAAAAAAAAAATTAAACCCGCCCGCAAAAAAACGCAGCTTTGCAATGTTTTGCAGGTGTTTTGGAGGCGCTGCCCCATTGATGTAGGAGCTGCATATTCACTGCTCCTACACTGCCTTAAAGATGCGGCTGGCAGGACTTTTTTTTACCGTCCTGCCAGCGCAACACTCCAGTGTAAAAGCCCTCGGGCTGCATTCACACCTGAGTGTAGCGTTTTGCCGCGATATTTGCGCAATTTTTTACCGCGATTTTTGCTGCGTGTTTTACCGCGATTTTGGACAGGTCTAGGGTCACAATGTTAAAAGCAGAAAAACGCCCAAAGTCCCAGAACTTGTTTGAGCTTCAGGCGTTTTTGAACTTCTGGCTTCAGGTGTTTTGTAGTGGAGATGTGAACCATCTCCATAGAGAATAATAGATTTTTTTCCCCCTCCCAGCGTTTTTTATAGCTTCAGGCTTCAAGCTACAAAATGCTCAGGTGTGAACGGGGTCTCGGGCTTAACACTGGATATAAAGACGCGGCTCTTTCAGGGCACTTTGCAGGTGCTATTTTTAGTGCAATAGCAACTGCAAAGCACCTCAGTGTGAAAGCAGCCTCACTCTGAATGATATTGAAGTTTGTAAACTTGCTTTGTGAAGGTCCCACACATTTACTTTCCTGCATTCTGTGACATGTGTTCACTATGCTCTGTGAGCAAGCACTGCTGTGTCATGGCATTACGTGGCATACAGAGATGCTGAGAGGAGGAGTTTCAGGAGTTGGCATCAGTAAGGGAATCGCTGCTTGCAGACAGCAAGGTACCATGGGATGTGTAGTACTTTAAAGTTCAAAAGTAAACAGCAGAGGAGAAGCTGCAAAGCAAGCTCGGAATCCAGGAAGTAGTGAAAAGTGATGGCCAGCAAACAGTCAGTACTCGCAATATGAAAAGAGAGAGACGTAAGCTTATATTGGTTAACTATTGATTGCATTGTATTCCAATGCTTATGTAAAATGAAAGTCTGCTGTCACCATAGTTTAAGTCCCCTTTCTTTATTCAATAGGAGAACTTTACTGAGTCATTTCTTTAGTTGAAGTATAAACCTAATTTTATTTAGGATATACTGTATAACTAATATATTATATATATATTTTAATTTTTCATAGAAGTGTGAAGTGGAACTAGTGGAGAGGGAGACTATCGCCTAGTTCAAGAAGATACATTTTTCTCTGATTCTGATTGTTTGGCAAGGTAAGACCTATTGCTGCTTTATATAATGATAGTTTCTTGTGTTGGGATTCTCAGATGTAAAACATGTCCCATTAGTATTTTAGTGGATACAATTTATTTACAAAAACAATATACAGACGTGTAACACATGTATTGCTTTCATCATACGGATATCTGAAGTGTGAAATAATAAATCTTTCCATCGCTTCTTTCTCTAATTAAACTGTTGTCACGCAGGTGAGTCATATCGCAGGTTATCTCATTTATTGCACCCTGAGTTTCACATGAGGTACATTTAAAGGTGTAAAATCCCACAACAATTGTCCTAGAATATAAATTGGCTTCATTTAGGTCATGGTTTGGATTGCAGTCAGGTTTCTAAGCTCCTAGAGGACCTCCTTTCATGTTGTGTAGCACTACCTCCACAGGTGCTGCAGATGACTGGTCTCCCTACTCCTCCACAGCCAGACGACAAGCATTTTCCACTTCCATCCAGACACAAGGAACAGTCTTTGAGCTTGGTTTTTGTTGTTGGGGTAATAACTTGGATGGTGAATAGGAATTGCTCAAGGAAGATGCCCAGCTTGACTGAAACAATAACAGGTACAACTTCCTCCCTATATACGCAATCTTGAACTGTCCTCCTTTCCGGACACTGACCGTGTCTGACCACAAAGTTCAACAGCCCCTTAAGGACTAGGAATTCGGTCCCTTAGAAAGTAATCTCTTTGTGTAGTAAGCAGCATACAGGAGTATTTGGCACACCACTGTAGACACTGATCCCCACTCTACTGCCTGAGGACTACCAGCCCACCTGGCTGCTTCTCCACCAGCCCAACCGGCTGCTCCAAGGATCTCCCAGGGCAAGGGACAGGAGGGTTCATCACAATGCTGTTTTCCCAGAAAGGCTTGCTACATGTGACTGTCTCTCCTTTTGTGAATCTCTGGGCACATTCATGTACTTGCACTGTCCTCCTTGCTCCCTGCTGTTCCTTAGGCAAGATTCCTTTCAAACCCCACTGCTGTCAGGATCCTCCCAAGCCAGCCTGACCTCCCACCTGAGGCAGAGCCCCCTACCCAGACACAGGGGCCCCCCTTCAAGGCCACCAACAGTTTCCTTACCACTCCATCTTCCACCTGACTCCCCTGCTGGCCTGACTCATCCATATTTCTACCGCCTGAGGATTGGCCAAGGTCTCATAAATATGCAGATAACCCTCCTAGCCTCCACTCACTAACTTCTAGAAGAAAAACAAACAAAACAAAAGAAAGTTGCGCTGCTAATAATATAGAGTGAAGCTGCCAGCACTAACAGTGAAACAACCTGTGAGTGAACAATAAAGAAAAAATAAGTGCATCGCTTAAAAAATGTAAAATTGCGTGAAGCAGTTTACATGAATCTCATCCAAATGGGTGGGATTATAGTGTGATGAATGAACCAAAAACACAATACAAAGATAAACAATTAAAGGGATGGTGAAACCCTTAAAGTGCAAACAATGAATTGTAAAGTATGGAGGAAGTCCTTCAAAAAACAATGTATAGGTACAAATAGGTCTTCATATGAAACACTCCTGTAGAACACTCCTGTGTTACTGGGGATTCAAATGGTGTGTGTGATCCACTTTAATAAGCATACAGGACAGCCAGACTGGTAAATTAAGAGAATGGGTACTCTTACCGCATAAGGTGGACACCTATGCCAGTGGCACTGTGTCGTTTAAGCTTGTAAGAGCTCCTCGGATGGATGGCTCTATGGAGAGTGATGTTTGGAGAAATGGTAGATCCTTCCCAGGGATCCCAAGGTCCAAGATAGAGTGGCTCCAGGCTTTCAGATGGAACAAAACTTGTGGGTATCCATAGAAGAAACAAAAAAACTCCACATGGTGTAGTTTGTTTGAAAAGGGAAGCCTTTATTAGGCTGGTAAAATACAGAGCAATAAAAACAAAAAACAATCACCTTCCAGTCAGGGATGTTTATCCCGGGTGATGACGTACCGTGTCGCATCGTCACGTGGTGACGTGTTGACGTATGCTCCCCCGTTCGTGTGACCAATCACTTCCCATTTTTAACTTCTAGAAGGTTCTCCAAACTTTCAGAACCAGGGGGAGACACCAGAGACCTGCCTGTATGAGTCATCCAGCCTAACCTGCACCTGAGATCCTTGTCCCTAAACTCTGTAAGTTGTACAGGGCGCAGCCCTTATTGTTCTGATACCCAAGCTAGGCAAGGACCCATCATTCCCCGAATCCTACTGGCCCATCTCCCTTCTCCAACTAGATGTGAAAATTCTAGCTAAGATTCTGGCTTTGCACCTTAACAAAGTAATCCTTAGTTTAGTGCACCACTACCAGATCGGATTCATGCCCGACAAAAACAGCTTTTAACCTCAGGCGGTTACACATGAATCTCCAGGCCCGGCACTTGGGCATGGGTTCCTGGGTGGTGGTTAGCCTCTACACCGCTAAGGCATTCGACTCCGTGGAATGGAGCTACCTGTTGGAGTGCCTCCGCATATTTGGCTTCAACTTCAACTTCTATACCAGGCCCTCACGGCACGTATCCAAGTCAACGGCAGGATCTCGCACTCCTTCCCGCTTTCCTGTGGCACGCGCCAAGGCTGCCCTATATCGCCCTTACTGTACCCCCTGGCTGTAGAACTTCTTGCTATTGCCCTTAGGGGCCACCCTAAGGGCAATACGCGGATGATATGCTTCTCTACCTTGCGGATGCTGGCCCCTCGCTCCAGACAGCCTTACAAATAACAGCCTTTGGGGCATTCTCAGGGTTGCAGATAAACTGGGCTAAGTCCCATATCCTCCCCCTAGACCTGGGCGCCCCCACTGCTGACCAAGCTGCACTCCCTCTTGTCAGAACAAACGCCATCCACGTCTCCAGATCCCCCCTAGACTACATTACCCTAAACATTGAGCCCCTATTTAATATCCTGAAAACCCGAAACGCAGATATGGTTTCGCCTCCCCCTTGAGGGTTATGGGCCAAGTTAACCTGGTCAAGATGATCCTCCTCCCAAAGCTGCTCTATGCCTTTTGGCAGGCCCGCTTTATATCCCCCTCTGTATATTTAAAACCATGAAGTCTATCCTCAATTCTTTCTTTTGGGGCTCCTCCCGACACAAACTGTCATGGCGAGTCCTGAAGTGCCCATCCAGCTTGGGTGGCATCTCGGTCACCGACCTCTCCCTCTACTACATAGCGTTCCAGCTTTCCCACTTCTACTACTATAACCATTCAGACAGAGAACGCTACTTGGCCCTGGTGTGTTCCCAGACCCCTGGCCCACTGTCGCACCCTTTTCAGATATTGTTTTGTGGACCTTGAGGTTCACCCCAGACGGGCGACAGGAGACGCATGCTGTTTCACCACTGCAAAATCTGGCAACTCGCCATGCTTCATGGTGAGGCGCCATCCCGCAGTCGCACACGCCCCTCTGGGGCAACCTGCAACTGCCCGAGCTGGCCACAGTCCCCGAACATGGCATGTGGATTAACAAGGGTGTCATATATTTGATGCAAGTTGTGGCTCATGAAGCGGTCAGATCTTTTCAGTGCTTTTTTAAAGACACCTTCGTCCTGCCCAATCATATGTTCTTCCGCTAGCTCCAGCTCCGACACGCACTCAACACACAGTTTAGAGACGCCATCCCTGTTCTCAAGATCCCGCTGCCAGTGAACATTGTCCTGGGCAGGGACCCCAAGAAGCTGTTCTCCCAGTTCTACGCCTATCTTTTGGCGCCCTCAGGCCGCCGCCCATCAGTTGAAATCCCGTTGGGAACCTGATCTGGGCGAGGTGTCGGCTGAGGACTGGGAGGAAGCTCTCGCCAACTGCAGAATTGTCTCTCCCAAGATCTCTGACCGCCTCACCCACCTATATATCCTCCACTGCTCATACCTGATGCCCCACTGTACAACCCCGACTGCCCTGGCTGCGACCATCCCGGTGCCACCTTCTATCATCACCTCTGGACATGCCCCTGCGTACAGGGGTTCTGGACCCAGGTGGTCCAGTTTCTCTACGACCACATGGGCTCCCCACTGTCCCTCTGCCCCCGTCAGTGTGTGCTGGGGCTTCTTTCACTCCCTGAAGCCGAAAAGTACCTGAATATATTTTTACAGAAAACATTATTCCTTGCCAGGCTTCAGATAGCTAAGACATGGATGAGGGAAACCGTCCCCCCACACTGCAGCAGTGGATCAAAGCTGTTAACACTACTCTACCCTTCAAAAAGCTACTCTACGTCCATAGGGGATGCCCAGGCAAATACCACATGGTCTGGGATTGATGGCTGGGGGCCGTCTCCACCTGCGATGCGCCTGACTAGTCGTGCTCCTCCAGGGTGGCCCTGGGGGCCTCCCCCCCCCCCCCCCCGCTGGCCCGGCACCACTCTGCCCTTCTATACGCTGAAATATATATGCACATGCAATGTTAATCTTTGCCACGCCTGTATGTACATCAATGGGATTTATCCGTAACTGTAGTGCCTGTTGTACTAGATATCCTATAGGTTGAACTGGATGGACTTGTGTCTTTTTTCAACCTGGCTAACTATATAACTATATCCGCGTGTTTGTATATTTTTTCTATGCTCAATAAATTTTGTTTTGATAAAAAAAAAAAAAAAGAGTCCCACAAATGTACCTGTACTAACCTGATAGCACAATAGAGGATGCTACAGTTGCTTAGGTTGTGACCCAGCAGCCGCAACCACCTGCGCAGAAAACCTGAGATGCATGCACTGGCACCCGCATGCACTGGAAATTGTAGAAGCCCCTTCCCTCACTGCACTGGTTTCTGTGTGGGCTGCGAATTAAAAAAAAAATATGCAGGGACATTTTCCCTGAGTTTTCAGGAGCACAGCAGCCAATTCAAATATAGTGCTTCAAGCAGTCAGGAAAGTAGGGGAGTAATGAACTCCAAACACCTGGGATCAACTGGTTTCATACGTACACATCCTTGTGTAAGGCACACATTATTCATATTGTTGATTTTATTTCACAGGTAGTGTTAGATTCTTAATACTTACCAATTTTTTTTTAATATGCAAATGTAACAACTAGTTCTTTTATAACACACCAATATTGGAAAGCAGAAGTACACATTATGCAGTTCCTCTTTTGCAGAAAATGGATGCACTCAACTTACATAATCTTCTTCTAAGCCTTTTTCGTGACCTTCATTCTAAAACATATATCGTACATGAATCCTTAAATAATACCACTATAACTAAGGTCTGTGTCCGAAGACACTTTTAATACCTATTTTTGTTCAGACTTTAGATATTAATTAAGGATCCATTCACACTTGTGCAACTCGTCATGCAACTTTGTAAATCATAGTCACATATAAAATAGTTGATGCACTACTTTGAGGTCGATGGCCCGCAAGTTTCATGAAAGTCGGACCAAAGTTAATCCTCAAACGTTGCATGAAAGTCATACCTGAATGTTATACAATGCAACGGCTGGTCAAAGTAACTTCTAAGTTGCACCCATCCAAAGGTGTTGTATCATGATGGAAAAAATTCTCTCTCTCTCTCTCTCTTTCTCAATGGCACAAGCACGTACCTGTACGTCCTCTACAAGGGCCCAGCCGTGGGGTCACGAGCATTCCGCTGGCTGCGCACTTGTGACCCGGTCAGAAGCTCCGTGACCGCGCTTGTGGTACTGCGATCGGACACCGGAGCTGAAGAACAGAAAGAGGTGTGTAATCACACCTCCCCCTGTTCTTCATTGTGGCAATGTCAGTGATCGTCTGTTCCCTGATATAGGGAAATATGATCACTGACGTCACACGTCCAGCCCCGCCCCCCTACAGTTAGAAACACATATGGGGTCACACCTAACCGCTACAGTGCCCCCTAGTGGTTAACTCCTAAACTGCAATTCTAATTTTCACAGTAATCCAGTGCATTTTTATAGCACTTTTCACTTTGGTCCCAAAAATGTTTTTAAAATTGTCCGATGTGTCCGCCATAATGTCAGTCATGAAAAAAATCGCTGATCACCGCCATTAGTAGTAAAAAAAAAAGATTAATAAAAAATAAAACTATCCCCTATTTTGTAAACGCTTTAAATTATTGCGCAAACCAATCGATAAACGCTTATTAAGATTTATTTTTTTATTTTTTACCTAAAAATAGGTAGAAGAATATGTATAAGCCTAAACCTGAGGGGATATTTATTATAGTAAAAAATATTGAATTGTTTTCAAAATTGTCGCTCTATTTTTGTTTATAGCGCGATCAAATACCACCAAAAGAAAGCTCTATTTGTGGGGAAAGAAGGTCGCCAATCTTGTTTGGGAGCCACGTCGCACGACCGCGCAATTGTCAGTTAAAGCGACGCAGTGCCGAATCGCAAAAGGGGGCAAGGTCCTTAACCTGCATAATGGTCCGGGTCTTAAGTGGTTAAACAAATTTCAGTTCAGGCCAATATATATTATTCTAAATATTTTTGGTAAAAAATTGCAACAAGCATATATTGCTTGGTTTGCGCAAAAGTTGTAGCATCTACAAACTATGGGACAGATTTATGGCATTTTTATTATTTTTTCTTTACTAGTATTGGCAGTGATCTGAGATTTTTATCGGTAATTCGACATTGCGGCAGACATTTTATACAGCGCTCAGAGCTATAAAAATGCACTGATTATTGTATACATGCCACTGGTAGGGAAGGGGGTTAAAACTAGGGGGCGATCAAGGGGTTAAATGTGTGTTCTAACTGTATGGGAATAGGACTGACTGTGGGTGGAGATATATTGTTCCTACTCAGTAGGAACAAATGATGTCTCCTCTCCCCCTGACAGAACAGGGATTTGTGTGTTTACACACACAAGTCCCTGCGCTGGCTCTCGTGGCCTGTGGTGATTGTGCCTGCCGGCCACGCACATCGGGTCCCCCGCCATGCTGGGGGTACCTTGAGTGGCTCTTAAAGGGAACAACTTTCCCATAAGTTGTTTTGCCCAGCTGTGCCATTCTGCCAACGTATAACGGCGTGAGCCGATCGGCAAGTAGTTAGAGGTTGTAAACCTCCCTGTGTAATTTGTACCTAATATTAGGTAAGCCTAGAATAAGGCTTACCTATAGGTACTGTAAATATCTCCTAAAAGTGCACAGTTTAGGAAATATTTACTGTATACTCCGCCGATGATGTAATTGGCGCATGCACTGTGAAGTAATGGTCACCTGTGCCGTTTCTTCAGGAGTGTGTGGTGTGACTGGCAGCTTCTGCGCAAGAAGGGCGAAGATGGATGCATCCTGCAGCAGGGAAGGCACAGGTTTCATTTGCAAGAAAGTGTCACATAATGTGCTAGTATGCGATACATACTAGCACATTATGGCTTTAACTTGCAGGGTAGAAGAAAAGGAAAAAACATTATGGTTTAAATCCACTTTAAGTCCTAGTAATAGGCATGCATGGTAGACCTGTAGAGCCATGCATGTCCTGTTAAAGAATGGCAAATGCATAAACTCTGTCCATACTATGCCTGGGGTTGCGACCCACGGTTCGGTCCAATTTTGGGGCAGGATTTCACCAGTGACCTTATCCTGTCTTGGCTATGCCTTGGGTGGGGTAAACCAAAGTACCGTATTTATCGGCGTATAACACGCACAGGCATATAACACACTAACTTTAAGAGGGAAGTTTCAGGAAAAAAACTTTCCACAGCCCCCTGCGTATAACACACAGGCACAGTTTACCCTCTATTTTCAGGGTAAAAAAGTGAGTGTTATACGCCAATAAATACAGTAATAACCCAGTAAATTTTTGAACTACTTGCCTCAAAATTAGGAAACATGATTTGGTTTGTGCCTCCTTTTTAGATTCATGGGGCCAGATTCAGGTAGATGGGCGCATCTTTATTCTTGAGTAACGTTTCTCATTTACGTTACTCCGCCGAAACTTTAGGAGAAAGTACTGTATTCACAAAGCACTTGCTCCTAAAGTTGCGGCGGCGTAGCGAAAATGGGCCGGCGGAATTCAAATTGGGGGGGTAGGGGGCGTGTAGTATTTAAACTAGGCGCGATCCCGTGGCGAACGCACTGCGCATGCGCCGGCCGTCAATGTATCCCAGTGCGCATGCTCCACATTAGAACGGTGTTTTCTACGTGAACGTCAATCCCCATTCACGGACGAGTTACGCAAACGACGTGAAACTTTCAATTCGACGCGGTCACGACGGCCATACTTAACATAGGATACGCATGCTTTTTGTTGCTTTATCTTTACGCCGGGAAACCCCTTACGGAAACGTCGTAAAGTGACTGCGTTGGGCCCGCGTACTTTCGTGAATTGCCGTATCTCGCATAGCGGCCATTTTAAAATTGCAGTTCCGATACGACAGCGAAATACAATTACGCCGCTCGTATCTGGACTCAATCCCGGCGTATCTTGTTTTCTGAATACAGAAAACAGATACGCCAGCATAGGTTAGAAGTTACGCGGCTTATCTAGAGATAAGCCGCGTAAATTCTACCTGAATCTGGCCCATGAAGTCTAACCAAATTGATACAAGTCAAAGCAACTAAAGTTCAGCTTTATACACAGTTTTATAACAATTATGTGAACATTTTATTGGATCTTTTTTTTAATAACAAGTGTGATTTTGCTCCTACAAGTGGCGTTAAAACACTCATAAAATAAATTAACAGGTTTAAGTTTTAACATTAGTAGTAATAATTAAGTTGTAGCTTTTTTGAGCAGCGTGTTCTGTCTGTCCAACACCTTTTACAGAATTTGCAACATAGGTTGTACAATAGATTTGCTTATGAATCTTTGAAGATATGAGGATACTTTGGTTTAAAGGAAATAATTGTTGTCTTTTTAATGTTCTGTAATGTATTCTCTTTTTGGTGTAAATTAATAGGCCTGAATTTTGAATGGGTCAGCTCATAAGAGCAAATGCTGAAGGTTTACGGTTCAGTGGTTTCACTGTAAGTTTCCAACTGTATAACAGTCTGCTATATTAATTAATGGTAGTAACATTTTGTTGCAAAATTGCTGGTGATTGCAGTCTACTTTCAGACAGGTGGAGAGGAACAAAGGGTCATCTCCAAGGTTCTTGTTAGGCCCCGTACACACGTACACACGGCAGAGAACCTCGACGGGCGGAACACATCGTTCCGCCCGTCGAGGTTCTCTGCCGGCCGTCAGAATCGGTGACCCGCCCGTCGGGAAAGGCAACCAGCCATTCATCCCGACGGGCCGTCGAGCAAATAGAGAACCTGTTCTCTATTTGCTCGACAGGTTTCCCGACGGGCGGGGCTCGCCGAGAGCGTACACACGGCCGAGGTTCTCGGAAGAATGCGGCTCCCAGCGAGGTTCCCGCTGGTTTCTGCCGAGAACCTCGGCCGTGTGTACGGGGCTTTAGAGAGTGCCATTTTCCTATAGCAATGTCCTAAACTACTGGCCTTAATGCAATATGTGTATATTTCCGTTCTGTTCTTAATATGGTATAAGGAATCTGTATAAATTGTTAAGTAACTTGCATATTTTGAACAACTTTATTTTCCAAAATTTAAATTTTACAGCATTCCATAAAATAATGGGACAAATCCATTAAATAGGAGGGTGTTGGATTAAGTATGCAAAAGTGTGTGATTAGGAATGCCTCGAAGACAAACCTTGTGCTAATTCTGGATTGTAACCATTCTTTCAAGCTAAGTTTTGGCAAGAACCTTGAATCTGATCCTACACTTGTATCTGATCCTACACTTGTCTGTGCACTTTATGTATTGAATAGTATTATGAAAAGTCAATGTATGACTGTTATGCCAGGGACCCTAAAGATGGCATATTTAAAGTACATGCTGTCTTTCTGCAGCTAAATTTCCTACAGTCATTACTAACTTTTCCATATTCCTTGGATTTTTTGATTATTCTGGCATGATCCTCAGAAACTGTACCCTTCTTGGAACAAAATTTTCCACCAATAGCTTGCAAAGCATCTGCTGTACCGTCATCTCAGCTGTCTGACACAAAAATAGAAGTCTGCATTTGTAAAGAAATAAAAAATGTCACAATATAAATGATCATTGTTTTAACCATAGAGTTCTATCAAGAACAATGGGAAACTGAGCTTATATGAAACTGTAGAAAATGTTGGTTCTGTTTTAGAGCACTTAAAGGGTTTGTAAAGGATTTTTATTTTGTTATCTTAATAGCTTCCTTTACCTTAACGCAGTGCTGTTTTCATGTCCTCATTGTTAGTTTTTGCTCTCAAGTTCCTGTAACCCTTCTCTGATCTCCACACTTCCTGGTTGTCTGTTTCCTGATAACCACAGTGCTGGGAGCTTTATCTCTGTGGTCACTAATCAAGGAGGTGTTATTACTGTGTGTCTAAAACCCCTCAGCACCAATCGGTTTCGTTTTCCAAACCGCATAAAATAGGGGGACAAAGATGGCTTCAAAGCTACATTAGGGAATTGATGGCAAGAGAGATCCTATAGAGACCCAGAGGGATGTAGATCTCTTGGTACTTGTGTAAGAGAGCTGTGCTATTAGAGCAGCTTGATAATAAGGCTGGTAAATTATGGAGGCCAAGCCCACCACATGGTTTCGAGACCTGCAATGTCAATTTATTCATTCAGGGTTTTTGTTAACCCTGAAAAAAAATTGAATTTCTGATTCTAGCTGTAAATCTCCCATTGGGAACACAATTGGTAAAGTCCTAAAATAAAAAAATATCCTGGGTAGAAATTTAATTTGAATAAAGTTGATTCTAACCAGGGTAGGGAATAATGTGCCCAGCAACGAAGATCTTCCAGATGTTGGTGGAAGAGTGAAGGATAATTAGCCTGGTAAAAAGTGTTGATTGAAGGTGTCTAAATACCTAAATAAGGTAATAAGATTGGTGCCCATTGAAAATTATAAGTACTCTGCAAAGTCGTTATCATCAGGGGGCAAGGAAACATTAAGGGGCATCCTTTTTTGGGTATTCAAGGAAAGCCCAGAAAGCTGAGAAAATTGGTGTAACAAGGTCAACAGGTAGGGTAAAGTAATTTTGAGGATTAGTGTTGTAGACAAAGATATCGTTATCAAACAAGGCACATTTATGCTCTTGTTGTCCATTACATATACCATGAATATTCGTATGGGATCGAATAGCTACAGCTAAAGGTTCACTTGTTAAGGCAAATGGCAATGGGGAGAGCGGGCAGCCCTGTCTTGTCCCACGTTGGATGGGAAATGACAACAATCTATAACCACGTATGGAAACCTGAGGTGATGGGTTGCTATAAAGGACCTTTTTAATGGCAAATTAAAACTAGAACCAAACAAACCTTATTTTTTGTTTTTTAAATAACAAACATGTTATACTCACCTAGTCTGTATAAAGGCAGCCCTGGATTCCCCTTCTGGTGCACCTGGCTCCTCCTCTTTGACGAATGCCCCCATAGAAATCTGCTTCCTATGGGGGCACTCATGTGGGAACAGAAGACTTTTTTTTTTTTTTTTTTTTATTCAGAGAATGCATTAAGGTAAACAACCTTAAGGCGTTAGAACCACTTCTAGGCTGTATAAAACAAGGCTACTTGTGGTTATTCGGTAACGGACTAGTCATCAGGTGCTTCTTAAAAACTGATGGAGGGTAAAACTAAAAATAGGTGTGTGTTACGCACAGGACACATTGGTGCTGCGTTGCTTAATCTGTACCGGAAAAAAATAGGAACAAATCCTAGAGCAGATACAAGTGGTGGTTTGTTTATTTACATTTTTTACAAATCCTATTTCTCACAGATTTGGCAACATCTATGGCTATATACATGGGTACCTGCATGCATTTTGGATTATCATGTTTTGAAATTGCTTTCAGACTTCATACAGATATCACTGAGCTGTTCAGGTTTAGGGATGTAGGAGTAGTGCTAAATCTGACCACTAGAGAGAGACCTCTCAAAAGAAGCTGCAAGCTAAAATTGTCTTGATCACAACATGCTCCCATTACGTGTCGCTTCCTTTATGCATTTTTATTTTTAAAGGGCAACTCCAACCAAAACCTTTTTTAGATTTTACATGTAGTAACATTTAATTGCTGTCTGTGTTCTTGTTTGGGAGATGAAGTTTTAGGTGTGCATGCCTTTTTAATTGGCTGCCCTATGAGTGGCAATTGCACAAAAGAAATACAAGCATTGCACTACAACACATAACAGGTCACCATGTGTTGTGGTGCATTTTAGTGCACATGTGTTGGCTAGTGCGTTTTGAAGTGCACTAGACTCTTCATTAGGCACTCAATTAGGCGCCCTTAGCTCAATGTGGTGAGTTGGCCACAGAGTGCTTTACAGGTTTAGGACTTGGTCTGCCTGCCTGGGAAGACTGCTGGATGGAGAATATCCCCTGCATATTGCCTATGTACCAGGAGTCCAAAGACCTCCACTGCAGCAAGTCATGGCTTTCAGCCTTTAAGGGAGGCTGGATTTGCTGACCTTGGTCCCCAAAGGATTACATCTGTTGCATATTTGTTACAGATCTGGCAGCGAGGGAAAGGCACTGCAAAACTTTTTGTGTTTTGGCCCTGCAACACATTTTAATTTGGTGCCATTTTCCAGACAGGGCACTCCCACTGAGCTTACACAACCTCTCTACTGGGAATTCATGCTGCACATGCATGAAGCATTTTGAATTACACACAGACAGACCACCATCTGCTCAATAGTTCAGCATTCTGATCCTCCGGGACACAATTAGGGTTCTCCAAGTGTCACATCATTAACCCTTCCTCCACTCCTATAGCAGTGTATCATGAGTACCACTTGTGCAACCCCTCATTTGCAGCAATATTATAGTGGACATAGGACATGGTTTAAGGACATGCCTAGGGATCCTGGTTCTATCCTGACAGATTTGTCTGTCCTTGTCTGTGGAGCTTCACTGCAAGATGTACTGGTGTATCCCTGGACAAACTTCATCAATGTCACTAAAGGAAAAAGTACCCCTTTCCCCAGAAAAAAAAAAAAGAAAGACATCCATTAGGTAAACCCTCTTCTTGCTGGCCTCCAAGGCAAAGCCTGCTGCTGTAAGACCTTGACCCTCAAATCACTCAATTCTATTAATTACCATAGTCCTTTTATAAACTGGGGTATGCCACCACTTTTTAGAGTTAAAGGGGAGGGGGTCTGCAGCCGTCTGGTCCCAGGACATTTTGTATGTATGGGTCCAGTGCATTGTATCCAAAGGCTACAAGTTGGAATTTCAAGCTCTACCTCGACCCTGCTTCATGTTGTCAGACTCGCTAAAGTCCCTACTGAGATTGTCAGTAGGGATGAGCCGAACACCCCCGCGTTCGGTTCGCACCAGAACCGTCGAACAGACCGACCGTTCGCGCGAACATTTAGAACCCCATTGAAGTCTATGGGACTCGAACGTTCAAATTCAAAAACGATCATTTTAACCACTTATGATGCATCCGCTTACGTCCGCAAAGATCCACGTCCGTCTGGATCCATTTTTTCGGACGGAAGAAAACACTATTTTTCTTCCGTCCGGCGGAACGGATCGGATGAAGACGGACAAACGGTCCGTTTTAATCCGATTCCCCATAGGGGAGAGCGGAGGAGAGACAGGGCGGTCCCTGCACAGTGTGCGGGGACCGCCCTGTCCGTCGACAGCTGAGCGGGACCCCCGCTGAGCCGACGGACACACACCTTAGGGTCCTTTCACACGTGCGGACCGTTTTTTAGGACCGTTTTTTTTCATCAGTTGAGACGGATGTAAACGGACGTTAGCGGATGCCCATCCGCTAACGTCAGCTATCCCATAGGGAAGCATTGCGGTCCATTTTTCATCCGTAAAAAACAGACGAACGGTCCGCACGTGTGAAAGGGCCCTTAAATTGAAGAAAAGAAAAAATTGAAAAAAAATGTTTCTTTAAGATGCTGGGCGGGACTGACGTTTTGACGTCACTTCCAGGAGCAGTGATTTTAATGATGCTTAAATAAAAAATAAAAAAATCCTTTTAAATATTGTACCTGCTGGGTGTCTATACGTGTCTATAAGTGTGATTATATATATATGTTATAAAACTGAAAGTAGCTATAAATTGTCTATGCTCGCGAGCTTCCCCTAGTAGGAAATTCCTTCAAGTACAGTTGCAAATAACCTTGACCAGGCCTGGCCTAGATAACTCCAGAATGTTCCTCGGGGGGGGGGGGGGGGGGGGGCAAGATCTACTGTAAATACGTTGGTGCACTTTAACTTGTTTGTAACCACAGGGGGGTAGTCAAGCTAAGTCTAAGGGTACAATCAACACAGGTACTTGCGGAATGATCCTTAAGTTAATGCCGGTCAGCTTGGCTAGCGTGGCTTCCAGACATTAGGTCTCTTGAATAAATCAACAAGTAGTATACTATTCCGATATGCGTAGCACTAAGGAGTCACAAAGCTACAGTAGTATTGAAAGCTTTGGGCCACTTCCCTCTCACCCGAGCAGGCCTAGTCCGCCTGAGTTCCTCACGACAAACACACCGATCGGTGGCAACTCTGCAACACACAGTCTCCGGTCTCTTGCTTGCCACTGTTAGAATTGTCAGCTGGTGGAAGACTCCAGTCTCTTGGAAGCACAAGCTGGACACACTTGATCTTGTCTCTCTCTCCGGATTTCTGGTCTTCCGGTGACTCCAGGCCCAGGCTTCAGGCCTAGATACTCGGCTATGGGGCTCTCCCTCGTTCTGCAGAGGGAGAAGTGCAGGTCCCAAGAGAGCGAATTCAGCTCCTCCCAGTCTTTAAATAACCTCCCCCATAAAGATGTGCAGAGGTGTCATGTGCTCCGGGAAGACAATGCATTGAGGGAACTGTAGTCTATTTCTACCATTGTCAATGGAGTCCTTTTCTCCTGGTACCTCTAATCCCACAATGCATTGCTTTTGGAAAATAAATAAACACATATATACAGCGTAACTGGAACTCCCGGGGAGAGATTTAGGTATGCAACATTACCAAAAGTCTTTGACAGCATGACCCCCCCCCCCTACACCTATCATTCCGGTGCACCAACGCTTCCTTTGTGTTTGAATAATCCTCCCTTTCTACTTGGAAAATACTCCATTGGGTCGGTTTGTGCCTCTTGGGTTTTTCAGCATCAGATGCCTGCTTTGCAGATGAGCAAGGCTGTCACGTGGTTCGCAAATTTTAAGTTTTTTTACAATGTGGATGCCATGGCTTCAGCTGAAGCCAGCTTTTGTGGTAGGCCTCGTACACACGGGGCAATAGATTTGTTCAAATCGGTCGGACCGACCGATTTGAACAAATCTGTCTGATAGGATTTTGGTTTGCTCGCGTGTACACACGAGCAAACCAAAATCCCCGCCAGCAGACGGCGCGCTGACGTGGCGGTGACGTGGCGGTGACGTTGACGCCGCCACGTCACCGCACCAGGAAGTAAAACACTTCCGCGCATGCGCCGAATCCATTCGGCGGCGGTGCGGGACGACATGTCTGCTGGTAAGTGTACAAACCAGCAGACATGTCGGGCGGACGGATTCCCACCCGATAGATTTCAAAGCATGCTTTGAAATCTGTCGGGTGGCCAAATCCGTCGGCTCGGCCGTACACACGATCGAATCTGTCTACTGGGACGGTCTAGCAGACCGTTTCCAGCAGACAGATTTGATTGTGTGTACGAGGCCTTAGGGTTCTTCAGGAGGCTTTATTATCTGTTGACCCCTTCTGTTAACCTGTTTGTTATCCATAGCCTGTTAGCCTTCAATGTGTTGCCCAACCCTTTAGGTTGACTGGTTATTGGACATACCTCTGTACCTTACTGATATGTTTGTTTAGGAAAACCAAATTTTTAGTTTGCCAAAAAATTTCTTGCCGCACATTACAGGTTATACTAGGCTGTCCTTACAGCTCATTCACCTGAAGGCAGCTGCAAAAGCCTATGTACTTGATTTCCTGTTATGTGCAATTCAAAAATCTTATAACATCGCACTTAACACACAGATGGTTTATACTTGTCTGGGTTGCCATTAAAGTGGTGGTGCATAGCATACCTTTAAAACTAAGCTCTTCCTGCGCCAAGATGTCGGCGCTGCAGGCGCTTTCATATTTACTCATCTTGCTTCCGGGTTCGCGGACTCTGATTCGGTAACTGTCCAGATCCGTGATGACATCACTCCCGCACGGGAACTGCCGTTTACGACACAGGGCTCTGAAGGAATGACAGGTGGCTATTCCTTCAGAGCACATGTGCCAGTGATTTCACTGGCTGCATGTACAGTAAATATCTCCTAAACGATGCACGTTTAGGATATATTTACACTACCTATAGGTAAGCCTCATTATAGGTTGGAAGAGATGGAAGTTTAGCAAACTTTTTTGTTACAGATTCCTGGTTTGCATTTATTGCAGTACATGTTCAAGTCGGCCAACTAAAATCAAAGTTATTCCTCTCTAGCCAGTCTGTACTCTACTATGCCAAATATATACTGTATATATGCTCATAGAATTAGGGCCTCATTTACACAGACATTTAACCTCTTCTATATGCTGAGGCGCAAAATTACTGGTGTCTGGGGAGCTGCACTGCTGTGTATGGGCACCGATGCAGGTGAATAGATGTACGCAGCCATGCTCAAGTAAACCTCAAAGGTTGCTGCATTGGCGTTTACCCATGCATGGCACTTCTTCCCAAACACACCACTGGTATTGATGGCACTTACGATTCACTGGGCACCAGAAAGTATGAGGGATTTTATGCCTTAGCGCACAGTAGCTAAGTGCCCAGTTTGCATGGGTCCGTGAAGTTTAGGTAAATAAAGTACTATAATTGTGTGTGTTTTTTTTTTTGTTTTTTTTTCTTGTTTTGCATAGATGTTGCTTTATGTATGATGTAAACGATTAATATGAGGGGGTAGTAGGTGAAACAACTTCGAGCCAGGCACTGTTTCTCTGATTTACTGCAACAAGATAACATATCAAGTATAAGTCATTCAGCGCTGGTGATTTATCACCATTCTGCTCTTTGCTCTTTGTGCGGAGTCCTCCTTCCTCTGAACAGTCTCAGGTTTTGTGTTCTCTCTTGCTGCTTTGCCTTCACTCCACATTAAAAATAAAAAAATATATATATATTTGCTTTAGAAAATAATCAGGGGATAGGCAGACTCCTATATATTTCCTCTATTACCTTACCTTCCACTTGTGTAAAGTTGAGATGAGAGAGTTAAAACATGTGCCCATTTACATTTCAGTTGACTCCTTCTGTACCACTTCTACTTTCCTCCTGCTACTTTCTTGAAACATATGGAAATAAAGCCAGGAAGGTAATGTAACAAACAAATAAAAAAAAAAAATCCTTCTATAACTAAAGAAAAAGTCAATAAAACCATTTAGGTTGTGGTGAGAAAGGACTAAAGAATCCAAAAATCCTCAACTCTAAAAGCTGTCTTAAAGAAAAGTATTCACATCTCAATCTAACACACATCCCAAAAATAAAGGATTGTTCCTCATTTTTAGGCAGTAACCAAAGCCATGATAGCCGAAAAGCCTAAGGGCCCTTTCACACGATCGGACCGTCTATCCGTTTGTTATCCATCCATCAACGGACGACAATGCATTCCTAAGGGCAGATGGATGACCATCCATTCACCTCCGCTCTTGATATTATACTTTTTTTTTTTTAACGTACAAGGGTACGTCAAGATACGTGAAAATGGATATTAACTGATAACAGACAATGTCCATCAAAGTCTGATAGGTTAAGATCCATTTGGAAACAATTTTTTTTTATTTATTTTTTTGTTTCTATGAACAGTAGCAGACTGCTTCAGTAGCATGGGGTGGGTCCAACATCAAAGTCTCCTAGCCACAATCTGCTTTTTCTTGCTTCTCCACATATAGTCAAATATGACCAACAATGTCACGCTGTCATAAATATTGTTGGAATTCATCGCACAACGCAGATACAAGGACACAGCAAAAACAAGTCACTCACTGAAAACTGCAATGCAGCATTGGAGGAGCAATGCTTTCTGGGTAATGTCATCAAAGTCACAAACTGCTGGAAACGGATCAAAACTGATGCAAAAACAGATGTGAACGGAAGACTGATGTAAACGGGGATCAATGGAGCTTACGGCGGATGAAGCAACAGAGTTTTCAATGCAGGTAAACTGATGATGCCCGTGTGAAAGGGGCCTAAAGACAGCAGTATGCCTTTTGAAATATTTTATATGTAACGTGTGAAAGGAAGATGTGTATACTTGCCTATGCTGAGGGTGTGGCAGGCGCAGCACTATGAAGTGCCTCATGCGCTGTGGCATTAGAAGAATTGTGGTATCTCTGACAACAAGACTGTCTATTACTCTGAAAATTCCTGTGATGAATAAAGTATAACAGAAAGTGGTGGTTCAAATATTCAATCTTGTCATTTAACATACGATGGTGGATATATTTATTTCTTCAGTATTCTGTCTCTGTCTCTGTGTGTCTCTCTCTCTCTCTCTCTCTCTCTCTCTCTCTCTCTCTCTCTCTCTCTCCACAACTAGATCAGTATACAGTTATAACCACACTATTTACAATAAGAACATATATATAAACTGTGTCGCATACCTATTTTTAGCCCCTGGCTTCCATAAAACACAACTTTGGCCGTGTGTCTGTTCTGCTCTGTGTCTCTGTCTCCATGTGGCTTTCTGTCTCTTTGTGGAATAATCTAGCAGCACATGGAGTATTAGGAACCTCCCAGACAGAGTGTTTGTAAAGCTGGCTGTGACTGGTCAAGACTCTGCTCAATGTGAGATTAGCTGTGATTGGGCCAAGGCTTCTGATGGGTCACAAAAGCTTAACTCTATGCTTTCTGCCATGAATTCAACTGTGAATAACTTTGCTTTTGTCTCTCACATATAAACAAATCCCCGACAATGGCTGCAGAGCCTGGGTGATGATGTCATTCATAGGCTTACTATGGGGAATCTGTTGTCAACTTTCCCTTATAGACACACAGAGCAGGGTTTGGAAGGGGAGCATGCACCAGTCCCCCCCATTGCAAGTCGCTTGCTATTGGGGTAATTGGTGCGTGCTACCTCCCAAAACCCTGCTCTGTGTCCATAAGACATATAGAGCTGTGGCTCGGCCATGCCACTCGCTCTCTTCTCATTGGTTCACTGGTTGTGATTGACAGCAGGGAGAGCCAATGTGGAGAGACTCTCGTGCACATCACTGGATTGAGAGGGGGCTCAGGAGAGTATTGAGGAAGCTGTGTGGGGAGCAGCACACAGTTTTTTTTTCATAGAATGCATGAATGTAAAAAAAAAAAAAAAAAAAACCTTCATCCTTTACAACCACTTAAAGATTTGTATAGAATAGGCTTGACTTCCTCTTTAGAAGACTATACTGTGTTAAGAGAAAAAAAAATAGTAATATTGAAAGTAGCAGGTCAGAAATGCCTCCTGTTGAGTCACCACTATAACACAATCCGCAAAGCTCATGTCCCTTTCTGTTAAATATCTGCAGAGAGACCATTGTCTCCACACAAAGAGAATCTCTACAGGCAGTGAATGGAATTTTCTACTTTCAAGAGAAAAGCTAAACCTTAAACACATTTTGTCTTGATACACCTGGAATGTATTTAACAGGATTGTTTGGCCCCCTTTCATACTGGCGTGGTTTGATTTGCCCTGCAGGTGTGGCACACTGTACCCGCGGCATAGTGCATCAGTAAGCTAGGCTTTAGATACTAACAATCAAGAAGCGACCCCAAAAAATGGTACAAAGAAAAGGCAGAAAGAGAGGGAGAAAAGGAATAAAAAATGTATCTAAACCTTAGAACCAAACTGTAATGTGTATATTGCTGGTTACCATTCCTTAGATGTGGGGATTACATTTGTCGTCCTTTTAAAGATTGAGTTCACCTTTGCCAGAAAATAGCCTATGCAGTCAAGGGGTACTAGACTCCTAGTAGATATGTAAAAATCTTCATTAATTGTATTGTTTTACCTGTAGGCCTTTTTTAGTCCTATTTAAGTATTCTAGTTGGCAACCCCCACATCCTGACAAGTTGTTGAAAACCATTGGAACGTTCACTCCCAACATTGCAAGAGTGAAAACTAACAGTCGGGACTTGAGGGTTGCTAACTTGGAGACTGTCGGACAGGTTTCCAGGGGACCCAAATGGGAGAAGCCTCTTGCACCTCCAACCCAAATGAACTTGGTAGTGTTAACAGATGACACACAGGGGTCACAGCAAACCAAAGCAGCACCCAGGCTAAATCCAGGGTCAGGAAGTCAGTAATACATAGGAATAGCAGGCTTAGACAAAGTCAAGTGGATGGAGAGCAACACGAGATTGCCAAACATGTGTTCGCTGATCTCCCCTAGCTAGTATGAACTTGCAACTTTGTGTTCAGAATGATCAAATCCTAGTGGCTTTGGCTGTGAAAGAAGCTGAGCGCAGTCTGTGATTGGCTTCAGCAGAATCTAGAGATGACATTAGCGGCCATTGGATCCTGATTCCCTCTCTAAAGAGGACCTATCAGCTGGACAATGCTATCAGAGTCATGGCTTGTCAGCCCACTTGTGAAAGCAATAATGTAAACAAATATAATTTTTTTTTTTTTTTTTTAAAGTTTAATAAAGTGATACACCCAGAAATATTTATAAAAGCCTCCCACCCACGTGTATAAGCACATGCAAATAGCTGTTGCTGCGCATGTGTGCATAAACAACAAATAAAAAACACATTTGGTATTGCTGCAAAAGCTGGAGTGAGAGCAATAATTCTATGGCATATTTTTTGTTTAACTTATAAACTGATGACCTGTAAAGGCTTTCAAAGCGTTGACTATAGACAAGTTTTTGGATGTAGTTTCATGCCGCTTCACTAGCACACACAATTTTGAAGCTACATATGTTGTATGTATCTGGTAACAACACAACCTCATCTTCCTTTTTCTTTTTTTCTTTTACCAAAAATGGTAATTCTATTTGTTTGTGTGCTATAATGAAATTATACATTTTACTGAAAATGTTTTGGTAAACAGTAGGGAAAAATATCATGCAACATATACAATTATACTACCACCATTTTATTCAACTGGGTCTCTGCTTTAGAATTTCAATTAGGGGGTTGTTTAAGTGCATGTTTGTTTATGTTAAAATGTGAACTTTATTATGTGTGGCCAAAGTAAAAAAAAAAGTGGGCTTTGAGGACTGAGCTCCCTTTATAGCCCCTGCAGCTTATGGATGTATTTGCAATGGGTGCAAACTAAACCCGTTTTTAATGTGAACTGTTAGGATAATTTGGTTTGCTACAGGCTGGTTGGTAAATGATCTGGAAAATTTTCTTTGTTTAAAGTTTGACATGCATTGTCCTTCCATGTGCTCCTTCTTAAAGCGGCTCTTCAGTCATTTTTTCATCTTTCCAGCTATTAAATCTTCTGCCCTTGTGTTAACTTTGGATAGTAAAACATTTATTTCCTGCCAGTAAATACCTTATACAGCCCACTTCCTGTTTCTTGTCTGGTCATTAGCCTAGGCTTATGACATCATGCACAACTCTCTCTCTCTCTAACTATCGTGAGAGTTTGCCATGAAGGGAGAAGCCATAAGAGGGCAAATGAGAGCTGCAGGGCTTGCAGAGCTGGAGGTATGCCTCTGTGTAAATCCAGGAAGTGAACAGGCAGCAGCCCACAGTTAAAAAGGCTGCAGCCAGACTTCGTGGAGGGAGATTTCTGCAGCATATTTGGCAAGTACAGAATCACAGTATATAAAAAATATGCAAAGTGGGTGGGGGGGGGGGGGATCTTCAGAATGGCAAAGATGATTTTTCTACAAATTATGTTAGCAGACTGCAGTTCCTCTTTAGCCACTGTGTTTTTCCTTCAACTTTCTGTTTGAAGGAAAAAAAAAACATGTATGGCCTGCCATAGACCCTTCATTCAGATGATTTAGTGAGAACTTAATTGATTTTGACTCTGGCACATCAGTCAGCCATGGCAGAATTATTTGAATTCCATCTGCTCTCCCAGACAAATATTTGTGCATGTGTCAGAGAGCTGGTAGAAATAGATTGATCGTATTTTTTTTCATCATTTCTGATCAGCTTTTTCAAGGTGTTGCATCGTTCTGCATTTTAATTGATGCTGAATTGCTTCTTTGTGATCGCTTATGCCACTCACAAATCGCTACATGTATAGGTCGTTCTTTTCTGATCGTTCTCTCCAATGGGAATAATCGATCTACAGTAAACAACCCATTGGATCGATATGCTACACATATGGAAGTGGATTTCTATGATTGTTGGAAAACATGATCATGAATTATCAATCACATCTGATTTTAGCATGAAATCTCCTAATCTGATTGAATTCATAAGGCCCCTTTTACACTGCAACTCTCCACCAGGCAATCTTTCTGCTGAGCAGGCACATCTCAGTTCCATGTCCACTTATATATAACGGACATGGACAGTCCACTTTCCTGTATGGGTGATCACATGGAAACGGACCGCCTGTCCGTTTTACGCCAGACTGTAATGCGATCCAATGCGCCAGACAAGATCGGATGTCAGCAGGTGTCAATGGACATATGTCGCTTGACACCCATTGCTCCATAGAGGGCAATGGATGGTCTAAATGGGTCTGCCCTTGTTTAAGGAGCATAGGGCCCTTTCACACAGGCTGTCCAATGGGGTCCACCTGACAGTTTTTCAGGCAGACCGGATCGAACCGTGCAGTCTCCTCTATGGAGTGGCGGATGCCAGCGGTGACATCCGCTTATATCCACTGCTATCCGAGCCAATCCAGTCTGCAAAATCCAGACAGCTGGTGGTCTTATTTTCCATCTCTGGTGGATTGGATGGAAACGGAAGGGTGGTCTGTTTCCACCCAATTTCCCCATAGAGAAGAGCGGTCTGTGTCCTCTCTGCACACAGTGTTGCCAACCGTCCATATTTTATATCATAGCTGAGATCAGTTCGGAACTGCGCATGGAGATTGGAGGCAGGGGGTGATGGTGGCTGTGGTGGCACCTCAAAGGGGGATGGGGGCAGTGGGTGTTGGTGGCACCGCAAAGGGGGGTGGTGGCACCGCAGAGGGTGGGGGATGGAGACTGGTTGTTGGTGGCACCGCAGAGGGGGATGGAGGCAGGGGACGATGGAGGCAGGGGGCCTGGGGGGAGATTGGAGGCAGTGGGAGATTGTGGCACTGCAGAGGGGGGGGGGGTGAAGGCAGGGGGTGTTGATGGCAAAGGGGGAGGGAGGCCCTTATTGTCCTTATTATATCGGAAATAACAAAAATATGTTCTTTTACCCTCATATCTATCTTAAAGGGGTTGTAAAGGTACAAGTTTTTTTACTTTCATGCATCCTATGCATGAAGGTAAAAAAACATCTAGCAGCACCGCCCCCCCCCCCCCCCCGAGCCCCCGTTGTACTTACCTGACCGTTCGAATCTCCCGGGCGCGTCCACGTTGTCCTCTTCGGTTCCCAGCCTGGCCGTTGATTGGCTAGGCTGGGCGGATTGATAGCAGCGCAGCCATTGGCTAGCGCTGCTGTCAATCAGAGCGGATGACGCGGCGCGCTGGGGGGCGGAGCCGAGTGATACAGTCGGCGGCTAAGGCCGCCGCTGTATCACGGGAGCGGGCTCGCAAAAGCTTTCCTCCATGCGAGCGCCCTCGCATGAAGAAGGAAAGCTTTTGCGAGGAGGAGCCCAGACAGCCGCCGAGGGACCCCAGAAGACAGGTTTCCGGGCCACTCTGTGCAAAATGAACTGCACAGTGGAGGTAAGTATCACGTTTGTTATTTTTTTTTTTTTTAAATCCCTGACTTTAGTGACCCTTTAAGGGTCCTTTTACACTAGCGGACCGTTCGTCCACTCATTACAAGTCAGTTTACGGACTTGTAATGAACCCCTATGGGAGCGGATCCGTTAGCGGATGATGCATCCGCTAACGTCCGCCAGATCCGCATCCGTTTTTGCGGACGGAAGAATGTCCTATTTTTCTTCCGTCCGGCCAAACGGATCGGATGCAAACGGACAGACGGTCCGTTTCCATCCGATTCCCCATAAGGGAGAGCGGAGGAGAGACGGGGCGGTCCCTGCACAGTGTGCGGGGACCGCCCCGTCCGCCGACAGCTGAGCGGAGACCCCCCCGCTGAGCTGACGGACACACGGAGCGGACCGAAAAACGGACCGCTCCGTGTGTAAGGAGCCTAAATCACATTGCTATTTGCCTAGCGTACTTGTTTGTCGCCTAAATACTGACATTTGCACCTAAAAATGTAATTTAGTAACTTTTGTAAAATGCCAGTATAAAAGTGGCTGCGCCAGTAAATTTCCGGTGTCGTGCCAGTAAATTTCAATCTGGTAGGTTGGCAACACTGTCTGCACAGTGGAGTGGATAGGACCTGTCAGCAGGGATCAGCAGAGCCCATTCCACAGAGGTTCCTGTGTTAAGGGGGAAGCATCTGGGTTCTATAAGTGCTAGTTCACACCAGACGATTTGAGATTTAGTTCTGTGTGCTTTTTTTATGCACTAAAAATGCATGCACAGTGTTTTCCATGTATTCCAATGGCTTTAGTTCACACCATGCAGTCCGTTTCCGGTGCAAAATATGACCGAATCTGAGTGCATGGTGCAGAGGCGGCTCTCTAATTAGGCAAAGTAGGCGGTCGCCTTAGGCCTCGCCCCCACAGGGGCCTCGCCGCCTAATTTGCCCAAAGAATTGGTTAGAGAAAATTCTATAAATGGTGAATTCATAATTCATAAAATGTAAAAATCTTAATATATGCAATTTATACATGGCATGGTGTGAACTAGAGCCATTGGAATACATGGAAAACATTGTGCATGCATTTTGTGCAGAAAGAAAAGCGCACGGAACTGTGTCTGGTGTGAACTGTCTCTAAAACATGATCCTGTATTTCCACCCTGGCTGATTGACTCTGTTTGATGGAATCCGGTCCACAATGATGGGGGGGAAAGTTATGTAAATTTGCTTGTCGATTTGAGATATGATTGAATTGCATATATTGATTGGATAATCAAAGCTGCATGGTTAGCAATAGGCCCATCAAATGATCATATTGATCGATGTGTGGCCATCTTTATATGAATTGTTAAAGCCAATTCCACTGGAGCCTTCTTTTCATATTCGGAATCCTTTATTAATTGTCCCCGGTCAGCCTTCCTTTAGGAAGGACGAGGAATCCGACTGTTCTAGGGAGGGATCGGGGAGGACATTCCTATGAATTGTGGGGGAGGGGGCAGGTGAGCTCCCCTCATTGCCCTGTGTAGGTGACACTCCGCGATCACTATACGGAAATATAACACATCGGTTCCCACACTCGCGAGCCCCGCCCACCACTGGTCTCACAGCACACAGTCTAACATAGTGGGGCGTGTCCCGAAGTTGTAAGCCGGCCTTTTCATAGGCTAAGGAGCCGAGGGTTGGGCTTGGCTAAGTGTTCTCGTGCCTGTAGGGAGTTGGCCTGAATTCCCCATGTACAGTGTAGAGACGGCTCAGTGCGCTGTGTGTCTGTGTGCTGGGTGTCAGCCTGTTGCTGCTGATCGCTGGAATCCGGACTGAGACACTTCCTACTCCAACCAGGAAAGTCTACAGAGTGACAGCACCATGTCATCCCGGATCGCACAGGGGCCACAGGTTAGTGCAGGCTACATACTGTTACTGTGTGTGTGTCATCGCACCCCTCACATACAGGTAGAGTCACACACACACATAGCTGGCACTGACACTACGATCCAGGGCTTATAATGGGATCTCATCTTATTGGTTCATCAGCTCAAAAGAATAGTCCTGTTCATCTTAAATGAGTCCATACTTCAGGACATTACAGGTGCCCTTTCATATGAAAAATCTGTTTTATCATCTGAAGTGTGTGGAGTTCATGTGCCACCAGAGAATGCCATAGGAGAGGAGATAATGGTTCTGTATGAACAAACCACAATGAGATCATGTATCTGTATCATAAAGGCTCCTACATTCCTCTATCACAGTCATATACACCCTGATCACAGTTGTATACACCCTGATCACAGTTGTATACACCCTGATCACAGTTGTATACACCCTGATCGCGGTCGTGTACACCCTGATCAGAGTTGTATACACCCTGATCGCGGTCGTGTACACCCTGATCGCGGTCGTGTACACCCTGATTACAGTCATGTACACAGCAATCACGGTCATGTACATCGTGGTCGTATAATAATACACCATGATCACATTGAATGTATCATCTCTTCTTTCATCTGTTGATCTGTACAACATGATACATTTTGATAAGCTGTTGCAAAAAATATACTTGTGCATTCATATGTATTCATGTGCTATCTACAGTACTTTTGCAGGCTTGAATGGTCTTGCGTATAAGACAAGGGTCTCCAAACTGTGTGCCAGGGGCTCAATGCGGCCCTTTTTTTTGCCTTTTATCTTGCATTGTTCCAGCCACTGACACCAACAATGGAGCATAATTGCTTCTATTGACACCAGTGGCGGCTGGTGCTCAATGTTTTTTTTTGGGGGGGGGGGCAGCAAACAAACTTCCACCCCCCCCCCCTCCCAAATCAGTTGATCGTCCTGCACTACTTACCCTATCCAGGTCGCGGGCAGCTTTGGCTGTTTCCCAGCTGCTTTTACTCCTCGGCTGCTTCTCCTCCTTGGCCAATCTGGTTGTTTTTACTCCTGGCCAATCGGGTCTTAAGACCCGCTTTCTGATTGGCCAGGAGGAGAAGCAGGAAGATGGTCACAAATATTAATGTCACACAAGTGGGTGGACTCTGGGCTCCCACACAATTTGAAACCAATTAGAGCCTCATGCTCTAATCACGTGCTTAAAAAAAACATAGATATGCATGCGTCTGGCGCTCTGCATGAATATTAGGGGAGGCGGCACCCCCCCCCCCCCCGTATGAGCAGCAGCCACTGACTGACACCAATGATGGGACAGTCTTCCTCCCACTGAAACCAACGATGAGGCACCATTCCTCTCACTGACCCCAACAATTTCTCCCCCAACAATTTGTTTTTTCCCACTGGGCACAGTCTGCCCCCCCTAAAGTCTAAAGTACAGTAAAGTGTCCCTTTGCTTCAAAATTTGAGACCCCTGGTATAAGAAGTCATCCATAATTATATTATTTAGAAAGAAAAGTAATCAAGGTGACAGTTCAGGACAGTGGTATGCTTATTACATTCAGTTATATTTAAGCTGAAGGTTAAGCTGCACTAAAAGTATTATTGAATGAAACCTTTCCGTTTACATTGTATACCTTTTGTTAGACTCCTTGGCGTCATCACAGTGCTTCTCTGTGCAATACAGGTAGATATTGGCTGGCGGGAAGGACCAGCAGGCAGCTGTACATAGCTTTGTGAGAACAGGAAGGTGTGGTAAAGCCCATATTTGATTCTGAGCCTCAGCGTTGGACAAATCTGAATTCCAATAAATGAAATGACAAGTCAGGGACAGTAAGGCTGGGGGGGGGGGGGGGGGGGGGGGGGGGGGGTGACTAGATGGAGATTCTCCAGCCAGAAAATAAGGTGGGCTCTATCTAACTGGCTTGCAAGCTACTAATATGCACTGTGAAAAGCTTGCACTGTGCATTGAAATCAGAGTAAGCAATTTCAATACATGATAGGACTGGATGTACAGCCGTTTAAGACAGAAAGTAAGGCTGGATCTCTGCTTAACCACTTAAGACCCGGACCAATACGCTGGTAAATGACCCAAGGTGTTTTTGCGATTCGGCACTGCGTCGCTTTAACAGACAATTGCGCGGTCGTGCGACGTGGCTCCCAAACAAAATTTGCGTCCTTTTCTTCCCACAAATAGAGCTTTCTTTCGGTGGTATTTGATCGCCTCTGCGATTTTTATTTTTTGCGCTATAAACTAAAATAGAGCCACAATTTTGAAAAAAAACGCAATTTTTTTACTTTTTGTTATAAAAAAAATCAAATAAACTAAATTTTAGTAAAACATTTAGGCCAAAATTAATTCAGCCACATGTCTTTAGTATAAAAAAAAAATCGCAATAAAAAAAAATAGCTACCTAGCGGGAACAGCGACACTAATACAGCGATCAGAAAAATGATCGCTTAGTGACGCTGGCAATAGGGAGTGAAAGGGTTAACTAGGGCGGTGATCAGGGGGTTAAAACTTTATTAGGGGGGGGGGGGGGGGGCTATCCTGAACCTAACACTAACTGTTTTTTACACTGCCTGTCACACTGACACTAAATGCAGTGATTAGATCACTGCATTCAGTGACACTGTGACAGGGGGGGTGGGGGGGGGGGGGGGGGCGATCACAAGGGGTTAATATGCCTATGTGAGTGTGTGTCAGTGTTGTGTTGGTGCACACTTACTTGTGATGTCTTCTCTCATCAGCAGCGCTGGGAAACAGCGCTGCGATGAGAGATTACATCATTTCCTCCTTCCTGTGTAAACACAGGAGGAGGAACTGACACGATGGGAGCGCGCTCCCATTGGCTGGGAGCGATCGCGGGGGGGGGGGCGGAAATCACGGACATCCGCCCGCTCGTCGGCGATCGCTCCCAGAGGCAGGGGGACCCCCGCACGCCGCGGAGGGGGTCCCGATGGGACCCCCGAACCGCACGAAGGCGGGGACGTAAATTTACGCCCTTGTGCCTGTACGAGCCATTCTGTGGCCGTATATGTGCGTGCGGGGGTCCTTAAGTGGTTAAAACAGGATAAGTGCAAATACTAGTTTTGCAGTGGGGCCCCTTCTGCGCTGCAAGATTTAATGATAGTAAAGGCTTGTGTACTTGTTTCTTTGTTTCAAAAAAATAACAAACATGTTATACTTACCTGCTCTGTGCAGTCCAGCCCAGATCCTCCTTTTTTGGGTCCCCCACCACCCCCCTGGCCCCTTCCTCCTGCTGAGTGCAAACAGCTTGCTATGGGGGCACTGCCGCCTCTCTCCCCTTATTGGCTCACTGACTTTGACAGCAGCAGGAGCCAATGGTGCTCGCTGCTGTCTCAGGCAATGCAGAGGGAGAGTCCTGTATAGCTGAGGCTCTTGTGTAACATCGCAGGATCGAGATGAGGCTCAGGTAATTATAAGGCTCCATTCACACCTAGGCGTTTTGTCGCCTAAAGCCCGACGCTATTGCAGCCTAAAATACGCTGGAGGGGTGATTTAACATTGTTCTCTATGGAGATGGTTCACATCTCCACGCCGAACGCCTGAAGCTCAAAACAAGTCCCGGACCCTTTTTTTTCAGGCGGCTTCGGCGTTCGGCATAGCTGACAATGAACTGTTAAAAAAAACAAGGTTAAAAACACCGCAATTTGTCGCAGCAAATCGCGGTACAAAACGCCACGCTAAGGTGTGAATGCAGCCTAAGGGGGGCTGCTGCACAGTTTTTATTTATTTTTTATCTCAAAGGAGTTGTAAAGGCAGAAAGTTTATTTTATTTTAATGCATTCTATGCATTAAGATAAAAAGCCTTCTGTCTGTAGCAGCATCCCCAGCATCCCCCTAATTACCTACCTGAGCCCCTTCTCTATCCAGCGATGTCCACGAGTCCCTCAGCCGTCCGGGACTCTCGCTTCTGATTGGCTGAGACACAGCAGCATCCCATTGGCTCCTGCTGCTGTCAATCAAAATCAGTTAGCAAATCAGGAGAGAGGGGGCGGGGCTGAATCACTGCTCTGTGTCTGAATTGACACATGGAGCTGCAACTTGGCTCAGGTGCCCCCATAGCAATCACTTTTAAAAATCTTTTAGGTCTAAGCAGTGGAACAAGAAAAGTCGTTTACTTACCCGATTCTCTGCTCCTGCAGGCTCCCACTGCACTGCCAGATGGGTCCACGCAGCCTCTTTTCCTCTTTGCTCCAGCATTCGGATGCCCTCGGATGTCCTCAAGTACAACGTAGAGCCCATAGCCATTGGGTATGAGGATGCTGAGGAATAGTTCACTGGTGGAGTATAGGGGAGCTCTGTCTGCTGGAGAATTGGGGAATCGGGTAAGCAATACTTATTTTCTTGTCCCCTAGACCTAAATGAACATTTAACCTTTTCAGTGGACGGGAGGATTTTTACTTTAACTGGAGTTGGACCTTAAAGGGGAGTTCCACCCACAATTTCACTTTTCATTTTAAATATAAATACCCCTGTAATACACAAGCTTAATGTATTCTAGTAAAGTTAGTCCGTAAACTAAGGTCCGTTTTGTTAGGTTGTTACAGCATTTAGATTGTTTATAATCTAGAAATAGACCGTGGCCATCTTAAGTGTGGGCATCATGAAGCCAGACTGTATGACTTCCTGGATTTCAGCTTTGCATATCTCGCACATGCTCAGTGCTGCACAAGCAATGTAATAGGTTTCAGTCAGGTTTGCAAGGACTACTGGGAAACATGATGCCTATCCCAGAAACCCTTGCAAATAGCCTTGTGACTTAATAGCCTAGGCTAATAAGGAGGAGGAAGTAATGAAGGACTACAAAATAAAGGTATTTACAAGCAAAAAAATAAATAAAAATTGTCCATTCTGAACACTATGAGATTAGGGCATGCAGCACAGACAAACATAAAAAATGGGTGGAACTCCACTTTAAGATGGATGTAAATACAATTGTGTCTAATGCAAATGGCCCAAAAAATCCAACTTTACAGCATTTATTTATTAATGTTATTTTGTATGATTATAACTGAATAAACATTCACCTGAAAATCTCCCAGTTCTTTATATTGCCGTCTGTGAGTAGTTGTCTTTTTGTGTCTAACCCGCAGCCAGATCTTATGGCATTAAATGGACTATATAATTGGCTTGATCTTGATACTATATTGTTTTATAGCTTTTTTTGTGTATGCTAAACATATGAATGTTATTAACACTGTACGGATTTGTCGTACAAGGCACCAATAAACACCGTGTGAGATGTTTCCTGACCTACTTGGAAAACCTGTTCTGCTGAGCCATAAGACCAAAGACACAACCGGCTTTGTTTTTACGGCTGTCAAGAAAGGGATTACAGAGACTTCCACATGCAGCCTTTTTTTCTGCTTTGTTAAATAAACTTGAATCAATTTCTGTGGATTGTTAATAGAACATTTTTTTCCTCTTAGGGCAAGGGAATGCCTCATAGTATAGGAGGTTGAGGAAATGGTGGGGGTAATAAATAATATTCAAGTATTTGATATTAAGCTACCTTTTGGTTATATCATTTGCATGTAAACCAAGGTGGCGTTTTATACAGGTAGTAAGGATATATTGCTGGAAGACAAGCAGGCAGAAATGTCTTGTGCTAGCTACCTTTAGCAGGTAAATGGGTAATGCAAAAGTTCAGTGGGTTTTTGAAGTCTGATGTGAGCTCCTCTAAATTTCCATCGCTCATATTACCATCACTCCAAACCCTGGACTCTAACCTGTGTAGAAGGAGGTGTTTCCTGTTGTCATGAGGCTGCCAGATTCCAGCTGTGATGTTGGTATGTCTGGAGTTTTGGTCAGGGACAGGCTGTCAGTATTTTGTCTTCTGGATACTTACAAGTTCATACGAACCTGCTATTTCATGTACAATTTTTCCCAAATGAAAACAACATTCATAGTTAGAATTTTGTCCAATCAAGAAAACCTTTCCAACCTGCTACTTTGATTTTTCTCGTCTCTGTGCTCAAAATGGAACATTGATTTAAACCGAACGTTCCGAAAACAAAAAAATTCTCAAAAGCTACTGTTGTATGGCCTTTACTGATTGAGGCAGTTTAAAAAATGCCATGCCACTGGTGTCAGAACTACAAATTGATAAGGATGTGCCAAAACATAGCTGCATGTGGTTATCTACTGCTTTTGTGAGCTATGTTTAAGGCTATATGTGGAGTCAGGGCCGTTTGAAGGAATTTGGGGGCCCCAAGCAAAATGGGGGGCCCCCGAGCCCCTCCCCCACAAGCAAATCCTACGTTAGGGTTACACTCATTTTTTATGCCCATGTTCTTACTCCCCCCACCAGTCCCTATATTTTTCTATTCTCACCTCCCCTTCTTTCCTGTAGGCTGCCGCTGTAGCGTGGACGAGCTCCTATTCCTCCTGTCAGTCCGGTGTTCTATCATCATGGGTCCCCAGTCCCCTATCAGCGTGGTACAGGAGATTCAGTTTCCTGTGTTCCCGGCCGGACTGAAAGGAAGTGAGCACTCAGTGTGCACTTCCTGTCAGTCCGGCCGGGAACAGGAAACTGAATCTCCTGTACCACATGCGGTACCCGACCTGACAGGACTCCAGGAGGAAGAAAGAGGAGCTCGGCCATGCTACAGCCTGGGAAGGGGAAGTTGGGGGCCCCAAGCCAGCTCGGGGCCCCAAGCAATTGTTTGTTTTGCCTGTCCTGTAGCGACGGGCCTGTGTGGAGTGCTCTGTCTCAAGAAATATGACCATACAGATAACAATATAGATCTAAATATCTATGAACTTAAATGATCTCTCTTAGAAATATGCCCCAACTCTTTTTCCAAGTGCATGTTCTCTAAAATATGGACCAACCTCCATATATTGCAGTCTTCTTCCATACTTCTCCATACAATTTCCATATAAAAAAATAAAATAAAAAAATAAAAGATACTTACAATGTTAAGGTGTCTGGTGCTCATCCATGTAAAGCCGCTGGTGTAATGTGGCCAGAGGTCCGGGGGCGCTGATGGCTCCCAGCACTTCCTGGAGAACTCAGACACTGATGCCGCGTACACACACAACCGTTTTTTGTGTTGTAAAAAATTACGTTTTTTTTAATGTCATTAAAAACGATCGTGTGTGGGCTCCAGAGCATTTTTCACAACGTAAAAAATGGGCATTAAAAATTTAGAACATGCTCTAATTTTTCACGTTGTTTTTAACGTTGTCGCGGTCGTGTGTGGGCTTTAACGATGTGAAAAAACGCGCATGCTCAGAAGCAAGTTATGAGACCGGAGCGCTCGTTCTGGTAAAACTACCGTTCGTAATGGAAATAGCGCATTCGTCACGCTGTGCCATCCGAACAGACCTTCCCCTTTTATAGTGCCGTTGTACGTCACCGCGCTTTGCTAGAGCATTTTTTCCCCAGAATCGTGTGTAGGCAATGCCGGTTTAACAATAATCGGGTTGAAAAAAAAACATCCTTTTTTTTCTAGACCATTAAAAATGGTCGTGTACGCGGCATTAGGAACTGTTGATGTCACTTCCAGGTGCTCGAACGCGTGTTATAGAGCTGCACGATCGTCAAGCATCATTATCGCAATCTTTTTCCGTTGCGATTCTTGATACAGGGTTTCACAATCTTTGACATCAAAAGAATGTTCTCTCTGCACTTTGGTATGCAAAGAATTTCCTGTCTGCTCTCAGCCAAAAGTCAGTCTGGGCAATCTGCCAGGTCTGGGCAGCCTGCCAAGTTTTGAAAACATTCTTTATCAGTGGAAAGTTAAGTCTAAACATTGTATCACTTCAAAGGAATAAACTTCTGTATGTAAATTAGGAATTTTTAACCACTTAAACACCAAACCTTTTTCTGACAGCTCTTTTCAAGTTAAAATCATTATAGTTTTTTTTTTTTGCTAGAAAATTACTTGGAACCCCCAAAGATTATATATTTTTTTAGTAAAGACCCTAGAGAATAAAATGGCGGTTGATGCAATATTTTATGTTGCACTGTATTTGCGCAGCAGTCTTTTTAAATGCATTTCTTTTGGAAAAAATTACTTTAACCACTTAAGACCCGGACCAAAATGCAGGTAAAGGACCTTGCCCCTTTTTGCGATTCGGCACTGCGTTGTTTTAACTGACAATTGCGCGGTCGTGCGCCGTAGCTCCCAAACAAAATTGGCGTCCTTTTTTCCCCACAAATAGAGCTTTCTTTTGGTGGTATTTGATCACCTCTGCGGTTTTTATTTTTTGCGCTATAAACAAAAATAGAGCAACAATTTAAAAAAAAATGCAATATTTTTTACTTTTTGCTATAATAAATATCCCCCAAAAATATATAAAAAAAACATTTTTTTTCCTCAGTTTAGGCCGATACGTATTCTTCTACATATTTTTGGTAAAAAAAATTGCAATAAGCGTTTATCGGTTGGTTTTCGCCAAATTTATAGCGTTTACAAAATAAGGGATAGTTTTATTGCATTTTTATAATTTTTTTTTTTTTTTTACTACTAATAGCGGCGATCAGCGATTTTTTTCGTGACTGCGATATTATGGCGGACACTTCAGACAATTTTGACACATTTTTGGGACAATTGTCATTTTCACAGCAAAAAATGCATTTAAATTGCATTGTTTACTGTGGAAATGACAGTTGCAGTTTGGGAGTTAACCACAGGGGGCGCTGTGACTTTGAGTGTTCCCTGTGTGTGTTTACAACTGTAGGGGGGTGTGGCTGTAGGTGTGACGTCATCGATCGCGTCCCCCTATTACAGGGATGACGCGATCGATGCTGCGGCCACAGAGAAGCATGGGGAAGCCGTGTTTACACACGGCTCTCCCCGTTCTTCAGCTCCAGGGACGGATCGCCGCACTGCAGCGGCGATCGGGTCCGCGAATCCCGCGGTCCCGGTCCTGGAGCTTCGGACCGGGTCACGGGAGCGTGCCGCGGGCGCCGCCCGTGACCCACGGCTGGGTACTAAAATCAATGTATATATACGTTGATGTGCCCAGCCGTGCCATTCTGCCGACGTAAATGTGCAGTAGGCGGTCCTTAAGTGGTTAATGAATAAAAAAAATAAAAACTAGCCAGTAAAGTTAGCCCATTTTTTTTTTTTTTTTTTTGTATAGATGTAAAAGATTTTACGCCGAGAGAATGGTGATCTTCATTCTAAGCAAAACAATCGTGATTCTCATTTTGGCCAGAATCGTGCAGCTCTAGCGCGTTACGCTCGCCCCACCCAGCTGTCTCCGAGTTGTCCAGGAAGCTCTGGGAGCCACCAGTGTCCCTGGACCTCTGGCCACATACAGTACTGTATAAACCAGCGGTTTACTGTGCATATACACCAGTGGCTTTACATGGATAAGCACCAGACTCCTTAACATAAGTATCTTTTTTTATTTAATTTTTTTTACATTAAAACTGTAATCCTTCTACTGCTTGTCTTGCAAGACAGCACTCGCATATCAAGGTAAAAACTGAAAAAAACAAAAAAAAAAGTTGCTCATCTTGCAAAATGCTCATATACTGCGTTACTTGCAAACTAAGGTATTACTATATTTAAGGTAATATGCACTTGGAAAGAGTTGGCGCATATTTCTAAGAGGGATCATTTAAGGTCAAAGATATTTATGACTATATTGTGATCTGTATGGACATATTTCTAAGGAAAAGACACTAGCACTTCACATATAATTTGTATAGTCCTAGTATTCGGGATACAGATTGGTGCAGCAGTCTTAGTTTTTTATTGTGGCTAAGCGCAAACCTTAATTGCCATCTCAGGTTTCAGACTGCTGGAGGGGATGAGAAGCACTGGTAGACCATGGTTAACCACTTAAGGACCGCCGCATGTACATTTACGTCGGCAGAATGGCACCGACAGGCACATCAACGTTGGTGCCTTGGGGGGGTTCGGGGGTCAGAGCGGACCCCCCCGTACATGCGGCGGTCCGCGCGGCTGCAGGAGCGATCCGACAAGAGGGGGCGGCTATTCGTTTTTGTCCGCCCCCTCACAATCGCTCCCAGCCAATGCGCGCACGCGCCCGCCCTGTCACTTCCTCCTCCTGTGTAAACACAGGAAGGAGGAAGCGATGTGATCTCTCCCTCTGCGTTTTTTTCAACCACCGCTGAGGAGAGATCACATCACAAGTAAGTCTGCACTAACACTACACTGCACTAACACTACACATAGTCACATTTAACTCCCCCCCCCCCCCTGTCAGTGTCACTGAATGCAGTAATCATACATGTATGATTACTGTATTTAGTGTCAGTGTGACAGGCAGTGTTAGGTCCAGGGTAGCCCCCGTACCCCCCTAATAAAGTTTTAACCACTTGATCACCGCCCTAATTAACCCTTTCACTCCCTATTGCCAGCATCACTAAGCGATCATTTTTCTGATCGCTGTATTAGTGTCGCTGTTCCCGCTAGGTAGCTAATTTTTTTTTTATTGCGATTTTTATTTTATTTTATTTTTATTTTTTTTACTAAAGACGTGGCTAAATACATTTTGGCCTAAATGTTTGACTAAAATTTAGTTTATTGATTTTTCTTATAACAAAAAGTAAAAAAATATTGATTTTTTTTTTTCAAAAATGTCGCTCTATTTTTGTATATAGCGCAAAAAATAAAAATCGCAGAGGCGATCAAATACCACCAAAAGAAAGCTCTATTTGTGGGAAGAAAAGGACGCAAATTTTGTTTGGGAGCCACGTCGCACGACCGCGCAATTGTCTGTTAAAGCGACACAGTGCCGAATCGCAAAAACCCCTTGGGTCATTTGGCAGCATATTGGTCCGGGTCTTAAGTGGTTAAAGGTTCTAAAGCCTCGTACACATAAGTATATAGGATAAATGATCATTGTGGGATTGTTTTCTTTTGCATGCTAATCTTCATATCGACAATTAGGAGGTTACTAAAGTTACAAAAATTCTCGTACGACTGAATACAACTACGTAAGTGATGTAATGTCTTGTATTGTAATTTATTCTGTCGAGTCGAGTGGTCTTGGTCTTCTGATTTTTTTTTTTTTTTTGCAGACTAATACTGTACAGATTTAAAAAAAAAAAGAAATACAATTGTATGTTCTGATATCATGCAAGAATTTTTTTTTTTTTTGTGTTTTGAACCTTCAGATAATTTAGCATAAACTGTTGTGATTTGTGCTCGAAAGCTCTGTACCAATTATCATTTTATCTTAGAATTGCTCTAAAAGCTATATTTTGTATCCAGTTCTTTGATCATGTGTACTAGGCAAAAGGATGTGTTAATATAAATTTTTTGTTTGGGGTGTTCAGCACGTGTCTGTTTTTATCCAAACTGGTGAACTGAACTAAACAGTTTTTCATCCCTCCCACTTTCTTATTGGTAGAGGCGTGTGCTATGTGGAACAGGATGGTACAAAGCCAAAGGTTGGAATAAAGGGCTAGTTGCAAATCTATTCTCAGGACTAAAGGTCAATATCAAACAAAAGATCTCTCTGATATGTTACAGAAAATGTTCTTCACAGATGAGTGATTTTTTTAGTAAACGAATAATGTCCTTTGGGCACCTTACCAGTGCAATTGTCCTTGAACCACGAAACCTACGGGATTAAAGTTACACTGACCACTTTTGGGGTACACCACAATTTTTACTGTCTGTATTTCTTTTTGTTGTGCCATTCAATGAGAGGGTCATGACTCCCACATGCATGCAAGGGAGTGATGTCATTGTGGCACGGCCATTTAAACAGCCGGAGCCTGCGAACCCGGAAGGAAGACTGAGGGAAGATGGAAGCCTTGTCAGCGGTGACAGCCCACTGCTGGAGGGGTCGTTCTAAGGGAACTGCTGTTTACTAACAACTGTTTTATGAGTCCCTCAGGTAAAATAGCTGAGATGGACTGCTGTGGGGTGTCTCGTAGTAAACTGATGACTTGAATAATGCGTGATTGGGAAGACACCCACAAATGGAACTTCCACTTTTCGGAAACCCCCCTCCTCCGGTATCACATTTGGCACCTTTCAGGGGGAGGGGGTGCAGATACCTGTATAATACAGGTATTTGCACCCACCTCCGGGAATGACTCCCATGGGAGTCACTCCACTTCCCTTTCCCCCCTCTGCACAGAGAATTTGTACCGAGCAGCCTGGATCTACCTCTTCTTGGGTTTTCTGTGCTCCTGGCCCCTCCCTCCTGTTGAGTGCCCCCACAGTAAATGGCTTGCTATGGGGGCACCTGAGCTGTGCTGCAGCTCCTGGTGTCCATTCAGATACAGAGACACGACTCGGCCCTGCCCCCTCTTTCTCCTGACCGGCGAGCCAGTGGTGCCGCTGCTGTGTCTCATTCAATCAGGAGGAGAGTCCTGGATGGGCGAGGCAGTCATGGAGCTCAGGTAAGTATGAGGGGGGTTGCTGCAAACAGGTTTTTTTATTTTCATGCATAGAATAAAAAAAAACATCTGATTTTACAACCACTTTAAGTCTGTGTGCTACTTTATGCTGATAGCTGCCATCACCAATTCATGTTTATGGTTGGCTATTTTGCAGCTCCTGGACATCCTGGGGATCAAAATTACACATATTGCATGCCATGGCAGATGTGGCCATGTGCATGCAGCCTTAAAGCTGGCCATATATGGAACACAATTTTGCCATGTCAGCAGGCACCAGACGATTTTTGATCTATGTATGGGCAGGATAATTATATCCAAGATCAACTTGGGCACAACCAAGCTGTTGGATTTTTCTACATTCAACTACTGCCATCAGGTATAGCCGCTAGGAGTAATCCTTGTGTTCTGCTGGCTGGGAAGGCTGGTTGCATCCCCCGCCGGTAGAATACAATAGCGCAGCGGGAAGTATTTCCCTGACTGTGTTGATGGAGGAAAGCAAGCAATTTTCTTTCCTTTCACCTGTGGGGGAAGGAAAGAAAATCGATTCATCTATGGCTTGTCTTTTTGGCAGAATGAATAGCTCACTGATTTGGTTTTGCCTGTTGCCTGGAAGAGCTGTTTAAAAATACTGACTCGTTTCCAATGACCATTGTGATTATTTTTTTGCAGCTTGCAATATTCTTGCTCAGATTTGTGATAGTATGTGTTTGTAAGATTACATATACAGTACAACATGTTTAGGGGACGGTATGCACTAGCTCAAACAGTTGCTAACCTACCTTGTTCACTTGCTGTTGATCATTGACCTGTTTTACAACTGTGCTGCCATTCAAATAGAATATAAAGAGGAGACACACAGAAAAGGTACACAGATAAGGCTTTGTTATAGCAACAAATCATTTCTTGCTTGCTTATGTGGAATACATACTCTTTACTGTCCAGGCAATTCCCAAGGCAAAATGAATTAGCAATTTTCTGATCATTAGATGCTCCATTTTCCAATACGTAGATATCATTTTATTTCGGCTACTGTCATAAAAAGAGCCACACAGCTTGTAATCTTCTGCTGCTGCTGCACAACTGAAGACAATTAATGGTGTTTATTTTCCACATGTGCTCTTATTAAGTGCTTGATTGATTTTTAGCACTTGAGCAAAGACATTGGGAGGCGGGAGTAGATTATTTTTAGCAAAAAAACTCAGTGATAGAAGTGTTTAATTTTTTTCCTGCAGATATTTTGATGTGAGGAGTCCTGTACTTTATGTTCTTTATTATGATTTTATTCCTCAGTTTTTATGTGTGTGTGTGTGTGTGTATTGTGAGGGATTAACTCGGTAGCGGGTGTGACCCCCTGGATGGGTTCACTACACGCTGAACTGTACAAATAGGCAGTTGAGGAGGATTGAAAACAAATGATATGGTTTATTTTTCCATATTGCTGGATACACGTGCAAGCATAAAAACAGCATAAACAAAACACAAAATAAACCCTTACCACTTGGGGCGTCTACCTTCCCAACACAGGAACCTACCTATTGAGTCTGGCACAGCCTACTGCTGGGCAGACACTGCTGGTCCTACAGCAGAAAACAGGAAAAGTCTCTTGGATATTTCTCACACAGAAATATCCATCAGCACCTCACCTCTTCAGAAGTGCTTGTGACTGCTCCTTCACTCCCAAAGCTCCAGGATGCAGCAATCAGCCGTTATCCTTAGGCTTTATTTATAGGGGCTTTAATTGCTTCATTTTGAACAGCTGAAGGCTTCTAACTCCCCAAACCTCTCTGGCCATTTCTAAAGCCGACGCCTAATAGTAATTGGTGTATTGTCTAAACAAGGCAGAAAATATATATATATATATATATATATATATATATATATATATATATATATATATATATATATATATATATATATATATATATATATATATATATATATATATAGACAGGAAGTCAGGTAAATCTGTGGGTGTTGTCAGACGGGAGATACATTTCTGCCTTGTTTAGACAATTCACCAATTACTATCAGGTGTCGGCTACAGAGGTAGCCAGAAAGGTTTAGGGCGTTGGAAAACTTTAGCTGTTCAGTATGAGGCAATTAATGCCTCTATAAGTCTACTGATTGCTGCATCCTGAGGCTTTTTGAGTTAAGGAGAGCAGTGAGCTGGGAAAGACTTCTGAAGGTGAGGTGGTTGTTGATTTTTCTGTGTAATAAAAATCAAAAAGACTATTATTTTTCTGCTGTATGATCAGCAGTGTCTGCCAAGCAGTAGGCTGTGCCAGACTCCATAGATAGGTTCCTGTGTGGTGAAGGTAGACGCCCCAAGTGGCCAGGGTTTATTTTGTGTTTTATTTTGTTTATGCTGTTTGGATGCTTGCACTTGTTTCCAGCAATCTGAAAGAATAAATCATAACCTTTGTTTTCAACCATCCTCGGCTGCCTCTCTGTACACTTTAGTGTGTAGTGAACCCACCCAGGGGGTCACACACACCCGCTACCGAGCTAACCCCTTACACTATATATATATATATATATATATATATATATATAGCTAATTTGACGTAATGTCACGCAAAAATCCAAAAATGGGCTGGTCAAAATTCTTGGCACCCATAACTTAATATTTGGTTGCACACCCTTTGGAAAAAATAACTGAAATCAGTCGCTTCCGGCTTCCTATAACCATCAATAAGCTTCTTACAGCTCTCACCCGGAATTTTGGACCACTCTTCCTTTGCAAACTGCTCCAGGGCTCTCTTATTGGAAGGGCGCCTATTCCCAACAGCAATTTTAAGATCTCTCCACAGGTGTTTAATGGGATTTAGATCTGGACTCATTGCTGGCCACTTTAGAACTCTACAGCACTGTGTTGCCATCCATTTCTGACGTATGTTTGGGGTCATTGTCCTGCTGAAAGACCCAAGATCTCGGACGCAAACCCAGCTTTCTGACACTGGGCTCTACAGTGCAACTCAAAATCCTTTTGGTAATCTTCAGATTTCATGATGCCTTGCACACATTCAAGGCACCCAGTGCCAGAGGCAGCAAAACAACCCCAAAACATAATTTAACCTCCACCATATTTCACTGTAGGTGCTGTGTTCTTTTCTTTGTAGGCCTCATTCCATTTTCGGTAAACAGTAGAATGATGTGCTTTACCAAAGAGCTCTATCTTGGTCTCATCTGTCCACAAGACGTTTTCCCAGAAGGATTTTGGCTAACTCAAGTACATTTTGGCAAACTGTAGTCTTGCTTTTTTATGTCTCTGTGTCAGCAGTGGAGTCCTCCTGGGTCTCCTCCCATAGCGTTTCATTTCATTTAAATGTCGACGGATAGTTGACACTGATGCTCCCTGAGCCTGCAGGACAGCTTGAATTTCTTTGGAACTTGTTTGGGGCTGTTTATCCACCATCCGGACTATCCTGCGTTGCAACCTTTTATACATTTTTTCTCTACACCCAGAGAGATTATCTACAGTGTCATGGGTTGCAAACTTCTTGATAATGTTGTGCACTGTGGACAAAGGCAATGCTACATCTCATGAGATGGACTTGTAACCTTGAGATTGTTAATATTTTTCCACAATTTTTGTTCTCAAGCCCTCAGACAGTTCTCTTCTTCTCTTTCTGTTGTCCATGCTTAGTGTGGCACACACAGACACACAATGCAAAGACTAAGTGAACTTCTCTCCTTTTTATTCGCTTTGAGGCCGGGTTCACACTAGTCCAACATTGGGAGCTTATGTCACATGACGTGTGAAAATTAATGTTTCCCTACTGGTCCGACACATGTCGGTCCGACTTTACAAATGCTCCCTGTACTACTTTGGTCCGACTTTGATCCTACTTCACTCCATTGAATATCATTGAAGTAGGATCAAAGTCCGAACGCAGTCTTGCACGCTCTGACTTTGGCATGCGACTTGTATTCTATTTTAAGAAAAAAAAACGGCATGAGTTCCCCTCCAAGAGCATACTAGGCCCATGGGTCTGGTGAGAATTTAAAGGGGAACTCCCTGCGCCGAAAAAACGGCGTGGGGGCCCCCCAAAAATCCATACTAGACCCTTATCCGAGCAGCAGCACTGCGGCCCCCCCACCCCACAGCACCCTGCCCCATGTTGATGAGGACAGGGCCTCTTCCCAACAACCCTGGCCGTTGGTTGTCGGGGTCTGCGGGCGGGGACCTTATTGGAATCTGGGAGCCCCCTTTAACAAGGGGGCCCCCAGATACCGGCCCCCCCCACCCTAGGTGAATGAGTATGGGTTAATAAAAACACAGGGTTTTAAAATATTTTATCAGTCAGCTCCGGGGCCCCCCTCTCTTCTTTAGCTCTTTTACGAGAGGGGGCTTGCTTCTTCGACGTCTTCTGGGGGGCTGCCGCTCTTCGCCGCCATCTGGTTCTCTTTCAGCAGGTGGGGGCCGCTTTCTTCTTTAGCTCTTTTACAGCGGCCCTCACTCGGACTTCCTCCGACGTCTTCGGCGGGGGGGTTCGCCCCAGGGCTTCTGCATCCTTCTGTCTTCTGTCGTCTGCTTCTGCGTCTTCTCTTCTTCTATGTTGACACGTCGTTTCCTCCTGCCGCAATGCTGTGTGTGCGGAGCGCACCAATTTTATATAGGCCTCTTACGACGTCAGTCCCAGCATGCTCCGGGTAATTCATATGAAACAGTGCCTGATATTGGCAGGGATCCAAGTCAGATCCCCGCTCATTGAAAGTCAGACTTCAAATCCAGGGAAAAGTTGGATCAAAGTAGTATCCTGTTCATGAAAGTCGGTTGGATGTAGGATAAATTTAGGACCAATGTAGGATCAGTGTAGGACCAGTGTAGGACCAATGTGGCAGAGCAAAGTAGGATGAAAGTCGTGTAGTATAGTGTGAACCCAGCCTCAGCTGTGATTTTTATATTGCCCACACCTGTTACTTGCCCAAGATGAGTTTAAAGGAGCATCACATGCTTGAAACAATTTTATTTATCCACAATTTTAAAAGGGTGCCAAGAATTTTGACCAGATCATTTTTGGAGTTTTGTGTGACATTATGTTCAATTTGCTTTTTTTCCCTCCCTTTTTTTAGTTTTGTTCCAATACACACAAAGGGAATAAACATGTGTATAGCAAAACGTGTTACTGCAATACTTTTCTGTGAGAAATACTTGATTTTGTGGAAAAAAGTATGGGGTGCCAACAATTTTGGCCATGACTGTACAGTATATATACACACACACACCATTTTATTAGTATTATATTATATATATGAGCTTTCTGGCACGATAGTCTCCCCAACGAGAAAGATCTTAGACTGATGCTATTCATACACTACCATGCCTAATATTTTTGTGTCTAAAAAAGGGCAGTTTCTGCCATAAGGGCCTATGCAGACATAGTTGCTGCAGACCTTTTACCTAATGCACGTTGTTAAGAGGTATTTTGGCAATTTAATGTGCTCTGTCAAACAGCCCATTAATTTAATTTTCTTTTTGGCCTAATCAACTATTGTTGAATTTTTAAAAACAATAGGTTACAAATGAGGAAAGGGAGGAGAAAAGAAATGGGTCATTCGATCACCCAGTTCTATTATCATATACAAAGCAATTCAACAATATACAGTATATTCATGTTTCCTTATATCAAACGACCTCTTCTGAAATTGCATACAATTTCCTTAACATGTATTACATCCATTCTTACCTCAAACAATATTATACTAATCTATCTAATACCATACCATATCGCATATTAATACATAAACTAATGTAAAAAACAAATTCCTGGAGAGACCGTTTAACATTACGTGCCTACTTAAGGTGGAATTTCAGTCATATGCTGACTAAGGCTAAATCTACTCCCGCCCCCATTCTAAGCCTATTCTATATACCCTGTTAAAGAAAAGATGTTTATACCTACTTATAAGCTGGTTCAGTTGCATGATCAGGTCCCAGTGCCAATCTCCGTATAGAGCAGAGGCAGTGACAACAAAGCCTGGGCAATGATGTCACCTATAGGCTTACTTTGGGGCAATTGTTGTTGGCTGTCCCTCCTCTAAAATGAAACGGGCACAGTATAATATAAGCTTATTTGAAAAAGCTCCTTTCACGTTGTGAGTTCTAGTTGACTGCTGGCCATCTCTTTCCACGACTTTGTGGATAACCTTCTGGCTTTGGAGGTTCTCCTTTGCTGTTTACTTCTAATCACTACATATCCCAGTGTGCCTTACAGCCTGCATTCCCCTACTAATGCCACATTGTAATACTCCTCCTTTCAGCACTTCCTGTAGTTCAGAAGACAGCCTCTGTGAATTCTGTGACAAAGCAGTATTTACTCACATGATATTATTATTATTATTATTATTTATTATACACGATTTATATAGCGCCAACAGTTTACGCATCGCTTTACAATTACAGTACAGTTCAATACAGAAGGGACAGGAGGGCCCTACTCATAGAGCTTACAATCTAAAGCGAGGGGGTGGTGGTACAAAAGGTAATAGCTACGGGGAATGAATTGATGGGGGTGGCTCAGGGACATTTGTTTAGGTGTGTGTGTGGTATAGGCTTTTCTGAATAAGAGTTTTTAGGGATCTCCCAAAGGTGGAGAGGTTAGAGGCTGATCGGACATAACGGGGCAGGGAGTTCCAGAGCATGGGTTGAGGCTCTGGGTTAGTCCTGAAGGCGAGCATGGGAGGATTTAACAAGGGAGCTAGAGAGCAGAAGGTCCTGGGAGGAACGGAGGGAACGATTTGGGTGATTACTGCAGATGAGGTTGGTGATGTAGCTGGGGGCGATGTTGTGAATGGCTTTGTATCTTGTGGTTAGCATTTTGAATTTTACACGGTGGGGTAGGGGAAGCCAGTGAAGGGGTTGGCAGAGAGGAGCAGCAGTCACGGATTGGTCAGTAAGGTGCATTAGTCTTGCAGCAGCATTCATAATAGACTGAAGGGGGGCTAGCCTGCATAAGGGTAGGCCATAAAGGAGAGATTTGCAGTAGTCAAGGCGGGAAATAATCAAGGACTAAGTTGCTTTGTGGTGTCATATTAGTCAGGGAAGGCCCGAATTCTGGAGATGTTGTGGAGGTTAGGGCGGCAGGTTTTAGCCAGTGATTGGATGTGGTGGCTGAAGGAGAGGTCAGAGTCAAGGATTGGACCCATCAGCCTAGCATGTGTGGAGGGACCAATGGTTGTGCTTTTGATCGTAATGGTAAAGTCATTAGGGGGGGGGGGCAGGAAGGAGGAAATATAACAAGCTCAGTTTTAGAAAGTTTGAGTTAGAGAAAGTGATGTGACATCCATACCAACATGCCATTCAGTAAGTTTGAGGTGCGCGAGGAGATCGAGGGGGTGAGTTGAGTGGAGACATAGATCTGCGTGTCATAGGCGTAGAGGTGGTATTGGAAGCCATGGACTTGCCCAGGCAAGAGGTATATAGCGGAGGAGAGTGAGTTTTAAGTGACACTGAAAGTGCGCTTAGATAGGTAGGAGGAGAACCGGGATAGAGCAGAATCACAGATGCCAAGGGCGGGTAGCTTGCCGAGGAGGATATTGTGAAACTCGTGGTTGAAGGAAAGAAGATGGCTCGATTGTCATGTAAGCTACTGTGTACTGTTACTGCTTACTCTCTAGTTTACTCTGGTCCTGAAGGGATTAGTGTGACCACACTGACCATTAGACCCCTTTCACACTGGGTCACTTTGCAGGCACTATAACACTAAAAATAGCACCTGCAAAGCGACCTGAAACATAAAATCATGAAATCAATGGGCACTGCAGCTATACCGCTGGCAAATCGCCTCTACAGAGGCACTTTGCAGGCCCCCTTGGCATAGTTCCTTGTCTTTAGCAACATGAGGACAAGGTGCTTTGTCACTGGGGTTTCCTTTTTCAGATGAAAGGGCACAAGCTCCTCTTCGCAAGAGGAAAGCTTTCCATTCTTTTTTTTTTTTCATAAAAAAAAAAAAAAGTCCAGCAATGTAAATCAATGCTGCCCGTTTTTAACCCAGGCCGCCAACAGGGGGTAAAGGCCAAATAGCACCACAAAATTGACAGTAAAGTGCCACTAAAAATAGCAGCACTTTACTGCTGATGCCACCCCCACCCCAGTGTGAAAGGGGCCTTAGAGAAGTTCAGGAGGTGTAAGGTGTAGGGACCAGTTCATCATCCAGAGAAGGCAAGGATTGGATTTAAATTAAACTCATCGTATCTACTTCGGGTTTTAACATGGTTTTTCATGGAGGCTACTTACACTATGATAATGCAAGTTTCATTCTATGTTTAATTGCACAGGTTTTTTCAGTTATTATCAAATATATGGCCAAAAACATTGGCACCCCTGTACTTTTGTCAAATAATGCACCACTTCGCCCAGAAAATTGTTGTAATTACAAATGTTTAGGTATTCTCATGTTTTACTTATTTTGTTTGTATTGGTTGACAAAAAAAAAGTGGAGAAGCAAAAAACAAATCTGACACATTCCACAAAATAATACATTTAATATTTGGTAGCACACCCCTTGGAAAAAATAACTGAAATCAATTGCTTCCTGTAACCATCAATGCGTTTCTTGCACCTCTCTACTGGAATTTTGAATCGCTCTTCTTTTGCCAACTGCTCCAGGTCTCTCAGGTCGGAAGGGTTCCTTTTCCCCAACTGCTGTTTGAGAACTCTCCACAGGTGCTCTATGGGATTTAGATCTGGACTCATTGCTGGCCAGTTCGGTACACTTTAGCGCTTAAACCATTTCTTGGCGCTTTGGGTCATTTTCCTGCTCTAAGACCCATGACCTTTGATGGAGATCCAACTTTCTGACATTGAACCCCAGAATTCTTTGGTAGTCTTAAGATTTTATAATGCCATATACACACGGTCAAGACATCCAGTGCCTGAAGCAGCAAAGCAGCCCAAAAACATCAGTGAACCTTTGTCATGTTTGACTGTAAGGACTGTATTCTTTTCTTTAAAGACCTCAATTATTTTTCTGAAAACAGTAGAATGATGTTCTTTTCCAAAAAGCTGTAATTTTGTTTGGTCTGTCCACAGCATTCTCCCAAAAGGATTTTGACTTCACCTCGAAGTTTTGGCAAACTTCAATCTGGCTTTTTTATGTTTCTGTGTCAGCAGTGGAATTCTACTGTGGTGTCCCTTTTTCAGATGGTGACATATAGCACTGACACAGTTGTACCCGGTGCCTAAAGCTCAGCTTAAATTTTTCTAGAAGTTGATTGAGGTTCTTCATCCACCATTCGTAAATCTTTCGTTGCAATCTTTGATACATTTTTCTCTTTCGACTATGTCCAGGGAGATTAGCTATAGTGGCATGGGATGTAAAATTTTTGACAATGTTGCGCAGAGTGGACACCGGAACATTAAGATCTCCGGAGATGGACTTGTAACCTTGAGATTCTCCATGCTTTTCCACAATTTTTGTTCTCAAATCTTGAGACAATTCTTTGCTGCTTTTTCTCTTCTCCATGCTCAGTGTGGCACACCAAGACACACAACAGAAAGTTGTTTTTCATTATTTTATCTGGTTGACATGTGATTTTTCTATATTGTCAGCACCTGTTAATTGATACAGGTGAGTTTAATTATAAATTACAGAAGCATCACAAACTTGGAATGCAATTATTTCTTACAATTTTGGGAAGCTTCTAAAAATGTTGCCCCATCCATTTTTTGGAGTTTTGAGTGGACTGTGTCAGATTTGGCTTTTTGTTTCTCCACTTTTTTGTGTCCTACCAATACAAACAAAATAAATAAACATGAGAATGCCTAAACAATTTTCTCAGCAGGCAAAGCGGTGCATTATGTGACAGAAATGCAGGGGTGTCAACATTTTTGGCTATGACTGAGTAAACTTTTTGAAGTACCAAACATTCTTAAGGTTAGTAACAGGAATCTTTCAGCAAACTGGAAAATGTATGGATTCTTGGGTCAAAAATGTTTTTTAAATTGAATGATTTGACACGCACTTGGAATGGACGCTTGATATTTTTTGTTGTAGCTGATGGAAGATTATCCTATGTTTGGATGAAAAAAAAAAAAAAAAAAATTGTATTCTCATATGGAGTAAAATGTGTTCAATGTATTTGGATTTGTGAAATGTGCACAGCTGTGCCTATTCTCTTGTGGTCCTCCATCAGAAGATGACAGCAGGATCACAGTATTGCTCCGTCTGCCTCTCTTTGACACAGTAAAACATGAGAGTGCATTGGAAACACTTTCAACTATGTGTATATGTAAGGTGAGACTGACATGTTTTGATGACAACTAAAAAATATATAAAAATATCCGGCTATTAAATATTTTAAGTTGGATTATGTACAAATTCATTGTAATTTGAAATTTGCAGATTCTGCAAATTTAGGTGCAAATTTGCATTTTTTTTTTTCAAGAATGCAATGCATAGCCTAGAACAGTGGTTCTCAACCTCTCTAGTGCCGTGACCCCTAACAGTAAAATGATTTCGTAGCGTAGGTTGTCAGCAGCCAAGGCAAGGATAGTAATTTGCGCCCCTAACCTACGGACATTTAGCGCTTCCCGAGTTTCTTCCACTCGTACATTATTAAAACCCCTTATAGTACATTTTAAGATGTACCACTTTTTCTCTTTGTTCTCCTTTCTTTCCCTTTTACCTTTCTCTATCCTAAAAAAAGTTCCTCATCTCTCTCAATAGCCATATTTTTTTGTTCTCTTATTCCTTCTCTCCCTTTCTTTGTTCCTCCCCCTCTTTTTTTTCTCTCCCTTCCATATATTCTCTATTTTTACTCCTTGGTGGGGGGTGGGAGGATTTAGGATCAGTTGCAGTGCAGGCGGGGAGTTGGGATCAGTGGCAGTGCTGGGGGAGGAGTTCTGATCAGCGAACTTAGGTGCTCTTGATCAAGGTCATATGCTGATCTGAGAGCTATTTGGTGACCCCTGGCAAATCATGATTCGACCCCCGAGGGGGTCCTGACCCCAGGTTGAGAACCACTGGCCTAGAATAAAAGCCATAGTTTATAAAATATTTCCTTCAACCATGGGTTTTCTGTCTCACGACTATATACGTCTGTAGACTGGCATTGCCGGGCAAAGTGACGTGTATATACGTCTCTTTTGAATTTCCCCCCATGAGGTGAGCGCGAGCCCACGGGACCCGCGGACTCGATGTCTGCTGGTGTCCTGCGATCGGGTCACAGAGCTGCAGAACGGGGAGAGGGAAGTGTAAACAAGCATCCCCCCATTCTGTCTAGTGACATTGTCACTGATAGTATGCTCCCTCTCGTCCCCCTTTACTGCCAGTCACATTTATACAGTAATCTGCGCATTTTTATAGCACTGATCGCTGTACAAATGTGAATGGTCCCAAAATAGCATCAAGTGTCCAATGTGTCTGCCATAATGTTGCAGTCGCGATAAAAATCACTGATCGCCGTCATTACTAGTATAAAATAATAAAAATGCCATAAAACTACCCCCTATTTTGTAGACACTATAACTTGTATAACTATAACTCAAACCAATCAATAAAAGCTTATTTCTATTTTTGTTTTTACCAAAAATATGTAGAAGAATACGTATCGACTTAAATTGCGGGAAAAAAACTTTTTTTTTATATATGTTTTTTGGGAATATTTATTATGGCAAAAAGTAAAAAATGTAGCTTTTTTTTCAAAATAGTCACGCTTTTTTTTTTTGTTTATAGCGCAAAAAAAAATAAAAAACGCAGAGGTGATCAAATACCACCAAAAGAAAGCTCTATTTGTGGGAAAAAAAAGGACATCAATTTTGTTTGGGAGCCACGTCGCAATTGTCAGTTAAATGGATAAAGTGCCGAATCGCAAAAAGTGGCCCGTTCATTTGGCAGCCAAATGGTCCGAGGGCTGAAGTGGTTAACTAAGCCTAGGTTAACATTGGAACAATTTGTCATGTGATTTGAGAGATCATTGACACTGTTCCAATCAGTGCGGCACCGATTTTGCAAAAGTAGTTTCTGCACTACTTTTGACGATTTCAGGTGCGACTTCAATAGACATCTGTGCATGAAATCCCACAGATGTCTATTAAGTAGCACCTGAAATCACGCTGCCATTGCTATTTCCTGATTCCCTTTCCTAAGATGGCGGCGGGAGCATCTGAGTGCCTAGCAATAGATTGGCTTCGGGTACAAACATCGCAGGCACGCTAGACAGGTAACTGACTTAAAAAAAAAAAAGGCTGATCTCCGCTTTAATGCTCAAGCACAAGCGTTTAGGTGCTTTTAACTGCTTCTAGTAGTATCAAGCCTTTTATTTTCTGCCCAAACTCTTTTGCTCCTGGGCCAACTGGCAGCTTTTTTTTTTTTTTTTTCTCCAGCCTCTAAAAGCTCCTGCCACTGAAAGCTGCTAAAAGCCTGTGTGTGCATAGACAAATAGGCAAACATGGAGGGAAGAAGTTCAGAAGTTGTTGTTTCTAAATTGGGGTTTTCATTTTTCAGTTTATAGGGTTTTTTGCATTCCAGAGCATATCATTCACATGTTGCCATCTTTCTTTTCAAGCTGGCCATACACCGATCAAAATTTGGTAGGTTCAGCAGGGACTGGCCAAATTTTGATCTGTGTCTTCCCTGCTCGACAGAAGTTGGTGATGGCATGTGCCTGTGCCACCTCACATTTCCCACCTACTACTTCATAGTAGAAAAAAAATGTAGGCAAAGACTGGTTATGCTCTCTGATTAAAACATTTCCTTCTGCTGGCCAATTTTTTTGGTTTATGGTTCAATCGGTTAGTAAAATACCTGCCTAAGCCGATACTTCCAACTGTCCTGGATTCTGAGGCACTATTTCAGGATTTTACCATCCCAGCAGGCCAGGCTTCCAGGGTGTGTCCTGGAGTTGAGTGGCAGAGTGCTTGCTGGGCTATGTTGTCCACCTCATGATCTATATTCTTCCTCCCTACCTCCCGGAAATTTGATAACATAATTATCCCATAGATAGATTTCAATGGGATTCACCACTAAGTTGTTGCTCATGGAATTTCAAAAAGGATTGAATGAACACTTGGTGATGGGTTCTAATCCCTATTTTTTTTTGTACGGTAGCTTTCACCTTTTAGATTTTCTGTGGTCTTATCTTATGTGGATAAAACGGGTACTTTGGTCAGCATGTATACTTGCCTGTCTGGCAGCCAAAACGCTTCTATGCAGCCGATACCCAGGTGCTGCAAGTAATACGGCTCACTGTTGCAGTTTTCCCATTGGCTTGTATACCTTGTAATGTCTTCAGTTACGTTACAAACCTGCATGAACTCCTCACACATGTCACAACATACAGCTGAGTATAATAGTGTTTTTACTCAACCTTTTATCATTGAACAGCAGTCCTTAAATTCCAGTGAAAGGATTTTCTGAGATGAGGTCATCTGTCTTCAGCAGGTGGGCAAAATAATTTCTAAACTTTCTTCCTCCAGAGTGATCACACTGTAAAATGATTGCTGAGAAGCATTGGCTCGTTTATGACCAACTGAAGAATTTAATTGAACTTTCCAAATGTAACAAATAACCAATGCCTGTCACAGTTCTACTGTGAGCACACACAAGGCTTGATGGGCAGAGGCGTATGAATTTTACGCTCCAAATATCCTGGATTTTTTTTTCTGCCAGAACTTTGTAGAAATAATGCCTATAATGTTGCATATGTACATGCATTTATGCGCTTGTGGTGTTCAGCATAAATACATTCTACAAACCAGATTAATAATTTATTCTGGCCATTGAAATATGTCTACACGCATTTGTCTGTATTTAGAGGTGTTTATGTGCATAGGCATGTAATTTATGCACATAAACCCCTCTCTGACGGGTTTTTTTTAAGTTTCTAAATACTCCTCCTTTAAGTACTGTAAATGCCTAACATGCATTGCCACATAGACTGACATTAAGATGCGTTTAGAGGCTTCAAAAAATATAGAAACCCCCACCAGCATTTTTACTACCCGTATGCATGAGACCTGAGCCATAAACTCACATGGTCTAAGAGGCCTGTCCCTGCCATAGTTGCCAGACAGGCATTAGACTGAACCCAGAATTTAAGTTGATGGCATGGCCCATTAAAGCAACTTTAACTGCTGACAAGGTCAAAACTGCCAATAAAGCTGTGACAACACATTACAACAGGTGAGAAGGTGGGCAACTCTAAAGTTGAATTTCCTCCAAATATCGGGATGTGCCTCAGCATAGACTTTTTCTAGGGTTCAGGCTCCACTCCTTCACTTCAGGTCTTTGTAGCCAATTCTAATGGAGCCAATTAACCTCCATGCCTTAGGTTAACACCCATGGTGATGCCATGCTTCCAACAGTCAAGGCCCTCTCCCTTTCACTAAAGGAGGGTTCAAAGGGCCTTCATTTTAAGTTTGTAGCAAGTTGCAAGGTGAGAGGTTGTAGTAGTAACTGATCAATGTTAGACGTTAGAGAAGTCCTGCTTGAACTTATTTGGCTGGGCTTCTCTTATGGGTCATAGAAGTGCACTCATTTTTCGTTTTGCACTCCTTTGACCCTTTTAAGTCGGTCAGTGAAGTCCTCTGCTGACGTCACAGGGATCTGTGACTGACATCTGTTTCAGCCTCTCAGCGAGCTGCTGAGAGGGCGGCTCCCCCGCCCCTCCACAGCTTAGCGCTCCAGTAAACATGGAAGAGCAGAGTGGAGAGATGCTGATTGACAGTCAGCAGCTCTCTGCTCGGGGAGCTGTGAGAGCTGAGCCATCGGTGATGCTCAATTGTCAGTGTAGAGGCGTCAGGGAACAGACGCATCACCAAACCAATGCTGCATCCACCTAGGTATGGTATGATGGGGGGGGGGGGGCCCAAACCCATACTTCTCTTAACAGGAGCCAGGATTTTCATGATTGTCATCTGAGCAGGCATCTTAGTCCAGGAATAGGGATGAGCCGAACACCCCCACGTTCGGTTCGCACCAGAACCGTCGAACGGACCAAACGTTCACGCGAACATTTAGAACCCCATTCATGTCTATGGGACTCGAACGTTCGAATTCAAAAGTGCTCGTTTTAAAGCCTAATGCCACGTAAACACGATCATTTTTTTGTGATGGAAAAAAAATGACGTTTCAAGTGATGAAACAAAACAACGTTTTTCAAACTTCATTTTCCAAAACGACGTTGCATACACACCATCGTTTTTCCAAAATGCTCTAGCAAAGCGTGGTGACGTACACCACGTTCGACGGCACTCTGTTCCATTGAAGCTTCCGTCTCATAACTTGCCTCTGAGCATGCGCGGCTTTAAAAACGTTGTTTTCAACATCGTTTTGCCCACACACTATCACTTTTTATGACACAAAAAACGACGTTTTGAAAAACAACACAAAAAAATTCAAGCATGTTCGAATTATTTTTGGTCGTTTTTTTGAAGACATAAAACGACGTTTTGCCCACACCCAGTGATTTTAAATGACGTTTTTGAAAACGTAGTTTTTCTTTATCGTACATCACGGGACACAGAGCGCATAGCCATTACACTTGGGTTATATGGGTACCTTCAGGTGTGGACACTGGTGTAATCAATTTCACAGGAAGTTTCCTCCCTATATAACCCCCTCCCACTGGGAGTGCTTCAGTTTTTTCGCCAGTGTCTTAGGTGTTGGTCACGTCTAGCTGTCCCTCGGAGGTCTCGGGACCCAGGATAGCTAGCCGGATCCGTCCGAAGTGCTTCAAAGCCAAGGTGTACGGTACCCGGGCCCTGCTGGAGTGGGGTTTTGCCTATAATGCCTCTCCTAGGAGGGCTGGATTCTGGGCTCCAGTGCCTTAGTCTCTCCTAAGAACTAAACGCTACTGATGCCAGGATGCTATATAGGTCCAGGGGTGTGGGTTCCTTAACACAGGACCCTGGTCCCTGAAGGTCCAAGACAATACCCACGGAGATGGGGGAAGGCTGGGCCTCTTGCATTTTGCAATACCCTGCGGCGTGGAGCAGGTAAGAGGGAACCTGCGGGACTTGGTTCGACAGTAGGTATCCCCCTGGGGCTTCTGGGTCGGCTAATGGTATGCTTATGCATCAGCCACTATCTCCACTATGTCTTTTGAGGCAGGATGGGATGTACTAATGTTTACCCAGATAACATGTAGGTATATATATGCTTTTAAAGATATGTATTTTGCTACTCCCCCCAGACTTGCCTGTTAGCATGATACTGCAGCCCCACGTGTTATAGGGAGGAAATGCTGACAAAACTCCTGTTTCCTAGGAAGCCTATGGGGACAGCTTCCTCTATGTGTGCACTACAATAAAGATTAGTGACTTGCCTGGTGTCTGTTGGGTTGCTAGCGCTGGTCCAGACTTCTCCTCTGCTCTCTGCTTCCTCCATGTTGGTTTCAGCGTGGGGGGGGGGCGGGGGCGCGCGCGCGCCGCCTTTTACAGCGTCAGCGTGCGTGGGGGGGGCGGGCCAGCAGCGTCAGGTCTCAATTAAAGCAGCAAAGCATTTCCTGGCTGGTCATTCCCTCCTGAGAGCAGAGGAGGCTGAGGACACAGAGCGCGCAGCTGAGCTATTTCTGGCTAACAGCGACACCCAGTGGTGGTTTGTGGATCTTCAGGTCTGGACTTAGTCCACACTGACCAGAAAAAAAAAAAAAAGTTTTTTTCTTAAAGGGACTCAGCCTTAGATCTGGCAGTATCTGAGTCGGTGCAACCTTGGGCTCCAGCTAACGGGCATTGGTGTGGCAATACTCACAGAACTTTCCTCGGTATTGCCGCCTTCTCAGGCGTATGAAAATTTAGATTTTTTTTTACCATAGCCTGTTCTTATTAATGGTTCACTTCTAGCTACAACAGTTGGGTGTTGGCTGTAGGGGTGTTTCAAGGTTGTGCAATGGCTCCCAAGGGATCAGGACCAGCTAAGGCTGCAAAAGGTACCAAAAAATTAAAGGGGTCTCCATCGCGGTCAGAGGATTTGGGCCAGGCTCCAGCGGTCCCACCCTCACCAGATAGACCACCGAACAGCATGTTGCAGGAGCCATTGAGGGTGCTAGGGGCAGAGGCGGCCCCCAATCAACCCATTCCCGTTTATGTTACGGAAGAAATGCTAGCGACTGGGTGGGCTAGAGAAAAGGTTAACTGCTTTAATTGCCCGCTCTTTGCCGGGTGGCAAACGGGCTAGATCCCCATCACCTAGAGCGGTGTGTTCGGATGCAGAGGTCCTCTCTTCGGAGGAATTGGACCCACAGGGGGATCAAGCGGACCTGAGTCCCGACGGGTCAGACATTGAAGGTTCCACTATAGATGAAATTTTTTCGGCTTCTCAAGCAGAGAGTCTGTGGATCCAGTCTCTGACGGATATGGTTCGCACTGCTTTTAAACTTCCAGTGTCAGAACAATTAGCTCCCGCGGTATCCTCTTTAGGTTCCTTGAAGGCACCGTTGAGTGGTGCGTCTTTCCCGGTTCACCCCCTTCTGGAGAGCGTGATTTTTCAGGATTGGGCTCGACCTGATAGGATTTTTATCCCTCCTAAAAGGTTCACAATTCTCTATCCTATGGAAGAAGAATTTGCAAAGAAATGGGCACTCCCTACCGTGGACACAGCCATTTCCTGCGTAAATAAATCCCTGACCTGTCCGGTGGAAAATGTCCAGATGTTTAAAGATCCAGTCGACAAAAAATTGGAGACCCTACTGAAGGCTTCTTTTACCACAGTAGGTGCCGTGGTTCAGCCAGCGGTGGCAGCCATTGGCGTTTGTCAGGCTTTAAAGGATCAGACTAAACAGATATTAAGGGACATACCGGCTCAGCAAGCTCGTGAATTGGCTGACCTTCCAAGGGCTCTCTGCTTTGCAGTAGATGCTATTAAGGACTCCGTTCAACAGGCGTCCCGTTTATCTCTGCTGTTGGTTCATATGCGTCGCCTTTTGTGGCTGAAAAACTGGTCAGCAGAGGCACCCTGCAAAAGGCTTTTAGCAGGATTTCCCTTTCATGGTGGGAGACTATTCGGTGAAGACCTAGATAAATATATCCAGACCATATCAAGTGGTAAAAGTTCTTTCTTGCCTGTCAAGAAAAGATCGCGTGGGCCCGCGTTTAAGCGACAGGCCTTCGCAGGCTCGGCCCCTTCAACTTCCCGTCAGTATCGACGGCCTCCCGGGCGTTCAGCATTTAATAGCCGCCCACAAGGACAAGCCACGGCAGGCAAGAGGCCATGGTCTCGCAAGCCGGTTAAACCAGTCATCAAGTCAGATTCATGAAGGGGCGCCCCCACTCTCTTGGGTGGGGGGAAGGCTTCGGTTTTTCTCCGAAGTGTGGAAGGCCAGAATTCCCGACTCTTGGGTACTGTCCGTGGTAGCCACGGGCTACAAGCTAGAGTTTCGGGAAGTCCCCCCTCCTCATTTTCAGGGGTCAAGTCTTCCAAGCGACCCATTAAAGAGGGCCTCTCTTGTAAAAGCATTGGATCGTCTCTTGCTCCAAGGAGTAATTGTAGAAGTACCAACCCAGGAATGTGGTCTGGGATTCTACTCCTACCTTTTCATAATACCAAAGCCCAATGGCGACGTCAGGCCTATCTTAGACCTCAAACGCCTAAATCGCTTTCTAAAGATTCAGACCTTTCGTATGGAGTCCATACGTTCGGTGGCAGCCAGCCTACATCAAGACGACTTTCTAGCATCTATAGACATAAAGGATGCGTATCTGCACGTGCCGATCTACCCGGCACATCACAAGTTTCTTCGTTTTATGATAGATCACCGCCATTACCAGTTCGTAGCCCTCCCTTTCGGGTTGGCAACAGCTCCGCGGGTATTCACAAAGGTGTTAGCCCCGGTGCTAGCCGTCCTAAGGACAGAAGGCATTTTGGTCCTGGCATACCTGGACGATCTTCTGGTTATCGACAGCTCAGCGTCCAGCCTCAATCAGGCAGTAGGTCGCACAGTTCAGCATCTAGAGGAAGTCGGGTGGATTGTGAACCTAGAAAAATCGATATTGAAACCCACAAAGCAGTTGGAATATCTAGGCCTTCGGCTAGATACAGACTGCCAGAGGATATTTTTACCTCAAGCAAAGGTCAGATCAATAACTCAAGCAGTTCAAGTGATCTTAGGCAAGAAGAGGCCGACTATTCGCCTATGTATGCGGCTGCTGGGGAAGATGGTGGCCGCCTTCGAGGCAGTACCCTACGCCCAGATCCATACCAGATATTTTCAGGCAGCCATTCTCTCTGCTTGGAACAAGTCCATTCAGGCGTTAGATCGTCCGTTAGTGCTCTCCCCGAAGGTCCGGCGCAGCCTGTTTTGGTGGCTGGTCCCTCAAAATTTGTCAAAGGGGAAATCCTTTTGCCCCATCACGTGGAAGATAGTATCCACGGATGCCAGCCTGTCAGGTTGGGGGGCAGTTCTAGAAGGACAGACCCAGCAAGGGCAGTGGTCGGAGGCAGAAAAACTGCTTCCCATCAATATCCTGGAGATCAGAGCTGCTCGGCTGGCCCTGATCGCCTGGACTCTCCGCCTTCAGGGTCTGCCAGTAAGGATACAGTCCGACAAAGCCACTGCGGTGGCATACATAAACCACCAGGGGGGCACGAGGAGCCTAGCAGCCCAAAGAGAAGTAAACCTGATTTTCTCATGGGCCGAAGCCCATGTACCCTGCATCTCGGCGGTGTTCATCCCAGGGATAGACAATTCTCAAGCAGATTTTTTGAGTCGTCAACAGTTGCTCCCGGGGGAGTGGTCTCTTCACCCCCAGGTATTCCAAGAGATTTGCCAAAGATTCGGAGTCCCAGATGTGGACATTATGGCAACGAGATCCAACAAAAAGTTGGACAAATTCATATCCCGAGCCAGGGATCCCTCGGCCTACGGGACCGATGCGTTGGTTTGCCCCTGGCACCAGTTTTCTCTCCTGTATGCGTTCCCTCCACTGCAGATGATTCCCCGCCTTCTACGGAGGATCAGGGTGGAGCGCAGGCCTGTGATCCTGGTGGCCCCAGCCTGGCCCAGGAGGGCTTGGTACGCACTCATCGTGAAGATGTCAGTCGGGGCGTCATGGCCGCTCCCCCTGCGCCCAGATCTGCTGTCTCAGGGCCCAATCTGCCACCCTGCTTCACAGCAGCTAAATTTGACGGCTTGGCGGCTGAATCCCTAATTCTTAAGGGCAGAGGCCTCTCAGATCAGGTCATATCTACGTTGATTCAGGCTAGGAAACCGGTCTCCAGAAATATTTATTACAGAGTCTGGAGAACCTATGTGGAGTGGTGCGAGTCTCAAAAATGGCATCCTCGAAAGTTTTTTATTGACAGGATCTTGCGATTCCTCCAGGTTGGCGTTGACAAAGGGTTGGCTCTTAGTACTCTAAAGGGGCAGGTGTCGGCTTTATCAATATGGTTTCAAAGACCCTTGGCCACCCATTCGCTTATGAAAACCTTCTTGCAGGGGGTCTTGCATGTGAATCCCCCTATTGGAGCTCCCCTCTGCCCCTGGAATTTAAATCTGGTCTTGTCAGCTTTAGAAAGGCAGCCGTTTGAACCTCTGACAGAAATCCCTCTTGTGCTACTAACCCGAAAGTTGGTTTTCTTGGTGGCTATGGCTTCGGCCAGAAGGGTTTCCGAGCTGGCAGCCTTGTCATGCAGGGAGCCATACCTTATTTTACATAAGGACAGAGTGGTTCTGCGGCCTCAACCTTCTTTCCTTCCTAAGGTCATATCCAGTTTTCACTTGAATCAGGACCTAGTCCTACCATCCTTCTTTCCTACTCCCCAGTCCAGAGAGGAAAGACTGCTTCATACTTTGGACGTGGTTCGAGCCATGAGGGTCTATCTCAAGGCTACAGAGAAGATTCGGAAAACAGATGTGCTTTTTGTTCTTCCGGATGGCCCCAAGAAGGGTCAGCCGGCTGCCAAGTCTTCCTTGGCTAGGTGGATTAAGCAGCTGATTTTTCAGGCCTATGGTCTGAAGCGCGTTCCACCTCCCTTATCAGTTAAAACCCATTCTACGAGGGCCATGAGTGCCTCCTGGGCGGCACACCATCAGATCTCTATGGCACAGGTTTGCAAGGCGGCAACCTGGTCTTCCGTACATACGTTTACTAAATTTTATAAGTTGGACGTTGCAAAGGGTACGGACGCAGCATTTGGGCAGGCGGTCCTACGGGCAGCAGTATAGAATCCTCTGGTCCGGGTCACGCCCCCTTTTTCTGTTGGTGGAGTTACTTTACTTCCTGATAATTTTTTTGTTTGGCTATTCTTGGCCTTACGGTCTCCCTCCCTTCATAGAGCATTGCTTTAGGACATCCCAAGTGTAATGGCTATGCTCTCTGTGTCCCGTGATGTACGATAAAGAAAAAAGGATTTTTAATAAACAGCTTACCTGTAAAATCCTTTTCTTGAAGTACATCACGGGACACAGAGCTCCCACCCCTCTTTTGGGGAACATTGTGTAACCTCGGAGGAATTGCTTGCTACAAAACTGAAGCACTCCCAGTGGGAGGGGGTTATATAGGGAGGAAACTTCCTGTGAAATTGATTACACCAGTGTCCACACCTGAAGGTACCCATATAACCCAAGTGTAATGGCTATGCGCGCTGTGTCCCGTGATGTACTTCAAGAAAAGGATTTTACAGGTAAGCTGTTTATTAAAAATCCTTTTTTTTTTCATCACAAAAAATGATCGTGTGTACGCGGCATTATATGCAAGTCATTGTCGTAAAACATCTTTAACCTCCCTGGCGGTGTTCCCGAGTCTGACTCTGGGTTAGATTTCTGTGCTACGATCGGTAACCCCGAGTCAGACTCGGGCTCGCCTCGCAGCATCCACAGAGACTGTTTACTTACCTTCTCCGTGGATCCAGCGATGCATCCGCGCTGTGTGAGCGAGCGGGTGCTCGCTCGATTCACACAGCGTCCCCGCGCGCCGCCAATCTCTGTTCCCTGCGACGTTACGACGCACGGGGACGGAGAACGGCGCCAAATTCAAAAATTCACAAACACTATACATACAGTATACTGTAATCTTATTGATTACAGTACTGTATGTAAAAAATACACACCCCCCATGTCCCTAGTGGTCTGCCCTGTGCACTACATGTCCTTTTATATAATAAAAACAGTTCTTTCTCCCTGCAAACTGTAGATTGCCCATAGCAACCAAAAGTGTCCCTTTATGGCAAAAATTGTTTTAGAGCAGCTAAAAAACAGCGATAATAAATCAGAATCACTTGCAGAATTTAGCGATTTGTGGGGAAATTCGTCATAAAAAAAAAAAAAATGACAGCAAAAATGATGCAACTGAGCAAATTTCAGTGATTTTGATTTGATTACATTATTAAATAATTTTTACTATAATTATATTATTATTTGTTATAATTTTTTTATAATTATTTATTATATTATAATTTTTAATAAAAAAAAATAAAAAATAAAAATCATACCCGGGATGCCTATTAGACTCTTGTTTGGATAGATTTAAGTGACTTATTCCTAAGAATTACTAGCCTACAGTATAAAACGCCAAATTCCCTTGCAAATAATGGTACCGCTTTCAGCACCTAAAATCTGAAAGAATCATACCGCCAGGGAGGTTAAGAATCCGGGTCTTGCCCGAGGGAACATGCATCAATGGAAAAAAAAGTTTAAAAAACGGTTGTTTTTTTCAGGAGCAGGACTATGCAGTATCCTTAGGTATACAAGGATACAAGTACAGTAACACCGAGTAGGTTTAGGTGCTACTACACAGCACAAGTGCGGTAACAGCAACTAGGTTTAAGTGCTATTAAACTGGACAAGTACAGTAACACCGAGTACTTTTAGGTGCTACTACACAGCACACTGGCAATACAACACGTTAGAACACTGCAGCTAGCACAATCTACTGCCTGACAAATAGGAATAGCTGATCTAGCTAATTTATACAGTGTATAAATATATTTACAACTCCTAGGGATATATATATATATATATATATATATATATATATATATATATATATATAATCTCCTCTATACACTGTAAATTAAGCTAAACTGACTAGCCTGCCTGCTCTATCTAGCTATATAAAAATACAATCTCTGTCTCTCTGACTGATCTCTGTTCAGCGCTGGAACACACTACACGAAGCCGCCCAGCAGGCGGCCTTATATAGTGTGGGGCGTGTGCTAAAGCTCTGAGCCATAATTGGCCAAAGCCACCCTGTTTTTTGCGCACTGTGATTGGCCAAGCATGCAGGGTCATAGTGCATGTTTGGCCAATCATCAGCTCTCAATGCCGCAGTGAATTATGGGCCGTTGCACGTCACTCGAATTTGTCGCGAACGACCCATTTTGTTCGAATTGAACAGACAATGTTCGAGTCGAACGCGGAGCTCATCCCTATCCAGGAAGTAGTTGTTGGCTCCAGATAATGCCCAAGCAGATGGTGCCTTCCTTCTGAATCATAAAGATAAGGGCAAACGTTGATTACGCACACAGAGGGTGCAGTCTGGGGACTGTAGGAATTACTATCATTGGTAAAGTGGACTGATCGTGGTGGACACAAGGAGTGGTCTGTCTGAATTTTATTTTCTTCCTTGAGGTGAGCAGGCATTTTAGCAGGTGGTGGTGTGCACTAAATATTGGATCCATTTTAAATAGGGTTTTACACAGCGGTGACAGCTTTGGAAACCTACACATGAACTGTTTTAAAAACAAAAACAAATCGTAAATTGTTTTATGGAATGTAGAATTATTTTTTTATATAAGATTTATAGATATGCAGCGCTGCACTATTTTCACAAAATTAAGATGAGGGCTTTGTCAGGAAATGTACAGGGATCTCGACCTAACAGGTTATTCCTGTAAAGTTTTAAACTTCACAGTTCTTGGCATGCACGAAACATGAAAAAAATATATCTGGGTCTCACCCAGCGCGACTGCCGGTACGCCACTTCGGGTCTGGTTGGAACGCATGATGGGGGACCAGCGGCACTGTCTTAAAGTTTTTTATATAGAGACTTTTATTTCATGTTCTATATATGTAAGTGCATTTTTGATATTTCGGGGGCAATAGTAAAAGGTTTTACGCTATGGAAGGTTTCCCCCTCTGTTTATATATTCCTGCATAAATTTAGTGCACCTGAGAGGTGGAGACAGTAGCTACTATATCCCAGTGTGAGGGTCTTCTTATGCCTCGTTTCCACTGAACGGATCAGTTCGTGTCGGTACAGTTTGGAGCGCTTATAATGGTCCGGTCTATTCTGCTGAGCGTTTCCACTGCAAATCGGACCATCCGGGACCATACAAGGTTTAGAAAAAATGCCTAGCATGTCCACCAATCAGTGAGATGTATTGTAGGTCCGCCCTAACCGAACCGTTTAATTTTCTATGGCCCCACATCTGAAGCAGGACCCAAAAATGGTCGGTACGATTCGCTTTTATGGCACGCTTTCATAATGGAAACACCCAAAATAGCGTACCGTACCGAACCGATCCGCTCAGTGGAAACGAGATATAAGTTACCATCCAGTGGTGTACAGTCCTTGTGAAGAGGTGTATGATGGTCTTGGTTCCCATTGTATGGTCTGATGCTACATTGGCCTACCAACAAGTGCTATTGAATTGTATCTGTTGAGTGCTATCTGTGATAATGATGAATGTGAGGACAAGTCTTATCCATTTGGAAGAAGTGCTGTTTAAAAAAAATAAATACATGTCACTACATCATCTTTTAGATAAAGCCTTTTGTTGAACTTTGTTGTCGCTTTTATGTGCAATTGAGTCCCCTGTAAATTTATTTGCATCTTTGATTGAGAAGTAAGCAACAGTAAGGCAGGCCAAGCATTACATTTCTTTTGTTCTACCAGCGAGTCGAATTAAACAAAATGAATGGATTCAGAGCAGAGTTTGGAAGGCCCTGCTCATGAGTGCTTGCAATACAAAAAGTATTACAAAAGGTAATCGTTTTGAGGCATTGGGGTCAATTCACAAAGAGAAACGTTATTGGTTTTCTTCAGGTGTTAAATTAGCACTCCTTATTTAACGCTAGCAAACATGGTATTCACGAAAGCTATAATCGTTATTTAACATAGTCGTTATGGTTTTCAACTGACTCTTTATCCAATCGTTATGCTAACTACTCGGACGTTATTATTAACATTTGGGACGTTAAAATAACTCTTAAGATCGTTAAATAATGCTGGAGAGATGCATTCTGGGAGCAGAAGGGGAGGAGAACAGCTGCATGTGGAAAAGAGCAGATACAGAGAGAGAGAGAGAGAGAGACACAAGCAATACACATGGAGATTGAGCATGTGATGTGCAAAACTTCTAGTGTGTGTTTTTCTAAAGCCATGTGTATTTCCTCATACAGAGAATAAATCATGGGAGATGATAATCGGAATTTAGCTATCACCTGGGTTTCAGAAAAGTCATCCAAAATAGTATGTGAACGGAATACACATTTATAAATCTGAACAACATTCTAACATGTTCTTCTTCACCTCTGGATAATTTTAAGTTCAAATAGAGCATGGTTCTATCTTGCCCAACACTATTAAAAACTTCACTACACTACAAAAATCGCCAAAAGCTTCCTCTAACAACAAAATATCGCCTGGCAAATGTCATAACGCCACCCTGAGGGAGGTGTTAATTTAACGATTGCTTAACAATCGATAACTGTCAAAAAAATCTTTGTGAATTGCACTTCTGTACATATTTAACGATTTGACTCTTTAAAATAACAATTTGACTCTTTAAAATAACAATTTGACAATTGTTTAGTGAATTGAACTAGCTTCAATAACGTGCAAAATCGTTAAAATAACACCCGCAATCTGAAAATAAAGCTTTGTGAATTGACCCCATTAACTGATGGAAGTCTTAAAAGTTCAGTTGTCAGGTGGAGGCAGGATGGGCTTCCCTGAAGAGATGAGTTTTCAAGGATCACCTAAATGTACACGGAGTAGGAGAAATCTGGACAGATTGGGGTAGAGAGTTCCACAAAATGAGAGAGGCTCCTGCAAATTTATGGTGACCAATAAGGAAATAAGGGAGCTAGAGAGCAGGAGGTCTTGAAAGGAATGGAGAGGAAGGTTTGGGTGATGTATTGAGAAAAGATTGGTGATGTAGCTGGGGCAGAGTTGTGAATGTGTTAAGTATTTTGAATTTTATTTGTTGGGAAATCAGAAGACAGTGAAGGAATTGGCAGAGAGGGGTGGCGGAATCTGAGCAGTTGGTAAGGTACAGGAGTCTGGCAGCAGCATTTATAATCGACTGATGTAGGGGGGGGGGGGGGTAATCTGTGTAGAGGAAGGCTTATGAGAGGATGGCATTTTCAAATATCTGGTATGATCGACTATACAAATGCCAAATGTTTTATATCTGAGAAATTGGTGAACCTGAAATTTGGGATGGGGGGCCGTCTTTCTTTTTCAACTGTCAGGTGGGGTTCTCTTTGTCTTTTTTGTTTAGGTTGTTTGCTTTCTGTTCCTACTGCCGACTGTTGATGTGTGGGTTGGGAGGGGCATGCGGGGAGAGTGGGGGACGGACCGCCGCATCCCCCTTAATGGCTTTTTGATGGAGCAAATTAATATCCAGGCAATAGATAGCTGATTATAACAGAGAGTTATTAAATGACTGTTTTCAATTAATTATGACCACACCCTTAAAATAATACCAAAGATGTTTATGATTACTTGGTGCTAGATTATTCATAGAACAATACTATGTGGCGAGTTTGCAGATAAGGCAGCCTTCAGATTAAGGAGCTTTCCTGAAGGCATATTTGCATACTCCATAGTGTGTTTGCACTGTTAAAATTGTAATATATTTCAGGGATATTCAGGTGAAAATAAAAATAAAAAATACAACGAAAAATTTAGAAGGGAGGAGGTTAAGAACCTAAATTAATGTATGACATTAAAAGGATTATATTATATGAGTAATTGGAAAAGATAATATGAAGGTTTTATATTTTTGTAATCTGTTGTTGTATATGATGGAAAAAAAAAAATCTAATATAGAATGAAATAAAAATAAAAAATTGGGATGGGGAAATGTGCAGGACTAATAGCAGAGCATGATCTGTTTATACATGTGGCAAATGTGCGCCCGAAATGTAATCTACAGGAAACCAAATAAACTGAAGACTGATCCTGTAATAATGAGGCGTCTTCCTCAAGATAAGTCTCAATTATACAAATATAACACCTAAGTCACCCATCAAACAGGCTTAATAGTTCACATGGTTTCTATATAAATTGAACCAAAAAGTACAATTGCTAAATTGTACATCTTTACAACTGTACTAGCTTTCAATGTGCAGTAGAAATCATATCACAAGTTTTTTTACAAATAAATATGGGAAAAGTGTGGCATGCATTTGTGTTCAGCCCCCCTGAGTCAATACTTTGTAGAACTACCTTTCTCTGCAATTACAGCTGCAAGTCTTTTTGGGGATGTCTCTACCAGCTTTGCACATCTAGAGGGCCATTTTTGCCCATTCTTCTTTGCAAAATATCTCAAGCTATGTCAGATTGGATGGGGAGCGTATCTGAACAGCAATTTTCAAGTCTTGCCTCAGATTCTCAATTGGATTTAGGTCTGGACTTTGATTAGGCTATATTAACACATGAATATGCTTTGATCTAAACCAGGGGTCTCCAAACTGCGGCCCGAGGGCCAGATGTGGACCTCTGCTAGCCTTTATCCAGCCCTTGGGGCACTATTCCTCCCACTGATATGGGGCAATATTTCTCCAACTGACACCAACAATTGGGCACTATATCTTCCACCTATACCAATGATGGGATACTACTCCTCTTCCTATTGACCACCAGCCCTGGGGCCATATTTATTTTCACTGATGCTGGGCCATTGACATCTATCGTTGCTGCTGGCCACAATCCGGCCCTCCTAAAGTCTGAATGACAATAAACTTGGCCCTATGTTTGAAAAGTTTGGAGACCCCTGATCTAAACCATTCCATTGTAACTCTGGCTGTATGTTTAGGGTCATGGTCCTGCTGGAAGGTGAACCTCTGTCTCAGACTCTAACAGGTTTTCTGTATTTGGCTTCTTCCATCTTCCTATCAACTCTGACCAGCTTCCCTGTCCCTTCTGAAGAAAAGCATCCGCAACATGTTGCTGCCTCCAGTGGGCATGGTGTGTTTAGGATGATGTTCAGTGTTAATTTTCCACCACACATAGCGTTTTGCTTTTAGGCCAAAAAGTTCAATACTGGTCTCATCTGACCAGAGCACATTCTTCCACATATTTGCTGTGTCCCCCAAATCGGAATTCATATGGCTTTCTTTTCACAATGGTTTTCTTCCACCTGAGCTGTGGATCTCTGCAGCTCCTCCAGAGTTACCATGCGGCTCTTGGCTGCTTCGCTGATTAATTCTCTCCTTGCCTGGCCTGTCAGTTTAGGTGGATGTCCATGTCTTGGTAGGTTTTCAGTTGTGCCATACTCTTTCCATTTTCAGGTGATGGCTTGAACAGTGCTCCATGAGATGTTCAATGCTTGGGATATTTTTTTTTTATAACCTAACCCTGCTTTAACCACTTAAGACCCAGACCAAAATGCAGGTAAAGGACCAGGCCCCTTTTTGCGATTTGGCACTGCGTCGCTTTAACTGACAAATGCGCGGTCTTGCGACGTGGCTCCCAAACAAAATTGGCGTCCTTTTCCCCCCCCACACAAATAGAGCTTTCTATTGGTGGTATTTGATCGCCTCTGCGGTTTTTATTTTTTGCGCTATAAACAAAAATAGAGCGACAATTTTGAAAAAAAAAAATGCAATATTTTTTACTTTTTGCTATAATAAATATCCCACAAAAATATATAAAAAGAAAGCATTTTTTTTCCCTCAGGTTAGGCCGATACATATTCTTCTAAAAAAAATTACAATGAGCGTTTATCGATTGGTTTGTGCAAAATTGATAGCGTTTACATAATAGGGGATAGTCCGAATACATAGAGAACATACATGAAATAAACGATTATAAGAGAAGCCTGAGACTCCACCATAGAATGCCTAAAGCATAATAACATCAAAGGACCAGTAAATCTGGCCATAGACTTTTCAAATCAAGACAAAATTCGAACCATGTATGGGCAGGCGAAATGTATCCAAGTTGATCGATCAACGTAAGTACAACCAGCCTGCTGGATTTTACATGCGATTATTGACAGCGGCTGTTATAGCCATTGGCTAAAATCACTGTGTTCTCCTGGTGGGGGGCGGAGGAAGCCATCCCCACCAGAAGAACTCAGGCAGGAATCAAGCTTTTTTTTTTTTTTGCTTTAACCATGGGTTGCAGGAAAGTAAAACGCACAATCTATGGACGGCCGAAGTGAATGTCTCTTGAAAATAGGGAGCGTGAACAAGTCTAAGTGCCTGGCTCACCAGAGCCATACAGACTACATGAGAAGGAGTCTGTTACCTCATAGAGTGTGACCCATACATCTCAAAAACGTTTAAAATAAAACGAACAAGAAGATGGAACTCCAGCCAAAAAAATATTTTCAGTCACAAAGGAAAGTAAGAGGCGAAAGAATAAGAAAAAAATATATATGAAGAGGGGTTAGGAGGGGTTATCCAGGCTCTCGTCGTCTGGTCCAACAAACACCACGCAAGAGATGTGTGTGTGCGTGTGTGTATTTTTTTTTTCCATTTTCCTTTTTTTTCTCAGACAGGACAAGAGGGGGAATCGTCTTCTCTAAGGAAAAATATATGTTTTTAAAGTGAGGGATTACATTTGTTCGCTTTCTTGCTAATGTTTCTGCCCTGCTAAGAAGTTTCTCATCTCCTATTCTAGTGACAGACTGTTCAGAGAGGACAGGGAGTGGGTAGGAATATCACAGCAGATAAACTTTAATAAAAAAATCTCAAAGGCATTTAAACCCTTCCCCACTTAATCCAAATTAAGAGAAAAAAAAATGGTTGATGTGGCCAAACTTCTAAATTGACAAATTCTGACCACCAACATAGATATACTTTCAGAGAGCTCTTTATCTTTATCATACTAGTCCTTGTAATATGTGCAGTGTTTACTGATTTGTATTTCAAAGCACAGAAGTGGAGTAATTTTTTTTTTTAACGATGGCTTAAGGCCTAATGGTAAGTTACATAAACAAATGTTTGCTCCAGATATTTCAGGTTTCAACAAAGCTTTAATTGAACAAGATTCTAGAAACAAATAATGGATCCAATTAAAGCCCAATTTTGCTTTAACCACTTAAGACCCGGACCAAAATGTAGGTAAAGGACCTTGCCCCTTTTTGCGATTCGGCACTGCGTCGTTTTAACTGACAATTGCGCGGTCGTGCGACGTGGCTCCCAAACAAAATTGGCGTCCTTTTTTCCCCACAAATAGAGCTTTCTTTTGGTGGTATTTGATCACCTCTGCGGTTTTTATTTTTTGAGCTATAAACAAAAATAGAGCGACAATTTTGAAAAAAATGCAATATTTTTTACTTTTTGCTATAATAAATATCCCCCCAAAATATATAATTTTTTTTCCTCAGTCTAGGCCGATACGTATTCTTCTACCTATTTTTGGTAAAAAAAAATCGCAATAAGCGTTTATCGGTTGGTTTTCGCAAAGTTTATAGCGTGTACAAAATAAGGGATAGTTTTATTGCATTTTTATTAATTTTTTTTTTTTTACTACTAATAGCGGCGATCAGCGATTTTTTTCGTGACTGCGACATTATGGCGGACACTTTGGACAATTTTGACACATTTTTGGGACAATTGTAATTTTCACAGCAAAAAATGCATTTAAATTGCATTGTTTACTGTGAAAATGACAGTTGCAGTTTGGGAGTTACCGTATTTATCGGGGTATAGCGCGCTCCCGCGTATAGCGCGCACCCCTAAAGTTGCCCCCATTCCTGTGGAAAAAAAGTTTTTTGTACTTACAGTTTTGGCGTCTTGCGCGGCGTCCATCGGCGGCTTCGGGTGTCCTCCTCGTCGGGTCCGGCGTCCGTCTGCGGCTTCGGGTGTCCTCTTCGTCCTTCTGCGGCATCCTCCTCGTCCTTCTGCGGCATCCTCCTCGCTTTCCCGCGCCGATTTCGAATACTGTGCCGGCATATACCGAGCGCAGTACACTCGGGTATAGTTGGACAGACTCTGCTCCGCTCGCATTGACGTCCTGGACGTACAGGACGTGAGCGCGAAAGGAGCCGAGCCTGCCCGACTATACGCGAGTGTACTGCGCTCGGTATATGCAGGCGCAGTACACTCGTGAATAGTCGGGCAGGCTCGGCTCCTTTCGCACTCATGTCCTGTACGTCCAGGACGTCAGCGCGAGAGTAGCTGAGTCTGCCCGACTATACCCGAGTGTACTGCGCTCGGTATATGCCGGCGCAGTATTCGAAATAGACGCGGGAAAGCGGCTATCGGCGTATACCGCGCATCCACGATTTTGCCCTGATTTTCAGGGCAAAAAAGTGCGCGGTATATGCCGATAAATACGGTAACCACAAGGGGGCTCTGTAGGATTTGCGTGTTCCCTGCATGTGTTAACAACTGTAGGGGGGTGTGGCTGTAGGTGTGACGTCATCGATCATGTCCCCCTATAACAGGGATGGCGTGATCGATGCTGCGGCCACAGTGAAGCACGGGAAAGCCGTGTTTTTTTTTTTTTACAAAAAACTCGGTGTTTATTCTGAAGAATAAAAATATACAGAAGAATGACAATGACAAAATGGGTACAAAAGCAAGGGTAAAAACAGAGAAATGCAAAGACTGGCATGTATCTAGGTCACGTACAGCATATGAAGTGATTCATTACAAACAGATTTAAAGTTAACTTTAAACAACAGTTGGTTCCTCGCCACAGGTAGCCGCGGTGCGCAACCAAGAGTCCCAAATCTTGTTAAACTTATTTGGACAACCCCTATGTTTATAAAGCTCCCTCTTATAAGGCAGGACCATGTTGACCGCCGAAATCCACTCCTGGGGCGTTGGCGGTGAAACACGCAACCATTTTCTTGCGATTAATAACCTGGCAATAAAGAGTGACTCTTGCAGGAATAGTTTATGGTATTTATCAGCGTCAGGGTCTGGAAAAACACCCAGTAAGCACTGTTTAGGGCAGAGTGTCAACGGAGACCCCATCTCATCGTGTATAAAACGTACTATGTGAGACCAATAGTCCTGTATCACAGGGCATGACCAGATGAGATGAAAAAAGGTGCTGGCCGGGCTATCACATCTGGGGCACAGAGGGTTGTGATCAGGTCTGTACTTAGCTAGACGAATGGGAGTCAGGTAAGATCTATGCAGGATATACATTTGGACCAGGCGGTCGGAAAGCCTAACAGAGACCTTCCTACACGTATCCATAGCATCCTCCCACTCATCATCCACCCACTCCCCCACGTCCCCAGCCCATCGATCCCTCAAAGTATCGGCAAGAGCCACCGCCCCAGGGCGAAGCAGGGACTCATAAAATATTGAGATAAGTTTGAGTGGATCTTGTCCTAATAATCTATCAAGGATAGTCATTCGGTCCAAATTAGGAGGGTCACTACAGAACTGAGATTGGAGGGCGTGGCGAAGCTGTAGGAAGCGAAAATGCATGGAGTGTGGCAGGCCGAACCCTTCTCGAAGCTGCTGGAAAGATTTCAGCGTAGAGCCGGTATAAACATCTGACAAAAAGACCACCCCGTGGTTAAGCCATAACACATGATCTGGAATAGTAAGCAACTCTGGCAAGCAAGGGTTGTCCCACAGTGGAGTATGAGAATGAGTGGAGGGGAGTTTAAGTCTGTGTCTCACTACAGCCCATATCTTACAGTAAGTGTGTAGTAGCGTCCCCCGTTTACCCGACGCCCATGGCTCTGTAGGGTCTCTAAAAATGATCTGGAAGGGATGGGTGTACCTGCGCGCCTCGGGAGGGCAGACCAATGCTAGGTAGCGATCCTTGTCCTGTTTGTCTATATAATAGAAATGGGACAGCTGTGCGGCCAAATAATAAAAATTAAAGTCGGGCAGCGCTGCGCCTCCCAGGTCAGTAGGGCTTTTCAGTGCCTGCCATGACAGCTTATGTCGGGAACGTCCCCACACAAAGGAATTTAGGATAGATTCTATGACCTTAAAAATTCTAAGCGGCAGGTACACCGGTGCATGCCAGAATACATACAAGAACTGGGGGAGCAGGACCATCTTAGCTAAGTTCACCCGGCCCATAACTCCAAGGGGAAGTTTAGCCCACGTTTGAGTCTTGGATTTCAGGGTTGCGATCAAAGGCTCTATGTTGAGTGTAATAAAGTCCCTCGGGTATCGACTAATGATAACACCTAAATATTTCATGGAACTTACCTTAAGTAAAGGGGAGGAGGATTGGGGCTCTGTGGGGACGCTTACATCAATGGGAAGGATTTGGGACTTATCCCAGTTAATCTTTAGGCCCGAGTAGCTGCCAAAGTGCTGTATAATTTCCAGGGCCGTCTGCAGAGACGGACCCGCGTCAGCCAGGTACAACAACATGTCGTCGGCGTACAAACTGATCAGCTCCCTCACCCCCCCACAACTCAGGCCCTGAATACCCGGATGTGCACGCAAGGCGGAGGAAAGGAGCTCCACCGCCAATGCATACAACAACGGGGAAAGAGGGCAACCCTGACGCGTACCCCTGGACAATGGGAGAGAGGCAGACACCCGCCCATTAACCAAAACCCTGGCGCTGGGCCCGCTGTACAGGAGTCGGACCCATTTGACAAATCTGGGACCAAATCCGAACCTAGCCAGACACACCCAGAGGTACTCCCACTCGACGGAGTCAAATGCCTTTGCGGCGTCAAGAGACACCACAACCCGGGAGCCCATCTGGTCGTGTGTGGCCTGCAAGTTCATGTGAAGCCTACGCAGGTTAAATGCTGTGTTCTTAGCAGGCATAAATCCAGTTTGATCCGGATGGATCAGTGAAAGGATCACCTTATTTAAGCGCAGCGCCAGGACCTTGGCCAAAATCTTCACATCCAGTTGAAGAAGAGATATGGGGCGATAGGACTCAGGGAGCTCCAGATCTTTGCCAGGTTTGGGTATCAGCACAATAAAGGCTTCAGACATAGAGGGGGGCAGGGAGCCAGATTCAAATATACAGGAAAATAATTCATGCAGTTTAGGAACAAGAACATCCGCGTACATCGTATAAAATTTAAGGGGGAGACCGTCTGAGCCAGGCGCCTTAGACGGGTTAAGGTGGGACATGGCCTCAACTATGTCTTCTTTTGATATAGGGGCTTCTAGCATCTGCCTATGGGAATGGGTAAGTACCGGTAGGTCAACAGTGTCAAAAAGAGCCTCCAACTCCTCCCGTGTGCAAGTGGTTTCGGAAGAGTATAAGGATGCAAAGAAGGCACGGAACTCCCCAGCCACAAGATCAGGATCAGTAAGCAGTTCACCATCGGCAGCTCGAAGGGAGACCACCGTGGGAGGCTTGTTGTCCAGATGAGCAAGATAGGCCAGGAGATGTCCCGCCCGCTCTCCACACTCATACACTCTCTGCTTACTATAAAATATTTTCCTCTCTGCCTGCTCAAAATGAAGACCGTTCACCAACCTGGCTTGTAGTTTTAGGCGGTCGGCCGTGGCCGCAGACGGATCAGCAGTAAACTCCCGCTCTATATCCATCAAGGATTGCTCAGCCTGCCTTACCACCTGAGAGGAGGTTTTCTTGTACCTGGCAACACGGTGAGATAAATACATGCGGGCATGGGACTTAAAAGAGTCCCAGACCACATCTGGTGATGCCGTAGTCCTATTGGTCTGGAAGAAAAAATCCCACTCTGCTCCAGCCTCCTCCAAATCGGGGATGACTGACAACCAGAAGGGATTAAGTTTCCAGGAGTAGGTCGTGGGGGTAGAATTGAGCCGAAATTCGGCCCAGTAAGGCGCATGGTCAGATAGGACCCGCGGGCTGAATCCCACGTCTCCCAAAAGCGGCAACAGGGACCTGGACACCAATATCAGGTCTATGCGGGACATGGAATTGTGAGTGGCGGAAAAACAGGAGTACGTCCGATCTGAGGGGTGGCGGTGTCTCCACGTGTCCACCAGGCTCAGATCCGCAAGGAGCTTGCCAAATCTAGTAATAGGCTGGGCCGAGTCATCGGAGGAGGAAGAGGATAGCCTGTCCATGTCCCTGTTCGACACATTGTTAAAGTCTCCTAGCCAGAGAGCGGGCACTGTGGGGAACTGGGCCATGAAGGACAAGCCCTCCATCAAAACTGCAAACTGAAAGGGGGGGGGGGATATAAATTGCTAATATTAGAAGTTCCAGACCATGTATCCTGGCATGCAAAAATAAAAACCTTCCCTGCGGGTCAGATTGAAGTGACAGCAGCAAGAACTGTGCAGTCTTAGCCACCAGAATTGCAATACCCCTAGAGTTAGCTGTGTATGGAGCCTGATAGATCCAGCCCACCCAGGGTTTCTTAAGTGATAATTGGAGTTGTCCTGTAAGATGGGTCTCCACCAACACCATAAGCTCCGCTCGCTGTGCTTTAAGGAATGCCAGTACCGCATTCCGTTTTGGGCGGGCTCGGATACCACGCACATTCCAGGTTATACACTTCAGGCTTGGCATGGTACAATGAAACAATATATGTCGTCCCCGGCCCCCCAACCCCCTGCGCCGCCAACCCGAACACCCGTACCTGAGTGAGGGCCGCGGACGGCACACATGGAGCCCCGAGGGACCCAGGAGGGACACTGAAGAGAGAGCCACCCCCACCCATATCCACAATGTAATCTACCATAAGGGGAAGAGGGAGCAAGGGCATACACATCACAAAAATTAAGCAGACAAAATAGCATGAACATACCCCCCTCCCAAATGGGTGAGGGAGACCCAGGAACAGCCATACAGCCCGATAAGTGCCAGTCAGGGACATTCTTCATCATAAGATCAGCAGCATTAGTAATACACCAACAAAAGAACTTAAACTGAAACGTAAAATAAACACTGGGGTGTCCGGGTCGGTGATGTGGCGAAAAACAGACACCAGCATCAGACCAAGCCCGGACAGACCAGGGAAACAACTTTAGTGCGAGATTGCAACTATTACAGTAATAGTCAAAAATAACGAGACCCACTAGGGCACTCGCGTCTAGGGGGACGGTTATCCGCTGCAAACCAGTTAGCAGCGCAAGGAGTGAGACCACCAGGCCCGGAACCTTAGGATGGCAAATAAGGGGAACAGAACAGGATAACAAGTCATGAGTCCGGAACCTGATCATCAGAACGGGCGTTAGCTTGCAAGCATAGTTAATGAAGTGGGGTTACCATCTGACCATATACCCCCGGGGGTCCAGGGGGGGAGGAAAAAAGGATAGTTTCCATGGTCGGGGAGGGGGAAGAACAACCGAGACATCGTCAAGGATAGGGATCCAGGGATAGTTCCTCACCGATGCACCGAGCGGGGCATAAAATCAAATAGGGGAGAGGGAAGGCACAGTACTATCAGGGGAAACGGCAGTCTCAGAGTTCCATGAAAAGAAAGGGGGAGAGGGGGGAGAGTGAACATAGTTACCAGCTTCGATCACTGAGAACACACGATGGGTTATCGCAACCGGGGTTCAAGCCTGCACACGGGCAGGGGCTGCCCCATTCTCCAGCCACGCGAAGACAGCCTCTGGTGTGTCGAAGAAATGGGCACGGTCCTCACCAACCACCCGAAGCCTAGCTGGAAACAACATGGCGTAGGAGAAGTGGCGGATCCGCAGTTGTCGCTTGGCTTCTGTGAACAGGGCCCTCTTCTTCTGGACGTCCGCTGAGAAGTCCGGGAAAACCCTGATTTCCGTGTTCTTGAAGGGGATGTTGCCTTTTAGTCGGGTGAGGCGTAGGACCGCGTCACGGTCGCGAAAGTTTAGCAGTTTGGCTATGAATGTCCGAGGAGGAGCACCCTGCGGGGGGGGTTTAGCCGCCAGCCTGTGGGCCCTCTCAACTACAAAGGAGGTGGAAAACTCAGCGCGGCCGAATGTTGTGATGAGCAAGTTTTCCAGAAATGTCTGGGGATCGGCGCCCTCCTCACCCTCGGGCAGGCCCACAAAGCGTAAGTTACATCTCCTCAAGCGATTTTCGACGTCATCTTGCTTGGCCATAACCAGGGTAAGCTGATGTTGTAAGCGTTCAGTTGTGATCTGTAATGGCTGCACGTCGTCCTCCACGTGGCCAATCCTAGTCTCAGCCTCTGTAACCCGGTCCCTTAACTTCTGCAAATCCTGGCGAATGAGGGAGACATCAATTTTCACCTCCTCAATCTTCCCCATTAGCGTGCTCTTACAGTCAGATATAGCCTCCAGCACCCTGGCGTTCGGGTCAGCAGAAGAGGAACCAGCGCCATCTTCCCCCTCAGCCTCCTTGTCTGTGAGACGGAACTTGGCCAGTTTAGCTACGGCATCCGACTTAGTTTTTGGAGGAGACATGTTCACGGGGGAAGCAGGGTGGCAGGAGATCCAAGTCCCAACCAGAATTTTAGGCAATAGCAGCCCCAGGATATTAAAAACGGAGAAATAGCAAGCGGAGCTCCCGTACAGCACTCCTCACACCATGCCGGTCCAGGCCACGCCCCCCGGGAAAGCCGTGTTTACACACGGCTCTCCCCGTTCTTCAGCTCTGGGGACAGATCACCGCACTCCAGCGGCGATCGGGTCCGCGAGTCCCGCGGTCCCGGAGCTTCGAACCGGGACACGGGAGCGCACCGCGGGTGCGCACTCGTGACCCACGGCTGAGTACTAGAACCAACATATATATATATACGTTGATGTGCCCAGCCATGCCATTCTGCTGACGTAAATGTTCAGTAGGCGGTCCTTAAGTGGTTAAAGTGAAAGTATAATACTTTTTTAGAGGGCACCTTCTAAAAGGGTATTTGCACTTATGCAGTCAAATTTGAGCAAACCCCACTAAATATATATATGTGTGTGTGTGTGTGTGTGTGTATATGTATATATATTATAAAATGTCTATGTATGTGTGGATATAAAATTGTGTGGTGTAGATATATATATATATATATGTGTTTTTATATTAGGACTTGACCAATATAGTTTTTTAGGGCCGCTACCGATTTTTCGGCAGCCCATCAGATGCCGATATTCTGTAGATTTATAGTCTATTTTTTACATTGTCCTGTAAAAAATAATATTGTTACTATTTTTGTGCGTTTCTGACCAATACCGATTCTCCAAAAAAAGTGAATATCGCTGCCGAAACTTGGTCGACCCCTAGTTGTATTTATTCTATCTTGCCTAGATGTTTCCAAAGAGAAGGTACCATGGCTGTTTCTAGGTATTTCTGGAGAGTTTCACAGGGGCCTAAAGCTGGCCATAAATAACATGATTTCCCCTATCCACACACTTGAAGTGGATGGAGGAATCCCACTTGGTGTGTCTTAGTATTCTGACATTGAGGATACTTGCCCACCATCAGAATACACTGATTAGCATCACCAGCTATAACTGGCGGCACTGTCTGAGCGAACATGGCTGGTTGTTCACAAGTCAATCAATAAACCAGCCAAAATACATGGATCAAAATGTGTCCAGTTCCTGCTGAACTGAATTTCAATCCATGTTTGGCTTTAGCTGTCCTTCATTAACATACAATGCAGGAGGGTGGCATCTACATTTTTATCCCTTTTGCTAGGACAGACAGTGTTCAAATCTACTTTACAGTTGATAAAGAAGTGCGAGTACAAGACAGACAGTATAGTGTACATATATATAATTACACAATACACATAGACGTTTTTAAATTTTAACAATACATTTTCATTGTAAACAAATATTTACGTTGACTTTTGGTTCAGCTATGCCATAATGGTTCTCTTCTCTTAAGAGAATAAATGTACAATGAAAATGTACAAGCGACAAACCGTTCATGAAATCCAATAAAATCACAATTAAAAAAAGTAATCTATTCTGACTCTTCAAATGACGTTTGTGTAGTTAATGATTCTCCAACAAACAATTTGTTACAGTGCATTAGGTGATTTGGAAAAGCAATTTTGAAAAGCCATCACCACAGCATATCTTTAAAGTGTTTACATCCAGTTGTAGCTTTAGCCCTCGTTCACTGGAGCTTTTAAATCGTTCGACTTTAAAGCCGCATGTCAGCGCGACTTGAAAGACATCTGTGTGGCTTCATGCACAGATGTCTATAAGTCGCACCAGGGATCGCCAAAAGTAGTGCAGGAACTACTTTTTCAAATCGATGCGGCACCGCAAAGTCGGCGTCGCACTAATTTGAACAGTGCGATTCCCGGCAATAGGGTGCGACTTGTCATGCGTTTTGACCTGTCAAATCGCATAACAAGTCACTCCAATGTGAATGAGGGCTTATTATTGTTTAAAGGGTCAGCCCAACCAAAATTGATATTTTAAGTTATAGTAGATACAATCCTTGAATTTCTGGGTCTACAACCCGGTTGTGGTCATTATGATGATGGAGTCCCACTCTTCCTGTTGGACTTATTTCAGGTCCTTGGGCCTCTATACAGAATACCCTGGGGTGATGGGGTTTTCCATACTCTCCTCCCTTCCTCAAAAAATATAGGCACAACATTGGGATATTTATCATTACTTTGTATTTAAAGCTGAAGTGGAGCTAAAAAAAATAGACGCCCACGGCTTATTCACATTACTTACCTGTAAAAAAGTATATCCCACCTTGTGCAGGTAGTTGGATCCTAAATAAATCTTTACTGCAGGGATGCCTGTCTATTCTGCGTGCCTCCCACAGCACTGCTATGGCTAAAACCTTTAAGTCTTCTGGCAGAACAGCACTATAGAAGGTCTATGGACGTGCCCCCTCCTTCCACCCCATCCATTGAGAAAAGTACTTTTTTTATTGATTACACTTATACGTGATCGGTCACAAGATTCTCTCCCCCAAACCACAGATCCTGTTATGAGCATGTAAACATGGGGTGTATGTCCCCATTGGCCCACCTGTACTGCTGTTCTGCCTGAAGACCCAAAATGGTTAACCATTGCAAGTTAACGCTGGAAGTTTAAAGACAGGAAGAGGACCGGCATTCCTACGCTAAAAGAAATGTGGAGAATATGGTGCTCTGGTTAGCAGGGAGACTTTAACAAACATTACATAACTGGCTTTTTGAGATGTGATTAATGCACTACAGCAGCACTTCAATAGAGTGAAGCACACTCCTATAGAAAAAACAAAGCAGAGAAGAAGGCGCTTCTAAGTGCAGTAATTATACACTTTAATGACAAGGAAGGGTTAAAACACTTACAAGATGGAAGTGAAAAAACAGGCATATCATTGAATCTATGAAGTCCAGCGGGATGTCTCCAGGGTGTGAGTAAGACAGCTGCAGGTGGAAGTTCCAGCCGACCAGCGGTGGTAACACTGTGTCTCTGATTCAAGATGAAGGGCTGTTCTGTCAGGACCAGCATGGAATCCAGGCAACTGAAAGTGACGTCATAGTGGGTGGTACATGTTTCGGAGCATGTCCAGTTGCTCCTTGGTTTGAAGAGACACAGTATTTACCACTGCTGGTCGACTGGAACTTCCACCTGCAGCTGTCTTACTCCCAGGAGGCATCCTGATGGACTTTATGGATTCGTTGATATGCCTGTTTTTCACTTCCATCTTGCAAGTGTTTTTTAATCCTTTTTTGTCACTAAAGTGATTTGTTATTCTTACACTAAAGATTTCTCCAGGATCCAGCTGCCTGCACAATGTTGGATATACTTCTTTACAAGTAAGTGACTAAAGCTAAGTAATTTATTTTTAAGCTAATCTACGGCTTTAAAGACTTTTTTTTTTACATTTAGGGCAATTCTATTTTTGATTAGTTTGGGGGAGTACTATAAACTGTATACGGACAGTAATCCTAATCTAGAGATTCCACATCCGTATCTTGTACATTGGGTATTTCTTAAAGCAAAGATCAGTAAAGATTGTATAATAGGCTCAGAGCGTGGAAAATGTGTCAAGGGATTGTCCACACAAAATATATATAACTTGCATAAAGTGTTTTCAACATTTCTTTTTACAGAACAAACACATCCTATACTTTTTGGGTCCCCTGACTGAGTACCTAGTCCCTCCTTATTGTCCAGGGACCTCATAGGAAGCGGCTTTCCATGGGGGCACTCATGCATGGTCGCACCCGAGTTCCTCTGCTGCGTCCATTGACACAGACCGATAGACTTGGCCCGCCCCCCCACCCCCGTTCCCTTGTCACTGGCTTTGATTAACAGCACTGGGAGCCAATCGTTCCCCGTGCCCCAACTAAGCCAGTGAGACGCGGAAGTGAGGGGAGAAATGATCTGCGGACGTGCATGAAGCTAGATCAAAAGGGGTCTCAAATAAGTAAAGGGGGGGGGGGACGATGCTGACACCTAAACTTTTTTTACCTTGATGCAAGGAATGCATTAAGGTAAAACAATGATTAGACTTTACAGCCTTCTTTAATACTTGCTATTGTAATTTATGTGCGCACTTATTTAAAAATGTTGAATTAATGTTAGTAATAAATAAACGTGGTTTTACACCATTGTTATTATATTTTTTTTTATGTATTTTGTCCAATAAATGTATGAACTGAAATTTTGGATTTCTACTTAAAGGTATTGTAAAGGTTTGTTTTTTATTTTCTAAATATGTTCCTTTTGAAGGAAAAGGGTAAGTGAACCAACAATGCACTAGCTTACTAAAGGAACCTATTTAGAAAATAAAAAACAAACCTTACAACCCCTTTAAAGACCTGCTAGTATTCTGGATGATCCAGTAGCTTTAATACTTTCAATCTCTAATCCAGTACAATTATACAGATCAGGAGTGCCTTTACTGTGACTGTTTATCACTGGCTACATCCTCATTCTGAATTTGTGACATAAAGTGTTTGACATGCAGGCTGTATGTCCACAATGGGCATTCACAGACCGATGTAAAAATCATGGATTTCACATAATGTCCGTGAGTTTACTGACCGTTGGCAACTCTGATTTTGATCCATGTTTGGACAGGAAGGTTGTACAGACAATGATCTACCGACTGACGTCTGTACAACCGCACTGTTGGATTTTTCCACTCAATCAGTGCTGAAATACAGATCCATGTATTCTGGCAGCGGCAATCCTGCTGTCCGAATACAATATCTCAGTGGGAGGATTCCCCCAGTCATCCATATCCTGTTGTGAATGGGAAATTTGGTCCGTTTTTTTCTCTCTTATTCTACCTGCTGTTTTAGCGGACTCATCCATGGACTGCCTATAGTAGGCCATGGCTGGATGGGGCAAAGCACAGTGTTGAGTGGTACTTTTGTTTAGGGACCTGTGCATTCCAGGTTGAAGGCCCAGAATGCACTAAAACACCAAGAGGTATGTACTGCAGCTGAATTGCCCCATGTGCAAAGGGTCTTATTGTCTTGCTATGGAAGTTTTGAGTAAATATTTTAAAAAAAATGTATATCATATCTATTGTATGACTGTGGAAAGGGCACTTTTGAGATGTTGGCGCACCTGTTTGCCTCATAATAAAACGTTGCTAACTGGAAACGAGATGCAAACTTTAACGTGAGTGATAAATGCACCTTTTGTTCTTCCTATTTGCTATTATCGTTTTACTCGGTGAAAGTTCTTTGAAACTTGTAAAGGAAAAGCCTTCTAGATTACCAGGAGCTCCCCTGTCAGTGTTCTGCTATTAGCATGCTAATATTACTGGCCATTTAGCAAACAGGGTCATTTGATAAAGAGATCAAATGTTCAACTGAACATTGTACTATGAACTTCCAGTTAGAGATGACACTTGTATGAGCTTTCATAAGCTATTATAACCAAAAAGGACAAAGTGATATTGTACATCCTAAGAGAATATTTAAGTACAGTACAACAGACAAGCCCAGCCTTGTTTTGTGGGGGTACCAGAAAACTGCTGAAGGCAGATGTTGGCTGTACTGTATGGTTTTTCAAATGCATTTTTTTTTTAAAAAATTAAACTTTAATGAATAATAAAAAAAAAAAACTAAACAGCAAAGTTAGCCCATTTTTTTTTGTATAATGTGAAAGAAGATGTTACACCGCAAGAATCGTGATCTTTATTCTAAGCGGAAAAAATTGTGATTCTCATTTTGTCCAGAATCGTGCAGCTCTACTATTAAGGTATTTTCACATGGTACTGATGTATGAACATCTGATATTTCTTTCAGAAAACACGCGGCTGGGCTGAATAGCACAAGCACGTATTTACACATACATGTACATAAGCTTAAAAATGTTTAGTTTTTATTTTATCAGGAGAGTGTAGGGTACGGGCGTATATGCATGTATTTGCGCTTATACTTCTAAAATACTGACCAGCAATGCAGATTTTTTTTCTTTAAATTGATCTATATGCAGTGCATGTTTACATACCTTTATGTAAGGGTGCATTAAAAACAATAAGCTGCATTTAGATCCATAAAAAAATGCCACAATGCCTAAAACAAGGTGTTTTTAGGCATATGCGTGCAAGAGGCCTTAGGGCTCGTTCACACTAGCAGTTCAAAGGTCTTCTCTCAACTGTAAAAAAAAAAAGACTGAGCCCCCATTCCCCCAATGGCAAATGTTCTAAGTGCGCCATGAAACGGAGCATCTGTGAATCCCTCTGCGGCAAATACGGTCTTTGCACGGTGTACGTCATAGTACGTGCATGAGAACGAAGCCTAAGTGGCAACCCATGCCATATGGTTATAGATCTATTTTTGCAAGCATACCTAGTCGTCACAGAGATGTAATTGGGAACTAATGATCTACATAAATAATAACAGGATGACATATATATATATTTTTTTTTATAAATTTGCTATTTGTTTAAGCACCACTGTGTACTACATGTTTAGAAATGGAATTCTGATGGATGTAATGGGGACAGCTTCACAGCTTTATTATATTTGTTGTTAAAATACTTTGTTCTGTCTGGAGTGATGCAGCTGGCCTTCTGCATTCATTATAAATCAGATGGAAGAAGGTTGCAGCTAAGGAGTTAGTTACAAGTTTAGCTCTGGTTGCTATGTGATTTTAATCATCTAGAAACCATATCTTGCCAACATACACTGCGTTTTCTAGTTACAGGTTTGGAGTATGATTTTCTAATTAATAGCAATGTTAATTATAGCTACTATGAAGGTATTGCTTATATTCTATATTCTAGATCTGCGGAGACTGACTGCAGATATTGCTGTGTGTTTTCTCTGCTACCATGGATTGATCTGCAATGCTTTTTCAAATGGCATGCATCCCTGTGTGCAGTATGGGCTGACATCTGACATGTGTAGTCTATTCACATGGAATGCCCCTTATGGGGCTCTCCACAATTAAAAAGATGGCTGCCCCTCTCCCCATGGTATTTACTTTCCTGAAGAGCAACATGTGTTCCTTTTTTTTTTATATATATATTTACTTAAAGAGGATCTTCAGTCTCTCCCCCCTCCAAATATATATATATATATATATATATATATATATATATATATATATAAAGCCCACAGTTACATCCGTGGCCAACATTTTTGAGAATGAAACAAACGTTAATTTTCACAAAGTCTGCCTCAGTGTTTTTACATCTTTTTGTCAGATGTTACTATGGTATATTTAAGTATAATTACAAGCATGTCATAAGTGTCAAAGGCTTTTATTGACATTTTACATTAAGTTCATGCAGGGCCAATATTTGCAGTGTTGACCCTTCTTTTTTAAGACCTCTACAATTTGCCCTGGCATGCTGTCAGTCAACCTCTGGGCTACATGCTGACTGATAGCAACCCATTCTTGCATAATCACTGCTTGGAGTTTGTCAGAATTTTTTTTATTTTTTTTCACCTGCCTCTTGAGGGCTGACCACAAGTTCTCAATAGTATTAAAGTCTGGGGAGTTTCCTAGCCATGGACCCAAACTGTTGATGTTTTGTTCCCCAAGCCACTTGGTTATCACTTTTGCCCTATGCAAGGTGCTCCTATCATGCTGGAAAAAGCAGTGTTCATCAGCAAACTTTTCTTGGATGGTTGGGAGAAGTTGCTCTCGGAAGATGGTTTTTGTGCCATTCTTTCTTCATGGCTGTGTTTTAGCCTAGGGAGTGGGCTCACTCACAATTTTGCCTGAGAAGCAACCCCTCCTATATTAACAACTGGCTCTCATCTACTCACTCTAATGCAGGGTGGGGCTCTGTGGTTAATGACACATCAAGAAATATATACATCTATACCAAAACCAGGCATAGAAAAAGATGCCACATTTAGAATTACAGAGATATAGTGTCAAATAGAGTACAACTCCAGGTGTCAAAGAAATTGAAATGTATTAAATTCTCGATAAAATATCCGATTGTACAAAAACATGAATATATGAAAAAATCTCCACTGTGCACCTGATGACAACATTGTCAGTGAACAAATACATACATACATACATACATACATACATGCATACATGCATACATAAGAACGTCTGCACTACATATGCATCATGATTTGGTTTATAGAAATCACTGGATAATATGATCACAAACACTGTAGGTCCGGGCAATCCAGATGGAAGAGAGAGGCAAATGACTACACTTTCCAAAGTCTAGTGCAGGGGTGCCCAACCTTTTGATTAGCGGGGGCTACAATAAACGAAGCGGGTGGATGGCAGCCCACTCTATAGATTGAATTGGAGGTAGGTGTTTGTAAACGGACACAAGTCCATTTACATCTGCCACTCCTCTAAGGTGAATGGAGGGTCCAATTTGGGTCAGACTGAGTGTGTGAAAGGGGTCTAAGACTGCTTTCACACTGATGCACTGTTTACCCCTGTGGCTTTGCTGCAGTTTAGCTGAACTTTGCCATAGTCGTCTATTATATCCTGTAAGTGTGGTGCACTTTCAGAAAGCACACCAAACTCGAAAGGTAATAGAAGTCTATGGCTCAGTGCAGATAACCCACAGGTCCACTACTCTGCACCTGTGGATTAGTTAAAAGCAACCCAGTAACCACTGCAGAACACATATGCCCATATATACACTGTGATTTTAGTAATGCTTACCTTCTTAGAACGGTGTTCTATTCCATTCCAGAGCAGGAGGTCACGGGCCACATCAGAGAGCTCCGCGGACCATATGTGGCCCCCAGGCCACTGGTTTGCACCCCTGGTCTAGTGCATCAAAAATTGAAAAAAATCATCAAATTCTAAATTTAAATGGTCAAGATAAACAGTCTAAATGCTAAGGACAAATGGCAAGAAGCAAATGAGGAGCTGGATACAAGCTGGTAAAGTTCCACCTCATAAATACTGAACAGAATGGACCTGGGAAACAAGAAATAAGCAGGCATCATATCAATCAGACAAAGTCAACCCAATTTCCAGCAGGGAACACAATTGGCAATGATTGTACCTATAGGGTGCCAGATTAACGTAGAGTTACGCCGGCGTAACAGTAGATACGCCGGCGTAACTCAGAATCTGAGCCGTCGTATCTTTAAGCGTAGTCTCAAAACGAGATACGCTTAAATCTTGCTAAGATACGACTGGCGTAAGTCTCCTTGACATCGGCAGGGGGGGGGCTTGGCTTGACTTTCTCTTTGGGGACATGGCTGCATCTGTGGTGGACATGGCTACATCTGTGGGGGACATGGCTGCATTTGTGGGGGGACATGGCTGCATTTGGGGACACATTTAAAAAAAAAAATCGGTATCGGCGAGTACATGAAAAAAAGTATCGGTACTTAATTTCTGAAAATGTAACTCTTAAACCTTTGATAAAATAAGTCCATAATAGTATCTGAAAGTATGGGATTCTGGATGATTGCCACACAGTTGTTGATTACATTGTAGACTAGAGGGCATTCTGGTTACAATTAATCTCTGCCAGTCTAGCATTTTAAAAAATGTTTTGTTTTGTTTTTTGGTATTGATCACAGCTTTACCATTAAATTCAAAAATACCTTCTAGGCAATACAATACATTTTATAAAGCTGGATTTGGTGTTTGAATTTTGGCTGAATATTTGTGCCCTGAGTGGCCCTGTCATCAGTACTCAACATGACAAAGGTCGACTTTTCAAAGGTCTGTCAAAAGAGTAGGGCTGTTACTGATCAAAATTGTTGTGTTCGATTAATCGTTTTTTTTTTTTAATCCAATAATCGACTAATTTTGATTAATTATAAGCACATACAGATCCAACTAATTTTAGCTGATCTCCTTGCAGGCTGATTCCCAGTGCAGCTACCAACAACTGGAAAAATGGATAGCAGGATACAAAAAACACACAAAGGCAGCGCTCGATGGGAATAGCATTAAAACGTTTTTATAGTCTTCAAGTAGGTAACAAAATAAATATTCCACTGGAGATAAAATAGACGTAGCTACATAAACTGTAAAAATTGTGTGAGTAATACCAAACGGTACCAAAAGCAGTCATAAAACATGTAGCTAAGTATGATACTGGTATAGAAATGTGTACAACGATACCACTGCTGAATCCAAATGAGAGGTTAACATGAGTCCATCGGCATGTAGATGTCCCAATAAGGGAACTATCGCAACTTCCAGTGGATGGTTGTAGAATCCCAGGTTGATAGAGGGAAGTGTAACGGCCCTTGCGTGTGGCAGATAGTAAGGGCCCTCCGGCATTCAGATATAAAGGCACAGCAAAGGAGCCCTTCAGATAGACACGGCATGCCCCGCCGGTGTCCGTGATGTCACTGGATCTCCGACGGAATTCCCTGAAGGCCCAGAAGCCGACGGAGACGTGAGTACCAATCAAATGAATTTTAATTGATCAAAAAGATTAAAGATTAATCGATGAATTAAAAGTTAATTTGCACAGCCCTACAAAAGAGCTAGGGGGAAATTCTCCAATCGGATCCATGCACTCTTTTTTGTTATTCTAACAGCCACAGGTGCTGGCTGTCAAAATACAATAACCAGCACTGGGAGATTTGTGAATCAAGTGATTTTAAATGAAATCTTCACGTGTGTTATTGGTCTGTGTTATGTTGGACAGTTTCCACTACCTTCCTGTTTTGTTATCAGGACATGAAGGGATGGAAGTATTCACAGAGGGGGCACACAAACGCAGGACAATGATCTAAAAAAAGTTTTAACTTTTTCTAGCTCTATTTAAACCAAAGAAAATAAATGAAACAAATTAAGTTTTATTATATCAAAGCCAGAGTTCTTTAAGGTGATAACAAAGATCATTTATTATTGCTCAAGGAGATCTATTCCCTAAAGCTTGTGTGTTCCTTCACTGTGCATTGACAAATAAGGATGAGCTCAAGCATATTCATATTCTAATCTAAACCCACCACGAAATTGTCACTGTGCTTGGCCAATTCTAAGTGGCCAGGGCATTCCTCACCTCAAGCCACATGTACACATGCCTTCTACAGTAAATACACGCAACTATGGGCCAGAGAATGCCTCAGCCACTTATGATTGACCCAGTCCAGTGGCAGCTTCCTAACAAGATTGCATAGGTGGGTTTGGACCACGATCCGAAGACTGAACTCATCCCTAGTGGCAATGTGATTTCCCTGATCTTAGAGATTTCATTTTACTTCCTGCTGTGTGTACAGGAAGTGAAGTAAAATCTCCTTAATGGGACACCAAAAAGTAAACTTAAAGCTATCATGAATCTGCATAGCTACACATCTTCTGGTGCTCAACTTTGTTCTATGAAAAAAAAATCCCCATTTGATTAGTTCTTCACTTTACATCGGTAGAGCTCTTAAACTCTGGCAGAGCCCCCGTCATGTTCTGTAATGTAATAAAGTAGGAAAGTTGGGCCTGCATCCTTTTCGGCACTAAATTGTTTGCATGAATTAGAATTCTCAAAGGCTGCTTTTAGAGAGAAAAGTTGATTGCCAGAATCAATGCACAGCACTACCATTTAAGTTTGATGGCTGTCTTAAAGTAATTTTGACTAATGTCTTTTATTTCAGATAACAACCATTTTAATTTGCATTTAGTTTTGAAAACACAATTTTTTGTATTTAAAGGAGAATATACAATTTTCTAGATAATTTGAATCCATCTTCCAGCTATCTTTAAAGGACATTTTAACTGGGGAAGCTGCAACTGGCAAAAAGGCACTGCAATTCTAAAGCTGGCTATACACCATACAATTTGATTGTACAATTCCTTTTGAATTTATTAACACTTTGCAATAAGAAATCTTAAGATAAAAAATCTTTCATTAAAGTGTCGCTAAACCTACATCATTAACTCACTTACATGCTGTTCATATTCATTCAGTCTCTTTGAGATTTGTTTTCTGTATTCTGCAAAAACCTGGTTGAGTCTGCTGTTCTCTATTTCCACCCACATTTAATACAGAGGAAGACAGACTCCAGCAAAGCATTACCCAATTTGCTCCCAAGAGGCAATCGGATATTGCCTGGATCAACGTTTACCAGTTGATTTGTATATAATGGCATAATAGGGCACAATTAATTTGGGCCCATGCACATGGGTCCTGCGGCCGCCCCCTCCCCCCTTATGCTTGGCTTTCTGCTGACACAAAAAAAAAATGTGCATGTCATTTAAAACACCTGGTGTATGTGTGTGCTATGCTTTGAATATCATTTCAGGTACCTGTGGAAAGGTGAGCTCTGACTGGTCCAGGTAAAGCAGGTGATCAGTTGTAAGGTTCTGGAACCATCTGGACCCTATATAAGGTTGCAGCTGCCGCTGCTCGAGGCTGTTGGCTGGGTACTGGACTTTGTTCCCCACCCCCCCTCCCTGTCGTTGGCACAATTATGTGGTTTGTCACCCCCCAATCGGGGGGGGGGACTTTACAGTTTGTTCAAGTTTAGCTGCTCGAGTCCTAAGACTGAGCAGGGAGTTTTTTGCATTATTGAAGGTTTATTATCTATAGAATATTTTGATTAAAGATGGTATGATATATATTAATTTTGTTAAGCTGCTCGAGTCCTAAGATTGAGCAGGGAATTTTGCATTAATAAAGTTTTACTATCAATACGGTATATTTGTTTAAATAATTATGGAATGTTATTATTTGATTAAACCAATAAAGGTGCCACGGCCATTACAATGCCATACATTTGTCTGGTTTTTGTCCCATTGAAAATGTCCGTTGATGACGAAACGCGTCTGAAGGGACGCGCAGTGACGTCACCACGTAGGGGGAAGGTATCGCTCCTATCGCTCCTATCGCTTGCCAGCCGGCATTATTATACGCAGTGTTTAACTTCTTTATTGTGAGTACAATATGGTTTTTATTTATTAAATTTTTATTACGGAATCACACTATGGTGCATCCTTTGTTTATTGTTCCCACGGATGATTCATGAGTTACGCCCATAAGCATACTGGTGAATAGGAGTTGCCTTTCGGGACCGACGTGTGGGAATCCTCTAGACAGTACATCTTCTGGACCCCAAGGCCGTGGCTGGGCTATAGCCAACTGCTCTTTTGAGCTTGCTTTTGGTAAGCAGCCATTGCATTATCGGTGAGGGGATCACTTCTAGGCTATGATCCGTCACTGTGGTGGTGTTTGATGGACGTCTCTGCATGTGTTGCTTCCTACTATACTGAACTTTCATCATAGACTGTTTTTTCATATCTCATTGTGCTGAACTTTCATATAATAGGGGACTCATTTCCTTTTATGTTTTTTCAAATGGTGTTTAGTATATTTAATTGGTGGCGCGGCTTTGCTTTTTTTTGTTTATGTTCATTGGAAGTGTTGGGTCTGAGGGGGTGGGTAGTGTGGCCTGCGGTCCCATGTGTATGGTGCGCTTATCACTGTGACTCCAATTTTCTAAATAATTGGAAAAACTTGTCCTTCATTTTTAAATTGTGCATGGGTCTGTATCTTTAGGGAAATGGGGTGTAGTGGTTTGTGGAAGTGACATTCTCTTTGCTGGGGAAAAAAAAACAAGAAAAAAAAAAAACATTCTTGCTGATATTGCCTTTCAGAAGTCTAGTTGCTGTCTGTCATGTTGATCCGAAGGCTATAGTACAAATGAGGATCAATAATTTGACTCTGTATTGGCATAAGAGGGTTATCATGATGGCCAGACAACAAACCTTTTCAGAAGCTGGTCAGCAGTGTGTAGCGTCTTTGTTTACAGGTAATGCATTCTTATTACAGTATCCTCTGAGGAAGTACATATCTTCTGAGGAAGTAGGTATGCTTGGTAACTGGTAATCACCGAAATGTCATTATCTGTGTTCTCTGTTGGCACCAATAATATTTTGTTGTGGGAAAACAAAGTGCAAACTACACCTTGTACAATATTGACTTCAGTGTGGAAAAACAGGATGTAAGCTATAGTAGCCATGAGCTTCTTAGTACCTGAAAGTACCAGCTCTGTTCTTTATAATATACGTGATTACTGCTGTAAAACCACCTGTTCCCTTCTATAAAGAGGAGCCACTGTGGGGAGTAGGGGGTGGGTAGAAGGTGGGGGGGGGGGCATCCACATTTTTTTGTACTAATACCCCCATTTTCTCTGTAAACTGCAGGCCTGGGTTGCTGCTATCTTCTATTATGGCCAGCTTTGGGAACTTGCTCAAAAATGGTGCTTGTTGTTCATAGTAACTGGAAAGGATGGTAAACGTTTTATCTCTTGTCTGTTTTTTGCATTACCAAAAGCCTCCATGAATAATTTGGTTTACACATCGGATCAGTGGCCCATACTATACCAGTTTGCCCACCTCTTCAGCACCTTTTGCTGACAGGCTACAGATATAACGTGTAGAAGTCTACCTATACCCGCAGCAGCAGCGACCCAGACCCCATCTCAAGCCATACTAACAAACCTTCCAGAAGCTTACTTGCCCCCTTCCTGAATTTCTCACATTTGTTGGTTTTGAATCTGCCTGTTATAGAGGTGATTCAATAGAAACGTGTGAATGGTAGGGTTTAACCATTTTTTATTTTAATTTTTGAATGTTTTTGCACACATTATTAAAATGCATTTATCTGTCTCATTTGGATTACTTAAAACTCCCCAAATATGATATAATTTCTAAAAGCAGAGACCCTGTAGAATAAAATGGTGACAGACAGGGGACACCTACAAGTAGAAGAAATTAAAGCACCCTAATCACTAATACAAAAAGCCAGCAGCTTGAGGTACAAAAGTGGAAAAAACGGTAGCTATAAGGTAGTATGGTTAATCGCACACTTGATCAGTACCTGAAAGTGTCAGAGCAAGGATTCAGTTGTGACAAGAGGGATGGGGAGGCTGGGTGCAGACCTATACAGGGCTAATGTTGGTTGTGCTTTTTTACTTAGATGGCTGACTCTTTAGCAAGTGTCATGGACGCACCCTGTTCATTTGTAAAATATGATGCAATTTAGAAATGTTAAAAATTTCAAAGCGTTTAGTAAAAAATTAATAAAGCTAAGCCCTTTATACTTTTTCCCTTTTAGAAGATATCTGTTAATAAATGATCAGCCAAATAAAGTAAAATGATTGTATTGCTGGTATAATTTATGACCTGATACGATACACAGCAATATTTATTTAGCCCCATGTCTAGGGAAATTTTGTCAATTAGAAATGTCTCTTGTGTCCACACACGGGTGGCTGTTCATTGCACAGCGTCTCTACATGTCAATAATCTGTTAATATTTTTCCGACTTGGAAAAAATTAATCTTTAGCATGACTGTTAGATCGGTATCCGTTTGTCTTTTGAAGCCTTATCTAGGAAATAGTTTACCAGCTGATTGATTTTATCAGGCATTAATCATTTGAGAGGTGTGTTGGCTTTAATATACCGTATTTGCCGGCGTGTAAGACTGGGCGTATATGACGACACCCTAATTTTCCAGCTAAAATGTTGGTTTTGGGATATACTCACCGTATAAGACAACCCCTCACTGTGCCATTATTACATGCCTCACTGTGCCATTATTACATGCCTCACTGTGCCATTATTACATGCCTCACTGTGCAATTATTACATGCCTCACTGTACCATTTCATTCCCTGCCTCAACGATCTCCCTACCTTCTCCTGTTTGCAGTACAAACGGCGGCCATCCATTATTCAAAAGCCGCGCCTCCTCAGGCTGTTCCGTGATATATCATGTGACTGCTGTGATTGGCTGTCGTATCATTTACATAATTGGGAGCTTGTCCCACTGGCTCCTGCTCAGAAGACTTGACTAAAGTCTAGTACACCTGGATCGAATGTTGGCCGGGCGTCGGCCGGTTCAATAGAAACCACAAGACATTCTGCCTGTGTGTATGGCAGCCGGTCCGACAGAAGCCGGCTTCTGTCGAAGGCTTATGACCAAAAATAATTCCCAATGAGTTTGCTGACTGGAGTGTTCTGATAGGCGCGGGGGCTATCTCCCTGTCAGAACACACTAGCACAACAGGGGGGAATCGAATTGTTAGTACAGCGGCTCCTTCTGAGCTGCCAGTTTTTTTATTTATTTTTTATTCAGCCCGCTCGATTGAACAGAAAAAAGAGTGGCGTGTACAAGGCTTAAGAGCTGTCAGTGTGCTGTGAGTATGCTCTCAGCACACAGCCTCCTGTTACACAGACAGGAACCTGTTTAGAAGCTGAATGACAATTTTTACACGAAAGGCACATGTCAAACACGATATATCCCGAGGGCGGCAGCACTATATGCTTTTTCTAAGAGAGGGTTTATTACAACACTTTAAGACATCTTACACACAGCTGCCCGGAGAAAATATCAGTTTTGAGTGTTTTATACGCTTATTCCTGTATACCAAAGTACAACCACGCACACTCATTTATGTATATGGGTGACCGTTCCCAGCACTGGACCTCCCAGTTAGAGGAAATATGGCAGAATTTACGTTGCATTGACTCAGGGCACTTGTGTGGAAGAGCTTCTAAACGTCACAAAATAATCTATCGTAATAAAAGATAAAGCAATGGTAGGACAACAGAGAGACGGTCTCTTCCACACTTTATGATGGGGTGTCATACACTTATTTTTGTCTGCATCTCTGGTTGGGGTCATGGTTTATGCAGCCAAGACCTACATAATGCAAGATGTTTGTTTTCCAATTCACGAATGATAAACCTGATTATGTGGCTTAATGCTCCTTTGTAGCATATGTTATGGGAATGTGTATTCCCATATGATGTTTTGCTGGAGATCTTCCCAGCTCTAATCCCTGGTGTCTCATGTAAATACTTTTAGGAGTTCAAATGGACTGTTTAATAATTTGATAAATAATGTAGAGAGCTTGCTTTATGGAAGTTTTATTTTTGTCAAGTACTTGTTGCTAGAGGATTGATATCAAAAAGCAGGGCCGATCCGCCCTATAGGCTCACTATGCAAGCCGCTTAGGGCCCGCAAAGCTGCAGAGGGCCCCCTAAATTACTAGAGGCCCCGTCTGGTGAGAAGTAATTTTTGGCCCCTTTCAGCAACTCGCTGGCTGCATGTGAGAAGAGGTAAGAAGTCAGCACCCCCCCGCTTCTCACTTTAATGTAAGATGTCATTTTCGGCAGCAACCCCCACCCCTGCACTTCTTAACTTTAATGTCAGGATCGGCACTGCTGTATGTGATGTGGGCCCCAGGCAGAGCATTGTGTACTGATACTGTGGTACTAGACCTGACTCCTGCTGAGGCAATAGTAAAATTTGGGGGCCACAGGTCACCCTATCACCACTCTAGGTCTGTCCCTCTTATGTGGTCGGGCGCTATCCAAGGGGATTGGTGAAGAGTTAGAGGGCCCCTTAGCAGAATTTTGCTTAGGGCCCCAGGGAGGTCAGGATCGGCACTGTCAAAAAGATACTCATGGATATCGGCTTATAGTAGGGCAAGCTTGGTCGTCGTTTAGGATTTGTCCTTTAGTTGACACCTTCTGATGATCAGTCGAAGTGCACCAATCAAAGTGTTCTGCGTCGGACTGATAAGATACAGTGCACGCAAAATTGATTTATTGGTCCCGTTTCTATGGAAAAAAGGAAATGATTGAACAAATACAGATATTTTCTGGTGTGACAAACCTTTCCAAGGCTTGCCAGCATTTGTAATTAACCCCTACATTGCTGGATTGCCTACAGTACATTGGGCTGTATAAAGTGTTGAGCAAGTTTCACATTGTTCCTCGAGATTATTGTTTTGTGCTGTAAAAGGCTTATGACTGACTACATGCAAGGACATTTTTTTTTTTTTTTTTAGTGTATCTAAACAAAAATGTAATCTATTGCAGCTTACCTTATTGTGGTAGTATTTTTATATGCTATACTCTATCTGTACAGAACTAGTGTTCTCGCCTAGGAAAGGAAATGTGTGTGTAGATCAGCATTTTTCAACCAGGATGCCTTCAGGTTTCTTCAGGCAAAATGCCTAAAAGTTGCTCAAAAAGTGTATGCCAGCCAGCGGGTGGATCACGTCTACATTTTTATTTGTACAAAGCCACAGGATCCCATTCTGCACCATTACAACTGTACAGGACACCAGGAATGTGTATATTCTAGTTGTGGTTCCTTTTAAGGGGCACAGTTTCAGGACTCTGTGGTACTCAGGGGTTATCACCCATACAGGGTGAGATGTCCCAGGTTAGGTTTGGCTGGAGAGGACTGACTTCCAGGACTCTCGGAATTGCTACATTTTATAGCAGGCACCTGGGATTTCAAAGGTTCAAAAAGACTTGGGGGGGGGGGGGGGCTGTGGGCTGCCTTCAAACCTTGACTACCAGGACTTTGGTCCCGAAGGGGTTAAGTCCATGGTGAGGGAGGCTTAAAAGGCAGCAGATGGAAATCGGCACCCGTGTCAAGGAAGTGAGTGGAAGAGAGAGAGAAACTCACAAGACATGGGCTGCTCAACACCTGTGTGGCCTGCCTTGCACCCCTACTTGGAAGAGCCTAGCCCGTGCATGGATTTAAAGACTAGCGGTGAGCCTGCTGTTTAATTACCTCCAGCATCCTGAAAACCAATGACGTCATTAGTTGATGAGGAGACTGTCGGGCGCCTGCACAACATCTTGTTTGCGTCTTTCCTGCCCCTCTTCATCAGCACTGGGATCACATTGGCTGAGTGAGCGAGAGAAACTGAGGGAGAAGAAAAACACTGGAATACTAGGCAGTACCAGTGTGCAAAGGTGTGTTTGCTTTGGATGAATACATCTGCTGCATTATGTAAAACTATTAGTTTAGTTTTTACATTTTAAACTGGGATGCCTTGAGATTGTGCAGAATTATAAAGGGTGTCTTGACTGAAAAAAGATTGAGAAACACTGGTGTAGACTACAGGCCACCTCCCCTCTCCTGGTCACCACATTGTGAGGGGGGGGACATGTACTATAGTTTGGTGTTTCAAATGCCTCTGAACATCTGTCCTGAATGCATTTTTTTTGCGTTCCAAAAAATGCTTCTAAACTCAACTGCCTAGAAAGGTCTATAAACTACCCCGTGTACATATACGCCCCAACTGCTCCTACCAGCAGCAGTGTACATGAAGCCTTTGTTAGATCATCTTTTGCAGGACTAATTATGAATGGGAGTGACTAAGGCCCCTTTTACACGGGCTGTCCGATCAGATCTGCCTGTCAGTTTTTCAGGCAGACCTGATCGGATGCTCCATTCACCTCTATGGAGAGATGGATGTCATCTGTGACATGTCTGCTGACATCTGCCGCTATTTGATCCTGTCTGCCAAATCCAGAGGGATGGAAACCCTATTTTCCATGCATCTGGCAGATCAAATCAGATGGAATCGGATGAAAATGGACAGGTAGATCTGTTTTCATCTGATCTCCCATAGGGGACAGCGGGGCTCTGACAGGTCCATCTCCGCACAGTGAGCAGAGACAGACATGTCACCTGCCTGCTCAGCGGAGATCAACAGATCGATCCCCCGCTGAGCAAGCAGTTTGTCAAAATGGACGTGCCCTGTGTGAAAGAGGCCTAAGACAGCCCATACATATGGGAAAAAAAAGCAGATTCCCTCATCTGCACTCTTAGGCCTCATGCACCTGAAAGTTTAAAAAAAAAAAGCCAGTAGCATTGGCTGTAGAATACGTTTTTTGCAGTAGCGGTTTTTAGCTGTTGCGAAGCTATACTCCAATAAAAGCTTATGGCTCCAAATTGCTGAAGAGTGTTTTTACAGCTGAAAATTTTCTCTCAAGACCCACTAGTTCTGGGTTTATTTTTCAGCCAGAAAACGCCCTGCCAAAAAACACTGATAAAAGCCTATGTGTGCATGGACACATAGAATACCATGATGGGACATTTGCTGGCTATAGAAAAAAATGCCTGAAGCCAAAAACCGCAGCTGTAAAAAATATCCAGTGTGCATGAGGCCTTAATTTAAATTCGGGAATCGCTCCCGTTTTGTGTTGTGTTCTGACAGCTTGGAGCCTTCCCCGAACTAAAGGAGTATCTCACTAAAAATGAAACTTTTGTTACAGAGGATGCCAAGAACCTGACTTGTAACTTAGTACTTCACACATTTCTGTGGGCATTGCCATATTGCGTTATATTTATGGAATAGAAAATTACAGCAGCTCCAGATTGAAGAGGAAAGGTATTTTTTATTAACATGAAATTACAATATGGATTATGTGCTATTTTTTTCTCCACAAAAGTTGAGTTACCCTTTAACAGATCCAAAGGCAGCAAATAAGTCCATTGTTGGGGTTTACATACACTTTAATAGAAGGACAAATCCTTGCCACAACCCTGGCATTCAAATAATGCAACATTAAAAAATGTCCAACCCTCTGCTGCCTTTTATCACTATTCATCGTTTATATTCGCGTTGGAACATACCAGTGCAGTGGTTTAGAGAGGGTGAAAGTTTTGGTGCACTGTAAATATGCTGATAGGTAAAGCAGAACCGTTTTTTGAGTCTTTTAAATGAGATCTAAAAGAGCAACAATTGAGGAAGGATGAGGAACTGAAGGATTTGGTTTCTAAATAGGAGAGATTGAAGATCTGTTTTTATTTTATAGACATACAGAGGGGGTTTGATTTGAATTTAGGTAATAGGTATGTGATTGAGACAGAATTATGGAATATACAGTATAGGTTGCATAATACAGAAAGGTGGCGCTTGGAACAGATCTGCAGTAATCATCCTATTGTGATCACACAAACTTATTATTGCAGTATGCTGTGTTTATCCAGAGCACAGTGCAGCCTCAAATTTCTGCTGTGGCTTTATCTGTTTTGCAAGCTTTGGATGGCTTGTTTGGTTTGTACAGTACAAAGATCACTTGGTTGTCTTTGGGAACGGTGATATTATGTTATCGATCCAATTCCACAGGAGATGTTATCAGAAGCTGAATGTCAGTTTGTTTTATTAGTGACACAAGTGCCACTCCTCTTCATCTCACATGTCACCTTTTAGTGGAGAGAAAAAAAATTGTAAATGTAATATTTTATGTTGAAATATGGTAGTTCTTATTGTTATACACTCCAAATGTAACCCATTTTTGTGTCTGTTAATAGAATATATTAACAGACCTTTTCCTATATATGTTTACCTTCCCCATTAGATTGGATACATATTGCGGTGTCCATTTCCTTAGGCTTTAAGTTATCGCTCACCCCAAACTAACCAGTGCTCTAGTGCAGGGGCCACCAAACTTTCCAAACAAAGGCACAGTTTACTGTTGCCCAGACTTTAGGGGGCGGGACTGTAGCCAGTGGGGGTAAAAAAATTGTCTTGGCATCAGTGGGAGTAAACCTTGCCCCATATTTGATATCGGGGAGGAATAGTACACTATCTTTAATATTAGTAGGAGGAGTAGTGGCACATTTTTGCTGTCAGTGGTAGGAATGATGCCCCATTGTTGGTGTAAAACACTATTTTTGCCATTGACATCAGTGGGACTAGTGCCCCCAGGACCGAATAAAGGAAAGCAAAGGGCCATAGTTTAGAGACCACTGCTCTAGTGCTTACTTAACCTCCTCAATACCAGCCGCCATCAATTGACGGTGGCACGATGGCTCTCTTGTTTTGAGAGGACGTCGTATGACATCCTCATCTTTCAGCGCCACTAGGGGGCTTGCATGTGCGCGCCACGTTACTGGGACCCCGATGCGGGTGCCTGGCGGCCGCCTCACCCAGTCAGTTCCCTTCCCCTACAGTTAGAAGCACTATGCAGGGCACACATTTAACCCCTTCCTTGCCCCCTAATGTTAATCCCTTCCCTGCCAGTCACATTTATACAGTAATCCGTGTCTGAATGGACACACAGAGCAGAGGCTCGGCTCGGTTCCCCTATAGCAAGCTGCTTGCTGTTGGGGCACTCAACAGGAGAGAGGGGCCAGGAGCACTGAAGAGAGACTTCGAGAAAAGGATGCTCTGGACTGCTCTGTGCAAGACCAGTGCACAGAGCAGGTATGACATGTTTGTTGTTTTTAAACAAAAAAAACAAGGCTTAAGTAGTAGCCACCAAAAGAAACATAGGCCCAGATTCACAGAGTGATTACGCCTGCGCAACAGGAGATGCGCGTGCGTAAGTCGAAATGTGCGCGTGCGTTTCGATGCACGGCATCCCCAGAACGAGATACGCAAAAAATCTACTTTTTATTGTCCCGTGTAATTTCGTTAGACTGGCGCATCCGTCCGCGCAAAAGTGCGCTAGACAGACCATTGATTTGCTAGTCAAATATGCTAATGAGGGACTTACGGGGATCCACAAAAAAACGTTGGGGCAGCGCAGGCGACGCAGTGTGCGCAACAGCAAAATGTCCTGTCTAAAATTAGAGCATATAAAAGCTGGTCTAAAAAGAGAAAAAAAGTCTACTTGTTAGATAAAGCAACACTGTTAGTGAGGAGCTCAGCAGTCACACGTGTTGCACAACAATCTGTATGCCAACATGCCAGGGGCATCGTCGCACATAGCTATACTACTGACTTTAGATGAACAAAGAAGGATGAGGGCACGGAGGATGGCACGGGAGAGGATATACCGCACCCGCATAGACCTGTTTGGCATGAGTGATTCTGAGGTGTATCGCATCTTCAGATTCACCCCTCATGTCATCCTGGAATTAACCACAACCCTGCAGGAGGACATCACCAGCCCAACACACCGCAGTGCAGCCACTGGTCAAGGTCATGGCAACACTCCATGTCCTTGCCAGTGGCTCTTTTCAAAGAACAAGTGGAGTGGTGGCTGGGATGTCACAATCCTCCATGAGCAGATGTGTGCACCAGGTTGTCCCTGCAATCCTCAAACGCATGGCCAACCAAATCATCAAACCCACCACTGAGGAGCTGCGGCTGAAGGCAATGACAGATTTCTACAGAATTGCCAGATTTCCACGCACTGTGGGGCCCATTGATTGCACACATGTGGCACTCCAGCCCCCCCATGAGACAGAGCACATGTACCGCAATCGGAAGCATTGGCATTCCATCAACGTACAGGTGATAGTCGATGCCCAAGGCCTCATATGGCACGTCCGTGCCAAACACTCAGGGTCCAGCCATGACAGCTACATATACAATCAATGCCACATCCGAATGGAATTCGATCAGAACGTGTATGGGGACACCTGGCTGGTTGGTGAGTGACATGGGAGTCAGGCATGACTATCCCCTCCCATGATGCAAGGGGCACATGCATGACTAACATCCTCCTGTCTTTTCCCTTACAGGTGACTCTGCATATCCACTGGGACCCCATCTCATGATTCCTAACCGGAACCCCCAAACCCCAGGAGAGGAAAGATACAATCAAGCACATGCCCAAACACGAGCAGTGGTGGAGCGCACCTTTGGCCTCCTAAAGTCACGTTTCCGATGCCTGGATAAGTCTGGGGGGACCCTCTTGTATTCCCCAAACTTTGTGTGCCAGATCATCGGTGCATGTTGCCTGCTGCACAACTTCGCAGTAAGAAAGGGCCTGCAGATTGACCTACGTGATGACCTGACCCCTGAACCAGACAATCCCCCCCCCCCTAACCGAGGATACCCCGTCTTCTGAGGGAAGAGCAGCCAGGAGACAGCTCACATTGGGCATCTTTGCACGTTAAACACACACATTAATCATGGCACAATGAGAATGCATGCATGCACACCACTGTGGTCCCTAGCACAGACACATCACATCCTCATCAAATTAGATTGGCACCAGTCCACCATGCTGGACTTGTGAGCAGCAACGCCACGCCAAGGCTCCAATTATGTCACTGTACATAAATACACCATTCACACGGACCTGGGGATCACTTCTCCCTGGTCCTGGGGAACCCTTCTCCACCAAAATTGAGGGTGACACCCCTTTTCCCCGGCTCCTCAGGGGAGACTCATGGGGGAGGGGGAAAACCGGGGAAGGAGGAGCAGCCCCTGATCTCTGCCCACCTGGCAGCCTGCCCTCCAAGGCCACGGCTATTCTGTCCAGGGCAGCACCAAGTGTTGCCGTGTTGGCCTGGATAGCCTGGGTAAGGGCCCTCACATCCTGCCCAACGCCTGCTGATGTCATCTGCAGTTCGTTTAGGCAGGTTGTGAAAGCTCGGGAGTGGGAGTCCAGGTTCCCCAGCGTATCCTTGATGGAGGACAGGCTCTCCTCCATCCGCACCAATGTCTGGCTGACCTGTCCCAGATGGCGGGTCTGGAGGAACTGGTCCCTTCTCAGAGTGGCGGGCAGGAGATCGGCCAACCCCCTGGTGTTCTGGGATGAAATCCTGCCTCCAGCTGATGCTTTTGGCCGGGGAGAAGGGGAGGCCCTTGGGAGGGGAGCCATGTTGGGGGAGGAGGGGGGGCTCCCCCTTAGGGAGGGCTGCCTGCTGCCAGCCAGAGGGGAAGAGTCTTCAAAAACCAAACGTCCAGTGCCTGACATGGACTCCTCCTCCTCATGATTCTCCTCCTCATGATTCTCCTCCTCTTGAACCTCCTCCGCGGACTCCGGCCTTGTTGGGGGGGCCTCATTAGGCTGCTGTCCTGGGGATGGTGCGGTCAGGCCAGATGGCCCTGCACCCTCCTGCACATCTGTGGATGACCCAAAACATTCACAGGTTGGAGGATCCACACACTTGCCACATATTCCCTTTCACCCCCTCCCCCACACATGCTACACACCTGATATAAAACAAAATACTTACCTGGCACCACGGGCTCCGGACTTGAGTCAAAGCCGGGCAGGCCCTCAACTTCATGCCGATGAAAGGTCAGGGCCACCGCACGCTCCTCCGCTGTCAGCCTAATACGGCATGGTGGGCCCTCTCCTGTGTCCCTGGCATGGGCATGCATTCTGGCCAGCTTCTGTTTGACCAGACGCCGGAGGTCATTGATTTTTTTGTCAATCCCAGACCGGGTCCGTGTCTCCCCCTCCCCCGCTGAATTGACCTGCTCAGTGATCATATCTAAAATCTCCCTCCTCCTGGCCGGGTTGGTGTTGGCACTGTCTGGGCCGTGGAGGAAACGCCCATAATCGCTAATGGCCCGGGCAAGAATTCTTTTTTCCCCCACAGTAAAATTGAGCTTTCTCTCTGTCATACTTCCAAAAAAACTCACTCCCAGTCAACAAAAATCAGTCACAAAAACAAGCACAACCAATCAAGCAAGAACACACACAAAGACAAAACTAACACCCAAAAAAACACACTAGCACTCAGCAAGAAACAGTCACAAAAACAAACAGCAAAAAAACTGCAAGAAAACAAACGAACAGAAATATATCAAACAAACAGTCTCTCAAACACTTATCAAACAACACTTTCAAAGATCTACTAACAAACACTTGATCACACATAACACTAATCTGACAACTACAAAACACACCACAACGAACAACAGGACAAAAGCACTTGGTTAAATGGGAAGGGACAAAGGGATGTACTTTTGCAATGCAAGTGCGTTTGTGCGTGTCTATTTATGCTGTTTGCGTAGTTCACAACGTTGCCCTAGTCCATTTCCAATTTCACTGATTGCGCCGCTCCCGAGTTGTGAGCATGCGCACAGCGGAGCTGACCATGGTCTCCTTCAAGCGCGCATGCGCGAGCCGGCCGGCTCTTTATTTGCATGGGGTCACGGCTCATTTCAATGTAACACGCCCACGTCCTTCCCAATTTGTATTACTCCGCCTTACGCCTCTGAAAAAACGTTACGCATGCACAATTTTCTGCGCAAAAACTACGAGAATAGGGTGATTACGCGACAAAATTGCACAAGTCTAACGTAAAGGCGGTGCGCTACGCCGGTCCAATAATGCGCAGATGTACCTGAATCTGGGCCATAGACAATGGGGCTTATTTACGAAAAGCAAATCCACTTTGCACTAAAAGTGCACTTGGAAGTGCAGTCGCTGTAGATCTGAGGGGTAGATCTGAAATGAGGGGAAGCTCTGCTGATTTTATCATCCAATCATGTGCAAGCTAAAATACTGTTTTTTATTTTCCTTGCATGTCCCCCTCAGATCTACAGCAACTGCACTTCCAAGTGCACTTTCAGTGCAAAGTGGATTTGCCTTTCGTAAATAACCAATGTGATACTAAAGTGTATTCATTGGATGTATCAAAGTTTCAGGAATAGCTGGTCTGTGGTGATGATGCTGCAAAATAAAAATGGATTCAAATCCCCTCTCTATTTTTTAGTTTGTATTTAAATCATTTTCTACAGTTTCTTCAATGCAGACAACTACTGATTTTATGACATCTTGGTGCTTTATTATTTTGCATTCTTTTTGGTGTCCGCACTTCAAAGAAACCCGTACTGAGATAAGTATGTACTGTATGCAGCCATTCCTGACTACTACATTCCTGGCTACTTCTAAATATCTAAATGTGCAATTGCAGACTAAAGATTTTTTCATTCTAGGTTTACTTTTCAATTTCTACTTTAAATGTCTTATCCTTCATAGCTTTAAAAAAATCTACTGTTGGAGTCCCTGTCACTAACCTACAAAAATTGCATAATAATCCAGTATTTTTAAATATGGATGCTGCTATAAACAAATCGTAAAAATGTATACCATTAATCAGTGGAAAGATTTCGGTGTAATTCCGATTCAATCAAGTTTGACTAGTTTTATTTCTTAACCACTTGCCAACCAGGCCTATTCTGACACTTTGCTCCTACATGTAAAAATCATAATTTTTTTGCTAGAAAATTACACAGAACCCCAAACATTATATATGTTTTTTTTAGCAGAGACCCTAGAGCAGGGATCCTCAAACTACGGCCCTCCAGCTGTTGTAGAACTACACATCCCATGAGGCATTGTAACACACTGACATTCACAGACATGACTAGGCATGATGGGAATTGTAGTTCCTGAACAACTGGAGGGCCGTAGTTTGAAGACCCATGCCCTAGAGAATACAATGGCGATCATTGCAACTTTTTATCTCACCTCTAGGCTGGGAAGCCTAAAAAAAAAAAAAAAAAAAAGATCACCGCTTCCTAGCCAAATCGGCACCGTTTTTTGGAATGCAGAGGCCGAGCGTGACGTCATAACATCGTGACGTCATTCCCATTCTTACCTGTTTTTATTTTCCCCTTCTCTTACCTTTTGTGAAGTGAGATTAACTCAACTGGCTATAGATAAGTAGCTGCAAGCAACATTCAGATATACCCTCACAAAGCCGAGGACGTCTATAGACGTCCAGCCGCCGGCAAGTGGTTAAGCTGCTATCATTAGTGAATGCATAGAAAATATATTTACTGGTTTTAAACTTTTTATTTTTTTCAATTACCATATTTTATTGGTCTATAATACGCCCCTTAATTTTAAGAGGAAAGTTTCAAGGAAAAAATGTAATTTTAAGTAAAGAACTGCAGCATTACCAGTGCCCATCAATGAAGCCTGTTCAATGCCCATCTGCAGCCTCACCAGTGGCCATTAATGCCCCTCTTCGCTCCATAGAGAGGACCTGTCACGCAGTATTGCTATTACAAGGGATGTTTACAGTCCTTGCAATAGGAATAAAAGTGATCCAATTTTTTGGGGGGGAAAGTGTGAAAATAAAAACAATTTAAAAAGGGGAAATACTGTGTGACATAAAAAGTTGCAATGACCTCCATTTTATTCCCTAGGGTCTCTGCTAAAAAAAAATTATGTTTGGGGTTTCTGAGTAATTGTTTTGCAAAAAATTGATGATTTTTACATGTAGGAGAGGAGTGCTGGAATTTGTGCGGTGTGGAAGTGGTAAAAAAAATCAACACAAAAAAAGCCGCCATTTGCAAATGTGGCAACGTGACAATGGCACTCTAAACTCCACCCAACCCATTTTGCCCTCTAACAGGTTGGGTGGAATTTGTTTATAAACACGGAACTTTGTAATTGCCCACATCCGATCAGCTGACTTCAGCCAAAATCATTGGCTGAAATCAGATGCGTGACCTAAACCTAAAAGAAAGGAGGCGATGTACCACTACGTTGTCCGGCCTGCCTGTGCCGCTCCCCCGCAGTGAATATACTGTGGGTGGGTGGCAAGCAGGGAAGGTCTTGGCTTTTATTTTAGTTTTTTTTATTTGAAAAATAAGGATGGCAAAAACAAATGTAGCGCTACCCTTGAAAGAGCCGCTGATTAATTTGTTGGGATCAGCACATTTAGTTACCCCAGTGTTGTCTAGGGGTGTGATGCAGGAACAAAGTAGTGAGCGGAGGTCCAGACAGTCAAAGGTTTTTCGATGCTTTATTTCCAGGCCAACACAGCCAACACCAACTTCAGTTAGGAAGGAAAAAGGTTGATGAAAGAAGAAGAGAACTTTGCGGTGTCAGGCCTGGATATGAACAGGGCAGACTTGCCCTCAGTAGTACCAATTTCGAAACTCGTCGCCACCTCTGCTGAGTGGGTGAAATGCACACAGACAGGTCCCTCTCGCAAACCTGGCAGCCGAGGCATCACTTTGGATCCCTGGGAGGAACAGGCCTCTCACACAGACTTGGCTCTAGGGCCTCTTACTTTAAATTAGATTAGGTGGATGAACATAGCGAATCCTCCCAGTTAGACTCTAGCATAGGTCACCGGGAGACAGTAAAGCGTACCTGTCAGCATCCCGATCACCAGATCCCCGATTGGTTCGTTCAAGCCCTGTTGGACAACCTGCCTCCGGGTTCCCCTCAAGCCTATCCCCCAATCGACGTTTGCTTTTGAACCACCGTGAAAAGAACATTTGAGGAGCACGATGGAAATGTAATGAATGAATGAATTTCTAACAGTGTGTATGGTTTCTGTTTGGTAAAGTCAACTCAGTCCAAAATCAAATGTTAAAAGCAAACTTAATTTTTTAAACGATATTTGAATGTTTAGACCCCCATCCAGGTTCCACACCAATGCTGTTTATACACTAAACCAGATGATTTTTAGATGATATTGCCAATCCCCCCACTATTCCTTGTTGTCCTATTTTCTCCTCTGCTGCCCATCCATTGGGAGGTATCCACGTCAGGTAGGCACTGATGAGGACACCCCAAATAAGCCAAACTGTAAACAGAAGAGAAGCCTTTCAGCTGTGTCAATCTGCCACTTCCTATTCCGCTGTGATCCTCTGTCTTCTCCTCCTCGCTTTGTCTTCTGGGGAATGGGGCCCACTCCCAGCCAGCCATTCACAAGCACCGCACAACTCGAGCATGCACTGTAGGAAACGGGCAGTGAAGCCGCATGGCTCCACTGCCTGTTTCCCTTACTTTAAATGGTGGCACCGGGACCAGATCCGAAGGATGGATCAGCCTCAGGCGGCCGACATCATGGGCACCCTGGACAGGTAAGTGTGCTTAATGTTTGTAGCTGCTGACTTTAAAAAAAAAAATTATAATTCCGCTGGACCTCCGCTTTAAAGGCTTGCTTACATTTTATAATTGGGAAGCAGTTAAAAAAGAATGTTGAGATGCTGTTTTATTACCCCCCCTTAAGCTGCAAAGGAAACTGGACAAAGTCACATACAAAGATATAGCTCTAGGTTAATTCCCCCTGCATGTAGATCAATGGTGCTCCAAAGCTCACGGTGTCTTCCTGGCACTCAAAACAGCATGAAAGTATAAGGTGAAGACAGAAACTCCGCCGCCTGATAAAAGTACTTTATTGATAAAGAGTACAGTGTGCAGATGACAATGTCATTTGCACACTGTACCCGTTATCAAAAAAGTATAAGGTGAAGAGCTGGGAACTCGTTGTCCTGATAAAAGTACTAATTGCCTTTATCAATAAAGTACTTTTATCGGGGCGACGCCTTGCTGGCTATTCACCTTATACTTTCACAATGTTATTCACAAGCTTGTTTCATGGTACAGCAAAAATGACACCCCTATTGCGTTCAGTGGGCACTACTGCCACTGACTATGACCCATTCAAAATGCACGTGCATTGGTGGCCGCACCACGTAGGGCTTGCAGTATCAGATTGAAATACCCTGTTTGTTTGTCAAAAAAGAAACCGGTATTCAGGAGGTGATAGTATGGTGACCTGAGTGCCTGAAAACCACACCTGTACCCCTCTCTGAAAAGCGATCTACCATAGATCGCTTTTTAGAGAGCAACACGGGTATAAACTACAGCTAGCAACAATCGAGAACTGTATGCACAGTCCAATATCTTTGAGGCTATTAAAACGATCGTCTGCTGTGTTTTGCTGATTGTAGTTCTTCGGTAGTAATAAAATAAGCATGTGATGTTTGATGCTATATGTAACAGGTACTGAAATACAAATACTGACGTTGTAAAGAAGCTGCATTATCTTTCCTCTCCATGTCAGTGTATTTTTAAGGTAGGGCCTGATGACTTCAGAGATGTCTTCACATCATGTGATAGGCAGATACAGACCGCTTTTCCTGATACTCTTATCAAGTAACTGATATGCCTGCTGTTTGGGATTATAAATGGTAATAAATTGTCATGTTGCATTACTGAACACTGTTATAAATTAGTGCATATTATAGTCCACACATCTTATATGCAGACTTCTGATATTCTAGGAATGCACTTTACTTATTTCCCTTCAACTATCTGTCATTGTGATCTCAAAACATAATGGCCAGGTAAAGTAGGACTAAGCCCCCCTATCCTTTACAGCCAAGGAAGCTGCCATCGTAGCCCCTGTTTGATCTGCAGTTGCCTGACATTTAGAGTGAGAGGACAAGCACTTATAGCATGCTGTAAATAAGTGTCATGTGTGTAACTGTTTTGGGAAATGGTTAAAGTGGAACTTTTAGTCAGAACATTAAAGGACAAGTGCGGGATGTCAAACTAATATATGTACATACTGATCTGTGTGGCTGCAACATCGGTCCCCCGCCAGCTCTAAAACAGAGAAGTGAAGTGAATACATGGCCGTTGATCGCTCAGTTCTCAGTCTCCAGTCAGCAGACATCCCAAGTCTCCCGCAAGGTGTGGGAGTCTCCCACATTTGGTAGCAGGCTCCCGGACACCTGCGAGTGCCCTGCGATCTCCCGGCTGCAGGGTTGATCCTGGGTAGCAGTGGTGTCATCCATGAGTCCCCCTCCATTCTCCTCTGGCCCGCTGTGTCTCCCCCCCCCCCATCCACTGCATCCGGCTTCCCTCCTCTCTAGCTGGCTGCGGGGGATGTGTCAGGATGGAGAGAGGAGGAAGGGACCGGTAAATATGTCACCTCCTGTGTCCTATAATAACTGAGCAGGGTAAACTGTTAATTCATAGTTTTGATGCCTTCAGTGTGAATCTACAATTTTCATAGTCATGAAAATAAAGAAAACTCTTGGAATGAGAAGGTGTGTCCAAACTTTTGGTCTGTACTGTGTATGTGTGTGTGTGTGTATATACAGTGGGGAAAATAAGTATTTGAACACCCTGCTATTTTGCAAGTTCTCCCACTTGGAAATCATGGAGGGGTCTGAAATTGTCATTGTAGGTGCATGTCCACTGTGAGAGACATAATCAAAAAAAATAATTCCAGAAATCACAATTTATGATTTTTTAACTATTTATTTGTATGATACAGCTGCAAAGAAGTATTTGAAACACCTGTCTATCAGCTAGAATTTTGACCCTCAAAGACCTGTTAGTCTGCCTTTAAAATGTCCACCTCCACTCCATTTATTATCCTAAATTAGATGCACCTGTTTGAGGTCATTAGCTGCATAAAGACACCTGTCCACCCCATACAATCAGTAAGAATCCAACTACTAACATGGCCAAGACCAAAGAGCTGTCCAAAGACACTAGAGACAAAATTGTACACCTCCACAAGGCTGGAAAGGGCTACGGGGAAATTGCCAAGCAGCTTGGTGAAAAAAGGTCCACTGTTGGAGCAATCATTAGAAAATGGAAGAAGCTAAACATGACTGTCAATCTCCCTCGGACTGGGGCTCCATGCAAAATCTCACCTCGTGGGGTCTCAATGATCCTAAGAAAGGTGAGAAATCAGCCCAGGACTACACAGGAGGAGCTGGTCAATGACCTGAAAAGAGCTGGGACCACCGTTTCCAAGGTTACTGTTGGTAATACACTAAGACGTCATGGTTTGAAATCATGCATGGCACGGAAGGTTCCCCTGCTTAAACCAGCACATGTCAAGGCCCGTCTTAAGTTTGCCAATGACCATTTGGATGATCCAGAGGAGTCATGGGAGAAAGTCATGTGGTCAGATGAGACCAAAATAGAACTTTTTGGTCATAATTCCACTAACCGTGTTTGGAGGAAGAAGAATGATGAGTACCATCCCAAGAACACCATCCCTACTGTGAAGCATGGGGGTGGTAGCATCATGCTTTGGGGTTGTTTTTCTGCACATGGGACAGGGCGACTGCACTGTATTAAGGAGAGGATGACCGGGGCCATGTATTGCAAAATTTTGGGCAACAACCTCCTTCCCTCAGTTAGAGCTTTGAAGATGGGTCGAGGCTGGGTCTTCCAACATGACAATGACCCGAAGCACACAGCCAGGATAACCAAGGAGTGGCTCTGTAAGAAGCATATCAAGGTTCTGGCGTGGCCTAGCCAGTCTCCAGACCTAAACCCAATAGAGAATCTTTGGAGGGAGCTCAAACTCCGTGTTTCGCAGCGACAGCCCAGAAACCTGACTGATCTAGAGAAGATCTGTGTGGAGGAGTGGGCCAAAATCCCTCCTCCAGTGTGTGCAAACCTGGTGAAAAACTACAAGAAACGTTTGACCTCTGTAATTGCAAACAAATGCTACTGTACCAAATATTAACATTGATTTTCTCAGGTGTTCAAATACTTATTTGCAGCTGTATCATACAAATAAATAGTTAAAAAAAATCATACATTGTGATTTCTGGAATTTTTTTTTTTTGATTATGTCTCTCACAGTGGACATGCACCTACGATGACAATTTCAGACCCCTCCATGATTTCCAAGTGGGAGAACTTGCAAAATAGCAGGGTGTTCAAATACTTATTTTCTGCACTGTATATGTATATATGTGTGTGTGTGTATATATATATATATATATATATATATATATATATATATATATATATATATATATATATATAAACCAAATTTGTAATTACTGATGTCACTCCCCCTACCAACACTGTCTACTGCCCCAACCCCCTCCCCCGAAAAAGCATTGTGAAAAATATTAAAAACAAATTAAATTGTAAAGAAATTAATACGTCAAAAATAAGAAAAAATACTGCCACTGTCCACTGATTTAAAGGAAAAAAAACAATAAAAAAATAATAAAACACTGACACTGCTCTCCTGACACTGTCCACTACCCCCTTCACCGCCCTCAATCATTGTGAAAAACATAAAAATAAAAATTCTGACACCGTCCACTGCCCTACTGACACTGCCCCTCAAAAAGCATTTGAAATGAGTTTTTGCAGGTTGGGATGTCTTGAGTCAGTCACCAGTTCTCTGCTTTGCCTTTCCAGCACTTACTGGAGTGTGGGGCTGTAAAGGCGGTGGGAACCACTGGCTGAGGCTTTCAGTGGTGTGTTGAGAGGCTGAGCCAGCTGCCAGTCAGGCATCTGGGTGGATCCCAACATTATTGGCTCTGTGACATCAGCCGACAGCAGGCTTTAGCCCTTGGTCACAGGAGTACAGAAATAAGTGCAGTCCTGTGACCCAGAAGAGAAGTATGGCTAAAAGAGCTCTTTTAAGTCCTGATAGTTCACTGGCCCCTTTTGCAGGTGTAAATATTAGAAATAAGTGCCTATACTGTTTAAAATCTAGTAGTGCACTGTCTTATCCTGCTCTGCACAGCCTCCATTGCTCTTATTCTTGGCACTGTGCTGATAATCGGCTGATATGCTGACAGCCTAAAGCCTTGTATACACGGTACAAAAACCATCCGAAATTGGTTGGTTCGGCAAGTTGTCTGTTCTTCAGAAGCCATAGAATTGTACACATTAACACCCATCATACCATAAGAACATACCTAAATAAAGTAAAGGATTGTGGAAAAGTTTAGGCTACCTTAAATCCGTTTTAATTATGGAATTAAATGTAACCACTTCAGTACAGGGCACTGTATTAACGGCTCTTCCAGTTTATATCATGATCAGCCGTGATTGGACAGGGCTGATCACGTGGTAAAAAGTCTGTCAGATCAGAGTTGCAGTGTGTCGGAGTGACACGCTGCAACAATGATTGCCCTGAATGTATCCTATGCATTAAAGTAAAAAAACACCTGGCAATCACAAGCCCCCCCCACCCCCCCCCCGTTTTACTTACCTAAACCTGTTCACCTGCTCGGCTCATCCCTGGCATTCTCTTCTCCACGGAGTCTCGGCATTGATTGGATAGTTTGATAGCAGTGCAGCCATGCAATCCTGTGAGGCAGCCGCTGGGGGCGGGACAGAGTTATACACCCAGCGTCTATGGATGCGGAGTGTATGACACGGGAGCGTGCCAGCAAGAAAACCCCCTCAGGAGAGAGCTTCCGAGAGGGGGTTATGTATTGCGGAGCCGAGAGAGCCACCGTTGGGACCTCAGAACGGGAGGATCGGGGCCACTCAGAGCAAAACAAACTGAACAGTGGAGGTAAGTATGACATGTTTGTTATTTAAAAAAATAAAATAAAAAAATAAAATAAAAATTAACCTTTACAACCACTTTAATATAGCACCAGGGTTAAATGACCACCTTCTGATGTTTGGGACCAGACTGTGCGTAAGCGTTGATGCGTTATTGATGCGTTGCAGTGTCCCCCCCCCCCCTCCCTTTTTTTGCTGGTGCTTTTTTTATGCACTTTGCTGCTTTCCAGGTGTGTTACCTACAGAAAACAATCAACATGTTCTACCTTTGTTGACTGCACTGAAATGAACTTGAGCTATTGAAATCCATGTTAAACACTGTCAATGTGGCTCTCTTGGCTTCAGCACTAGTTTCCCAGCCCACAATCTCGGTAGGCAGGGATTCTAACGCAACTTTATGAGGCCTCTATTGTTGTGTCACTTTGCAGTGGACTGGTGTATATGAATGAATGAATGAATGAAAAACTTATATAGCGCGGCACATGCGAATTAAATCGCCTCTGGGCGCTTGTTGTTCCTGTCTCCTTTGGAATCAAAAGAGATGAGTCTTGATCTTTCTCCTGAATGCTAGGTGGTTCTCCTCCAACCGAATGCTGGTTGGTAAAGCGTTTCATAGTCTGGGACCTTGGACCGCGAATCTTCTATCTCCTTTGGACTTGTAGCTGGCTTTCGGTATCTGGAGTAGATTTTGGTTGGTGGATCGCAAGATGCGATTGGGATTATGAACTTTTATTTTTTCGCACAGATATCGGGGAGCATTCCCATGGATACATCTATGCGTTAGACAGAGTGCTTTAAAAGCAATTCTGTCTTTCACTGGCAACCAGTGAAGGGCTCTCAGTGAAGATGAGATGGATTCCCAGGGTTTTTTCCCAGTCACAAGTCTGGCGGCCGTATTTTGAACGACTTGCAGACGAGCGATTTGGTACTTCGGGAGTCCGAGGTAAAGGGCATTTGCATAGTCCAGTCTGGAGTTAACAATTGTTCCCACCACGACTGCTACATCTTCTTTAGGAATGAAAGGAATAAGTCTGCGTAGTAGGCGCAGCAGATGGTGAGATCCGCTGACTACTGACCCTATTTGCGCGTCCATTGTCATGTGGGAGTCGAAGATGACACCAAGACTTTTGACTTTGGCGCTAGGGGTGATGATTTTGCCCAGAATGGGCGGGGGTGTCCACGTTGTTGCTGGTTGGTTCCTACGCTTGGCGTGAAACAGGAGAAGTTCTGTTTTCGCTCCATTGAGTTTAAGATAACTCTTGGTCATCCAGTCCTCTATCAAAGAGAGGCATGTCTCTAGATTGAGGTGGTGATCCTTTTTATTGCAAATGCGGAAATACAGTTGCGTGTCATCTGCATATGAGTGATAGAGCAGTTTTTGACTGCTGATGATTTCAAAAAGAGGACGAAGATAGATGTTGAATAACACAGGCGATAGAGGGGGTCCTTGAGGGACTCCGCATGATACTGTGCGTTTTCCAGAGGTGAAAGGTCCTAACTTCACTATTTGCGAACGGTTTTCCAAGAAAGAGGAGAACCAAGATAAATCGCCTTCTGCGACTCTGGCTACTTCAGCTAGCCGAGTCAATAGAAGCTTGTGGTCTACAGTGTCGAAAGCTGCGCTTAGGTCCAACAGAACCAGGAGACAAGATTCTCCTTCGTCTGCGGCCTCGAGAGCGTCGTCCCATATCTTGAGCAATGCGGTTTCTGTCCCGTGTCCGGGCCGGAAACCCGATTGATATGGATCAAGTAGGTTATGGGTATCTAGATGCTGTTGCAGCTGTTGTACCACTACTTTCTCCATGTATATCTTTCTGAGACTGACGTTGGATCTCTTTCTGTGATGTGGACATGATCTTCCTTCTACTTTGATAAGTACCCATTATGTATTCCTTATTGTATGAGGACTACCATCTGTTGACTATACCATGTGCTTTGCTGCAGAGTGAAATAAAAAACTATAAATATTTTTTTTTTTTTAAACACTGTTTTTGATGCAGCCCTCAACCAAGTAGAGGTAGTGAGTCCGTACCCTGGGCCTGCATACATACCTGGAAACTAACAGCTCAAACACAGGAACAGTTCTGTATAGAACACTGCTTTTTATCAGTACTACACAATCTGTTTATGGTTTATAAATAAATTGCATGTTGGCAAGGCTTATTATTATTGAGTTGCCAGTTACGTTTGAGCTGTGTGGGTTTTTTTTTTTTTACTGTACTTTTATTTTGAAAACCATCTCAATGAGTACATTTTGATTAACATATCCTGGTACAGCTTTCTGGTTGTTGAATCAATAGAGACATTCTGGTTAAAGCCTCCTATACTTGTATCCAAGGAAGCTTCCATCTTAGCCTCTGTTTGATCTGCAGTTGCCATGGTGCTGCACATGTGACCAGTTATGACACACAATCCAATAGATGATGACTTAACAGTTGGGTTGAGAGCACAGGCAACTGTGAGAGTTATTCTTCCTGGCATGCCTTAAATATCACGGTTTTGAAAAGCCTATACATGTATGTGTTTAATTCCATTCAAGTAGAAGAAATGTTTGTGGCGTGTTCTCACGTTCACATTTAAATGAAGGGTGACCTCCTGATCTTATCACATGTTCACATTTTTGTGTCTGAAATATTGAAGCAAAAAGCTATTTTTTTTTCCCATTAACTCTGCAATCCTAAAGACAAATTGCTTTATGTATTTATGGGTTTTTGAAAGGGACAGATTTACATTTTAACATGTACACATGTTACTTTCTAGTACTTTAGATTTGGAAAATCTCACAAGGACTCATTTGGCAACAAATATATAATTTATGTCCTCATTGGTGCGCTTCTTCTCATTTCTACCCTAGTAATGGTGTTACTTGTAATATGCTTAAAAATAGTTTTTATATTTTTTTTCTTTGCTAATATTTTCGGATTAAAACTGATCTGTAATTAACAAGTTCCATATTTTTCTACTTTAATCTTTTTGTCAACACGCTATTCAATATGAAATAATGTTTACAATGTTATTAACGTTGAACTCAAGGCAAACCTTTTTTTTTCGTCTATTTGATAGAATGAGGGTTATAAGCCCTGTGTTCGCATTGGAATATTTCCTTTCTGTTACTGTACTCGGCACATCTCTAAATGTTATATTTTCTTTTACTTTTGTTTTCAATAATGAGAGCAAACAGAACAAATAGGGTGAATGTCCCTAACTGGGCACAGACCTCAATGATATGTGTCCGAATTCATCTCCACTCTAAAACAAACAAACAAAAAAAAAGTTTTGTCTTTACTTGTATATCATTGTGCGCGTGTTTATACTACACAAACATACTACACTTTCATAGATTTTTTTTTTTTTTTTACTATTCTACTTTTGTTTTCCACTAGGCCCCTGTGTTATCATGTCTCTGAAACCGGAGAGACGGAAGATTGATTCATCTGCTCTGCACAGGATTGCTGCAGACATGAGCAACCTAATAGAGAACCTGGACACCAGCGAGCTCCACTTTGATGGAGAGGAAGTGGATGCTGATATCATTGGTGACTCTAAAACAAGCGGCAAGTGTTCTATTGCATCTGAGCCCAAAAACAACATTAACATAAAGGGGTGAAGTTGATAAGTTCATACAAGCCATTTGGTAACCCAAAGCGCTTCATGACTATATTGCAATCTAAGTGTTGGTGTACTCCAGGGTCTGACCTAAAGTCAGCCATGCATGGATTGAGATTTGACCGGTTTAGCAGGAACCAGAAGAATTTTGATTCATGTATGGGCAGGGAGGTTGTACAGAAGTCGATCTACTGATCAGCTTCTGTACAACCGCCCTGTCAGATTTCCCCCACTCAATCAGCACTGTAGGCTATAGCCTGAAACGCTGATTGGTGTATTTTGCTGTCGGAATACAGTAGCTCAGCAGGGGATGATTCACACATTCATGCCATCCGAGCAGACGTGGGAGCAAGTACCTGCAAATCTACTGCAACAGAGCAGATAAGTGTATAACATGTTTATTATTTTTATAGAAAAAAAAACGGGACTTCACAATCACTTGAACAACTTAAGCCCAATCTATTTACTGAAAGCCCAGATAAAACTAAAAGACCAAGTTAACCTTTTGTTCACCTTTTTTCCTATAAATTCCGACTCTCCTATATACCAATAAAGCATTCATGTACTTTTTTTTGCAAAAATATCAAAGCTTTCCATAAAATCTACAGACACTTGCCTTACTGTCTGTTCTCCATCCATGTTTTCAGACCTTTCCATTAGTAATGCCTTACTTCCTGATCAGAGTAGAGGTCAGGAAGGAGTTGACCTCATTAGCACACACCCTGCATCATCCACCCTCCCACTTCTAGCTGCACGTTTTTTAAATGAAATGCAATCAATCAGTGATCACCCTTCTCACTAAATACACAATATGCAATCAGATTGCATAGTGTTTGTACAGTGTATGAACGCGCATTCCCACATGAGTTTTTTTTGTTTTTTTAGCGAGGGCTTCATTCACATCTAGCATAATAGGAGTGCATGTTTTGTGGCTCCTTTTTCCTTTGACACGCATGGGGCAGCCTGCTGATTTCAACTGGCTGCACTACATGTGGCATATGGGACATTTTGGCGTTTTGTGGGTTGTGTTTTTTTTACTCTGCGTTTTTCAGCATTTGCCACTCGTTTTTTCAAATTTGTCACGCAAAATATGTGTTTGCTTCTGTGTTTGGTGTGCCGTTAACAATTATTGGCACTGAAAGGGCAACTAGTAATTTTAGGTGTATAAAGATGGCCATACACTGTACAATCTGATAGTAAAATTTCCTTTAGATCTGCCATCAATTATGTAGTGCAAGGGCCTGCCTGTTTGGATATATAGTGATTGGCTAGATAGGCGTTTCCTCCTATTATACATATTTGGTAAATCTAAAGGAAATCCATTTTTTTTTTTTTTACTAGTAATGGCGGCAATCTGCGATTTTTTTTTATCTTGACTGTGACATTGCAGCGGGCATATTGGACACTTTTGACACTATTTTGGGACCATTTACATTTATACAGCGATCAGTGCTATAAAAATGTACTGTTTAAATGTCACCAGCAGGAGAGGTGTTAACACTAGGGGGCGATCAAGGGGTTAAATGTGTTACCTAGGGAGTGATTCTAACTGTAGGGGGAGGAGACTCACAAGGTGAAGCGACCAATTGGTGTTCCTCTGTACTTGGAACACAATCAGTCTCCTCTCCCTGTGACAGGACATGGATCTGTGTGTTTACACACACAGATCCACATTCCTGCTCTTTTACTGGCAATCGCGGGTGCCTGGCAGGCATCGCGGCCGCAAGGCACGCGCATCGTCTCCTGAGTGATGTGGCGCGTGACCCCTTGACGGCCGGGAAGCCCAGGGCATCATATGGCGCCCGCCCAGGATTGGAGATCCCTCCTGCGGACATCAGATGACTGTGGGCGGGAAGGAAGTGGCTAAGTGAAGCAGTCCTATTTTGGACATATGAGAAGACTAGATTCTCTGGAAAAGACGATTACACATAGAAAATTTGTGAAGATTTTGGTTTCATGGTGAATGCACTCACTGGTGAATACAGGCATACCCCAAGTCCAAAATCAGGCTCACTTCTGCATATAAACCAATGAGCTTCCAGATTTTATTACCAAAGCTTAATTGAACAAGCTGGGGTTAGAAGCTCATTGGTTTCTATGCCGAAGTGAGCCTGATTTTCTGCTTTCCAACTTTAGTAAATAAACCCCATTGTGTACCTAAAAGTGGGGTATGCCTGTACTGCTTTTTAGCGATTTAAGCAAAGTGGGGAATAAATTGTCCATGACGTACAACTTTTGTTCATTCATACAGGAAAACCCTGCATTTGTTTTATGCTCCTAGCTGCAGGTATGCTGGTTTAGTTAAGGGCTTCCTGATGGGGTTTTATCAGCATTAGTTCTTTCTTTATTTTTTAAATCATGTTTTCTTTTTAGGTGTCAGCATTCCTTTCTCCATTATTTATAACACAAAGGGATTTAAAGAACCTGATCTCCAAACCTTCTTGCCAGGATGTCCTATAAAAGTCAAGGTTCTAGAGGCAGAGCGTTTTGCTACTTCATCTACGTCAAAGGTGAGGATTAATAAAACCTAATAAAGCACACCACAAAAATCCATGGCAGTCATCTCTTGTTGTGAATACTCTTTACTAATATCAATGACTGTTGCCATCTGTTATGGCAAGTGATTGTTCTTTGCTCTGTAAACACTCTATTATAATACACTGAGGCTTGATAGAAGTATTGGAAATATGTTTTACCCTTAAAACAGGATGCAGCTGCTTTTGAACCTATTTTCACTCCTCAAGAGGATTATAATTTTTTTGTTTCTTCCAAAAAAAGTGTCCAGAAATTGAATTTGACAGTCTGGGTCACATCGTCGATAACACTTTTTTTCAGGATTCTGTATAAATCGGTCAGAGAGTAGGAGAAAGATGACAACAATGTGTCACTAGTTAGTGACCCATCCTGCTGTAACTGCATTATGACACTTAACCTAGCCTTACTTTTGGGGTAAGAGGGTCATGGGCACTCCTTTCTTTGGTGCCTAGGGAGGTAAAAACCTAGTTTGCCCTCTCATCACATGTTCTTGGGCATAATGAGAAACATTCAGTGCAGAGAAAATAGCGTGGTAAAGGAGGATTCTGTGGTCCAAATGTTTCTGGGGCAGTGTTGTGGATTGCATTGTCACAGGCTTGGTGGTGTTGATGCTCTAGCAATCCATGAGACCGGAGAGCTGCAGTATGGAACCTGGGAACAATTCCTATAATCGGAAGGTAGGAAATAAGAACTAATGTAAATGCATATGTGGTAGCCAATAAGCTTTTTTAGATTGTGTTACAATTAAATCCACATTTTTAATAAAAATTATTTCTCCCATCATCTTCATATTACTTGCCTGTCCCAATAAGGAAATTCAGACTTTTTTTTCTCACATTTAGAAGCTTCACTTCATTTTACTTCTTATGACACGGAGACTTTTACCCTGTAACGCTGAAAGTACAAATGAAGGAAAATTGCCATACACGGATACACCATACCACTAGACCTCTGATAGTATGGTATATGGCACCAAGCAAATAGTAGTAGATACTAATCAGTAGTCCTGTATGTTGCGAGATGAGGCCTCCATGGATCCTAATTGGGTTTCGAGCACATGCCTAAATGCTCGATTGGATTGAGATTTTAAAAATTTGGAGGCAAGTCAACTCATCGTTGTGTCCCCCATTCTTGAATTCATCAGACCAGGCTACCTTCTTCCAATGCTCCTGTGGTCCAGTTCTGATGCTCACGTGCCCATTGTAGGCACTTATGGCTGTGATCATGGGTCAGCATGGGCTCCCTTACCAGCCTGCAGCTGCGCTACCCCATATCCAACAGACTGTGTTCTGACACTTTTTCATCAGAGCCAGCATTACCTTTTTACCAATTTGTACTACAGTAACTCTTCTATTGGATGGGACTGCACAGACCAGCCTTTGCTCACCACGTTTACGATTTTATTTATTTTTACCTTGGACCACTAGCAACATTCTACAAAAACTGCAATTTGTAAGTTTCCCTGACCTAGTCATCTCACCATTACGATTTGTCCCTCGTCAAAATTGCTTGCATCCTTACGCTTGCCCATTTTTTTCCGGCTTTCAATACATCAACTGCAGAGACAACACATTCACTTGCTGCCTAATATATCCTACTCGCATTAAGATACCATTGTAATGAGATAATCAATGTTATTCCTCTGTCAGTGGTCATAATGTTATGGCTGATTGGTGTATACTTGTATAGCAAAATAAATGAACAGCAGTAAGGAAACAATACCAGCACAAACTCTGCCGCTGCAAATTATTATTATTATTATACAGGATTTTTTATAGCGCCAACAGTTTGCGCAGCGCTTTACAACAGGGAACACAGTACAGTCACAATACAAATCAATACAGGAGGGATCAGAGGGCCCTGCTCGTTAGAGCTTACAATCTAGAAGGGAGGGAGTATATTATGCATAATAAATAGCATGTACAAAATGTATGCAATATAAAATTTATATCAGAACCTGACTCCTGCCAAACCTTTTTACATTTTTGGGCACATTATGGGGAAGAGTTAGGATATTGGTTGTATTTAACTCTAATCTCAGTAAGTTCACATCTTGGGACATAAATACCAATTATTACATTGAGAGCAAATATACCTGAAGGTAGCCCATAATGGCTGGGTTTACACTGGTACGACACTACTTTGTCCTGCGACTTGGAAGTCTGACTTCCATTTAACTTCAATGAATGGGATCTGACTTTGATCCAGATAATACCAGGCCCTTTGGTTTGAATCTTTAGGTAAAACTCCACGCCAAATATAAAAAAGGCATACCCTTCGGTCTGGTATGGTTTTTAAGGAGCCCCCCAACCCCAAAGCACCTTGCCCCTATGTTGATGGGGGCAAGGGCATCTTCCCGTCAACCCTGGCCGTGGTTGTCGGGGTCTGCGGGTGGGGAAATCTCCAGATCCCGACCCCCCACTCTATGTGAATGAGTACAGGGTACATTGTACCCCTACCAGTTCACCCAAAAAAAGTGATGTCATCCGGAGGCCTCGCCCTTTGTGACATCACCACCCATGGCAGGATGGGGAAGTGATGGCACACGGTGGACCAAGCATTACAGCGGGAGAGAATGGCGGAAAACATCAGAGGAAGAAGACAGCAGAGAGAGGAGATTTGGTGGTGGGAAAAGACAGTGGAGAGAGGAGACCCAGCCAGTGACACGAGATCTGGATGCAGGGGAAGGCAGCTGAGAGAGGAGACCTGGCAGCGGGAGAAGACATCGCCGAAGGGGAAGTAGGAGAGGCTCCAGAGCTGCTTTATTAAATTTGTCAAAAACCTGTGTACTCTTTTTACACTTTTATTTTTTTGGGGTAAATGGGTAGGGGTACCCCTTACTCATTCACATAGGGAGGGCGGGATCTTGTGTCTCCACTGTTAAAAGTTGCCTCCGTATTCTTATAAGCCCCCCGCCCACAGAAGCCAACCACCACTGGCCAGGGTTGTTGGGAAGAGGCCCTTGCCCCCCCCCACATGTTGAGGGCATGTGGCCTGGTATAGTTCAGGAGGGAGGGTGTGCGCGCTTTTCCCCACCCCCTTTCCTGACATGCCGGGCTGCATGCTCGGATAAGGGTCTGGTATGGATTTGGGGGGGCACATGCTGTTTCTTTGTTTTTTTGGCCTGGGGGTTCCCCTTAACATCCATACCAGAGCCCTGGGTTTGGTATGGTCTTGGAGGTGGACTTTATGCCTTTTGTTTTTTTTTTCCATTTGTTGCATGGGGTTCCCCTTCAAGATAATCAGAGCACAAGTGGCATGCCAAAGTCAGATCAGTTAAGAAGATGGTCCGACTTTGATCCGGCTTCAATGAGATTTAATGGGCTGAAGTAGGATCAAAGTCGGACCAGAGTAGTGCAGGAACCTTTTTCAAAGTCGGACCAGGTAGGACGGCTCTCATAGGGAACCATTGATTTTTACACGTGATGCGACTTGCGCTCCCAATGTTGGAGCGTTTGTTGTACCAGTGTGAACCCAACCTAAAGGTGCCGAGACGCACCAGAATCCCAGTACGGCAAATTGCACTAAAAGTTGCCAAGGAATATAAAGTGCTGTGTGGGTCTGAGTTTGCAGCCTGGTTGAAGAGTACCTCCACTGCCCCCTTTGGGATGCAGTCAGGGTATTCCTGAATCAATTGTTGGACATTGTAGTGAATTATCCTTTTCTCAGTTTAGCGTCCACTCCAGTGATGCAACTCTGTTCCTACCTCACCTTGTGCCGGAATTAGTTAGGTTTTTCTGCATTTGTTGATGTGACCTGACATCCAATAGGAGTTACTTTTCCTGCTGATATGTTTTGATCAAGTCACCATTTTGTGCAAGAGTGCAATTTTGTTCACAGTGATTTAATAAAAAATGTATTAATCTGTGCTTTCCAGTGTGCTCTGCTTTCTCTGTAAAATTCAACCCCATCTTAACCCTTATTGTATCAAATGATTTTGTTTAGAAAGACCGTTACGGTACTAATGATCAAGTTATTTGTTTTATTTGTAGTTGGATGTGTGGCTAGCATAAGAATTGTACTTCTCTACAGTAGTAGAGTGTCTGGCACTTGATACAATAATGTACAGACAAGGGAACTCATTATCCTTGCTATGGTCCTCAAGTCTGTAGATGTCTCAGATAATTATCTGCCTTGCCCATAGCCAGGTTAGGAATTATGATAGATCTGATTTGTTGCTACATTTTTCTTCCAGTGTTGTGTTCTAGTTTCCTCACCATCCTTTTTTCATTTGCATTTACTGTAAAAGGTATCCCAGAAACTTACATTTATTAACGTTCCTTCGGTTTCATTTCAGACTTCAGTTTTGAGCATTTACACAATTGAGCTGACTCATGGGGAATTCACGTGGCAAGTCAAGAGGAAATATAAGCACTTTCAGGACCTTCACAGAGAACTACTACGATACAAAGCTTTCATTCGCATCCCTATTCCCACTAGAAGGTAATGTCCTCATTGGCTTAATTCTGTGATTGTAATCCCTTGCACATGGCTGAGACTAATGGCTGTTATTTACAGCCACACAGTAAGAAGACAGACTGTAAGAAGAGGCGAAGTGAGGCCCATGCCAAGTCTACCTCGGAATGCCGAGATTGTCAGAGAGGAGCAGTCCTCAAGCAGAAGGGTAATTTTAGCCCAAGCTCAAAGCTATTTCTAAGACTGTACTTTGGGAAAAGACCTCCTTTTATTTAAAGCTTGCCTTACTATACTTCTCTCTAAATTCCACACATTTTTTTGTTCTTTTTTTTTCCCATAGGTGTAATAGTGTGAAGATTCATATTTTGGGGGAGGGGGGGTGGATGAATATTTGCAATTATTCATAATTGTTTTTATTAAAATAGCAAGGGTAGGAGCAGTTTTCTTTTGCTGTTGTCATCCCTTCAGCTCACATTCTAACACTGTACGAATACACGCCTCTTCACTCTGCACCTCTGCCCGACGTGCACATCCTCGCTCCCCACTTCTGCAACAATGTGGTTCTACACTCTGCACCACCATGCTTAAACTCCACTGCATTTCTATACCCTTCCCCACTAAACCTACATGCCCTACTTTACTCTCTGCCACTGCACCAACACACGCAACCCCACTTGCTCACACTGCGCCAATATGCATTTCAGGCTCTGCCATTGCCTTGACATACACGTTGCCACCATTACAATAGTCCCTTTTCCTAGCTTATGCCTAATGTAATTGCAATATAAAAAAGTTCCCCAAAGTGTTTTTTTTAGCAGCAAAAGGGGTTACCATTTTTCTTTTTTTGATAAATGTAACTGTTTGTAAAATAATTTTTACAAACCCCAGGGGTATCTTATGTGGCTGGTATTTTGTAATCTGTTTTGCTCCACTGTATCAAAATCACTATTTATGATGAGATGTGTTTTGTATTGTATTACCAGAGCTCACCTTTTAATTCATACATGCTATTGGAACTTCACATGGCAATAAAAATAACTTACAAACGGTTAACTTTTTTCTTTGATCAATTTAACCTGTTTGCTGCAAAAGAAAAAACCCTCGGGGGAACTTTTCCATATTGCAATTATTTTGGGGTGTGAGGCCTCTTAATTTCTAAATGTGTGATGTCTCCATTTCCATGCCTAATTTAATTTACACATCCAGATGGTTCTATTCTATGTCCTCCTTTCAAGTTGGCTAATGAGTACACACATTGCAATCCAATTGCACAATCTGTGCAATCTTCTCAGGATTTACCAACAACTATGTAGTGTGTGGGCCTAACTAGATATTCCATCTAATTGTATCTCTTTGGGTAGGTTATCCCACTACATGGTTGTTGGTATATATAAAGGAGATTGTACAATCTATAGCTGGCTATACACTAGTAGATTTGCAACAACCATTTGTATGAATATTCATACGAACGCGTGTGTGAAAATGTATTGTACATTTGATGACTGGACGAATGTCTGGCAGAAGTACTTCAAAATGTTGTTTCATTCGAAAATCAAATGTAAGAAGTAATGTAGTTTTCTGAATGAAAACCACATGCATCGTTGGAAATTCATAATTTTTCTTGACACTAAGGTCGAAAATTAACATTGATTTGACCCCACTAATGATTTGAAAATCGAAAGTTTGAAACAAAAGATTTAGAATTAAATTCTTCTAGCATTTAGGCAGTTTACTAAAAACAAGTGGGTGACTACAAGGTGCACCACATTACTAGCAACAAGGCAGTTTATGAAGTGGGTGGTTTGGTAATATTATAGCTATGCCTGAATAAAAGATGGATTTCCTCCAACTACAGAATGTTGAGCCTGAGGATCAGGTATATGTCCTTTTTCCAATATATACAGTTGTATGGACAATTTTGCATTTTTGTGTCTGTACTTTTTGTAGTACATAAGGAAGTAAGCAAGCCCCTTCGCTTCCTGAGAAATTACGATTTTTATAAAGCCATCTTTTAATTTGAGTATTTGAGCTCATACAAGATGTTTTTCATTTTATATTACAGAAACAGCTGGAAGACTACATAACCGCACTATTAAAGATGCCAATGTACAGAAATTATCATGCTACTGTAAGTGAAAAATGGGCCAATTTCAATGTTTTTCCAGCTGAAACGGTTTTAAATTCAGCTACATTATTGTTTGCATATATATTTGTCAAATTACTATGATTTCAATATTATATTATTGATGCTGTCATACTGGTAGAGATGTTTACACACTTTAAACTACAAGTTGCCCTCTATAAGAGCCATTATCAGCATAGTAATCATGATCTTCTCTTACGCTATGCAGTGTTTCTTTCTGACCAGGGTCTGTCATTTTCCCATCACTCTTCAAGTGTTTGCCGTTTGCTTTGAAAGGGCAAATCTTAGATGTAGAAATGCTATAAATGTCAAACCTGCCAGATAACAAAAAAAAATCCATAAATTTATTTTATAAATTCTACTTCTGAAGCAAACTGTGGCATCTGCAATCAGAACACTCACGATTTGTAATTCAACATATGCTGTGAAGCATAAACTGACAGTTTATAAATCTTATGAGTAAAAGTTGCTTTAAAGTGGGCTTGTGATTACTGTATAATTTCTAAATATTATGTCTAAAAATGCTCCTTTGTGGTGTTGCAGTATTAATAGTATTCTTTTCGTGAATGCAAAAAGCAGTGTTCTGAGGTATTCAGAATCCCTCGTGTCTGTAGTGAAAGGATTTACAGCTTTTTATATGCAATTTATATTGCTTTATCGTAGACTTGTATGCATTCATTAGTGTGTTGTTAGTCTGCTATAAATCTCATATAAAAATCTAATCATGTAAAACTAAAAGCAACCAACAAACAATAACACACACTGGATTGGATTGGATTGGATTGGATTGGATTAAATACTTAGAGCGCCAAATGCAAGTTGTGATACTCGCGTCTAAGCGCTTACCAACAAGCTAAAAAAAAAAAAAACAGAAATATAAAAAGAAGGGGGGGGGGGGGGTTTCAGGGCCCAGCAAGCCTATCCCTATTCCCTGACAATGGACCGCAGCCTAGGATTAAGGCAGCGTCCTGCTAAGGGCTTGGAAGGGCAGTTCTCTATCTATAGGCTTGTGAAAACAAAAGTGTCTTCAAGCCCTTACGGAAGGCCATCAAGGAGGTGGATGCTCGGAGCTGATGAGGGAGCTGGTTCCACAGAAAATTCCCCAGTGTTTGGAGCCGGCGGCCACCTTTCGAAGCTAATCGACTAGATTTAATAATTGCTAACAGAGCGTCAGTCGAACGAAGCTCTCTGGGTGGACAGTAATGTTCTGACATATTTGATAAATACATCGGACCTAGTTGCCAATAGGCCCGAAACACCAAACAGAGTGCCTTGAACTCAACCCGTTTTACTATCGGGAGCCAATGTAAGTTCTTTAGTACCGGGGAGATGTGATTCCGCCTTGGGCAGTTTGTAACTAATCTTGCAGCATGGTTCTGTGTAATCTGCAATCGTTTTATCCACTTCTGTGGGAGCCCTAGGAAGAAAATGTTAGAACAATCCAACCTAGAGTGGATAAGTCCATGAACTAAGATCATACGGTTGTGCTGAGTGAAAAGATTCTTAATTTTCCGTAATAATTGCAGATGGTAGTTGGCGGATTTTATGCAATATTTTGCGTGAGGTATGAAACTTAGTTCAGCATCAAAAATTATACCCAGATTTTTAACCTGCTTAGCTGGAATTGGGGCAGAACCAAACGAGGATGGCCAGGCAGGTAAAAAGGTAGAGTTGGCCTGTGGGCCGATCAGCAATAGCTCCGTTTTGTCGGCGTTAAGGCCTAGCCTGTTTGTGTCCATCCATTGTTGGATGTTAGATAGTCCCTTATTCAGCTGCTCAGGCATATTAGGTCCACTTGCAAGGTCTGCCAAGATCTGTGTGTCATCCGCATAGATCTGGCAGCCTAGACCATAGCTGGTAATGAGGTCGGCAAGTGGGCGCATATAGCAGTTAAAGAATAGGGGAGAGAGGGCAGAGCCCTAAGGTACCCCGCAGGTCAATGACAGGGTGTTTGAGCGGTACGACGCCATTTTTATGGAGTGCGTTCTTTCTGACAAAAAGGATCTAATCCAATTTAACACTGCATCCTCACAGACAAATAAGGATTGCATTCTAAAGAATGCTTCTACTACAGCGAGGGGAAAAAGTATTTGATCCCCTGCTGATTTTGTATGTTTGGCCAGTGACAAAGCAATTATTAATCTATAATTTTAATGGTAAGTTTGTTTTAACAGTGAGAGACAGAATAACAACAAAAATATCCAGAGAAGCCTTTTTTTTTTTTTCACTCTGAATGAGCTCCAGTCTGCCATCTTCCCACCTAAAAAGATGACCAAGTCATCAAATGGTGGCAGCACCTGCACAGAGCAGCACTGCCAGCAGGAGTCCTAACGAGGCAAGAACCCTAAAAATCATCATCTTGGAAGGTGAGTTTGGACACTTTCGAGCACATTTCTCCCTTTGAATCCTACAAAAATGATCCCTGAAAGTATAGTCCAGAGAAACACATTTAAAAAAATGTATAAATTGATTTGCATTTTAATGAGTGAAATAAGTGTTTGATCTCCTATCAATAAGTACGATTTCTGGCTCCCACGTGTCTTGTATACAGTTAATGAGCTGAGATTAGGAGCACTCTTTTAAAGGGAGTGCTCCTAATCTTAGCTTTTTACATGTATTAAAGACACCTGTCCACAGAATCCATCCATCAATCGGATTCAAATCTCTCCACCATGGCCAAGACCAAGGAGCTGTCCAAGAATGTCGGGGACAATATTGTAGGACCTACGCAAGGCTGGAATGGGCTAACCAGGCTTAACCAGGCTATCACCAAGCAGCTTATTGAGAGGGTGACAACAGTTGATGCAATTATTGACACATGGAAAAAACACAAGGACCTGGAGTTGCTTAGCCAGTCTCCAGACCTTAAACCCATAGAAAATATCTGGAGGGAGCTGAAGGTTTGAGTTACCAAACGTAAGCCTCGAAACCTAATGGCTTAAAGGAGTAGTAAAGGAAAACATTTTTTTTTTTTGCTGAAATGACTGTTTACAGGGTATAGAAACATAATAGTTAACTGATTCCTTTTAAAAATGATTAAAAATAGATACAAATCAACATATAATGTACCTGCAGTTTAGTTTCGTTTTTAGACTAGTTTCAGTTTTTTCTGTGTGTACAGAGACACACAGAACAAAAACAAACACAGGGAAGTGTTTGTTTTTAAAATGAATCTGATTGGTTCTAAGGAGTTTTAGACACATAGTAATCATCACATCTTCTTGATCACGGACCACAATGAAAAGCTACCATGAGTTTTTTTATAAGGAGCCAGACAAGCAGGAAGTGTGGAGTTCAGCAAGGGATTACAGCAACTTCTAAGCAAAAACGGACAGGGAGGACATGAAGGCAGGACTGCTATAAGGTAAAGCAAGCTATTTAGCATTACATTTTTTTTCCTTTACTGATTCTTTAACCACTTCCCCACCGCGCCATAAGCATTTTACTGCTACGGCGCGGTGGAGTTACTTTGACACGACGTCCCTGGGACGTCCTCGTGCACTTCCGCGATTGCGCGTCCCCTGGGACGCGCTCGCGAAAGTGTCCGTGCTCGCCGGGTCTAGAAGACCCGGCGCATCACGGATCACGGTAAATTGCCGCTGATAGCGGCCGTTTACCACGTGATCGCGCCGTCGAATGACGGCGCGATCACTTGTAAAAAAAACGGTTCCTCCCTCTCCTCTCTGTACAGTGTGCGAGGAGAGGGGGGGGGAGCGGGGTGTCAGCAGCTGAGCAGTGGCTGGATCTGTGACAAATGCAGTCACAGATCCAGCCATCCCTCAATCCATCCCAGCTCTGCAGTCCCGCAGTACCCAGCAATCCCCCAGTACCCAGCAATCCCCCAGTACCCAGCAATCCCCCAGTACCCAGCAATCCCCCAGTACCCAACAATCCCCCAGTACCCAACAATACCCCACAATACCCCAGTACCCAACAATACCCAACAATACCCCAGGTACCCAACAATACCCCAGGTACCCAACAATACCCCAGGTACCCAACAATACCCCAGGTACCCAACAATACCCCAGGTACCCAACAATACCCCAGTACCCAACAATACCCCAGTACCCAACAATACCCCAGTACCCAACAATACCCCAGTACCCCAGTACCCGGCAATGCCCCAGTACCCGGCAATGCCCCAGTACCCGGCAATGCCCCAGTACCCGGCAATGCCCCAGTACCCGGCAATGCCCCAGTACCCAACAATACACCACAATACCCCAGTACCCAACAATACCCCAATACTCGGCAATACCCCAATACTCGGCAATACCCCAATACTCGGCAATACCCCAATACCCTGCATGATACTTTGCAATACCCCAATACTCTGCAATACCGCCTATGGGGATTTTTAAGTAGCGAAGTTTGGCGCCATTCCACGAGTGTGCGCAATTTTGAAGTGTGACATGTTGGGTATCTATTTACTCGGCGTAACTTCATCTTTCACATTTTGAAAAAAAATCGTTTACTGTTTTGTTTTGTTTTAAGCACAAAACAGTTTTTTTTTAAAAACACGCGTTCAATAAATTTCTGCGAAAATACCGTGCGAGATAAAAAGTTGTAACGGCCGCCATTGTATTCTCTAGGGTCTTTGCTAAAAAAGCATATATAATGTTTTGGGGTTCTATGTAATTTTCTAGCAAATAAATGATGATATTTCCATGTAGGAGAGAAATGTCAGAATTGGTCTGGGTGCTCCAGAACGCCTGATGGCGCTCCCTGCATATTGGGCCTCTGTATGTGGCCACGCTGTGTAAAAGTCTCACACATGGGGTATCGCCATACTCGGGAGGAATAGCAGAATGTGTTTTGGGGTGTCATTTGTGGTATGCATATGCTGTGTGTGAGAAATAACCCACTAATATGACAGAAACAAGTTTTTTTTTTTTTGTTTTTTTTTACAGAATTTTCAGTCGTTTTTTTTTTATAGCGCAAAAAATAAAAAACCCAGAAGTGATCAAATACCACCAAAAGAAAGCTCTATTTGTGTGAAAAAAAAGGACAAAAATTTCAAATGGGTACAATGTTGTATGACTGAGTAATTGTCATTCAAATTGTGAGAGCGCTGAAAATTGGTCTGGTTAGGAAGGGGGTTTAAGTGCCCAGTGGTCAAGTGGTTAAAGACGATCTGCAAAGAGCAGTGGGACAAAATCCGTCCTGAGATGTGTGCAAACCTGGTTTGCACAATAAACGTCTGACCTCTGTGCTTGCCAACGAGGGTTTTGCCACCAAGTATGGTTTTGCGAAGGGGTCAAATACTTATTTCACTCATTGCAAATCAATTTATATATATATTCTGACAGCTGCAGAATACAATAGCTGTAAGGGAAGATTTCTCCAAGCTGAAATCAATTTATAACTTTTTTGAAATATGTTTTTCTGGATATTTGTCTTCTGTCTTTCACCTTTAAAATAAACCTACTATTAAAATTATAGACTGATCATTCTTTTGTCAGTGGGCAAACGTACAAAATGAGCAGGGGGTCAAATACTTTCCCCCCTCACTGTAAACCCCTAAAATATTTACCTTTTTTTTTCTTTTACATGAAATTCCACTTTAAGCAGTGTTAAACCCAAAACCAAAAATGTATTCTATTGCAACTCACCGATCATTAGATGTGGTGGCATTCGTTTTCTTTTCTTAGGCTTTTTTCCCCACTGTTTTCACTCACCCGGTGATCTGGCCAGTAACACACCTCCTGTATTAGAGTGCCCCCACTCTGGATGAATGAGAACAGTCGGCACCTTTTGGATAGCATCATTGTCAGTCTAGGGGAAGGGGAGTGTTAGATGCACTAGCAGATATAAATACACTAACACATTGAAGCCGAACTCCAGTGAATACTTTATAAGCAGTTACAGCATAAATAAAGGTTTTACATAAACGCTGATCATTGTAAGCACCCTGGCTGTGTTAAAGGGTTTGTTTTATCTCAGTAACTGATCCATTCTGCCGGTGAGCTTGTTCTTTTGAAAAACAGACTTACTGGCTGAGTTTACAAGGCGTGTGACGGGAATGAACTAACTATTAAATTATCCAACGTTGCACAGTAGTGCCTATATTTTGTTTTTGTTTTTTTGTAAACCCAATTCACAAAATTTGAGCTGGGCACATATATCTGCTGTATTTTGTTATCTCTCTTCAAAGAGCTAAGGGCCGTAGCTCTGTCCTGACCCATTCCTCTGTTATCAGCCTGATAACTCCTGACAAATTCTGGAACACTTTAGGTAAAAGCAGCCTGAAATATCTGTCCAGGAAGGTTGCTATGAATAGATTAGCAGGGAGCTGGCCCTGTTACAAAACACCTCCTGAGAGTTTCTGCCTATGATGAGAGGGGGTGTGTGCCTTTCCTCCAATCAGCAATTTTAGCTAACTTGGCTGTATGCCCAGACATCACACTCTGTTAAACTGGAAGAGAAACTTTCCTAAAACATCTGAACTTTCTAAACAGTATATAAATGTGAAGACAGCAGATATAAAAATGTAAAACCTATGTAGGGAGATTTGGTTCCTAATTTGTTATCAGCTCTGCAGGAGACCCCTTGCGAGAGCGTTCAGAATATTCCTGTACTATTCCCATAGTGGAAGTTTGCCTTCTAGTTGCTATCACTACCATCCAGTGGGTATCAGAATTTGCAACTTTGTCCTGTATGATTTTGCACAAAGGCAAGTGATGCTTCGGCTGTCTCCCTCTTTTCTTCCAGAGGTGGTGTCAGATTTCCAACAGGATGGATGGTAGGCGCAGAGGCAATAAATATATTGAACAAGGAAAGTCACTGGTTAATCCACAACTAAGGGCAGCTTCTCCGTGAGCGTAGCTCACTCTGGTAAAAAAAAGGAGGGAGAGACAGGAAAGCGCCACTAAATTTAGTATTTTATAACATGTATAATTGCCCCCATAATGGGCTAATCACAAAATAAATGATGTAAACAAGCTCATCTGTAAGGTAGCTGTGCTGAGTGCTGTCACCGTCCATCTGAGGGGAGTGCAGCAGCGGCAGGCGGAAAGATCAAGAGGTGTGGGTGTGTGTTATAAAATTTTTTTTTAATGAGTATTATTTACCATTAGTTTTAATGTCTCTATTGTTGCAATGTCTCACAGCTGGCATTTACGGCTGGTCTACTATTAATTGCAGGCTTTTCGGTATAGTTCATAGCTTCACAAAGGAGTGTGCGTGCTCCACCATAGCACGGCACATGCTTCGAAATTCATTGTACTGAAACCTGGGATCTGTGATGTCGGCACCACTTAGCTGTCCTTGTCCCGCTGTGCTCCATCTGGACACAGGACTTTACAAGAAAACTTTTCCCTCTGACTTGTAATACCAACAGACTTTCCTCCCGCCGCCACTGCAGCGCTCTACTAGAGCTACCCTACAGAGCCATGCTCCACAGAGTACTGGTATCCCCAGTGGACTTCCGACTCCTGATCTTTCCTCCTGCTGCTGCTGCTGCTGCTGCTGCTTTGCCCTCTGGTGTCAGATTTCCACTTGAATGAGGTCATTGTCCTTCCCTCCATGTGTCCTTGGCCGTCGCTTCCTAGGTAGATGTTGTTGATCCTCTTGGACATGGTTTACATGATTTGCGTGTACCTCTGTGACGGCGACCTTCTGGATATCTGATTTTCTGTGATCACAGACAGTATGAGGAAAGGCATTGTGGCCTCTTCTGACACTACTTCCTGTTGGCTTCGGCAGACGATTGTGCAGGTATACGCCAACAAGGTGCGGGACCTTTTTTCCCCATGATGGTGCACTCCGCCAGGATGGTTCGCACCTCCTGGGCATTTCAAAACCAGGTGCCTGTCTCTCAAGTTTGCCAGCCGCGACCTGGCCGCCTGTGCACTAGTTTACCACTTGGGCAAAAATGGGATCTTTTTGTTTCTCTGAGTTCATTGTCGGACACAACACCCACCCCTCCATGGCATTTTCTCCTTTGATGCCTGTTTGTGACTGACTGGAGACCTATAGCTGAGAGGGGGTTTATGCCCATAGGAGGTGCTGAGTTTTTTTCTGCCTAGTGACCTACCCCCTGAAGGTGCGGCTATAAAACCCTGTTTGGTCATGGATAATGAAGAAGGTTTTGAGTCTGTCAATAAAAATGGATGTTTATGGTGAGTAACAAAAAATCCAGTTTTCATAGGCAACCAAGTGCAAGATCTCAGACATATATAAACCTCCCTTTATATGGATTCAATGGTGGCATTGTATTTAATAATATGTATTTCAACCGTCTGTGTGCCTTTTAACTCTGAAGAAAATTTAATTTTGGAAATAATTTTGTTTTTTTCCCCAGAGAGAATTCATTGATGTGAATCAGCTCTCTTTCGTCCATGATCTTGGACCAAAGGGCATGTAAGTTCTTATTAGTTTTTACAGCTGTTTTATGACACATCGCTGCTTTTCCCATGGAAGTTGGAGAACACTTATGAAAGATTTTCACTTGGGATTGGGTAGAGAAAGAATCCATATTTACACAGCCTACAATTCCCTTGGGGTCTAGGCAAAACACTGCAGTAATTTCTATAGCAATATTCAAAAATGCAAGTTTTGTTTGTGTGAATCTATTTGCATATAGGTGTGCGTATAAGAATAAAAAAAGAGAAAGTTAATGAGAAACTTTGATACTGTACTTTATTGCATAAAAAGTTCTCATGGTACCTCCTATAAATTGTATCTGTATAAAGATCATATTTTGAGAATCAAAACACTTGGCAGCACTCAAATGTTCACACCCTCCACCACCCCAATCACAGTTCCATTAACTTTCCGGTAGCCACTTGTTTGAAAACCGCTTGAGCGATTTGAGGAGAATGTAGATGTGTATCACTATCAGACCAATTTTTTTTTACTTGGTGTTCACTCATGTATATCTGTCCATGAGTGTGTGGGGGCCTCTGTACGCCAGTTTCGGTATAATAAATAAAATAACATTCCCTCTGTTATATGTTTAAAGTAGACCTCTGTGAATTTAAATATAAGAGCCTAGTATGAAATTGACCTAGAATATGAACGCAGAAAGTGTCAACCTACATGCTGGTTTCTGAATTGTGTTTTACTCGGCCAAAACGCCTTAATCAGGGCGACAGCCCTGGAGCCTGCACCCTTAAAACTTAAGTCAGCAATGACGGCTTCTATATATCGGTTTACCTCAGATCATTGACCTTCAGAAACACACTTGGCCTGCAGTTTTTTATTTGAGAGAGCAAAAAAGTTAAGTCTTCTCAGTTGGTAATTCAGACTGCGAAGGTTAATTGGCAGAATCTGAAGAGGATCCTGCTTTTTTTGACTTATGGTTTGAGATCTCCTCCACTTGTGACTGCAACCTTAAATGAAAGTAGTATTTTTCATTGTTTGGTGCTGTCTTGAAAAGGAAGAAATGTATTTCCTTTAAAATGGTGACATTGCATACAGCATACTTCTTTCCATTGCTGTTGGAGCTTTGTTACATCTAGTTCAACCAAATAAAAAGGGGAAAAGAGAAAAAAAAAAAAGAATAAACTTTTTTTCTTTTTTTTTACAATCCTATACCCGCAGTTGATCTAGAGGAAGGAAAATAAAAACTCATCAAAGCATGATCCAATTTTCTCCACCAGTGGAAAAAAATCCTTCCTGATCCCCCCCAAGAGGGGGAGGTGTTTAGATGGGCCCGAACTTTATGGGTTCCCTTGAACAAATTTGGTTTGCTATTAAAAACAAATGACAAATCCCAGAAAACCTCATCTAAGAACGAGTCCTATTTACTCTGACTTCTTATTTTTGTAACTTGATTAGACGGTCTAATATTCATATACTCTCTGAACTCCTTAGGGAATCATAACCTATAATTTGCAATAAGGGGGCCCATTATTGCTTATATAATGGAGAGTAGCCATCATAGTATGCTTCTTACAGTAGTTCATGTCTTTGAAACATTATAAAAATAATCTAAAGGCATTCCTCCTTATATACATGTATATACATGATCATTGTATAATGATGTATAATATATATAATATAATATAATTGTATAATATTTTGTTATTTAGAGAAGGCATGATCCAGAAGAGATCTGGAGGTCACAGAATTCCAGGCCTAAATTGTTGTGGACAAAGAAGTGTTTGCTACCGATGGTCAAAAAGGTATTGTAACTCTTTATGTGGAAGAGGTGGTCTTTTTTCTGTATAGCAGGGTTCTCATCAGTACCTAGTTAACATCAACAAAAGGAAAATGCTTAAAGGTGAAGCTTACCACATTTAAAACAAGATAAATGCAAATCTTTTTCCATTGCCTTTTTAGTATAAAAATGTGCTTTTTATTATTATTATTATTGCACCCGCAATCAGGCTCCTGCAAACTGTCAGTGAAGCTTTCTGCCCATACCTCTTATGGACAGACAGTTACTGATTGACAGGAAATATCAATGAACTACCAAGAGTGCTCATCAGCGCCCTGGCAGTTCATTGTGAAATACAAGTCTTCAGCTGACAGTAGTTATCCCATTCACACAACTTTGCGAAAGACTTATGTGGACGAAACCCTGCACGGCTGCATTTTTTTAAAATTGAGGAAGTGGGTGCAGGGAGAAGATCCCCGGCTTTTTCTAACAACTGGGACGTGAGAGGAGGGTGTACATGTTGCACCCCAAATATGAGTATGACAGTTTAATAAAGGTGAAGTTATCCTTTTAAGGCAGAATTCCAGCTTTCCTATCACTTTAATTCAAATCAAGTTAGCCAAAGCAAACAATTTCTGTTTAATAATGATGTGGGTGTTAACTGCATACAGTAAGTAGGGCTGTGTTCAATACAAGCAACTTCTTCACTGCTGCCAGAATTTTGTTCAGTGTATGCAAGGCTTCCTCTGAGTGACTAAGGTGTAGGATATTGTCACAATTTCCACCTCAGCCAATCGCAGGAAGCCTTGTATTCATTGATTCAAATACATGGCTTCTCCTAAATAGGGGGGGGGGGGACTCTGTCTGACTTGGAAAAAAAAAACATTCTAATGGCAGATAGGAATTCAACCATACTGCTGTTCTAACACACTGCTGCTTACGGCATGTAGCTAATGCTACAAGAGCTGCTGCAGCACTTTAAAAGTTCACTAAAGTGATAGGAAAGCTGGAATCCTACTTAAAATCTTTAAGAAAATTTAATTTTCTTTCATTACATTGTCATAATTTTTAGGGCTGTGCAAATTAACTTTTAATCGATCGATTAATCTTTAATTTTTTTGATTGATCAAAATCTTTTTGATCGATTAAAAAATTCTTATGACTGGTACTCACCTCTCTGCCGGCTTCTGGGCCTTCAGGGAGTTCTGTCAGAGATCCTGTGACATCATGGACACCGGCGGGGCTTGCCGTGTCCATCTGAAGGGCTCCTTTGCTGTGCCTTCATATCTGCATGCCGGCGGGACCTTACTATCTGCCACACGCAAGCCAGGGCCGTTTTAATAGCATCTTGGGCCCCTGGGCAAAGAAATGCTCTGGGGCCCCTACAATAATGACAGTGCAGGTAAACAGACATCAAGTAGGTAGAAGGCAGACTGCCTCCCCTGTGTATCTATCACTCTCAGTGCCATCATGGGGCCCCCAATTTCGGGGCAGCGTAGGCTCAAGGACCAGCTGCTTTGGGCAAATTGCAGGGGCCCCCAATGCAGCTGGGGCCCCTGGGCAGTGCCCAGGTGTGCCCTCTCATTAAGACAGCCCTGACGCAAGCGCTGTTACACTTCCCTCTATTACTTCCCTCTGTCAACCTGGGATTCTACAACCATCCACTGGGAGTTGTGATAGTTCCCTTCATGGGACATCTACATGCCGATGGACTGATGTTAACCTCTTCTCATCTGGATTCAGCAGTGGTATCGTTGTACACATTTTTATACCAGTATCATACTTAGCTACAGGTTTTTATGACTGCTTTTGGTACCGTTTGGTATTACTCGCACCATTTTTACAGTTTATGTAGCTACATCGATTTCTTTCTCGTACATCACGGGACACAGAGCGGCATATTCATTACTATGTGGGTTATATGGAGTACCTTCAGGTGTGGACACTGGCAATCTTCAAACAGGAAGTCCCCTCCCTATATAACCCCCTCCCCTAGAGGGAGTCCCTCAGTTTTTTCGCCAGTGTCTTAGGTGTTGGTCACGGAATAGCTTTGCTCCACATCCTTGGGATTAAGGGCGGGCTAACCGGATCTGTCCAAGGAGCCTCAGTGCCAAAGTGGACAGTACCCGGGCCCCAAACCGTGGGGTTTTGCCTATAATGCTCCTCTTTGGAGGGCTGGACCCTGGGCCCAGGACTTGGAGTTTGCAAAAACCATAAAGTTCCTGTTTTGCCAGGGTGCTATATAGGTCCAGGACAGTGGGTACCTTCATAGGACCCCAGGGCCTGAAGGTCTACTACGCTACCCACGGAGATGGGAGAAGATTGGATCAGTTTGCTGGTCAAACATCCTGCAGCATGGAGCAGGTAAGGGGGAGCCTGCGGGACTTGGTTCGACAGCAGGCTCCCCGGGGTAACCTAAAAGGGGGGATAGCCTAAGTATGCTCTGCATGGGCAACCGTGATCACTATGTCTAAGAGAGACAGGATGACACCCTTTCTCCCCCCATCACTAGGCCCCCCTGTCTAAATATGTGTTGCTAGCTAACCTGCTGTTTCTTCCTAGGGCTAGTAAGGATCCCTAGGGGCCTTGAGAGAGTCCTACCTGGCCGGGGGTTTGAATCTGCCGCCTGTTTCTGCGTGCCTGGATCTCCAGCAGCGCGGCTCCTCCATGTTCCTCCTGTATCCGGCATACGGCGCGCGCGCGTGCGCGCGCACGTCTTATTGACGTTTTTCGCGCCGTCCAGACAGGAGGGCGGGGGGGGCGGGCCTGCGGCGTCATACAGGGGCGCGCCTTTGTGCTGTTATAGACAGCAGGCCTTGTCAGGGCTCAGTCTGAGGCTGATTTTTTCAAGGAGAGGACGCAGAGCGGCAGAACAGTGACTCCCGGTGGCGGAAGAGGGGTAGTACATGTGGACTTTGTTCCAATGCCTTTATTGTTAAGCCAAGAAATCCCCCTTATTTTGCAGCAGGTTGGAGGCTGGCAAACTTAAATTAGGGTCATTGTATGTTGTCAAAGAAAATATATAATATATAATATATAATTATTTAAAAAAAAAAAAAAAAAAGAGAAAAGACCAACATACGGGCCCATCAGTTTTTGGGGACACTAGTGATCTATTCTCCCCTAAACTCTGAAATTTGTACTCCTGGCCACTACAGTCTGTTGTGTGGGCGGAGTCCCTCGATTTTGTATTATGGCTTCCAAGGGTTCGGGGTCAAAGGGTACAAAAAAGACCAAAAAACAAAAGGGTTCCCTTTCTGATTCTGATATGCCGATACTTTCCCCGCAGCTTATTAATTTAAGAAGCGCCTTGGATGAGCCATTAGGGGGATCTGGTGCGGAGGCTGGCCCAGATCAGCCCAGCCCTGTGTTTATCACAGAGGAGATGCTAGCCGTATCCCTAGGGGGGCTAGAAGAGAGAATAGCGGCATTGATCGCCAGAGCTATTCCTGGTAAGAAACGGGTTAGATCCCCATCACCAGGGGGTGTATCCTCAGATGCTGAGATTCTCTCTCCGGAGGAATTAGAATCACAGGAGGATCAACTGGACCTGAACCAAGAGGGTTCAGGGATGGAGGGGTCTACCTCTGAGGAACCATTTTCAGACTCCCAGACAGAGAGACTGTGGGTACAGTCTTTGACGGACATGGTCCGCTCGGCATTTAGTTTGCCATTACCAGAACCTCAGGTTCCTCCGGTATCCTCTCTGGGCTCTTTGAAAGCCCCGTTAAGCAACGCAGTTTTTCCGGTCCATCCTCTCTTGGAGGAATTGATCTTTCGGGATTGGGTACGGCCGGACAGGGTTTTTCTGCCACCGAAAAGATTTGCGGTCATTTATCCCATGGAGGAAAAATTCTCCAAGAAGTGGAGGCTCCCAGTAGTGGATGCAGCCATCTCATGTGTGAATAAATCACTAACTTGCCCGGTGGAAAACATACATATGTTTAAAGATCCGGTTGATAAAAGATTAGAGACACTTTTAAAAGCATCCTTTGCTACGGCAGGAGCAGTGGTGCAGCCAGCGGTAGCTGCAATTGGAGTTTGTCAGGCATTAAAAGACCAGACAAAAGAGATGTTAAAGGACATGCCTACCCAACAAGCAGAAGAATTTGCTGACATTCCCAGAGCTCTGTGTTTCGCGGTAGATGCTATAAAAGATTCCATCCAGCAGGCTTCTCGTTTATCACTATGTTTGGTACACATGAGAAGGCTCTTATGGTTGAAGAACTGGGCGGCAGAACCCCCATGCAAAAAGCTTCTGGCAGGATTTCCCTTCCATGGAGGACGACTCTTCGGAGAAGATCTGGATAAATATATTCAGACTATTTCAAATGGCAAGAGTACCCTTTTACCGGTCAAAAAGACATTCCGGGCTCCTACATTTAAAAGGCAGCTTTTTCCTGTCTCGGGGCCCTCTAATTCCAGGCAGTATCGACGGCCGCCTGCACGATCCAACGTTAACAGTAGATCGCAGGGACAGACCCCTGGGGGTAAGAAGCCGTGGTATCGCAAGCCGTCAAAGACAGCCCCTAAGTCTGCCTTATGAAGGGGCGCCCCCACTCTCACGGGTGGGGGGAAGGCTTCGTCTCTTCTCAGAAGTTTGGGAAGCCAAGATCCCCGACAATTGGGTCCGGGCATCTGTAACCACAGGTTACAGATTGGAGTTTCTAAGATATCCTCCGCCTCATTTTCAAGAATCAAGGCTACCAAGGGATCCAGCAAGGAAGGCCTCAATGCTGGCAGCTTTGGATCACCTGCTTTGCCAGGACGTAATTATAGAAGTGCCAGCCCAAGAGCAAGGTCTAGGTTTCTATTCCAATCTCTTTGTCATACCAAAGCCCAACGGCGATGTCAGGCCAATCTTGGACCTAAAGAGGTTAAACGGTTATCTAAGGGTGCGTTCCTTCCGGATGGAATCCATCCGGTCAGCAGCCGCCGCGCTTCAGAAAGACGATTTTCTGGCCTCCATAGACATAAAAGATGCTTACCTTCATGTACCAATCTTTCAGTCGCATCAAAGGTTTTTACGCTTCGCGGTCGGGCAGCGACACTTCCAATTCAGGGCGCTCCCTTTCGGGCTGGCCACGGCCCCCCGGGTATTCACGAAGATCCTAGCCCCAGTTCTGGCCAATTTAAGGATCCAAGGAGTCACAGTCCTAGCATACTTGGACGACCTTTTAATCATAGATCACTCACGGACGGGTCTGCAAAAGGCAGTAAACCTCACGGTTCGGTACCTCGAAGAATTCGGCTGGGTCCTAAACCAGGGAAAGTCAGCATTCCAGCCTACAAAGCAGTTGGAATACCTCGGCATGAGGTTAGACACAGAACATCAAAAGGTGTTCCTGCCCCTTGTAAAGATCAAGGCGATCAAGGGGTTGGTTCAGTTGGTTATAAACAAGAAAAGACCAACTATTCGCCTGTGTATGCGATTACTAGGCAAGCTAGTGGCCACATTCGAGGCAGTACCATACGCTCAGATCCACACTCGCGTCCTACAGGCAGCCATTCTAGCAGCCTGGGGCAAGAGGGCACATGCCTTAGAGTCCCCTTTGACGCTATCATCAAGGGTCCGACAGAGCCTGGCCTGGTGGTTGAACCCTCAGAATCTTCTAAAGGGAAGATCCTTCAGCCCTGTTGTCTGGAAGGTAGTTACCACAGACGCCAGCCTGGCAGGCTGGGGGGCGGTCTTCGAAGGGTTCTCCCGCCAGGGAACTTGGGTGAAAGCAGAGAGGCAGCTCCCCATCAATATCTTGGAGATCAGAGCTGCTCGCCTAGCCCTGTTGGCGTGGACCTCCAGATTAAAGGGGTTCCCGGTGAGAATCCAGTCAGACAATGCCACGGCGGTGGCATACATAAACCACCAAGGGGGAACCAGGAGCCAGGCCGCTCAAAGGGAAGTGAACTTGATTTTTCAGTGGGCAGAGGTTCATGTACCCTGCATTTCGGCGATATTCATTCCCGGAGTGGACAACCTGCAGGCAGACTTCTTAAGTCGCCAGAGTCTGTCGCCAGGGGAGTGGTCTCTGCATCCCCAGGTCTTTCAGACAATCTGCCAGAGGTGGGGAACGCCAGACGTAGATATAATGGCATCCAGGTTCAACAAGAAACTAGACAGGTTCGTGTCGCGAGCGAGGGATCCTATGGCCTGCGGAACCGATGCGTTGGTTTGCCCTTGGCATCAATTCAAACTTCTATATGCATTCCCTCCACTACAGTTACTCCCCCGCCTGTTGCGCAAGATCAGAGTGGAGCACAAGCCAGTCATTCTAATAGCTCCAGCTTGGCCCCGGAGGGCTTGGTACTCACTAGTCCTGAATATGGCAGTGGGAGACCCTTGGACTCTTCCTCTACAACCAGACCTACTCTCACAAGGCCCGATCCTCCACCCTACATTACAGCGTCTAAATTTGACGGCCTGGAGGCTGAATCCCTGATTCTCAGGGGTAGGGGTCTGTCTAGGCAGGTAATCCCTACCCTGATTAAGGCTAGAAAGCCGGTCTCCAGGGTAATTTATTACAGGGTGTGGAGGAACTATATAGGCTGGTGTGAATCCAAAAGATGGAATTGCCGCAAATATACTATTGATAGGGTGTTAAGTTTTCTCCAGCTAGGAGTGGATAAAGGCCTGGCACTAAGCACAATCAAAGGACAGATCTCAGCTCTGTCAGTGTGGTTTCAGAGGCCGCTGGCCACCCACTCGCTGGTAAAGACCTTCTTACAGGGGGTCTTGCGTATTAATCCTCCTGTCAAGTCACCAGTTTGTCCTTGGGACCTAAATCTTGTCCTGTCCACTCTACAGAAACAGCCTTTTGAGCCTTTGGCTGAGATTCCTTTACTCTTACTGACAAGAAAATTGGTTTTCTTGGTCGCCATAGTTTCGGCCAGGAGAGTGTCAGAATTAGCAGCCTTATCGTGTAAGGAACCATATCTCGTTCTGCATAAGGACAGGGCAGTTCTCCGGCCCCATCCTTCCTTTCTACCAAAGGTTATATCCAAATTTCACTTAAACCAGGATTTGGTACTTCCATCCTTCTTTCCAAAACCTACATCTAGAAAGGAGGGGTTGCTGCATACCTTGGATATTGTCCGGGCCATGAAGGCCTATCTTAAAGCTACGGAAAAGATCCGGAAAACAGAGGTGTTATTCGTTCTACCAGATGGCCCCAAGAAGGGGCAGGCAGCTGCAAAATCCACCATCTCGAGATGGATTAGACAATTAATCATTCAAGCCTACGGATTGAAGAGGTTGCCCCCTCCGTTGTCGGTAAAGGCCCATTCTACCAGGGCCATGGGCGCCTCTTGGGCAGCACACCATCAGATCTCTATGGCTCAGATATGCAAGGCGGCAACGTGGTCATCAGTCCACACGTTTACAAGGTTTTATCAACTAGACGTGAGAAGGAATGCGGATTCTGCCTTTGGACAGGCAGTACTACAGGCTGCAGTTTGAAATCCTCGGGATCAGAAACACCCTTGGTTATATAAAAAAAAAAAAAAAAAAAAAAAAAAGAAAAAGGTTCTTCTTTCTTGACTAATTTGGAATTATTATTATGATTTGAGTTTATCTCTAAAATTGAATCCTTCTTTGGAAGATGTCTCCCTCCCCTCATTAAAGCATTGCTTTCGGACATCCCACATAGTAATGAATATGCCGCTCTGTGTCCCGTGATGTACGAGAAAGAAAAAGGGATTTTTAAATACAGCTTACCTGTAAAATCCTTTTCTTGGAGTACATCACGGGACACAGAGCTCCCACCCCTCTTTTGGGTGACCATTTTGGGAGGCATACTGCTTGCTACAAAACTGAGGGACTCCCTCTAGGGGAGGGGGTTATATAGGGAGGGGACTTCCTGTTTGAAGATTGCCAGTGTCCACACCTGAAGGTACTCCATATAACCCACATAGTAATGAATATGCCGCTCTGTGTCCCGTGATGTACTCCAAGAAAAGGATTTTACAGGTAAGCTGTATTTAAAAATCCCTTTTTTATCTCCACTGCAATATTTATTTTGTTACCTACTTGAAGACTATAAAAGTTTTAATGCTCTTCCCATCGAGCGCTGCCTATGTGTGTTTTTTGTATCCTGCTATCCATTTTTCCAGTGGTTGGAGCTGCACTGGGAATCAGCCTGCAAGGAGATCAGCTAAAAGTAGTTGGATCTGTATGTGCGTTATAATTAATCGAAATTAGTCGATTAATCGATTAAAAAAAAAAACGATTAATCGAACACAAAAATTTTGATCATTCACAGCCCTAATAATTTTCTTTGTAAACTTTTTATAGCCAGTTGGCAATTCGATTTATAAATCCCTTTTTTTAATTTCTCAGGTGGTTGGTTGTGAAAGACTCTTTCCTTATGTACATGAAGACGGACAATGGTTCCATTTCCTTTGTTCTTTTGGTTGATAAGGAGTTTAACATAAAGATTGGAAAGAAGGACACTGAAACTGAGTACGGATTGCGAATAGACAATCTTTCCAGGTGAGTTTCACATGACAAAATAAGAATGCACTATAATCACAGATATTTAAAGTAGAGGTTCACCCTAAAACAACTCTGTCCCATCCCATCCAGTATACTGGCATCAGCGCCATTATGCTTTTTTGTTTTTTTATTCGCTCTACTTACTGTGTAATGAATAATTTTATTTTCTCCCCACCGCGGGTGAATGGCGCGTCACGCCTTCCGAAAATAGCCGAACTAGGACTCGGCTCTTCCCGGCGCTATACGGCGCCTGTGCACAGACCTAGGAGCTGACTGCGCAGGCGCCGTATATATAACCGAGTCCTATTTTGGCTACATAGCCGCGCCATTCACCCGCGGTGGGGAGAAAATAAAATGATTCATTACACAGTAAGTAGAGCGATTTGAAAAAAAAAAAAAACAGCATACTGGCGCTGACGGGACAAAGTTGTTTTAGGGTGAATCTCTGCTTTAAATTGTTAGATACAGTTCTTTATATTTCATATAACAAAAGTGCAAAGCCCAAAGGCTAATGCTGCGCTAGAAACAAATAAGTGATAATTGAATACAAATTAAAGTGATAAGTTGACGGCATCAAAAAGTCCAGTACAGAAACTCAAACCAAAGCGTATATCATAGCATACTAGCTCATTAAGTACTTACCTGAGATCGCAGCCCACGCAGCGGCCCTCGGTTGCCTCCTCCGTCGCCATCTCTCCTGGAGTGACCTTCGGGTATCGCAGTGTTAATGGTCACCACCGCTTACGACCTTCCATCCAACCACGACAAGCTTATCCGACACACTGCGACAATCTGGCAGACATGATCCATTCCATTTCCCAGAATAAACGAGACTGCGCTCCCGTTCTCTAGTTTCCAAAATGTATGAATGACTTTATTGGTTTTCTTAGCTTGCTTATATATCCAGTACAGCATAATACAGTTCATCACAGGACAATGCAGTCCCCACCCCCCTATTCACTCACTGAGGATAATTCTTTAATTGGTAGCTAGACATGACGGCACCGCATCATCAATAGAGTTCAATTAACCTTGACTAATAACACAGACATCTAGTTGAATAAGTTATCTAGACAGCTTTATCACACAATGGCAGAGTCTTGTGAGAGTGGGTGCAATCAACACCTTTTCAACGGAATGTCTTTACAGTGAATAGCCAACACCTTAAGATATTTCAATAGCCTATTATACAAAGGTATGAGTCACTGTCTGGTTGACCTGGTCATGTCATCATGAACTCCTTGTGATATCTCAGTCCTGAAATATGAAGTATTAATAATGTCCCATCTGTTAGTAAAGGAATTATAATTCACTATTAGCCACCCTACACCCAAAAGGGCACAGGGTGGATTTCGACCCAAGAGTTATTGTTGCTGCTGGCACAGGAGTATCTCTCATCCTTCCAACTTCTCTGGGTGTCACGGGCCATTCTGTTACACACAGCTTTGGCGCTGTAACTGGCTGGAGCCGCGATGAAGTCACTCCTGCGCATGCGCACGGGAGCCGCCAGTGACGTCACGATCAGCCGGTTCACAGAGCGTGGATCTCGGGCTGTCACAGATCTTGTATATGCAACACCGATCACCGAAATGTCCCACCTCCTGGACCGGCATTGTGATAGGCAGCACACTGTTCCAATACCAGCCCAGGAGGCGGGACTGTACAATCAATGTTTCATATACAAGATCTGTGACAGCCCGATATCCCTGCTCTTGCAAAGGAGGAGGTAGGAGGAGAGGAAACCACCTCCATGGGCAGTACAGACCGGGGGCTGCGAGACCCTTCCACCCACTACAGCAAGCAGAGACAAATGTAGAAGTCCCTGCTTGCTATAGGAAACTACAAGTGGGCTGTGACAAGACCGCTGGCTGGGAGTTCAGGAAGAATAGCAGCCAGCGGTCTTACAAACAGGAAATCATAGGGCAGTAACGTTTTTTCTTCAAAGTCATCGGACTACTACAGAGGAACTGCAGAACTCAGAAGAACAGGGATGGCATAGTCGGTGAAGGTAGAAGATCCGCGACATGGGAAAACATTTTTTCCCAGAGTTCTGCTTTATTGTTTAGAGCAGTTGGCAGGGCCGGTATAAGGGGTGGGCAGGGCCGGTATAAGGGGTGGGCAGGAGGGTGGCACTTGCCCTGGGCGGTGTCACTTGAAGCTTCCGTCGCTGTTCCGGTATCTACTGATTCCCTGACTCCTCAGTTCATCAAACTCTGTTTTATCTATGTACTGCAGCTACTAATTACGCTCTCCCCTCACCTTGCTCTCCCTCCTTGGGACACCTCATTACTCTCATTTGTCCAGCTCATCTCCACTCCTCCTTTTAGTAATAAAACAGGGGGTAGCAACATATGGCCCCCCTCACCACTTGTCAAACGCCAGCAATGATAGCTGCATGTTTGAATGAGCCCTTGGAGACATTTCATCCCCCTTTCCTCCCTCAGAGCCCCCCCCCCCCTAGAGCCCTTTAGGTCCATGCACCCCCCCAGAGTCCACCTCCCCTTCCTCAGTCCACTGACATAAATGCTAATGAGTCCTCAGATTGACACCTACAACATACTGTAGCAGCATCATTTCCTCCCAGTGATACCGTCAACACAGTGACATGTTTTACTTCTAGTCACACTACAGACAGGGACACTTTTGCCCAGGGACACCACCACTGCTGAGAAATTTTTCCTTCCAGTGACACCACCGACCACTACCCCATATGTGTGCACCAATTTTAAACTCTCCAGGTTTATGTAGTGTAACACTAATGCTGCGTACACACGGTCGTTTTTTGTGATGAAATAAAACAACGTTTTAAAAAACGTCATTTAAAATGATCATGTGTTGGCAAAACGTCATTTTATGTCTTCTGAAAAACGACCAAAAAAAAATTCGAACATGCTTGAATTTTTTGTGTCGTTTTTCAGAATGTAGTCTTTTGTTTCACAAAAAATGATCGTGTGTGGGCAAAACGACGTTTGAAACAACGTTTTTAAACCCGCGCATGCTCAGAAGCAAGTTATGAGACGGGAGCTTCAATGGAACAGAGTGCCATCGAACTTTGTGTACGTAACCGCGCTTTGCAAGAGCATTTTCAGAAAACGATGGTGTGTATGCAACGTCGTTTTTTAAAATGAAGTTTGAAAAACATTGTTTTTTTTCGTGAGATAAAACAACGTTTTTTTTCATCACAAAAAGTGATCGTGTGTACGCGGCATAAGTACTATTTCAGTGCATGTCACAAACATTGCAGACATTATTAGTCTGATCTGAGGAGGCAGTTTGCTATCTTCGCCCTGGGCACTGGGTGACCTTGTCCCAGCACTGGCAGTTGCAGCAAAGATATCTTATTTATGAATGTTTGCAGTGGGTTACATCAATTAACACTTTATTTATGGCCTGTTGGAAAAATCCCTTAGTGACTTGAGCTACTGCTACATGCACATTGCTTATGTAGCTTTCCATAATGCTTTAGCTTTCTTTTCTACATGTAACTATTCATTTTAGAATTCTGAAAAAAATCTGAATGTGCCCAGGAGTTGGCTCAGTTCTTGAAATAAGGCTAGGGCCTATCATTACTGAATACATTTATAATCGCTAGAACAAATCTGTGTTCTGATGATTAAAAGTTGTAGGGCCAGATTCACGAACAGTTAGGCTGGCGGATCGAGTGATCCGCCAGCCTAACTGTGACTTTGAGCCGGCGTTTCTGTTTTCTGTAACCAGAAAACAAGAAACGCCGGGTTGAAGTTCCGATGCGAGCAGCGTAACTGAGTTTCGCCATCGCATCGTTACTTCAACTTAAAAATGGCGCCGGGGGCGTTCCCGCCGATTTACGCTCAAAAAATATGTTAATGAGCGGAAATCGGCAATTCACGATCGAATTCCGGCGCGACGCAATGACGATACGACGTTTCCGGACGGGATACGCGGCGCATAGATATACCTACATGGGGTTGGAGTATCCTATGTTAGGTATAGGCGTCGTCATCGCGTCGGGAAAAAAAAAAAAACGTCGCTTGCGTAAAACGGTCATGATTGGGAATGTGACGTCATTGACGTTCATTCACAGATTTTGGAGCATGCGCACGGGGATGTTTTGACACTCGACGCATGCGCAGTACGTTGGCGACGGGATCGCGCTTAGTTAGCATACTACACGCCCCTTACCCGCCAAATTTGAATTCCGCCGGCTCATTTGCGATGCGCTGCCGCAACTTTAGGAGCAAGTGCTTCGTGAATGACAGCACTTGCTCCTAAAATTTCTGCAGCGCAACGCAAATGAGAAGCTGGCCCGTAGTGTCTACATTCCTCTATTAAAGCGGAGCTCCAGTTAGCAGCTACTAACAGTGTAGCTGCTGACTTTAAATAAGGACACTTACCTGTCCTAGGCGCCCGCGCTGACGGCCCCCCACCCCGATGCCGGTCCCACGATCGCTCCGGGTCCCGCGCCGCCATTCACACTATGGGAAACAGGCAGTGAAGCCGTACGGCTTCACTGCCCATTTCCTACTGCGCCTGCGTGAGTCTCACGCTGGCTTGTGAATGGGCGCGCTGCTCTCTGAGAACACACACAGTTCCCAGAAAGCAGCGCGCCCCATTCACAAGGAGAAGGACAAGAAGAAAAGGCACCGCGGAGTGGAAGAGGCAGATTACGGACTTCCGCATAGCAACAGGTATTTCGGGTGAGTATTTTTTTTTTTTTTTCGGGTTTTTTTTTTTTTTTTTTTTTTTTTAAACAACATGGGAAAATGTTGTTTTCCTGGGTGGAGCTCCGCTTTTAAGCAAGTCCTAAACCCCATTCACACCATTCACAAAAACTGCAGTTTTTTTTTACGCAAGATCTTCCCAGCAGACGCAACAAAGAATGCCAATCCTACCGCCAAAAGAAGTCAAGTCCACTCCTGTGAACGTTGCGAGTAGTCATTTCAGTGTTTAATTTAATTGGCTTGGGCAATCAGATTCATCAGCAGAAACTGATCCCACCTCTCACTTGCTGTCAGAAGTGGACCTGATTGGGAAGCGCAACACTGTAAAACTATTCTGGCTCTGTCCCCCAACATATTTCATCACATTTAGTAATGGGAGGAGCCATTTCTGACTGCCCAAATTGTCAGAGCAGATCCTATAGAATTTAGCACTAGCTAAATAACCACTATTTCCTCCCCCACCATAGCCAATAGACGAACGACTCATTAATTCGACCTACATGTTAGATCAATAACGTGGAAACACTTTATTGCTATTTAAATATCAGCCCTGAGCAGCAGCAGCCTATAGGGCTAGTAAAAGCTGTAAGCCGGTATGCTTGTAAATGTTGCACAAACATTTACATGCTTACATCATTAATTACATGCAAATATAAGCTTGAGATGCATTTTTTCCTATGCTACAAAATGCACCACAAGTTAACATTGCAAGACACGGGTGTTTATGGGCCCATAGATGTATGGGATAGTGTAGTGGGTAGTGCAGTGTAGTGGTCAGTGTAGTGGGTACTGTAGTGGTCAGTGTAGTGTATTGGACAGTGTAATATAGTGGGTAGTAGGGGTGCAACGGATCAAAAAACTCACGGATCGGATCGATCCTCGGATCAGGAGTCATGGATCAGATAATTTTAGGATCAGCAAAAAAAAAAAGACAAATCTTGCTACACCTACCAGAGTTTTAGGCCGCGCACACACGATCGGTCAAAACCGATGAAAACGGACTGTTTTCATCGGTCCAAATATATATATATATATATATATAATATATTTTTTATAGTTGCTTTATGGCATTTGGCAACCATTACACATTTTTGATACCTGTTGTGTGTGTATATATATATATATATATATATATATATATATATATATATATATATAAAAAAAAACAAAAAACAAAGTTTTATCTCGTGGGTCTTTTTTTTAGCTTTGTGTTCAGTCATTGTCAGAACTGGGGGGAAATAACATGCAGTAGTAAATAATCTTGCTGTAAAAACATCATGATTGTACTTTTAACAAGATGCGAGGTGCATTCTGTCCAAACAGCCTCACCTGCTTCCTCTTTAATCCACCACTGTGAATTGCAATTGTGCACTTTTTTTTGCCCCTCCTCTCACATCAGTGCTTCACTGCTAGCATTCCCTCTCCAAGTGTGCTTGCCAGAGCCCAGTGCACAGCCCTCCCTGCCTCAGCACGCTGACTACAGAAGTCAGCGCGCTGAGGTGGGGAGGAGTGTCACGCTGGGCTCTGGCAAGCACACTGGGTGGAGCAAGATGGCCGCCGCTCCGGAGCTAGGCCGAAGCTGGGGACTTTCCTAGGCCGAGGCTCTGGAGCGCTCCGCGGATCGCAGGGTGTGCCGATCCGAACGGGGTGACCCGTTCGGATCACGGATCGGTGATGATCCGTTGCACCTCTAGTGGGTAGTGTAGTGGACAGTGCAGGGTAGTGTAGTGGACAGTGTAGTGGGTAGTGTAGTAGACAGTGTTGTACAGTGGACAGTGTTGTGGACAGGTAGGTCAGTGTAGGAATCAGGTAGGTTAGTACTACTGTTTTTAGTGGAAGGGAGTGCTAAAAGTCCACAGGTTAGGGGGCACAAATTTCTTGCCTTGCCTTGCCGGGGTGCTGACAACTTACGCTACGTCATTGCTGCAGGTTGCCATATTGCATTGAATTTTTTGACCATTTTGGAAAATGGTGACAAGTATAAATTGAACAATAATTTTTAACAGCAATAAATTATAGAATCACTTGTATAGCAGCTATATTTGTTAAACAAAAGTGGAGTTTTCCCTTGAAGAAAGCACTGATATCCTCAAGCTCGTAGAGATGTTTAGCAATGTTAACCACTTAAGGACCAGCACACGACGTTATAAGTCAACACAATGGCTTCTGTGGGCATACAGGTACGCCCCCTTTAAGATGCGGCATTGTGGGCGCGCACGCCAGTATAGATACCAGTGTCCCACAAAAAAAAGCCAGATGAGGCATGTGAAGGTGTTTAGTATATTGGCGCAGTAAATGCTTCTTTCTGGCAACACGACCGTGCAGATCATTTTGCTTCAAGTATTGTGGGTTATTCTTTGTATCCCAAACAATTGTTCTGGCATTTGTGGCTACAATCGTTCTTGGTCTACCTGACTTTGGCTTGATATAAAGAGATCCCTTAATTTTCCACTTCTTAATAAGTGATTGAACAGTACTTACTGGCAAACTTAAGATTTTGGATATCCATTGCCTTGTTACACAGGTCTTTTGACATTTATTTTCTGCTCCCCATGGCTCAGTATCTTGTCTACGTGGAGGGCTAACAAACGCACTGATAATTTATACGCAGACACTAATTGCAATTTAAAAAGCCAAAGATGTGGGAAGATAACCTTTTTAATTGCCATTTTAAACTTTTGATCAGGGCCATTTGGGTGATTTATGTTATGGTTTAAAGAGGAGCCCAACATGGCTTCATATAATCACTATCGCTATCCTATAAATAAGAGTTTTTGTTGGCATGATCAGTCATATTTTCAATATTAATGCCAAAATTTCATGATTTCTGCCATGGAATGCAAATTATTGAGCACAACTGTAGCTGTTTGTCTGGAGTAGTTCTTCTTTCTTTTTTTTTTTTTAAAGTATGGAAAGTGGTTTTGGAGGATTTTGTTACCCTTGTTTTTGTTTTGTAGATCTTTAATCTTGAAATGTAACAGCTACAGACATGCCCGCTGGTGGGGACAGGCTATTGAAGAATTTGTTAGGAAGCATGGTAAAAACTTCCTTACAGCTCACAGATTTGGTTCATATGCTGCTGTCCAGAAAGACACACTCTGCAAATGGTATGTACCCAGTAATTTATTGACTATGGGCCAGATTCAGGTAGATGAGAGCATCTTTGCTCCAGAGTAACGCTTCTCATTTACGTTACTCTGAAGACCCTTTCAGCGCAAGTCCTGTAATTCACATAGCAGTTGCGCGTAAACTTGCGCCAGAGTAACGATAATGCGCTGGCGTAACCCGACGCAAGTGGAAGTGGGTGTGATCATATGTAAATGATGGGCGGAGCCCAGCGCAGAGGCTTACGTTCAGCGCATCAACCACGGAGCATGCGCAGTGAGTGCGGCTCCACTCGCCCCCTTTGTGCGCATGCTCACAACTTCCGTCGGCACCACTTCACGGGAAACGTCAGCGCAATGCCTTCCGTTGGGCGTTTAAATGCGCCCGTAGAAGCGCCATTTCGGCACTAAAGTATATCCTGCTCCCCCTCCCCGCAGTGATGTTACTTTTGTTTTGAGATGGCTGCTCCCGTTCCCCGCAAACACACAGGAGAAAGCTGAACTTTAATGGCCAGGAGCTGTCAGCCGTCATCTCGGCTATGGAGACCAATGATGTCTTCCTCCATGGCTGTAAAATTTGACAGACAAGCATGGACAGAGGTGTTGTCCTGCAAGTGGGGGTGCTCAGCTAGCTCTTATCGTCGGTAACGCTGCTGTAGCTGCTCTCCTGCTGACCTGTGGCCATCTGGAGTAAAGATAAAGCAGCCTTTTGTAGAAATAACTTTGCGCCGGACGGACGAGATACGCGCGGCGCATGTAGCCAGCGTATGGTGCTAATCCGTTCGTGAATTGTGAAAAATCCCTCATTTGCATATTTGCAGGGGAAATCAATAGGCGCGACTGATGCGCCCAACGAAATTAAGCGCTGACGATACTCTGGCGTCGGAACGTTCCGCCAGTCGCAAATGACCCGTTATTGGGCGCATCTAGTTTGGTGGGTACGGGCACATAGAAACGACGGCGCATCATCACAGTTACGCGGCGCATATCGAAATACTCCAGCGCAAGTGTTCCTGAATCTGGCCCTATGTGTATTAGACAATTCTGTCTACAACTCTGATATTTGTTGAAGCTTAGAACATTATTGAAAGTACTGTATGTAAACAGGATTGAATAATAAACTGTAGAACCTTGAACCAAGAATTTCTCGCTCATCTGTCAGAATGCATGGGTGTATGTATTGTGAAATGAATGGGGGAGGAAGCTGAGCTAACAGACCTTATTTTGCAAACAAGTTTGTTCTTTACACTAACTGAAATCACAGTTTAATTATAAAATTGGACAGTGTCCAGTGTTTTTTTTTTTTTTTAATAAAAAAAAAAATGTCCACAATTTTACCTTTTTAAATACATTTTTTTTTATTTACATCAGCCCTGTTGGGGTGGAGGGGCTTTGGTGAGTTATCAGGAATCTAAACAGGCCCTTTGACAACTTCCCTTTGAGACAGGGAAAGGGACTGAGGGCACAGATTCCCCAGTCCCTTTCTCTGCATCCTCAGCTGCAATGAAAATGTATGAACAGGAGACAGCGGCTCCACTTCATTAATAAACTAAAGCAATGTAAACACAGTTTACTCTGCTCAGTTATGATTGGACAGAGTCGGTGATCATTGACTCTGTGCATTCAGAAAAGGAAGAAGCTGGTAAATGACAGATTTACCGGCTCCTTCCTCCACTCTCTATCCTGACACATCCGGGACAGGAGAGGAACCAGAGAGGACCACACGGAAGGGGGACTAAAGGACACAGAGACTGACACAGGGGGACAGTCAGGGATGATTGGTGTGGCGGTGGGGGGGATTTACAAGTACCAATCTCCCTGTATAGATTTTAGTAAAGCAGCTGAAATCCAAAGAGGGGGAAAGAGAGAAGCTTTACTGAAATCTTTACAGGGAAATTGGCGCTTGTAACCCCCCCCCCCCCGCCACCGATCACCCCTGACTGCCTAGGTATCGGGTCAAGTAGCGTACGCTACTCATGCAAATGCTTGGTATTGACACCAATACTAGTATTGGTAACGGTGCAACCCACATAAATTAAAGAACCACTGCTCTCACAATTGGCCTGTGCTGCTTAGAAGTAAGGAGCGGCCTTAGCCTACATGTCTCCACCAGACCACCCCACCCACCGAGGCTTAGTCATAGCAGCATGGGCAGGCGAAGAGCGGTGCTTCTTTCATTTATGTATGGTTTAAATCGGTGCAAATTAGCATGCACAGCATATCCTAAAGGGATCCTGTTTTATTTATCATACATCACGGGACACAGAGCAGCCATTACTATCTGGGACGTCCCAAAGCAATGCCCTTGAGGGGAGGGAGACAACATCACTGAAAATGCCACTATCACGCTGAGACCAAAGGCAGCATTTTCCACCTGGTAGAGAATCTCTCTCCCCAGAAATAAATGGGATGTTGCCCTTTAACTACATGCCGACCGCCCACCACAGTTATACGGCGGCAGGTCGGCACTGCTAGGCGAGAGCAGTATACGTTCTATCTTTTGCGGCCACTAGGGGAAGAATATGTAGAAGAATACGTATCAGCCTAAACTGAGGAAAAAAAATGTTTTTTTAGATATTTTTTGGGGATATTTATTATAGCAAAATGTAAAAAATATTGCATTTTTTTTCAAAATAGTGGCTCTATTTTTGTTTATAGCGCTAAAAATAAAAACCGCAGAGATGATCAAATACCACCAAAAGAAAGCTCTATTTGTGGGAAAAAAAGGACGCCAATTTTGTTTCGGAGCCACATCGCACGACTGCGCAATTGTCAGTTAAAGTGACGCAGTGCCGAATCGCAAAAAGTGCTCTGGTCAGGAAGGGGGTAAATCCTTCCGGGGCTGAAGTGGTTAAACCATAGGCATCATTGATAAGCTGTCAGATACACTGCTAAATATTCAACCTGGATGCCACCTGCCCTTCCTGGGCTCATCTGGCACCACAAACCATGATTTCTGACCTGTGTCGACAACTCAAGTAGATCCTGAGTGCCTGAACTACCTCTAGAGTATGTAGCGATCTTTCTCCTGCCGACTGTGGATTAGGAGTAAAGTAAAAGGCAAGACACTGTCCGGATTCAAGTGAAAACTAGAAACCACGCTAGGCAATAAAGATAGATGAGGACGCAACCTCACCTTATCCTGATGCAAGACCAAGAACGTTTCCTTGCATGAAAGAGCCGCCAGCTCTGACATGCTACTTGGTAAAGTAATAGCAACCAAGGATCATGGCTTGTCTGACCACACATTTCTCCCATAGTAAAAACTCACACTTTATTAGTATCCATGGGCTGCTGTTGTGTCTCAATGTAAACATTGAGACCTGTAAACCTGGCCACCCCTCCACTTCCTGCCTATATGGAAATAGGCCATACTGAGTGAGCCTGTGCCCTCTAGTGGTTGGAGGAGAAACAGCAGCCCAGTCTACTAAGAAGTACATGCAGCATGATTAAACAGGACACTCCCCCCAGTGGCTACTGAAAGAAAACCAGAAAATCGGATCTCTCTTTTAACTACTTGAGATCCGCGCTACAGCCGAATGACGGCTCTAGCGCAGATCTAAATTGTCAACAAGCCGTCAATTGACGGCTTGTCACTAGCTGCTTCCCGGCGCGCGCTCCAGAGTGCGCTGCGGGGAAACACTGTGTTGCCCGTGTCCCTTGGACACAGCCAATCACAGATCGCCGCGAACGGCCAATCAGAGTGGCCGTTTGCGATGCGATCTGTGCGGCCAATGAGAGATGATCTCATAGATCATCTGTCATTGCCGTTTTACATAGAGACAGCGTTCTGTCTCTGGAGAGCAGGAGACGGATCTGTGTCTCTTGTACATAGAGACACAGATCGGTCACCTCCCCAGTCACCCCCCCCTCCCCCCACAGTTAGAACACTATGCAGGGAATACATTTAACCCCTTCCTCACCCCCTAGTGTTAACCCCTTCAATGCTAGTCACATTTATACTGTAATTAGTGCATTTTTATAGCACCAATCGCAGTATAAATGTGAATGACGCCAAAAATGTGTCAAAAGTGTCCGATGTGTCCGCCATAACGTCGCAGTCCCAATAAAAATCGCAGATCGCCGCCATTTCTAGTAAAAAAAAAATAATAAAAAATAATAATTCTGTCCCCTATTTTGTAGGCACTAAAAATTTTGCGCAAACCAGACGCTTATTGCGATTTTTTTTTATTTATTTTTTTACCAAAAATATGTAGAAGAATACGCATCGCCCTAAACTGAGAAAAACATTTTTTTTTTTTTTAATTGGGATATTTATTATAGCAACAAGTAAAAAATATTGTATTTTTTTCAAAATTGTCGCTCTTTTTTGTTTATAGCGCAAAAAATAAAAACCGCAGAGGTGATCAAATACCACCAAAAGAAAGCTCTACTTGTGGGGAAAAAAGGATGTCAATTTTGTTTGGAAGCCACGTCGCACGACCGCGCAATTGTCAGTTAAAGCGACGCAGTGCCGGAACCTGAAATATCACCTGGGCAGGAGGGGGGTATAAGTGCCCAGTAAGCAAGTGGTTAAATAAAAAAAATTGCAAAAATGTGGACTTGCAATTTCTGCTGTCAGACTCTGAACATAACAGTCCAACCTTCACCCATCACGGCGGGCTTTGTCATAAAAGACCCCAGGGACCGGGTCCCCCTAAGCTGGGGTCCACTCCTCTGGACCTGTATAGTACCTTGCAGTAAAGCACCTTGGTCTGAACAAACACTGCACAGGGTTCCATTACGCAGGGTCCAGTGGTGTAAGGCTGCATTACAGGCACACTTTAAGGAATCTTCTCTTCTTCCAATGAGGCTCGGGTACCATCCGTTTTGGTTGACAGCTTTTTTGAATGGATCCGATTGAAGTCCATGATTCTTAATAGAACCGTTTCAGACCTCCACAGAGCACATTGCATCAGTGACCACCACCTTACATACACTGGTGAAAAAACTGAGGTACTTCCTGTGTAGGAGAAGTTATATAGGGAAGGGCTTTTTGTTTTGGTCTGCCAGCGTCCATTCACCAGTAGGTGGCATATAACTCTGGTAGTAATGGCTGCTCTGTGTCCCGTGATGTACGATAAAGAAATAATATATACTGTACGGTATATCTCTTTAATCCATGCTATACAACATGGGTGGATGAATCTGCAGTGCTGGCTATTGTATCCTGATGGTTGCTGTAAAAGACTCGCTCATTCTTCTGTAGCAGGAGTCGTATTCTGTCTGCAGTATATTCCATATGTAAAGCTAAAAACAAATCCAAATGGAATTTTGAGAACTACTGCAGCATGTGACAACTGGGAGGGGCAAAAAATTTCCCACCACGGTCCACTGAAGTGTTAGAAGCATATGCTAACATGTCTTACCAAATGTCTTTCAAAATATCTTGGAGCACAGGGCAATACCACCATCTGTTGCTAATACTATGTAATAAAATATTGTTTAGCTTGTGTGTGAGGCTTTTTCCTTTTTCCTTTTTCCTTTTTATAATAACAAGTCCATTTCAGATTGATTCCAACAAGTTGATTGCTGCGTATAATATGGCATAAAATGAATACGAATAATCTTGCCTTCACAGTGTACCACTGGAAGACATTTGTGATAAAACCAATTATTTTTTTTTCCATTTGTTGGCTTCACTTCACTTGGAATGTGGCAAATAATTAATCCTCTTTAAATCACATTGCTTGTAACAGGCTATCCCAGCAAAAGTTATAGCCACAATTTGCATTGTTATTGCAACATTTTTTATCAGCAGGAAGAAATTACCCCTTTTATTGGAGAGTCACAAGGTGCCTCCATTATAGAGCAGAGGTTCACAAATGCCTGGCTTGATCTGGAGATTAGTGTTGTTTATTCCATATGGAGCGAGGAGTGTTGCCTAATTTAACATTCTTTTACCTGTTTATATGCTAGGTATGTCAACGCAAAGGGGTATTTTAATGATGTGGCAGATGCTATGGAAGCAGCGAAAGAGGAAATTTTCATTACAGATTGGTGGTAATTACATTTTTTTTTAAATAAAAATAAACACCATTTGTCAATTTCCCTTCTCAGGATAAACCATGTGGAAATAGCTTTGACTGCATTGGTGTGTAACATAAAAGCAACATTTTCCTTTCTTGCTTATTTTGTGTTAAGGCTTCACCATACACAGAATAGGTTGGAAAAATACAAATGTATGCATGGAAAGATCTGGATTGTGCTGATTCTGTGTTTTTTTTTCAGTTTTTTATTGCAGTTTTTCAAAGTTAAGTACACTACGTTGACAAAGAAAAACAAGGATGCCCCAATCTAAGTGCAGTAACGTTTTATTGGGAAAACAGGCATATATGTAAGTGTGGATGTAGTCATCGTCCGGTGCATAAAGGGTGTCCGCATATGATGGTAAAATGCTGTGGATGGGAGACAGCGAACTGGACAGCCAAAGAACGGAGAGACTTGGGAGGCTTGTTGACGCGCCGTACAAGGCGGCGTGCGTCTCAACGGTGGAACGCAAGCATGGATCCGTCGCACCGAAAGTGACGTGGCGTGACGTGGCGTAGCTAATACGCGGGGACCAATAGGATGACGCGTTTCACAGCCCAGCTGCTTCTTCAGATCCATGGACACCCAATCGGGGAGGACGTCTTATATATGGGTGGCTATGAAGTTCAAAGATTAACCATTGCATACACAGTAACGTTCTAAACATGCCAGAACTGAAGAAAATTAACATGATATCACACAATCATCTAGGAGACAGATTTTAAGAATATAAGACTGTATATAATAAATACAAAATATATGAAATATATGTGTTTAAAAAGAGCAATAATTCAGAGATGATAAATAGTTCAGAAATGAAACCAGTGTACAACCATATATTCGACAGGGGAGAAAAGGCATAAATATATGCATGAGCAGATATATAATTAAAATATGTGAAAGACCAAAATATGAATAGTAGCACGTACCTCTCACTACGTTGTCTATGGGGTAAAAAAAAATGGGGAAAATAATAATAGATACCAAATCGATTATAAATTATATCTATATGTATATGTTTAGGAGGATCAATATTATAATTAATTCTAAAAATGGATAAAAAAAATCCCCTGTCGAATATATGGTTGTACACTGGTTTCATTTCTGAACTATTTATATAAGACGTCCTCCGCGATTGGATGTCCATGGATCTGAAGAAGCAGTTGGGCTGTGAAACGCGTCATCCTATTGGTCCCAGCGTATTAGCTACGCCACGTCACTTCCGGTGCGACGGATCCGTGCTTGCGTTCCACCGTGAGACGCACGCCGCCTTGTATGGCGCTTCAGCAAGCCTCCCAAGTCTCTCCGTTCTTTTGCTGTCCAGTTCGCTGTCTCCCATCCACAGCATTTTACCATCATATGCGGACACCCTTTATGCACCGAACGATGACTACATCCACACTTCTATATATATGCCTGTTATCCACCTAAATGTGTGAGTAGCCACTTGGCTGTGTCTCTTTTTATTTTCCCATTAAACCGTTACTGCACTTAAATTGGGCGCATCCTTGTTTTTCTTTGTCTACCTATGCACAGATTATGCTTCTGCTCTTCTGGGACTGCTGCCGCTAAAGTGTTAGTTTGGATCAATTCTGGACTCATGAACTTTTGCTAAATATATATATATATTCTGATGAATAATCAGTCACCTTATTCTGACATTTAGATTACTTGCCAAGGTTGTTCTGTTACCTACCTCTCCTTGCGCCATCTGACAATATAAGTACACTACGTTACAGATCCTATTGGGCATACCCTGGTTTGGACACACAATAAAACTAAAACACACTAAAAAATAACTATTAATTGTACGTTCAGACCACCAGTGCAGACTGAATCACTAGGATGTTCCGTTACCACAAACAGCCTTCAGAGCTTAACGTGTTGATTGATGAAATGCACCCCCCCCCCCCACTTTTCTGTACCCAGTGAAAAATCCACAAAACTTCTGTGGGTTTAAAAAAAAAAAGAAAAAAAAATCCTTTTCAAATTTCCTACACTAGTTTAAAAATGTTGCAACACAAGTGTAATCTTTCACATACCACAAGTCATACTGACTAAATTGTGGTTTGGTACATTTGCGAGAAAGTGTACTCTGTTGCCATTCCTATCATTGCATTTTGTAGCATGCTTGTACATTTATTAAATACAGATTGCAACGTTCATTGCTTCCTTTTTGTAAAATACTTGGTGTTCCTGCCAGTGGCCATTTTGAAAAAGGAAAGCAGGGGGGTGCTTTCTTTTTTCAAATGACCAGTTTTCTGTCTGTGCTAGAACAGTGATCAGACTTTTGGGGACACAGCCCCTTGCACAGCCACACAGCAATTCACTGGGAAGACCAGTGTATGGGCTAGTGCCGAAAAAGTCATGTGATTAAAGTGCAACCAAATACAAAACTTTTTTTTAGTTTTGGATAGAGTGGAGAGGGATTAGAACACTTATTCGTTTTTATTGCTGTCTGTGCTCCCGTTGGGATAGCTACCCTCTCTATTTATCATGTTTACTGTTCTCATTGAAAGTTAAAAAAAAAAAACATTTTGAGTTGTCCCCAAAAAGGAATATAGGGCAAATTTTCCAATGTGGACACTAGCACTAGTGACCTGGGGGTCCCCAAGAAATTCCCTTATTTGCTGAGATTTCCTCTCACTTGCTGTTTGGCTATGGGAAAGTCAGCAGATACAAAAAGCGTAGCTGCTGGCTTTTAATAAACAGACACTTACCTGCTCCAGCGTTCCAGCGACGCGCTGACCGGGGCTCTGCTCCTCTACCCGGCGTCCTCATCACAACTGTGGGCACCCAGCCGTGACAGGAAGTCCCACTCCTCCTGAAGCCCCCACTCCCTCCCCAAAAAAAAATTACATGCCAAATGTGGCATGTAAGGGGGTGAGGAGTGGGATTAGCGGAAGTTCCATTTTTGGGTGGAACTCTGCTTTAAATAATATTGAAACAAAATAGATCAAAACTTTAGAAGGTATTTACAGTTCTTCAAAAGGTATCAAGCCTAGAGGTATTGTAAGAGTAACCTTCTTATTTGTGTTCTTGAGTAATTCAGATTGTCATATAATTAAAAAAAAAACAGGAGCTTCAAATCCATAAAGAAAAATTCTAATTATTACCAGAAAATAAAAAAAAGGTAAAAAATTAATTTCCGGACATAAGGTGGTTTAACTATTCCAGACTGGAATAATGCATGAGAATATCGGGTAAATATTGTGCCTCTCACATGGGGGTCTTTCTTACAAAACTGTTTAAAACTATTCATATGAGTGAAAGATATTTCGGTATCCAGTAAGGGTGTGTAAAAGTTTTTTATTTGAAGATATCTAAATAACTCTGATTGTGGTAGGCCGTAGGTTTCTCTTAGGGTTGGAAACTGAATAAATGAGGATGCGTTTATAAATTTATACAAATATAGGACATCCCGCAAAGCCCATTCTTTAAAGGATCTAGGGGAGACCCATGCAGGATAAAAGGCAGGGTTTTTGTAAAATGATAATAAAGGATTATGGAGAGATTTGAATCGGTTTCTAATTTTTAATCTATCCCAAAGAAAAGGAAAATGCTTAATAATGGTGTTTAGTAGCCCTTTACCGTCTTTTGGGGAAGTCCAAAGTAAGTTGCAAATTGGGATTGGGTGACATTCAGTTGCTTCTATTGACACCCATAGTGGGGTTTCATTTTGTGCATGGTAGTTGGTGAGAGTTGCTGTGTGTGCCGCCCTGTAATTGTATGCAAAATTAGGACATCCAAGACCTCCATTTAATTTAGGGAGATATAGAGTATGTAACTTTATTCTCGGTTTAGAAGTGCCCCAGATAAATGACGATACTTTCCTTTGTAATATATGGAATTTGGATAGGTAATACTCTAAATAAATATAGTAGCTTAGGTAGAATCGTCATTTTGACTGCATTGATTCTGATCTAATTGTTTGCGCAATCGGTTTAATTAGGAGAGCAAATAGTAATGGAGAGTGTGGGCATCCTTGCCTAGTCCCTCTCTCAATTTTAAATGTGTCAGACTTATATCCTGCGCATCTAACGTTTTCAAAAGGAGAACGTTCAGCGGTGGTTGCTTGTTTACTTTTTTTTTAATACAGAGAATCAACAGGGTTGAAGTCCTTTCCTTGAAACTAATGTATATCTATAATCTCAAAAGATAATTTAAATATTCAGGCATTTCTGTACTTACAGGCCTCATGCACACTGGACGTCTTTATAACTGCTGTTTTTGGCTTCAGACTTTTTTTGTGCAGCCAGTAAACTCCCCAGCATTTTATCCTATGTGTCCATGCACAAATAGTCTTTTTTATCTGCGTTTTTTGGTAAGAGCGTTTTCTGGCTGGGAAAAAAAGCACAGAACTAGTGGGTTTTAAGAGGAGGTTTTCAGCTGTAAAAACGCGCGTACACACGGTCATTTTTCGGCATGAAAAAAACGTTTTGCGGCATGTAGAAAAAATGTTGGTTTTTAAAACAACGTTGCCCATACGCGATCGTTTTAAAAAAATGCTCTAGCAAAGCGCGGTGACTTACAACACGTACAACGGCACTATAATGGGGAAGTTCCATGCGGATGACGCCACCCTTGAGGCTGCTTAGCTGATTTCCTGTTGGTAAAAGACGATTTGCACTTTTCTGTCTGTTACAGCGTGATGAATGTGCTTACTCCATTATGAATGGTAGTTTTACCAGAACGAGCGCTCCCGTCTCATAACTTGCTTCTGAGCATGCGCAGGTTTCTAACACTCTCCCTCAATCAGCAGCAGCTTGTCCCTAGCCTAGCTAAAGCAGACTGACGAGCCCTAAACAATGTAATGCACAGCCCCTAAACAATAAGATGCAGATCTCACAGAAAGAAACGGTGCTGGTGTAGATTTCTCAAGCAGGGTAATCCTATCTAACACTCTCCCTCAATCAGCAGCAGCCTGTCCCTACCCTAGCTAAAGCAGACTGACGAGCTGTGCTGTGTGCCTCTATCTGATATAGAGGCTGGTCACATGCTGCACTGGCCAATCACAGCCATGCCATTAGTAGGCATGGTTGTGATAGCTTCCTAGTCACAGTAGTAAAACAAATGGCGATTGGCTGCCGTGCAGCGCGCCGTTACATAGCCGAACCCCGAACCCGAACTTTTTACAATTGTTCGGGTACCAACTTTTTACAATTGTTCGGGTACCAAAAAACCAAAGTCTGTACCGAACCCGAACTTTACAGTTCGCTCAACCCTAATCAACACCAGTCAATACTGCCATCTCGTCTTGTTAAGCATGACTGGTTTTGTATGTGCCCCCCTGTATTTTTCTGCAGGCAGCCTTCAGTGGGTGGACCTGATGAGTCCCTCTCAACTCTGCTCTCTGTACAGGCCATGTGCAGCACAGTGTCACAACATGTTGCCCCTACTTTTACAATGCAAAACTACTTTTACAACAGCTTCCTGTAATTCCCTAAAAAGTTTTTCCCAACCACCAGGTTGCAACTTGCCTCATTGACAGCTGTCAGAGTGGTCTTGAGTTTTTAGAGAGTTGGTTAACTTTTTTTATCCTGCACTAAATGCCCCCACCCCTCTCGTACCAGGGAACGACCATTGGCAGGGTGGTATTGTGTGGTACAGATCAGACAGATCATTGTTCTGTCTATCCACAATAAATTCTCTAACCTCCCTCCCAGCAGTTGAAAGGATTCTCCCTAAGTGCTAATGCCTTTTATGGTAAGAATGGGCTGCATTTGTCTGGCCAGGGGCTGGGAGGCGTAAATGGCACCCAGGGATGTTGTCAGAAACCATGAATCAGACAGAGACAGAAGTACAGTTAAATCACACTTATTTAATAATAAAAATAAAAGGTAAACAGCGTAAGTGTAGTCAAAACATAGCTAGAGTTCAGTAACCGGATCCGGTAGTCGGCCAAACCAATGTCCAAGAGCCAGTTATAAAGGTAGTAGTACATCAAGAAAGGGTCTGTAGCCAGAGGGAACGTCAGTCAAGCAGATCTTCAACATGAACGCAGGAGAAAGTCTCTGGTGATGTTAACACAGGCGAAGGCAAAGAGCAAATGAACTGGAAGGCTTTAAGTAGGCAGAGCTAATGAGCAGGATCATCAACAGGTGGATCACTGTGGAGAGATGGGAGCTGGCAATTAGCTGACAGCTGAGCTGTCAGCACAGAGAAGGAAGTGCTAAGCCCACCCCTGACAGATGTGTCATCTGGAGGGGGTATCCCAGGGGTGCTAGAAAAACACTTGGGGACCTCCGCTGAGTTTCACCGGCACTTGGCCACGTCACTCTTTGCATTTCTTTCACATGCCTCTTGGACAAGCCTTATGGCTAGTCCAGGGTAAATATTTACACTGACCGAAAGGCCTGCCCTGTGTTTTGCACTTGGCAGTTTTTATTTATTTCACTGTTTATCATTAGCACTAGCAATGTACATGTGTTTTGTTTTTTTGCACAGGACTGAGAGTGCAGGCTATTGGGGTCTGCCCTGATCGGAGAGGATATATGGTCTTCGTGTCTTTCCTCACCCC